>CATIUR010000002.1:58524849-59758169 GCA_949592205.1 Helichrysum umbraculigerum
CAACAGCCGCCGCAGACCGGTCAGGTAAGTCAGGGGCAGCACGGGCAGGACCAATATCAGAACGAGTAGTGAAACCAGTTGCACCACGACCTAAACCGGCTACATAATTCGGTGGAGGCCTGGTGTTAAGAAACTCCAATCGATTTTTCGGTGCAACAGGAGCTTGCATGATTCCTAGTAACACAAAAAAAACAGATACAACTTCAATTCAAAGCTTTCGATACAGGACTACAAAATGATATCAATATCAGTACATCAAACCCTAGAAGATTATTAAAATTACAAAAAAGCACGTACATACACGTAACCCTAGATGAACAAAGTTACAAAAACGATGTACATACGTAACCCTAGAATAACGAAATATATATAATCCTAGAGAAACAGAATCTGGAAAATATATGAATTAATGTAACGGTAGAGGAAAAATGTAATTTAATATGTGAATAACAAAAAACTCACCGGTGATGTTGAATCTACAACTCGGATTGTAGAGAAAACTGTTTGATTAATCGAAGAGAGTGTTATGATATGAAAGTGCTATTTGGGAATTGGAAATTGATATTCCTAGTTTAAGTCGGTGTATATCTCTACTTGGGTCTTCGATGACAAGGTCAATAGTACTGCAATTTACAATAATAAATAAATAAATAGAAATAATAGAAATAGAAATAAAAATAATAATAAATTTATAATAATAATGATGATAAATAATAATAATAATAATAATAATAATAATAATAATAATAATCAAGTAAAAAATACTACTACTATTACCTTTTTTTTTTCTTTCTAGAAAGACAAATGCATACATATCTACCTACCACGAATATATACAATTTCTTCCACGAATTATGAATATACACATATGTCTTCCACCGGATTTGAACCCATAACCTCAAGGTTGGAGAGTTCTCACGGTACCGCTAGGCCAATGACCCTTTAGTGAGGATCTCAGCCCTAACCACGGTTGCAAAAGTCAGAAGTCGGGTTCAAGTCGGTCGGGACCTCAGAAGGACTAGTCGGTCAAGTCGGGAACTAGTCGGGGACTAATCGGGGTTTGACTTTGTTGACTTTTTATACATTTGGATAATAAATTTCATAATTATGTGTAAATATAAGTGAGAATCTTATATATTTTAAAGATAAGCGAATAAAATGTAAATTTCTTTTAACTTTTTCTTGAAAATTACACTTTCTCTCTCCTTTTCCCTTATTTCGAGATCTGAAATCAGATCTCATCTTCATCTTCTCCATTCATTTATCATCTTCATATTCTACATCTCATTTTCATCATCTCCTACTCCATTCTACCACTTTTTTCTATATTTTCTCTCATATTTAGCAACAAAAAGCAATGGAGAAATACACCCAAACCATCGACGGAACGATTCTGACCTGTTGACCATCGTTGACTGGCGTTGACCCAACTTTTTGAGCGACTTGGCCCAGGTCAAGTCGTGAACCTCTTTAACTCCGACTAATCGGTGACTAGTCAGCCAACTTGGCCGACTTTTGCAACACTGGCCCCTATTTATACGAATAAGTAACTTCCCTTTAGCTCCTTCATTGGTATTCATCACAGCCTAGTTTCATTTTCTACGTTAGATGCATAGATTATTAGTGTAAATTGGGTTGGAGACTTGGAGTTTAATGTTTAAGTGTGACATTTGTCACCAAAAGCTTTATTCATATGTTCGTTCTCATAATCATTTTTCATTTTCATTGACTGGAGTGGAATTATTCGAGAAATTTATCAAGTACTTCATATTCTAAATTATGTGAGAAAATTTAATTCTCATATAGTAATCAACAATTCGAATCAATACTTGTACGCAGTTAAATTAATAGTTAGGATAATATAATATGAAATAATCATAATAATACTAATTAGTAATGTAATAAGAATAATAATGATATTAAACGTATTATGTGTAACTATAATGATAATATAAGTAATAATATAATATTAATAAGGTTTATGGTGGCTTAAAGGAAACTAGTCTCGTTGGGTTGTGGGTACCGAAATAGTGAGACCCAAAGAAGAAAAAAAAAATCATAAGAATCGGCCCAAAGCACTCCTTATTCCATGAAACTTGATTTACAAATAATACTATAAGTAAAAGTGCAAAGTAAATTGATACCCTAACCCTAGATAAAACATTTGAATCATCTCTGCTGCTGCTGTGGTTGGCGACAACCCAAGAAAAAGAAAACCAAATAATCTTAAGCTCTAATCAATTATTTTTATTTTTCTGAAATAGATATATGTTAGGGTCGAGTTATATGTTAATACAAATATAAGAAGTTGTGTCGGACTATTTTCTAAGTAAAATGGTTTTAATATCGGTATTTGTTGAATATTGATTTCGGGTATGTAGCGGATCTTTACAATGGGTTTAATTATAAGTTCTATCATGAGGAAGTTGGGATTAATGAATCTGTGTGTATTTCACCCTTTACTTAAAAATGATTAAATTATACTGCCAGATCATTGTCTTGGTCACATGATCGATGTCTTGTTGCTTTATGAAGAAGTTGACATGCTTTAGTTATTTAAAGTTTTAAATTGCAAACTATATTTGACTTAAGAGACATGAAATTCGTAGTCATATCAGAGGCTGTTTTTGTCCTATTTGCGTCCGTTTTCAGGTTTAGATCAAAACACGAAAGTTTTAGATCTCGAAATTTTACATAAACTAGTGAGGTTTCGGCCTCTAAAACTAAACAGATTATTTTATAAAAAATTATTTTGTAAACTGTGGAGGTGTATGACGAATTTTTAGAAAAGTTTTGTAAACTTAATTCGGTTTGATCAAAATATTCCCTAATTATTATAGGATTTGTGAATGTGAGGTAAGGGTTAGATATTTTCTGTAAGAAAAAGGATATTGAGTTTTATAAGAAAGTTAATGTGTTTTGGAACTATCATTTTCGATGGCGATAATTTTCGAATCTTACAGTATATATATTAGCTTCTTAGCAAATTGGATTTTAATATCAACATGGCATGTATTAGTGAATCGGAACCTAAGGACTTATTTTAATATCATGATAAACGTCATTTTAATTGTTTACTTACAATCAAACGAGATTAAATCGAAAGAGTCAAGAAGTTGATATGAAATCGTTTTCTGTACGTACACTTAGGAAAGAAAAAGATTTTGGATTCTTAAGATTTGTATATATTTACAATTGTTTCCCCTAAACTATATAGTATGTTATAAAAATAAATAAATAGAATGGCAAACTTATATTTTGATTCTTGAGATAACTACGGGCTGCTAAAATAGTCATCAATCCTTGTGAGTATACACTTAGGCCGTGATTTATTTGAACTAATTCTAAACAGATTATAAACCTTAAAGTGGATGACTACATAGTGTATAAATTTAATTAACTATATAGTAGCACAAATGTTATGATTAAGAGATTGGGCAATGGCTATACTTTTCTATAAACAAATCACATTTATAAAATGTTAAGATATAATTCATATATTTAATTTAAAAAGAATGGGTTATGTAAAGGGGTCTTAGTTGTTACAAATAATGGTCATGTCTCAATCATCTTGTATCATATCCTTATACTCTAACTATATGATAACATTAGAAAGGTTTTAAAGTTAAGTTCTAATAAGGTTTCATATTTCATTTATTCACTTTAAGAAGATGGTTACAATGTATGGAAAATTCAAACAATCAATTAGGATATAAAAACAAGGTATAGTTTTGCCTAGATTATTAATCTATATGAAATTATTTGTAGATTGACGTACTGTTTGGTGGATTCATTTGAGACGATATTTGCTTTGTCAATCAAGGTGAGTTTTCGTGGCCCCATTTTCTTTATATATTTTTATCATTGGGGGAAAAGTATGCTCACATGTTTTACCAACTGTTTTATGCTGTGAACGTATTCATTTCTATTTTTGGACATATGCTTGAAATGTGTGACATTATGTGACTTATATGCATTGAGACTTGTTGCTTACATCCGTGCTGTACTTCCTTGTGGGGTATTTGCCGTACATTGAGATTGGTTGTTTACATTCGTGCTTTACCTCCTTGTGGGGTATTTGCCGTACATTGGGATTGTTGCTTACATTCGTGCTTTACTTCCTTGTGAGGTAATTGCCGTACATTGAGATATATTGGCTGCATTATTTCACATTTGTGTACATTTCTATTGCATTGTCCTAACTTATCATTATCACAGCAAAATATTTTATTTTGTGGTGTTTGGTTTCAAACCTACGAAACTCACCAACATTATTGTTGACGTTTTTGAGCATAACTTTTCAGGTAATACTAGTGGACAGAAGATAGAGGACAAGAAAGCTTAGTGGACCTCTAGGTTGCATATAAGCTAAACTTGAGAGTTTGTTTGAGAAGGATGATACATATGGCATTCAAATAATGTGGAAAGGTTTATTTTGCCTTAACATTTTTATTATGGGATTTGTGTTTGTTATTTTGGATTCATTGTTAGAATGAATGTATGACATGAACCGTTTTTCATGTTAATGACATCATGACACAATTGATTATTTATTTCATTTAGTCTTCTTTATGAATAATGTGTTGTGATCTTATCATTGTTGTACCCCATTGTTTCCGCTTTAGACGGGGTGTGACATTAAGTGTGGAAGAAATAAAGCATTTTGATGATAAACAACTCAAGTAATCATAAGGAAAGTGGAAATTATATTCAAACATGATTTGCAACAAGATACATGGGTTTTTTCATAGTACGTACAGGAAACATTGAAAATAAAATTAAATGGGGTTGCCCCTTTATTCTACAAACACACTTTATTTATATTACATACCCATGCTGTCAACATGCAACCATCTCTTTCCTTTACAAGACACCTGGAGGTATATCTTTAAGTGTCATCAACATTTGAATTTTTTAGGACATCACGTATCAACGTCTTCTCACATGTGCTTTTTCTTCTAGAAAGAGCCCTTATCATGCTTCCTTATCACTTACCTTGAATTAATGACCATATTTATCTTGTTTTCATATAATATTCTAAAAGATAATAGTGATTATTCTTAATTAATCTTCATCCAAAATGACTTTAATCTCCTCCTAATCTTTTTGTCGAGAACATGCTGGGCAGACTTTCTTTTTATGATTTTTGAATTTGCATAAGGTAGCTTGTGCTCAAGGACTTGATCTCATCTATCCTCTTTCCAATAAATTATCTTTTTTTTTTTGTTGGTAAAAAGTTATAGGTCGCTGGGGATGTTGTACCTGGTCGTTCAAATAAAACCTCTATTTCGGTACAACGAGAAGGAGTTTACTGTTTTATTTTTTGTTGCTGCAATCATCATCAGAGAATTGATCTACTATAATGTCTGAAACCCCTTTTGAAACTGGCTTCCATATTACTCTAATTCTCAAAGCTCTTCTATAGTGAATGTTGTATTCATTTAAATTTTGAAACTTTTTTATTTCTTTGTCAAAATAGTTTTCAAAAGTATCATATTTCAATAATTGTAAAAAATGATAGGCAAGATAAGTATATTCTTTATAGAAATCAAGTCTCGCTGACAAAAGTTGTAAAACAATAATATCTTTATGAGTTATCGATATATTTTTTAATAAACATCTATAATTGATGTCGTTATCCAATTTGAAAGTTCGAAATTTATGGAAAATCAAGAATAGTAAGATACATCGTGCTTATTTGTAACACCCCAAATTTTGAGGTATTATTTTAGTGCGTGAGGGTATAATTATTTTAAAGTATTTCTATTATAAGTGATACAAAATAATAGAAAATGTGAATGGTTTCTTAGTTCCAGACAATAGGGTTTAAAGGGAATAAAATTTAAACAGAAGTATACATATGTACGTACATATCCATGCCTATCTATATTTCATTCTAAAAACATCCAGAGAACTTGAGGAAGCAGGAAGAAAACGCAGGAACCAAATCAACTACCCAAAATCAAACCTTAACTTCAACTCAAAGCTATAGTGATTCAATTTCCTCTTCTCTTGATCAATTCTAACTTCAAGTAAGTGTTATCTCTTAATCTCTTAACCTAGAAATGGTGTTTTAGAGGGTTTCCAAGGAGTTGGTCATTTAATTCGAAATAGGTTTGAAATGGTTGAATTAGTGTTAGTACGTCTAGGTTATTAGTGATGATTAATAACCTTACTACAATCTAGGGATGAAGAATCTTTAAATTGTGTTCTTGAAGGTTTAATGAATTATGTTGATTTCTTGATAGTTAAGGATAATCCATTTAAATTGTAGTTTGATGAGTTGTTGATTATTATTAGAAGTGATTTAAGTAATTAAATGCTTGAGCTAGCTAAAAATGATTATGAAAAAGGAACTTTGTCTTGATGATTAAAAGTGGTGGCGATGGTATCAAATATTAACCGATTCTCCGATCTATGTCACATTAACCGATTCACCGACATTAGCGTGTTTCCGGGTATCAAATATTCCGAACTTTTTAGCCTTATACCCTTTAATTATTTTTTTCAAATAAGTTGTTCATTTTAAAAAGTTAAGAATATTTGATACCCCAAAACACAAAAATGAGAATTATCGACTCATTTTTCAGCAAAAAACCCTTAATTAATTACCTTTTCAATTAAGCCTTGCTTGTAAGGCTTTGATTTTAACACCACCACCACCACCATCAATATTACAAAAATCAAAAGCACTCGAAAAGGCGAAAATCCTTCAAGCACTAAAATTACAAATTACTTTCTCAGAGTATACATGTCTCATTTTGAGTTCAATACAATATGTGTATTGTTTTTTATTATCGTAGTAATTATATATTAGCTAGGGAAAAATATAGTAATGTCTTTAAAAATGAGCACATATTTACAAAAGGAATTTTTTATATATTAGAAAAATGGATCTTATGTTTCATCATAAACTTATGTAAGCTCTAAAATGTTGAATACATGTATCTTAAGATAAGACATGATATTTTGTATATACTTCTTAAAGTAAGTATGTAATGAGACTTTGAAATAATTAAAGTTAACATATATTTTATGCATATGGTAAATGGTTAGTATGATTCTTAGAAAAATTAGTTAAGTTGTCTTTTTATATATATAAAATAATAATAAGTAATTAATGATTTTAGAGTTAAAATGGAAATTAGTAGGTGATGTGTCAATAAATTGTGAGCTTATGTGTCAAACTTATAGATCACTTGTTGCTTCTTATTATATAAGTAATGATAATGATAATGATAATGATTATTATATAACTAATGATTCTTAATGTAAGTATGTAATGAGACTTTGAAATAATTAGAGTTAACATATATTTTATGCATATGGTAAATGGTTAGTATTTTTCTTAGAAAAATTATTTAAGTTGTCTTTTTATATATATAAAATAATAATAAGTAATTAATGATTTTAAAGTTAAAATGGAAATTAGTAGGTGATGTGTCAACAAATTGTGAGCTTATGTGTCAAACTTATAGATCACTTGTTGCTTCTTATTATAAAAGCACTCGAAAAGGCTTTCATTCATCCTTCAAACACTAAAATTACACATTACTTTCTCAGAGTATACATGTCTCATTTTGAGTTCAATACAATATGTGTATTATTTTTTATTATCGCAATAATTATATATTAGCTAGGGAAAAATATAGTAATGTCTTTAAAAATGAGCACATACTTACAAAATGAATTTTTTATATATTAGAAAAATGGATCTTATGTTTCATCATAAACTTATGTAAGCTCCAAAATGTTGAATACATGTATCTTAAGATAAGACATGATATTTTGTATATACTTCTTAAAGTAAGTACGTAATGAGACTTTGAAATAATTAAAATTAACATATATTTTATGCATATGGTAAATGGTTAGTATTTTTCTTAGAAAAATTGTTTAAGTTGTCTTTTTATATATATAAAATAATAATAAGTAATTAATGACTTTAAAGTTACAAATGGAAATTTGTGACACCCGGTCAAAAATGACCCAAAATTTCGTCAAAATTTAAACTTTTATTTCAAGTATTATATACTCAAACCACTGAAGTGTACAAGTATTATATATATAAATATATATAATAACGTTAAATGATTATTTAATAATCGTGTATATGCGAATCTGACAGAATGCAGAAACTTAAAATGGAAGTTGATGAAACTATTATTAAATGATATGGAAGTATTTAATAACGTCAATTATTACTATATATTATGTTTATAATATAACGAACATGTACGTTTTGCTTAAAACGTAACCGAACGCGACGAAAACGCGCGAAACGTGCTTGACAGACGAAATAAATCAAAGTTATATTTTTATAACTCAAGAATAAGTATTTTGATAAAATACTTCAATTAAAGATATCGCAACTACACGCGAACAATTATAACGTTTAAAAACGTTACACGACTCAAACGAACGTGCGATTCGCAACCGATGACTAAACGAAAGTTCGAATAATATTTTAGTAATCTAAAATATAACATTTTGGGTGAAACTATCATTTAAATATATCACATTTTAAAACGTTAACGAAACGTATTATATTAAACGTATAACGTTTAAACGAACGACGAAACTAACGGGTAAACGAACACCGCACTTAACGTAACTTTGAGAACAAGATTTAAACACCCACATGTGGGTGGGACCCATGAAAATCTGTAGCAACATGGAGGACCATACCCCTTTTTGCTCTTTGGTGACTTACATACACAATACATGCATGCCATACCTCATAATTCACCACCTCCTTTCCATTGATCTCTCCACCTTCTCTCTACCTTTCTTCTTCTATCTCTCTCTACACGATTTCCAGCCACCACCACAGCCCCTCCATGAACCACCATCAACTACCACCTCAAGTTTGAAGAAAAACGAAGCTAAAGGCACGAAAACGATCACAAACGCGTGTACATCATCTTTGCCGTCTCCGTTTCTTCATATACCTTGTGAGAACTTCTCTACTCTTCTAAAATACTTGTTTTAAGTTTATAATCATGTTCTAGTGGCCACTCAACGTTAAAATGTCCAAAATAAGTAACAAAACTCGTTTGTATACATATATATGTGGTGACAGTTTTTCTGTCCAGAACATACACCTACTTCCACGAATTTTATAAAATTTATTTCTTAACAAAAATGAATGTTGCTTGAGCCTAAAATGTAGTACAAGAAGTAAGCTTTCAAAAAAATTTATTTCGTAGCATTTTGACTCCGTTTAGTACCCGAGAATAATTTTCTCCGACGACATATACTTTCTGTCCTCTGGAGACAGGAAGTTGCACCTCCTTCTCGGAGCCATAACTTGAGTTCTAAGTTAAATAAATGCATGAATCTTATACCGAAATCTCCGTATGGATGTTATGTACAAAAAGTTGTTCTCTGGCTCATTCCAAAAATACACCCATTTTTCCATAAAATTAGATTTGTGATCAAAGGTTTTAATTCGGACTAAACAGACCCCTGATCCTTTGCGAATTTTTATAAAATATCAAACTACCTCCAAAACTCATGAAAAAAATACAGTAAGTACATAACATATGTGGGAACATTGTGTAAAAATTTAGGAATGTTTCGTTAACGTTTGCTTTTTTAAATAAAAATCACAAATTCGGACTGAATTGCACTCCGAACTTTGACTTTTGTTGACTTTTGGATGAATAGTAACCTTGACCACTTTGACTTTCGGATGAACAGTAAATTTGACTCTGTAACACCTACCTAATTAGGATAATTAATTATGCCTAATTATTTGTAACTAGTTGTAATTAGTATGTAATAGGACTAGTTACAGACTCTATTTGTATATATAAGGTGATTTATATATATGTGTGTACTTACGTGATTTGGATAAATCGTACAGATTAACCGGACGGAGTCCGATACATTTTACTTGGACGTTGGTGACAAAACTTACTTAAATAATGGGAACGTATTTTACTGTATAAATACACATTCGAACGGATACTATTAGATTAGCGCGACAACATTATGAGTATTTTAGTAGAAACGTATTAAACGCGAATCAGATAATTTAAATATCTCGACAAATGTTTTTATAACTAATTTCAAGGTATTTTTATCAAAATACCCCAGTCACGTTTTAAAAATATAACTGTTTAGTTAAATACTAAAAATGAAGGATTGAACGATTAGGATACGGAGTAAACACTGTGTTTTAGGGAGCGTTTCCCCTCCCTTGTCTCCTTGGATCAGCCAACACCACCACCTCCCCTATTATCTCTTTCATTTTCATTTATACAAAACACACACACACAAAAACTCTCTCCAACCAAAATCATCACAAAATTTCGGAATTACAAATCAACCCACAAAATTCATATTTTCGGAATCACCATCACGAGAGGAACAAGATTTACAAAGGCACCATACTCGTTTTCTTCCCCGTTTGGTCTCGATTTGCATTTGTAAGAAAATATCTAAATCCTTAGATTTACTCATTTTGATGTATTATTTTGATGTTATAATGTTTACACAACTTAGTATTGTCCATATGTATGAATAGAACACGATTTTACAGCCTAAAAATGTGTTAGATTTGGGTTTTGGATCGGAAAAACGCATCAGTCGCAACTTTCTGGGCTGGTGTTCATCTTTGCGACACAACGCTTGTGTCGCAGGTTGTGTCGCAAGTTTATGTCGCATAAATCCATTTGCGTCACATTTTGTGTCGTAGCTTATGTCGTACTATTATGTCGCACCCGTGTGTCGTAAACCAGATACGACACAACACTTATGTCGCTATTGATTTAGCATCGAACGCTTATGCGATACAACCCTTGTGTCGCTAAGCTCTTGTGTCGCATTCCTATGCGACACAACTCTTGTGTCGCATACCAAATCTTTTTGTCGCAGAATCAGAAATTTTGAAGGATTTTCACTATAGCAAAGTCAAAGTTACTGTAGCAAAGTCAAATTTTACTGTAGCAATTCACTGTAGCACATTTACTGTAGCAAAGTCAACATTTTAGAATTATTATTACAAGCCGTCACCAACGGGCCAAACATGTTCTCTAAAGACAAACGATTACGAACACTTAAACAGACATCGGGCATACTAGTTGTGTACAACTAAACAAAACGTCTTGCGGGACACATACTTACATAACCTCGTATGTTTAGGCATTTGAAGGTTACGGGTTCGGAGAACCTACTTGCTTTACTTACTACTTGCTATTTGCTACTGCTTACTACAAGACTCAGGTGAGTCTTACGGCCCCACTTTTACTGTTTTATCTTATTGGGGGAGAAACATGCTACTACTTTTCCTTGAACACAAGTACTAAAACTGTTTACTATACCAAACGGAATTGCATGAGTTGTTTACTATTTACAGAAGTCTCTCCATCATATATCGTTAGTTATGGACTTAAGTGCGAACACTAGTTAATGGATCCATTAGGGAAATGACCCTCCCCGCCCGGGGTAGTAGCGCTACCACGAACCGTTCTGTATAAACGGGCGACTATTATTCGTTACATATGCTTGCTCAGTTACGAGCATGTCAGGGGAGCAAATTATTACTTACGGGTTAAGCTTCGATTATGAGCCTCATGGCAACGGTATAACTTACTTACTTACATTTGCTGGATTGCAAATACCGGTTTTACATTTGCTGGATTGCAAATACTGATTTTACGCCTACGGGCACTACTGATAAAATCTTGTGTTCAAAATTGATATTACTTACAAACCTGTGAGATTCACCAACATTCGTGTTGACCCTTTTAGCATGTATTCTCAGGTGCACAGACGGAGTAGGATTACTCCAGGACATAGCTAGAGTCGCATGATTTCAACACAACTGCATTAACGAAGATTCTTAGCATTATCTTTTGGATATTTCGATTATGTAATAGAATCTCCCGCTATACGCGTGGACTCTAGGGAACTACATTTTTTGTATACGAAAACATTAAGTTTTCAAACATTATATCTATGGGAATGTAACTAATTTACAAACGTTGCATATAGATGTCGTTTGCTTTATCTTTGCGCTGTGATATTTGATTAGTAGCACCCCAAAACTTGCTTCCGCCAAACAGTGAATTTGGGGGTGTTACAGATTGGTATCAGAGCCTAAGGTTATAGTGAACTAGGTTGCATTTAGTGGGCCTAGACTATGACCGTTAGGCAGTATTTTCTTATTAGGCATGACTGGTTCAGGAATTACATCATAAGACTTTAATTTAACATAGCCTGATCAACTATGTACAATTAAGGAAAGATGATGTAAGGTCTGAAACGATTATGTTGAACGGGGATACGTTAGTTGACTCTGACCACGAGGGAACCAGACCATTACTTGATACGTGCTAGACACTAGGCTGGATATTATGTACTTACCCATATATTAGCCTCGTCTTACTTACACTCTGCTACAGGAATGGCAAACACACTACCCAATTCGTCACACTCTCATCCGCAAGGATCTCGAAACCCGCGAGTAGCCAGGAGGACCACTAGGTCACCCCGAACCAGCCCCTATCCTATTCATAACTCTCGGAACTCGGCACACCTCACGGTGCCAGTGTTGGCTACCCAACTCCATCATCAGGAGCAAAGGCTCGAAAATCTCGAACGGGAACAACACCGAATGACCTACCTACTCCGCCAAGCACTGGATCACATATCCCAACTCCAGCGAGAACAAGAAGATACTAGCCTCTCTGTAAGCATAATTCAGGATTCAATGACTGCTGAATTAGGTGCGGATGAACTCATAAGAAACCGACTAGAGGAATGTGAATAGCGTTCAAAGGAGACTGAGGAGTACTCTCGAGCACTGGTACAACGACTGGCCTTGGTTGAAAACAACGCCAGGCAAGCCAACAGACTTGCAGAAACCGTGGATCGCCTTGTTGCGCTAATGGAGCAAGTTAACTTACGTCAAGACTAGGGTAGTCTTCACCTTGTAACCAATTATCTGCCAAAGTAGGATCTATGTAATTCGACCGGATGTAATAGTTCCCGGTACTTTTGTACTACAATTACTATGTAATCTTTTGGGGAACCCGTACCTTGTATCAAACTGTTTATCTAAATGGGATGTGATTGTCACTTCGTACTGTTATCGTGTATCTCATCATTTACACTTGTGACATATCATAATTTCATGCAAATATCTTATCCCTCTTTCCTTATTCTTTTCTTGTTCAGCATCATGCCACCTCGCCGACAAGTCACCCTCAGTGAAGCTGAAATCGCGGGGCTGATTGCCCGCAGTGTGGCTCAAGCCTTGGCTACCCGAACGCCGACTTCTAGTAGCGAGGATTCAGCTACTAACGGGCCGCAACCCAAACCCTGCTCATACAAGGATTTCCACAACTGCAAACCTTTGAGCTTTGCAGGTACTGAAGGAGCTATCGGTCTAGTATGCTGGATCGAGAAAATCGAATCTGTATTCCTTATCTGCAACTGCACAGAGGGAGACAAGGCCAAGTTCTCTGCCAGTACTTTCTTTGACACCGCTCTCACCTGGTGGAACACGTATGCCCAGACTGTGGGTATTGATAATGCTTACAAACTCCCGTGGGAGGAGTTGAAGAAGATGTTGAGGGGCGAGTACTGTCCCAGAGATGAACTGAAACAACTGGAAGTGGAGTTCTGGAACCACAAAATGCAGGGTGATGACATCACTGGTTACACCAACCGTTTCCACCAACTGGCACTTCTGTGCCCATCCATGGTCGATCCTGAGTACAAGAGGATCGAGAAATATGTTGATGGACTTCCTGAAAGACTCCAAGATCTGGTGACATCATCCAAACCGGGTACTACTCAGAGCGCCATTCGTATGGCCCATGAGCTAACGGCAAATTCTGTCCGCCGTGGCACAACTTCAACCCCATCTGCAAACAACAAACGCAAATGGGAAGGAAACCTCAACTCATCCAACCAAACCTCCAACAAAAAGCCTGAGTCTGTTAAGACTTATTCATCGGGGACTTCGGAAAAGAAAGGGTACATCGGGAACAAACCCTACTGTTCCAAATGCAACCGCCATCATGACGGTTCTTGCCCTTGCCCCAACTGCAAACGGTTCAGGCATTTAGCCAAGGATTGCCGGGCCAACGTTCCTACCCCCAACACTAATGCACCAAAGGCCTGCTTTGGGTGCGGAAATTCATGGCATTTCAAGAAAGATTGCCCAAAGCTGAAAAACAACAACAACCCTGCTCGCGGTAGAGCATTCGTTATCAAGGCTGGGGAAGCCAGACAAGACCCGAATGTTGTGACGGGTACGTTCCTTCTCAATGACCTTACTGCTTCTATATTATTTGATACCGGTGCTGATAGAAGTTTCATTTCTGAGAAATTTAGCCCTTTACTTGATATAACTCCCACTGCCTTAGATGCTAAATACATTGTAGAACTAGCTAACGGCAAACTGATTGAGACTGATAGCATCATACGCAATCGTACACTTAACCTTACGAACGAAATGTTTTCCATTGATTTAATCCCTGTCAAGATCGGCAGCTTCGATATTATTGTCGATATGGATTGGTTATCCGAGCACCGAGCTGAAATCATCTGTTATGACAAACTCGTTCGCATACCTCTTGTCTCCGGTGGAACCTTAGTCCTACAAGGGGAGACCTGCAGACGGAATCTGAATATTGTATCCTGCCTGAAAACTAGAAAATATCTGCGAAAAGGGTATCAAGCCATCCTCGCACATGTAACGGAGAAGAAGTCGGAGGAGAAGCGACTTGAGGATGTTCCAATCGTGCGGGATTTCCCAGAAGTCTTTCCTGAGGATTTGCCCGGACTTCCGCCACCTAGACAAATTGAATTTCAAATCGAACTTGTGCCAGGGGCTGCACCCGTGGCACGAGCCCCATACCGTCTAGCACCATCCGAAATGCAGGAGTTGTCTAACCAATTACAGTAACTCCTGGACAGAGGATTTATTCGACCAAGTTCCTCGCCTTGGGGAGCTCCGGTCTTATTCGTGAAAAAGAAAGATGGATCTTTCCGCATGTGTATCGACTATCGAGAGCTGAATAAGCTAACCATAAAGAATCGGTACCCGCTTCCTAGAATCGATGACCTATTTGACCAACTCCAGGGATCGAGTGTTTACTCAAAGATTGATCTACGGTCAGGTTATCATCAACTCCGAGTCCACGTCAATGATATCCCAAAGACAGCTTTCCCAACTCGTTATGGGCATTACGAATTCCAAGTGATGCCATTCGGTTTAACCAACGCACCGGCCGTATTCATGGACCTTATGAATCGGGTGTGCAAACCATATCTTGACAAATTCGTCATTGTATTTATCGATGATATCTTGATTTACTCTCGCGATGAACAGGAACATGCTCAACATCTGAAAACCATTCTAGGACTCCTTAGACACGAAGAGCTATATGCCAAATTCTCTAAGTGTGAGTTCTGGATTCGAACCGTTCAATTCCTCGGACACGTGATTGACAGCCAGGGAATTCATGTTGATCCCGCCAAGATTGAAGCAATCAAGGGCTGGGAGTCACCGACCACTCCAACCGAAGTGAGACAATTCTTAGGTCTTGCTGGTTATTACCGCCGATTCATTGAAACTTTTCAAGAATAGATGTTCCCTTAACAACACTGACTCAGAAAGATAAGAATTTCGATTGGACTGATAAACAAGAGTCAGCTTTCCAGCTATTGAAACACAAACTTTGCAGTGCACCAATCTTGTCCTTAATCGAGGGCACCGATGACTTCGTAGTTTATTGCGACGCCTCACACCAAGGACTTGGTTGCGTGTTAATGCAACGGGAAAAAGTCATTGCCTATGCCTCACGACAACTAAAAATCCACGAGAAAAACTATACGACCCACGACCTCGAGTTAGGTGCCGTGGTCTTCGCATTGAAAATCTGGAGACATTATCTCTACGGTACGAAAAGCACTATCTTTACCGATCACAAAAGTCTCCAACACATATTCGATCAGAAGGATCTAAACATGAGGCAACGTCGTTGGGTTGAGTTACTTAGTGACTACCACTGCGAGATCAAATACCATCCGGGCAAGGCAAACGTAGTCGCCGATGCCTTAAGCCGAAAAGAACGAGTGAAACCCCTTCGAGTCTGAGCACTTTCTATGACAATTCGTAACGAGCTCCCTGCTCAAATCCTTACCACTCAGCTTGAAGCACTCAGCGATGAAAACCTGAAAAATGAAGCCTTACGAGGCTTGGATAAACAATTCGAAATTAAACCCGATGGGACTCGATACTTCTCTAACCGGGTGTGGTTACCCAAATTCAGAAACTTGCGAGATTTAGTGATGGCTGAAGCTCACAAATCTCGATACTTTATACATCCTGGTTCTGACAAGATGTATCACGACGTCAAAGGGTTGTATTGGTGGCCTAACATGAAATCTGACATTGCCATGTACGTCAGTAAATGCTTAACCTGTTCCAAAGTCAAGACCAAACACCAAAGACCCTCGGGATTGCTCCAACAACCTGAAATTCCTCAATGGAAATGGGAGCAAATTGCCATGGACTTCATTACCAAACTACCGAAAACTTCGAGTGGTTGCGAGACCATTTGGGTGATTGTGGACCGTCTCACAAAATCTGCTCACTTTCTGGCCATCAAAGAAACTGACAAGATGGAGCAGTTGGCTCGCATCTACATCAAAGAAATTGTTTCGTGACACGGTGTACCTATCTCGATCATCTCGGATAGAGACAGCCGTTTCACTTCCAACTTTTGGCAATCGTTACAGAAATCTCTCGGTACACGTCTGGATATGAGTACAGCTTATCACCCGCAAACCGATGGTCAAAGCGAGCGAACCATTCAAACACTGGAGGATATGCTACGAGCCTGCGTAGTGGACTTCGGTACTTCTTGGGAAAGCCACTTACCGTTGTGTGAGTTCTCGTACAACAACAGTTACCATACCAGCATTAAGGCTGCACCCTTCGAGGCACTCTAAGGGCGTAAGTGCCGATCACCTATCTGTTGGACTGAGTTAGGAGATTCCCAACTCACGGGTCCGGAAATCATTCATGAAACTACTGAGAAAATCATTGGTATTCAAAACTGATGTAACTCAAATAGTCATGTTTTTAAGGGAAATATTCCGCACTTTTTAGACGTATCTTTAGTGAAAACATTCCAAAATGATCATTATTTACTAAAATTCACTAAAGTGGTCTAAATATAGGCGTTGCTGCAAAAATCACCTAAAACCTCCAAATAACAAGCAAATCAGGGCGAATAAACGTGCACAAAATCCTCCGGCCTCATTTACCTTATATAGATCACATTCTAACTTCATCATAAGATAAAACAGGTAAAATCGAGACGGGAAAATCAAGAATCATGCAAATCGGATAAAGAACGGAGAAGACTGAGCAGTATCAGACCCTATAAAGTCATTTCGGCTATGATTGAGCTATACACATCCAATTTCAGTGAAGTTGGCATCATTAGAAGCGTAACGGAATTACGAAGACACAGGCGAAAGAATCAGGTCAAACGGACGCATAACGAAGGAGATACGCGCGTTTTAAGCAACGAACGAAATCAGACAGATACCGTATACGGCCCTGGGAACCGTATACGGCCCCACAGAGACCGTATACGGCCATGTACACACCGTATACGGCCCTACCAAGGCCGTATATGGCCCCCTGCCCCCGTATCGTGCTTCGTTTGCTTGTACGTGCTGTTTCACGAGTTGTACGGCTGATTTTTGAGCTTTGCCTATAAATAGGGGATCACCCCTCCTCATTCTACACACCTTAACACATTCACACACTCTCACATTTCTCTCATTTTCATTTCTCTCATTTTCTTTCACTTTCTCTCTCTAGCACTACTCTTAGGAGTTAGAGGAGAAAGGTTAGAGTTGAGCTTACGGTTCGAGTCTAGAGGAAGTTTAACTTGGCAATATTGTTGTAACGAGTTTTTCAAGTTCAGACTATTTGTAATCCTCAGTATTACGCTGCTGTATTCCCGGTGATATCTAAACTTTACTTACTGTTATAATGCTTGTGCTTTATGTTATTTCAGTTTGTATTCTGCATATTGCCATGTTTATAGAGTAGTTTAATATTGTGATTGTTGAAATGTAGATATTAGGAGTAGGGATGATGTTAAAATAATGTTTCATTTATACGATTGGAAATTGTTATGCTGTGTATCTGGTTAAGCTTATCCTGAATATAGATCTAGTCTCTCATCACCCTTTCCAGACTTTCATGTGACTGTTGCCCTAGGATAGGATCTGATCAACCCTAATACTATGAATATACAGTTATCTCCAGTTACAGTATGAAACTATGAACTTTCCTTTAAAAGGCATGGTACTTCGTATAGCGTTGGAAACACCTCGTGTGAAGTACAAATACGTGGAAGCTAAGGAAATGCCATGGATTGTTTCATCGTGAATTACCTAGAAGTGATCCTTCTAGAACTGTGGTCTAGGAATCAAAGCTGTGGAAATGCTTGTTGCACTATACACCGTTAGTACACCTAAGATCTGGAACACTGTGGAAATGCTTAAATGCCCAGTACACCGTCAGTACATCAAGGGTTTGGAACACTGTGGAAATGCCTAATTGCCTTGTACACCGTGATTATTCCTAGGGATGAACGCCTGACTGTAAAGGAGGGTCTATATTCATGATGGTTAAGTAGGTGCTTCAATAGAAACAATACAGGGTAGTGTCAATCATATACCTAGACATGCAAAACCCTAATCACACCAATAGTTTAACATACACAGGATACAATCAGTATTTGCTATAATAAAAGTAAATAGACGATTAGGTGTTAAGAAAGGTCAGTAAATACAATTGAGGTCTGTTGCCTTATGCCTGATCCCTAGAACATTTAGGGTGACTTTGTCTTAGTTAAGCAAAGGCTCAGGAGGGTTTGAAAACAGCCTGATCTGATCAGAATCATGATAACCTAGGATTCCAGTGACATATGTTTCTAGGGTTTCACCTGAACGTAGGGTCCTAGTGTTTACACCGAAAGTATGTCTACTCTTTATCTGGTAAATCTCCAATCAATTTTATAATGAACATCATCCCGAAACCCTAATTATCCAAGTTTCAACAATCACATCTCTACCTCTCTGCTTAAACCCTAATTTCATTTCTCGTTATTTACTTTTCTGCATTTAGGATAATTATAAAACAAAACCTTCCAAACAAAAATCTATCTACCTACCCCCATCCTAATTGCGACCATAATCTTTGGTGACCCGCTTTATTTCAATTGGCTCCGATTTAAGAACGACCTCGAGTTATACTTACTGCTTGCTCCCAAGGTAGGTAGTACTTATAGTTTGAGCCCCAGCTCTTATAAATTTAAAACTCACTGTCCGCCGCTTCTGTTGCTGTTGGAACAACGACCGGAGTCAAATCCGACCGACCGATAAGAGCCGCGACAAGTTTTTGGCGCCGCTGCCGGGGATCGTAGAGCGTTACGATTTGAAGCCGCCTTAGATATTCTAGCTTTTAGGAGATCCTTTCCAATTAGGTTTTCTCAAACTTAGTTGGTAGTTATTTGCTTTCTTTAGAATAATTCAGATAGTTTAGTTAAAAATGAAAAATACAAAAACATCTTTCTATGATTCATTTCCGTCTAGCCCTATTTCTCCACTCGCCCTCAAGACGTCCGAAGAAATGATGGCCATGGATGACGCTGAGTTCTTCTCCTGCTTAGAACAAGAGTTGGAATCTGACGTCTACTCTTCATCTTTATCCTCTTCCAAAGATATCTCCGCTAATTCAGACGATGAATCTAGAACCATAGGGCAATTCTTAGACCTTAACTTAGGAACCCATGATTCTCATCAGAAGATCTCAACTTCTGCATCTAGCATTCTAAGCTATCAGGTTATACCTGCTCCTGAGATTTCATATTCCTTAGAAAACTTCTTTCAATTCCCTACTTCATCTGGTTTTGTCGAGAGTAACTCTGAACATCTTCAACCCTTTCGTTTTCCACCCGTTGAAGAACGTCTTCCGCCCTGGGATGAAGAAGTTTACGAATACCCTCCAAAATCACCTATCTTTTTGAACCTTGTACCCGAACCTGAGTACACCATCTATCGTGTTGTTGATAGGACTTTACCAATCAAACCTGAAGAAAATATCCGCTACGTAGGTAACTCTTTTGATCCTGATAGGAGATTGGATGTTTGTCGGGCATTTGCCAGACAACTCAAAACGTCTGACTTTCCTTTTTCAGTTGAACAAAGAGAAGTCGCTTGTAGGATAAAGAAACAGGTTGGTATTCTCCACCATCTTCCAAATCAAAAGGAGGAAGGTATCTTCACACATTATCGAGAGCAAGAACTAAAGCTTAAATCAGAAATAGACCTACTAATGGACCTATTCGCCTGCACCGATTATCAACCGGTTTCCCAAACCCTAATTAATCGTTATGTTGCGGATATGATTTATGAGCTTGAGTTCTGGATCAGCAAAGATCCAGCTATATCTCTCGTCATTTCTGATAAAATTCCATTTTTCGTTGACCCCGCTACTTACATGATCAACAAGTTGTTAGAGATATTCCCTGGAGCCACTGACGATAACATGGAAGCTACTTTCTTCGCTGGAAGAAAGGATATTAACATCTCACTCACTTTGTTATTTGCTCAGTCAAAATTTCCTTTCACTGTTTCACAAACATCTTTAATCAAAGAAATCACGGAGTCAGTTCACACTACCACCGGAGATCCCGATTCGAGAGAAGAATAGAAATTTCAACAAACCTTAGGAATGCTTCTTCATGACTTAAACCATATAGATGACGGGTCACGAAACGGAATTTCAAACCCTAGAAAAGTTAGAAAGGAATTTAACAAGTTTATCGACAATTTTCTAGATTTAGGCAAAAAGGAACGTATGTTCCTCACTAAACACGAACGATTCTCGTTACATCCCGCAGACCTAGTTGATTCTGTCATTAAGATTCTCACTTGTGACTTTATTCCTCGCTACACTTTCCCTCAACCAAGAGCACCAAATTCCCTTAAACAATTGCTCTTGGGCAATACTCAATAAATTTATCCAAAAGTCGAGCTATCGACTTTAACCAAGCGCTTTTTGGGAGACAACCCAAACTTTAGTTAATTTAGTCTTATTTTAAGTATTTAGGATAAGTAATATTAGTGGTTAATTATTAAATTTAAAAGCTTGCATTTAAAAACACAAGAAAACGTTCTTTTAAAATTCAAATTCGCGCAACACAGTAACGAATTTCAGACATTTTCAGAAAGTTCAAAAAAGTTTATTTTTAAATTTTGAAAAATTAATTTTGAATTTGTCTTGGATTTCAAAGAACACAAAAAGATTGTCTTGTTTTAAATAAAAACGTATACGATTTCGCGTACGATTCGCAATATCTTTTCAGACTGCGCGTAAAGATTCAGAAAATTACGAACATACTTTTTAAAATTGTTTTATTACAAATTTTTAAACTTTGAAATTTTACTTATATGTTTCGTATCTTTCGCGAATTTTAAATCGCGTACGTTTGGAAGGGTATAAAAGGGATTTTGGCCACACACATAAGACAAAACATAAAAAAAATTCATCTTCTTCCCTCTTCCTCCACCCCCACCGTCGGCCTCACCCCCATCACCACCAAATCTCCATTACTTCACCATTTTGCATGATTCCAAGCTCAAAATTCATCATTTTATGATCTTTCTTGCATCCACAACATCACTACATCAAGTTTAAGGTAATTCTTGACCTAATTTTGTGATTTTCATGAAACTTTAAAAATTAGGGCTTGTAACTCATTTTCATAGATTTCATGGTTAAAAGTTGCAATCTTTAGTGTTATTTCATGCTTATCTTGATGCTTAACATGATTACAAGCTTAATCTAGTGATTTGTTGGCTTAATTGCAAGTTTGAAAATTAAAGTGTTGACTTTTTGGATGAACTATGGCTAGTTTGACTTTTTGGTTGATTAATTGCTTATGTTGACTTTTATTGATTGAGTTATGCTTTAATATGATAGGTTAACATGTTTTGATTGATCATTTGCAATTAGAAAATGACTAAGCTAGTTTTTGGTAATTAAAGTAAGCTAATTTTTGATAAAATCATCATAAACATCATTTTTACTTAAAACTTTTATTTTTAAACCATGTTTATGACTTTTCTAAACTTAAAAGCTTACAAGATTATCAAAGCAAGCTTCGGTTCGTTTAATCATTTTTAAAGTTTATCACTTCAATTAATAAAGTGTATAACTTTGAAATGAAACCAACAAAAACGCCATTTTCTAAAAACTACCATCTTGTCAAATAAGTTTACTTCCATTCTTTGCTTGAAATCATGTAAATAAGCTTTATGTATTTTGGAAATTGCGGAATGTTGGATTGCATATTTAATTGGTAATATGCCCTTTTATTATTAATTGATTTACTTAAGGTAATTATATGACCTTGGATTTATCCAAAGTAGTGAGCTCATTTAGATTGATTAACCATGAACATGAAGTATTTAAGTTTTTAGTGCTTGGGATAATTAAGTTAGGTACCTTGTTGACTTGCTTTGATTATGCTAGGAACCTGAAAGCTTTGTGCCACTTTCCCTTGATTAGACATAAGCTAATAAGAAATTGGTGATTTGTGATTGGTTGCGTTTAGGTTTAGCAATTTTAAAATTTCTGGATATGCCCATTTCTAAAGCCTACATTTCCAATTTTTTCTGAAAATTTGGAAGTACTTTAGCATATCCATTAATATATCACTATTATGGTCTAATCTTTTCTTGTCTTTTGTCACAGATGGATAATTGCCCACCTTCACTCAACTACTTGGCCAAATCTTCAAAGAATAGGTCACTCATTCGCCAGTGGTTGCAGCGACCGATAGGCAGTAATCGGTATGTGGTATGGAAATACATGATTAAGCTAGGGATCAGGGATGAGTTGAAGAGTTTGTTGATGTATGAGACCGATGGTCAAGTGAACAATGCCCTTCTCCGTCTCTTCGATATAGATGAGTATGCATACCGAGAAGTAGTGACAGAGTTCATGATGACTTACCAGCTGAATCCAAAGATGAGCGTATCCGACAAAAGAAAGATTTCATTCAAGTTTCAGGAACAGATTCATCATATCTCAGTTGCCGACTTGGGAGTGTATCTTGGTTTATATACAGAGTCTCAGGTCAACTCTGCATGGTTCAGAAACAGTGTTCAAGACATCTCCAGCCTACCAAACAGGAACCATAAGGATATTTGGATGGATTTAGCAGGATCAAACTTTAGGAGCTGTGTTAAGTCATCCACTTTCATCAAGCCGGTTCATCACATCCTTCACAAGTTGTTAGCATGTTCTATATTTGGAAAGAAGGAAGGTGGTGCTGTGAGTGCCGAAGAGTTGAAGTTCACGGAAGCAATCATAGGAGGAAAGAATCTGAATGTTGCTTTCTTGATCGCTGAGAGACTTGGGGATGAGACAGACTTGGATAGGCACATGTTCATGGGGTCGATTATTACTAGATTGCTGTATAGTATGGGATTGTTGACTGAGGCCCACACTGAGGAGTTTACTGTTTGTTCTCGTTCTTTGCCATTCAACTTGGAATACTGCAAGTTGATCCATCTTGTTGAGGTAGATGAGCAGAGACAGTGCATATGGAAGAACACCAAGCAGATCATTCCAGGATGTCGTCTCCTTGGGAAGCGTGTGAGAGGATCCTCACCTGTTGCAGATACTGAGGATGACCCGTCTGATAGAGCCCGAGCACCTACTACTCATGCTAGTGTCCCGCATAGAGGAGCTGAGACAGCCGAGCCACCAGCTCAGGCTACTGTTCACTACACAGATCCAGTGACCTCGCTGACACAGTATTATCTTTTGCATGCTCTTCAGGTTAGCCGTTCCCATCAGCTGTTGATTTCCAGGAAACTTGGTATTCCTGATCCAGAGCCTTACATGTACCAATGCGGTCCACCACCACCAGCCATAGCACCACCACATACATCCATCCCATCACATACCACCCATACACCATCACCCGCTATCCGGACCACACCAGTACCAGAGCAGGTCCAGTCAGTTGAGACCGAGATACCGGTAGTTCAGCCAGTGATTTCTGCGCCTGTGATTTCTCATCCTGCCCAGCCAGTCGCCAATGGATCTTACCGTGCTGACACAGTCTACTTGGGCACGGATGCTGTATCTTTTGACACTTCCGGGATGCTATTAAACTTGGTACCGATCTCTTCCTCAGCTGTACCGACAGAGAGCGTGCTACGTCAGGCTTACATGACCTTACTAGAGCAAGCAAGGGTTACTTCGGCTATTTTGCTAGAGTGGGGCTACACTGATCCGATGAGACTGCCAGCAGCCACCCTCAGAGACATATTGATTCAGCTCAAACTGATCAATGCTGAAGAACAGGGACAGAGAGTATCTAGTGGCCAGCAGTCAGTCGCAGGACCATCTGCAGCACCAGCTCCTACTCAGCATACTGATGCACCTGACCAGGGATCCCCAGCCTCATAGTTCTACCCCATTTGCATCATTTGACTTTGGTTTCAGACATTATTATTATTATTATCTTGTGTTTGTTTGGCTACTGTTGAACCTTACTTTTGGAACTTATTTGTATCAGCTACTAGTTGGTTGATCACTCTATCCATATTTACATTATGCTTTCACTTATTATGTTTTGTTTTCTTTCTGTTTAATAAGTAGAAATGTTGTGATGTATGAACATGGAAAAAGGCGAGATGACGCACTTTCAAGAAGAAAATCCGTGAAGTCAAAAGGCAACCCGAACCAGTTTTCAATATTTGCATACTGCGGAACATTCAACATCTCATGGAGGGGCCTCGTTCTTCTCAAAACTTCCTTGTATCTACGCACTTCAAAGAACTAAGTGTGGGATCACTCCCCACACCACAAACACTTATCGAAATCACTCCAACTTCTTCAAAACTTAAGTATGGGATTCTACACCATAAGGATCCCCACTTAAAAGAATTGAAGTTGATTTCTGATAACGTTGGATACATGACACCGGATAACCCCGTATGAAGCTTGCTGTCCTTCAAGAAGAATGCAGAAGAAAGCTCGCTTCGACTCTCTCTCTCCTGCAAAATTTCACATGCTTCAAAACGTTATCTGGGGAGTTTCTTAACCTTCTATCCATTTCATGATCACATATATTCTGTCTTGTTAGCTTGTTATATTCTATACCCTATCCCGAGCTTATCACTAAGTGTGGGATTCAAACCTAAATTTAACACTTAAGAAACATTTTCTTACATGTTCAAACTCTAAGTGTGGGATATTACCTCCAGTAAAAACTCAACTCAAGAGAACATTAGGGACAATGTTCCTCTAAGTGTGGGATAGCAAGGTATAGAATACCTTGGATAATTTTAGGCGATTTTTATGTCCAAAATAGCATTACTCAGAAAATGTTTTCCCAAAACGAACTTTTTCAAACAAAATTATTTTCAAAAATTTAAAATTATGAGTTAAATTATGAAACTAAACTCTAAGTTTTTGAGTTAAATACTTTCGAAAAGAATCATTCTCAAAATATGAGTAAGGTATTTTGGAATATAGGGAAAATAAGGTAGAAATTTCTCGAGCAAGAAACAATAATCTGAAAAGGAGCATGGCTAGGCACATACAACCCTATTTTGTAGTGAGGTATCTTGAGCCTAAAGCATTCATTTCTAATGCTTCACTTTCATTTCTTGTGTGTGCCGATGCTTGCATCTCTGAATTAGAACTTGCTCCAGACATACGTTTCGAGACCACATTGGTGTGTACCGTACGCGGTATAGGTGCAGCTAGATGACCTTGACATTCCTTAGGATTTAAACCCAATTCTTACATATCTCTTCTAGCCCAAAACCCTTCCGATACTTATTTTCAGTATTGATGATCCGCCTAGTAAACCATGTTGAGCCTAAACCTTTCATTTCGTAAAAACCCTCATACTAAACCCCCACTCAACCAAAATTCCCAAAACCTTATCTTAGAATTTCTAAGGTCGTGAAAAACATCTTTTGGAACATCCTCTTCAATTATGCTCTAAAGTCTTCCTCTTCTATGTACTCTAAAAAGTCAAAAGTGCGAAAAATTGGCACTACAAAAGAAATTGAAGTTCAAGATCAAAGATCATAGTTCCGAAAAGGATTTCTGAAAGGATCAACATAAAATATCCTTAGAAATTCTCTGGCAAAGAAGTTCTGAAGAAGAAAAGAAAAATAAAAAGTAGAAAAATCAAGAAAAGAAATAGAAATAGTTCCATCAAATAAAGCTGAGTGCTTCAAGTATCACCTTCTCAAGAAGACAAGCAGCTACAAAATCCTCCGTTCCGTTCTGAAATAAAGTTTTTCACTATCTTTGAGTTTTAAGATAAGTCAAACCCTTACAACCAAACATATACCACTATCCATACCCTTAAACCTCATCAAACACTACCACCCGTTGAATGTCTTGGGATAGTTAGCACCGTCCTCACCTAAGTGGTGGAGATCCGATTCTCGACCAAGCTTATGACGATGAGTGCTGCATGACTGGCTTATTTGAGCGATTTCATTTGTTCTAGATTGTTAGGGAACCCGATACACTTAGAGTGAATTGAGTGACCACCTTTAGTGAGATTGCCAAGTCATGTGTACTCCAAGATCACGAGAATTGGTAGTATGCTTGATGATAATTGCTTCTTGCTTCTGAAAGGATCATCTTATCCTTTCCCTTATTCTTAAACAGTCTTAGTCATATTAGAAGTGGTATCATTTTGAAATTATTTTGACTCGCCCCTTAAAAACCAAATTTTAAATGTTTTTTCTAACTGAGTGTTGCTTGAGGACAAGCAACGCCCAAGTGTGGGATAACTTGATGTGACTCAAATAGTCATGTTTTTAAGGGCAATATTCCGCACTTTTTGGACGTATCTTTAGTGAAAACATTCCAAAATGATCATTATTTACTAAAATTCACTAAAGTGGTCTAAATATAGGCGTTGCTGCAAAAATCACCTAAAACCTCCAAATAACAAGCAAATCAGGGCGAATAAACGTGCACAAAATCCTCCGGCCTCATTTACCTTATATAGATCACATTCTAACTTCATCATAAGATAAAACAGGTAAAATCGAGACGGGAAAATCAAGAATCATGCAAATCGGATAAAGAACGGAGAAGACTGAGCAGTATCAGACCCTATAAAGTCATTTCGGCTATGCTTGAGCTATACACATACAATTTCAGTGAAGTTGGCATCATTAGAAGCGTAACGGAATTATGAAGACACAGGCGAAAGAATCAGGTGAAACGGACGCATAACGAAGGAGATACGCGCGTTTTAAGCAACGAACGAAATCAGACAGACACCGTATACGGCCCTGGGAACCGTATACGGCCCCACAGAGACCGTATACGGCCATGTACACACCGTATACGGCCCTACCAAGGCCGTATACGACCCCCTGCCCCCGTATCGTGCTTCGTTTGCTTGTACGTGCTGTTTCGCGAGTTGTACGGCTGATTTTTGAGCTTTGCCTATAAATAGGGGATCACCCCTCCTCATTCTACACACCTTAACACATTCACACACTCTCACATTTCTCTCATTTTCTTTCACTTTCTCTCTCTAACTTTCTCTCTCTAGCACTACTCTTAGGAGTTAGAGGAGAAATGTTAGGGTTGAGCTTACGGTTCGAGTCTAGAGGAAGTTTTAGCTTGGTAATCTTGTTGTAACGAGTTTTTCAAGTTCAGACTATTTGTAATCCTCAGTATTACGCTGCTGTATTCCCGGTGATATCTAAACTTTACTTACTGTTATAATGCTTGTGCTTTATGTTATTTCAGTTTGTATTCTGCATATTGCCATGTTTATAGAGTAGTTTAATATTGTGATTGTTGAAATGTAGATATTAGGAGTAGGGATGATGTTAAATTAATGTTTCATTTATACGATTGGAAATTGTTATGCTGTGTATCTGGTTAAGCTTATCCTGAATATAGATCTAGTCTCTCATCACCCTTTCCAGACTTTCACGTGACTGTTGCCCTAGGATAGGATCTGATCAACCCTAATACTATGAATATACAGTTATCTTCAGTTACAGTATGAAACTATGAACTTTCCTTTAAAAGGCACGGTACTTCGTATAGCGTTGGAAACACCTCGTGTGAAGTACAAATACGTGGAAGCTAAGGAAATGCCATGGATTGTTTCATCGTGAATTACCTAGAAGTGATCCTTCTAGAACTGTGGTCTAGGAATCAAAGCTGTTGAAATGCTTGTTGCACTATACACCGTTAGTACACCTAAGATCTGGAACACTGTGGAAATGCTTAAATGCCCAGTACACCGTCAGTACATCTAGGGTTTGGAACACTGTGGAAATGCCTAATTGCCTTGTACACCGTGATTATTCCTAGGGATGAACGCCTGACTGTAAAGGAGGGTCTATATTTATGATGGTTAAGTAGGTGCTTCAATAGAAACAATACAGGGTAGTGTCAATCATATACCTAGACATGCAAAACCCTAATCACACCAATAGTTTAACATACACAGGATACAATCAGTATTTGCTATAATAAAAGTAAATAGACGATTAGGTGTTAAGAAAGGTCAGTAAATACAATTGCGGTCTGTTGCCTTATGCCTGATCCCTAGAACATTTAGGGTGACTTTGTCTTAGTTAAGCAAAGGCTCAGGAGGGTTTGAAAACAGCCTGATCTGATCAGAATCATGATAACCTAGGATTCCAATGACATATGTTTCTAGGGTTTCACCTGAACGTAGGGTCTTAGTGTTTACACCGAAAGTATGTCTACTCTTTATCTGGTAAATCTCCAATCAATTTTATAATGAACATCATCCCGAAACCCTAATTATCCAAGTTTCAGCAATCACATCTCTACCTGTCTGCTTAAACCCTAATTTCATTTCTCGTTATTTACTTTTCTGCATTTAGGATAATTATAAAACAAAACCTTCCAAACAAAAATCTATCTACCTACCCCCATCCTAATTGCGACCATAATCTTTGGTGACCCGCTTTATTTCAATTGGCTCCGATTTAAGAACGACCTCGAGTTATACTTACTGCTTGCTCCCAAGGTAGGTAGTACTTATAGTTTGAGCCCCAGCTCTTATAAATTTAAAACTCACTGTCCGCCGCTTCTGTTGCTGTTGGAACAACGACCGGAGTCAAATCCGACCGACCGATAAGAGCCGCGACAAGTTTTTGGCGCCGCTGCCGGGGATCGTAGAGCGTTACGATTTGAAGCCGCCTTAGATATTCTAGCTTTTAGGAGATCCTTTCCAATTAGGTTTTCTCAAACTTAGTTGGTAGTTATTTGCTTTCTTTAGAATAATTCAGATAGTTTAGTTAAAAATGAAAAATACAAAAACATCTTTCTATGATTCATTTCCGTCTAGCCCTATTTCTCCACTCGCCCTCAAGACGTCCGAAGAAATGATGGCCATGGATGACGCTGAGTTCTTCTCCTGCTTAGAACAAGAGTTGGAATCTGACGTCTACTCTTCATCTTTATCCTCTTCCGAAGATATCTCCGCTAATTCAGACGATGAATCTAGAACCATAGGGCAATTCTTAGACCTTAACTTAGGAACCCATGATTCTCATCAGAAGATCTCAACTTCTGCATCTAGCATTCTAAGCTATCAGGTTATACCTGCTCCTGAGATTTCATATTCCTTAGAAAACTTCTTTCAATTCCCTACTTCATCTGGTTTTGTCGAGAGTAACTCTGAACATCTTCAACCCTTTCGTTTTCCACCCGTTGAAGAACGTCTTCCGCCCTAGGATGAAGAAGTTTACGAATACCCTCCAAAATCACCTATCTTTTTGAACCTTGTACCCGAACCTGAGTACACCATCTATCGTGTTGTTGATAGGACTTTACCAATCAAACCTGAAGAAAATATCCGCTACGTAGGTAACTCTTTTGATCCTGATAGGAGATTGGATGTTTGTCGGGCATTTGCCAGACAACTCAAAACGTCTGACTTTCCTTTTTCAGTTGAACAAAGAGAAGTCGCTTGTAGGATAAAGAAACAGGTTGGTATTCTCCACCATCTTCCAAATCAAAAGGAGGAAGGTATCTTCACACATTATCGAGAGCAAGAACTAAAGCTTAAATCAGAAATAGACCTACTAATGGACCTATTCGCCTGCACCGATTATCAACCGGTTTCCCAAACCCTAATTAATCGTTATGTTGCGGATATGATTTATGAGCTTGAGTTCTGGATCAGCAAAGATCCAGCTATATCTCTCGTCATTTCTGATAAAATTCCATTTTTCGTTGACCCCGCTACTTACATGATCAACAAGTTGTTAGAGATATTCCCTGGAGCCACTGACGATAACATGGAAGCTACTTTCTTCGCTGGAAGAAAGGATACTAACATCTCACTCACTTTGTTATTTGCTCAGTCAAAATTTCCTTTCACTGTTTCACAAACATCTTTAATCAAAGAAATCACGGAGTCAGTTCACACTACCACCGGAGATCCCGATTCGAGAGAAGAATAGAAATTTCAACAAACCTTAGGAATGCTTCTTCATGACTTAAACCATATAGACGACGGGTCACGAAACGGAATTTCAAACCCTAGAAAAGTTAGAAAGGAATTTAACAAGTTTATCGACAATTTTCTAGATTTAGGCAAAAAGGAACGTATGTTCCTCACTAAACACGAACGATTCTCGTTACATCCCGCAGACCTAGTTGATTCTGTCATTAAGATTCTCACTTGTGACTTTATTCCTCGCTACACTTTCCCTCAACCAAGAGCACCAAATTCCCTTAAACAATTGCTCTTGGGCAATACTCAATAAATTTATCCAAAAGTCGAGCTATCGACTTTAACCAAGCGCTTTTTGGGAGACAACCCAAACTTTAGTTAATTTAGTCTTATTTTAAGTATTTAGGATAAGTAATATTAGTGGTTAATTATTAAATTTAAAAGCTTGCATTTAAAAACACAAGAAAACGTTCTTTTAAAATTCAAATTCGCGCAACACAGTAACGAATTTCAGACATTTTCAGAAAGTTCAAAAAAGTTTATTTTTAAATTTTGAAAAATTAATTTTGAATTTGTCTTGGATTTCAAAGAACACAAAAAGATTGTCTTGTTTTAAATAAAAACGTATACGATTTCGCGTACGATTCGTAATATCTTTTCAGACTGCGCGTAAAGATTCAGAAAATTACGAACATACTTTTTAAAATTGTTTTATTACAAAATTTTAAACTTTGAAATTTTACTTATATGTTTCGTATCTTTCGCGAATTTTAAATCGCGTACGTTTGGAAGGGTATAAAAGGGATTTTGGCCACACACATAAGACAAAACATAAAAAAAATTCATCTTCTTCCCTCTTCCTCCACCCCCACCGTCGACCTCACCCCCATCACCACCAAATCTCCATTACTTCACCATTTTGCATGATTCCAAGCTCAAAATTCATCATTTTATGATCTTTCTTGCATCCACAACATCACTACATCAAGTTTAAGGTAATTCTTGACCTAATTTTGTGATTTTCATGAAACTTTAAAAATTAGGGCTTGTAACTCATTTTCATAGATTTCATGGTTAAAAGTTGCAATCTTTAGTGTTATTTCATGCTTATCTTGATGCTTAACATGATTACAAGCTTAATCTAGTGATTTGTTGGCTTAATTGCAAGTTTGAAAATTAAAGTGTTGACTTTTTGGATGAACTATGGCTAGTTTGACTTTTTGGTTGATTAATTGCTTATGTTGACTTTTATTGATTGAGTTATGCTTTAATATGATAGGTTAACATGTTTTGATTGATCATTTGCAATTAGAAAATGACTAAGCTAGTTTTTGGTAATTAAAGTAAGCTAATTTTTGATAAAATCATCATAAACATCATTTTTACTTAAAACTTTTATTTTTAAACCATGTTTATGACTTTTCTAAACTTAAAAGCTTACAAGATTATCAAAGCAAGCTTCGGTTCGTTTAATCATTTTTAAAGTTTATCACTTTAATTAATAAAGTGTATAACTTTGAAATGAAACCAACAAAAACGCCATTTTCTAAAAACTACCATCTTGTCAAATAAGTTTACTTCCATTCTTTGCTTGAAATCATGTAAATAAGCTTTATGTATTTTGGAAATTGCGGAATGTTGGATTGCATATTTAATTGGTAATATGCCCTTTTATTATTAATTGATTTACTTAAGGTAATTATATGACCTTGGATTTATCCAAAGTAGTGAGCTCATTTAGATTGATTAACCATGAACATGAAGTATTTAAGTTTTTAGTGCTTGGGATAATTAAGTTAGGTACCTTGTTGACTTGCTTTGATTATGCTAGGAACCTGAAAGCTTTGTGCCACTTTCCCTTGATTAGACATAAGCTAATAAGAAATTGGTGATTTGTGATTGGTTGCGTTTAGGTTTAGCAATTTTAAAATTTCTGGATATGCCCATTTCTAAAGCCTACATTTCCAATTTTTTCTGAAAATTTGGAAGTACTTTAGCATATCCATTAATATATCACTATTATGGTCTAATCTTTTCTTGTCTTTTGTCACAGATGGATAATTGCCCACCTTCACTCAACTACTTGGCCAAATCTTCAAAGAATAGGTCACTCATTCGCCAGTGGTTGCAGCGACCGATAGGCAGTAATCGGTATGTGGTATGGAAATACATGATTAAGCTAGGGATCAGGGATGAGTTGAAGAGTTTGTTGATGTATGAGACCGATGGTCAAGTGAACAATGCCCTTCTCCGTCTCTTCGATATAGATGAGTATGCATACCGAGAAGTAGTGACAGAGTTCATGATGACTTACCAGCTGAATCCAAAGATGAGCGTATCCGACAAAAGAAAGATTTCATTCAGGTTTCAGGAACAGATTCATCATATCTCAGTTGCCGACTTGGGAGTGTATCTTGGTTTATATACAGAGTCTCAGGTCAACTCTGCATGGTTCAGAAACAGTGTTCAAGACATCTCCAGCCTACCAAACAGGAACCATAAGGATATTTGGATGGATTTAGCAGGATCAAACTTTAGGAGCTGTGTTAAGTCATCCACTTTCATCAAGCCGGTTCATCACATCCTTCACAAGTTGTTAGCATGTTCTATATTTGGAAAGAAGGAAGGTGGTGCTGTGAGTGCCGAAGAGTTGAAGTTCACGGAAGCAATCATAGGAGGAAAGAATCTGAATGTTGCTTTCTTGATCGCTGAGAGACTTGGGGATGAGACAGACTTGGATAGGCACATGTTCATGGGGTCGATTATTACTAGATTGCTGTATAGTATGGGATTGTTGACTGAGGCCCACACTGAGGAGTTTACTGTTTGTTCTCGTTCTTTGCCATTCAACTTGGAATACTGCAAGTTGATCCATCTTGTTGAGGTAGATGAGCAGAGACAGTGCATATGGAAGAACACCAAACAGATCATTCCAGGATGTCGTCTCCTTGGGAAGCGTGTGAGAGGATCCTCACCTGTTGCAGATACTGAGGATGACCCGTCTGATAGAGCCCGAGCACCTACTACTCATGCTAGTGTCCCGCATAGAGGAGCTGAGACAGCCGAGCCACCAGCTCAGGCTACTGTTCACTACACAGATCCAGTGACCTCGCTGACACAGTATTATCTTTTGCATGCTCTTCAGGTTAGCCGTTCCCATCAGCTGTTGATTTCCAGGAAACTTGGTATTCCTGACCCAGAGCCTTACATGTACCAATGCGGTCCACCACCACCAGCCATAGCACCACCACATACATCCATCCCATCACATACCACCCATACACCATCACCCGCTATCCGGACCACACCAGTACCAGAGCAGGTCCAGTCAGTTGAGACCGAGATACCGGTAGTTCAGCCAGTGATTTCTGTGCCTGTGATTTCTCATCCTGCCCAGCCAGTCGCCAGTGGATCTTACCGTGCTGACACAGTCTACTTGGGCACGGATGCTGTATCTTTTGACACTTCCGGGATGCTATTAAACTTGGGACCGATCTCTTCCTCAGCTGTACCGACATAGAGCATGCTACGTCAGGCTTACATGACCTTACTAGAGCAAGCAAGGGTTACTTCGGCTATTTTGCAAGAGTGGGCCTACACTGATCCGATGAGACTGCCAGCAGCCACCCTCAGAGACATATTGATTCAGCTCAAACTAATCAATGCTGAAGAACAGGGACAGAGAGTATCTAGTGGCCAGCAGTCAGTCGCAGGACCATCTGCAGCACCAGCTCCTACTCAGCATACTGATGCACCTGACCAGGGATCCCCAGCCTCATAGTTCTACCCCATTTGCATCATTTGACTTTGGTTTGAGACATTATTATTATTATTATCTTGTGTTTGTTTGGCTACTGTTGAACCTTACTTTTGGAACTTATTTGTATCAGCTACTAGTTGGTTGATCACTCTATCCATATTTACATTATGCTTTCACTTATTATGTTTTGTTTTCTTTCTGTTTAATAAGTAGAAATGTTGTGATGTATGAACATGGAAAAAGGCGAGATGACGCACTTTCAAGAAGAAAATCCGTGAAGTCAAAAGGCAACCCGAACCAGTTTTCAATATTTGCATACTGCGGAACATTCAACATCTCATGGAGGGGCCTCGTTCTTCTCAAAACTTCCTTGTATCTACGCACTTCAAAGAACTAAGTGTGGGATCACTCCCCACACCACAAACACTTATCGAAATCACTCCAACTTCTTCAAAACTTAAGTATGGGATTCTACACCATAAGGATCCCCACTTAAAAGAATTGAAGTTGATTTCTGATAACGTTGGATACATGACACCGGATAACCCCGTATGAAGCTTGCTGTCCTTCAAGAAGAATGCAGAAGAAAGCTCGCTTCGACTCTCTCTCTCCTGCAAAATTTCACATGCTTCAAAACGTTATCTGGGGAGTTTCTTAACCTTCTATCCATTTCATGATCACATATATTCTGTCTTGTTAGCTTGTTATATTCTATACCCTATCCCGAGCTTATCACTAAGTGTGGGATTCAAACCTAAATTTAACACTTAAGAAACATTTTCTTACATGTTCAAACTCTAAGTGTGGGATATTACCTCCAGTAAAAACTCAACTCAAGAGAACATTAGGGACAATGTTCCTCTAAGTGTGGGATAGCAAGGTATAGAATACCTTGGATAATTTTAGGCGATTTTTATGTCCAAAATAGCATTACTCAGAAAATGTTTTCCCAAAACGAACTTTTTCAAACAAAATTATTTTCAAAAATTTAAAATTATGAGTTAAATTATGAAACTAAACTCTAAGTTTTTGAGTTAAATACTTTCGAAAAGAATCATTCTCAAAATATGAGTAAGGTATTTTGGAATATAGGGAAAATAAGGTAGAAATTTCTCGAGCAAGAAACAATAATCTGAAAAGGAGCATGGCTAGGCACATACAACCCTATTTTGTAGTGAGGTATCTTGAGCCTAAAGCATTCATTTCTAATGCTTCACTTTCATTTCTTGTGTGTGCCGATGCTTGCATCTCTGAATTAGAACTTGCTCCAGACATACGTTTCGAGACCACATTGGTGTGTACCGTACGCGGTATAGGTGCAGCTAGATGACCTTGACATTCCTTAGGATTTAAACCCAATTCTTACATATCTCTTCTAGCCCAAAACCCTTCCGATACTTATTTTCAGTATTGATGATCCGCCTAGTAAACCATGTTGAGCCTAAACCTTTCATTTCGTAAAAACCCTCATACTAAACCCCCACTCAACCAAAATTCCCAAAACCTTATCTTAGAATTTCTAAGGTCGTGAAAAACATCTTTTGGAACATCCTCTTCAATTATGCTCTAAAGTCTTCCTCTTCTATGTACTCTAAAAAGTCAAAAGTGCGAAAAATTGGCACTACAAAAGAAATTGAAGTTCAAGATCAAAGATCATAGTTCCGAAAAGGATTTCTGAAAGGATCAACATAAAATATCCTTAGAAATTCTCTGGCAAAGAAGTTCTGAAGAAGAAAAGAAAAATAAAAAGTAGAAAAATCAAGAAAAGAAATAGAAATAGTTCCATCAAATAAAGCTGAGTGCTTCAAGTATCACCTTCTCAAGAAGACAAGCAGCTACAAAATCCTCCGTTCCGTTCTGAAATAAAGTTTTTCACTATCTTTGAGTTTTAAGATAAGTCAAACCCTTACAACCAAACATATACCACTATCCATACCCTTAAACCTCATCAAACACTACCACCCGTTGAATGTCTTGGGATAGTTAGCACCGTCCTCACCTAAGTGGTGGAGATCCGATTCTCGACCAAGCTTATGACGATGAGTGCTGCATGACTGGCTTATTTGAGCGATTTCATTTGTTCTAGATTGTTAGGGAACCCGATACACTTAGAGTGAATTGAGTGACCACCTTTAGTGAGATTGCCAAGTCATGTGTACTCCAAGATCACGAGAATTGGTAGTATGCTTGATGATAATTGCTTCTTGCTTCTGAAAGGATCATCTTATCCTTTCCCTTATTCTTAAACAGTCTTAGTCATATTAGAAGTGGTATCATTTTGAAATTATTTTGACTCGCCCCTTAAAAACCAAATTTTAAATGTTTTTTCTAACTGAGTGTTGCTTGAGGACAAGCAACGCCCAAGTGTGGGATAACTTGATGTGACTCAAATAGTCATGTTTTTAAGGGCAATATTCCGCACTTTTTGGACGTATCTTTAGTGAAAACATTCCAAAATGATCATTATTTACTAAAATTCACTAAAGTGGTCTAAATATAGGCGTTGCTGCAAAAATCACCTAAAACCTCCAAATAACAAGCAAATCAGGGCGAATAAACGTGCACAAAATCCTCCGGCCTCATTTACCTTATATAGATCACATTCTAACTTCATCATAAGATAAAACAGGTAAAATCGAGACGGGAAAATCAAGAATCATGCAAATCGGATAAAGAACGGAGAAGACTGAGCAGTATCAGACCCTATAAAGTCATTTCGGCTATGCTTGAGCTATACACATACAATTTCAGTGAAGTTGGCATCATTAGAAGCGTAACGGAATTATGAAGACACAGGCGAAAGAATCAGGTGAAACGGACGCATAACGAAGGAGATACGCGCGTTTTAAGCAACGAACGAAATCAGACAGACACCGTATACGGCCCTGGGAACCGTATACGGCCCCACAGAGACCGTATACGGCCATGTACACACCGTATACGGCCCTACCAAGGCCGTATACGACCCCCTGCCCCCGTATCGTGCTTCGTTTGCTTGTACGTGCTGTTTCGCGAGTTGTACGGCTGATTTTTGAGCTTTGCCTATAAATAGGGGATCACCCCTCCTCATTCTACACACCTTAACACATTCACACACTCTCACATTTCTCTCATTTTCATTTCTCTCATTTTCTTTCACTTTCTCTCTCTAACTTTCTCTCTCTAGCACTACTCTTAGGAGTTAGAGGAGAAATGTTAGGGTTGAGCTTACGGTTCGAGTCTAGAGGAAGTTTTAGCTTGGTAATCTTGTTGTAACGAGTTTTTCAAGTTTAGACTATTTGTAATCCTCAGTATTACGCTGCTGTATTCCCGGTGATATCTAAACTTTACTTACTGTTATAATGCTTGTGCTTTATGTTATTTCAGTTTGTATTCTGCATATTGCCATGTTTATAGAGTAGTTTAATATTATGATTGTTGAAATGTAGATATTAGGAGTAGGGATGATGTTAAATTAATGTTTCATTTATACGATTGGAAATTGTTATGCTGTGTATCTGGTTAAGCTTATCCTGAATATAGATCTAGTCTCTCATCACCCTTTCCAGACTTTCACGTGACTGTTGCCCTAGGATAGGATCTGATCAACCCTAATACTATGAATATACAGTTATCTTCAGTTACAGTATGAAACTATGAACTTTCCTTTAAAAGGCACGGTACTTCGTATAGCGTTGGAAACACCTCGTGTGAAGTACAAATACGTGGAAGCTAAGGAAATGCCATGGATTGTTTCATCGTGAATTACCTAGAAGTGATCCTTCTAGAACTGTGGTCTAGGAATCAAAGCTGTGGAAATGCTTGTTGCACTATACACCGTTAGTATACCTAAGATCTGGAACACTGTGGAAATGCTTAAATGCCCAGTACACCGTCAGTACATCTAGGGTTTGGAACACTGTGGAAATGCCTAATTGCCTTGTACACCGTGATTATTCCTAGGGATGAACGCCTGACTGTAAAGGAGGGTCTATATTTATGATGGTTAAGTAGGTGCTTCAATAGAAACAATACAGGGTAGTGTCAATCATATACCTAGACATGCAAAACCCTAATCACACTAATAGTTTAACATACACAGGATACAATCAGTATTTGCTATAATAAAAGTAAATAGACGATTAGGTGTTAAGAAAGGTCAGTAAATACAATTGCGGTCTGTTGCCTTATGCCTGATCCCTAGAACATTTAGGGTGACTTTGTCTTAGTTAAGCAAAGGCTCAGGAGGGTTTGAAAACAGCCTGATCTGATCAGAATCATGATAACCTAGGATTCCAATGACATATGTTTCTAGGGTTTCACCTGAACGTAGGGTCCTAGTGTTTACACCGAAAGTATGTCTACTCTTTATCTGGTAAATCTCCAATCAATTTTATAATGAACATCATCCCGAAACCCTAATTATCCAAGTTTCAGCAATCACATCTCTACCTGTCTGCTTAAACCCTAATTTCATTTCTCTTTATTTACTTTTCTGCATTTAGGATAATTATAAAACAAAACCTTCCAAACAAAAATCTATCTACCTACCCCCATCCTAATTGCGACCATAATCTTTGGTGACCCGCTTTATTTCAATTGGCTCCGATTTAAGAACGACCTCGAGTTATACTTACTGCTTGCTCCCAAGGTAGGTAGTACTTATAGTTTGAGCCCCAGATCTTATAAATTTAAAACTCACTGTCCGCCGCTTCTGTTGCTGTTGGAACAACGACCGGAGTCAAATCCGACCGACCGATAAGAGCCGCGACAAAAACCGGCTGAAAGCCGCACGTGATCGTCAGAAAAGCTATGCTGACGTGAAACGCAAACACCTTGAGTTCCAGGTAGGGGACAAGGTACTTCTCAAAGTGGCACCATGGAAAGGCGTCATTCGATTCGGAAAGCGAGGCAAACTAAACCCTAGATACATCGGGCCATTCGAAATCCTCGAAAGGATTGGTCCAGTAGCATACCGCCTGCAACTTCTTGCTGAGCTTAGCAGCATTCACAACACCTTTCACATTTCTAACCTGAAGAAATGTCTGTCTGACGAGACACTAATAGTACCGCTCGACGAAATCCAAATCGACGATAAACTTCATTTTGTCGAGGAACCTATGGAAATCATGGACCGTGAGGTCAAGCGATTGAAACAGAGTCGTATTCCCATCGTAAAAGTCAGGTGGAATTCTAGACGTGGTCCTGAATTCACCTGGGAACGGGAAGACCAAATGCGACAGAAATACCCACATCTCTTCCCAGACAAAGCACCGTCCGTGCACTCGAGCTAATTTCGGGACGAAATTTCTTTAACAAGGGGAGAATGTAACACCTGCCTAATTAGGATAATTAATTATGCCTAATTATTTGTAACTAGTTGTAATTAGTATGTAATAGGACTAGTTATAGACTCTATTTGTATATATAAGGTGATTTATATATATGTGTGTACTTACGCGATTTGGATAAATCGTACAGATTAACCGGACGGAGTCAGATACATTTTACTTGGACGTTGGTGACAAAACTTACTTAAATAATGGGAACGTATTTTACTGTATAAATACATATTCGAACGGATACTATCAGATTAGCGCGACAACATTATGAGTATTTTAGTAGAAACGTATTAAACGCGAATCAGATAATTTAAATATCTCGACAAATGTTTTTATAACTAATTTCAAGGTATTTTTATTAAAATACCCCAGTCACGTTTTAAAAATATAACTGTTTGGTTAAATACTAAAAATGAAGGATTGAACGATTAGGACACGGAGTAAACACTGTGTTTTAGGGAGCGTTTCCCCTCCCTTGTCTCCTTGGATCAGCCAACACCACCACCTCCCCTATTCTCTCTTTCATTTTCATTTATACAAAACACACACACACAAAAACTCTCTCCAACCAAAATCATCACAAAATTTTGGAATTACAAATCAACCCACAAAATTCATATTTTCGGAATCACCATCACGAGAGGAACAAGATTTACAAAGGCACCATACTCGTTTTCTTCCCCGTTTGGTCTCGATTTGCATTTGTAAGAAAATATCTAAATCCTTAGATTTACTCATTTTGATGTATTATTTTGATGTTATAATGTTTACACAACTTAGTATTGTCCATATGTATGAATAGAACACGATTTTACAGCCTAAAAATGTGTTAGATTTGGGTTTTGGATCGGAAAAACGCATCAGTCGCAACTTTCTGGGCTGGTGTTCATCTTTGCGACACAACGCTTGTGTCACAGGTTGTGTCGCAAGTTTATGTCGCATAAATCCATTTGCGTTGCATTTTGTGTCGTAGCTTATGTCGTACTATTATGTCGCACCCGTGTGTCGTAAACCAGATACGACACAACACTTATGTCGCTATTGATTTAGCATCGAACGCTTATGCGACACAACCCTTGTGTCGCTAAGCTCTTGTGTCGCATTCCTATGCGACACAACTCTTGTGTCGCATACCAAATCTTTGTGTCGCAAATTGTGTCGCAGAATCAGAAATTTTGAAGGATTTTCACTATAGCAAAGTCAAAGTTACTGTAGCAAAGTCAAATTTTACTGTAGCAATTCACTGTAGCACATTTACTGTAGCAAAGTCAACATTTTAGAATTATTATTACAAGCCGTCACCAACGGGCCAAACATGTTCTCTAAAGACAAACGATTACGAACACTTAAACAGACATCGGGCATACTAGTTGTGTACAACTAAACAAAACGTCTTGCGGGACACATACTTACATAACCTCGTATGTTTAGGCATTTGAAGGTTACGGGTTCGGAGAACCTACTTGCTTTACTTACTACTTGCTATTTGCTACTGCTTACTACAAGACTCAGGTGAGTCTTACGGCCCCACTTTTACTGTTTTATCTTATTGGGGGAGAAACATGCTACTACTTTTCCTTGAACACAAGTACTAAAACTGTTTACTATACCAAACGGAATTGCATGAGTTGTTTACTATTTACAGAAGTCTCTCCATCATATATCGTTAGTTATGGACTTAAGCGCGAACACTAGTTAATGGATCCATTAGGGAAATGACCCTCCCCGCCCGGGGTAGTAGCGCTACCACGAACCGTTCTGTATAAACGGGCGACTATTATTCGTTACATATGCTTGCTCAGTTACGAGCATGTCACGGGAGCAAATTATTACTTACGGGTTAAGCTTCGATTATGAGCCTCATGGCAACGGTATAACTTACTTACTTACATTTGCTGGATTGCAAATACCGGTTTTACATTTGCTGGATTGCAAATACTGATTTTACGCCTACGGGCACTACTGATGAAATCTTGTGTTCAAAATTGATATTACTTACAAACCTGTGAGATTCACCAACATTCGTGTTGACCCTTTTAGCATGTATTCTCAGGTGCACAGAAGGAGTAGGATTACTCCAGGACATAGCTAGAGTCGCATGATTTCAACACAACTGCATTAACGAAGATTCTTAGCATTATCTTTTGTATATTTCGATTATGTAATAGAATCTCCCGCTATACGCGTGGACTCTAGGGAACTACATTTTTTGTATACGAAAACATTAAGTTTTCAAACATTATATCTATGGGAATGTAACTAATTTACAAACGTTGCATATAGATGTCGTTTGCTTTATCTTTGCGCTGTGATATTTGATTAGTAGCACCCCAAAACTTGCTTCCGCCAAACAGTGAATTTGAGGGTGTTACAGACTCCGAAAGTCAACTTTCGGAGTTGACTTTTGTTGACTTTCAGAATTTTATGCTAAATTCGGATTTTGTAGTTTCGGATCAACACTTTCGGACTTCAAATTCGGATTAATTAAACTTCGGATAGTACAACTTTCGGACACGTATATATATGTATATTTGCGGATAGAAAAATACATGTACTTTAATAAGTATACGCGAACTATTATACATACCATACAACAAATGAACGTTACTCAACACGCATTATACATAAAAGCTACTATACTTTGGGAAGTATACGCTATAACTTAAATACGAGATTACACTCGAAACCACTATGAGATTACACTCATACATGCACGAGATTACACTCGAACTTACATGTGAGATTTCACTCACACTTAAATGGGATTACACCCACACTACTACGAGCTTACACTCGAATAACACTTTCACGTCGCGGTACCATAAACAGACTTACAAATATACTTTACAAGTATACGATACAATGAAATACATAATAATAATACTTGAATTATTATTACACACCGTCACCAACGGGCCATATTTACACAACGACATACTACAAATACGAACAATTACAAATAACAGACTAATGGACATTAACTAGTTGAGTGGACAACTAGCATGGATAATCTTAATGATATCCATTTACTTACCTAACCTTATGCGTTTAGGACGCTAGAGGTTACTGGTTCGGAGAACCTCATTGCTTGATTTACTGCTTGATACTACTAGACTCAGGTAAGTCTCACGGCCCCTTTTTACAGTTTTTACTATTTTGGGGGAGATGCATTACTTGTTTACTGGAATTACTTGTTAACTGAAATACGTGTACAAACTTACTGTCTTGCCGACTTATCTACTTATTGTTTTACTGTCATACCGACTCACCTACTTCACTGTTTTACCGACCTTACTGGTTAACTTTCCAAACTTACTATACGTACTTATTAATTCACCTACTATTAAACTTACCGTTTTACCGACATATTAAGTACTGTTTGACCGACTCATAAACTTACTTTGTTACCGACTTACAGACTTACTATTTTACAAACTTACCGACTTACTATTTTACAAACTTATACTTTCAGACCGTACAACCACACTACTTTACAGACTTATAGACTTACTGTCTTACCGACCTACCTACTTTACTTTCTTACCGACTTATTACTTTACAGACCTTCAGACTTACAGTCTACTACAGACTCATCATCGTACAGACTTACTACTTTACCAACTTATACTTACAGTCTTACCGACTTATGAACATACTGCTTTACCTACTTATAAATATACTGCTTGACAGACTTACAAACTTACTGTTTTACTGACTTACAAACTCACTGTTTTGTAGACTTACTGATTTACAGACTTATTACTTTACAGACTTATCGTCTTTCGGACTTAAAATATTACAGACTTACAGTCTTACTGACTTATCGTCATACAGACTTATGGTCTTACAAACTTACTACTATACAGACTTACAGACATACAGACTACAGACTTTCAGACTTTACAGACATACTACTTGACCTAATTACAGACTACAGACTTACAGACTTCTCTATATAATGAACTGCTTGAGTTACGTTTAATCCAATGAAGGCCTCTGAATCATAGTTGTTAGTTATGGGATAAGCGCGAGTTTTAGTATATGGATCCATATGGGACTGACAATCCCCGTCCGGGGTGGTAGCGCCACCACGAACCGTACTCGTATAAACGGACGTTTTCTACTCGTTTCGTATGAGTGTTTTTGGATTAGCACTCACGGGGGCAAATTACAGACTTGTTAAGCTTTGACTATGATGGCTCACAACAACGTATATCTACCCAATTGCATTTGTACAATCATTACTTACTGACTTATTACAATTGTGTGATGCTTACTTACTGCCTTATTGCATTTGTGAAATTCTTATTTACTGTCTTATTGTATTAATACAAACTGTATACTTACCGTCTTGTGTTCACATTTTATTACTATTACTACAAACCTGTGAGATTCACCAACCTTTTGGTTGACGTTTTTAATGATGCATTCTCAGGTACACAGCTTCAGTAGGATTGGCCTTCAGGATCCTAGCTCGATGTGCTCACTATACCTTTGTGCGATGATTACCGTGATGCTTAACACCCAAAACTCACTTCCGCAAATCATTAAATTTGGGGGTGTTACAAAATTAGTAGGTGATGTGTCAACAAATTGTGAGCTTATGTGTCAAACTTATAGATCACTTGTTGCTTCTTATTATAAAAGCACTCGAAAAGGCTTTCATTCATCCTTCAAACACTAAAATTACACATTACTTTCTCAGAGTATACATGTCTCATTTTGAGTTCAATACAATATGTGTATTGTTTTTTATTATCGCAGTAATTATATATTAGCTAGGGAAAAATATAGTAATGTCTTTAAAAATGAGCACATATTTACAAAAGGAATTTTTTATATATTAGAAAATTGGATCTTATGTTTCATCATAAACTTATGTAAGCTCCAAAATGTTGAATACATGTATCTTAAGATAAGACATGATATTTTGTATATACTTCTTAATGTAAGTATGTAATGAGACTTTGAAATAATTAAAGTTAACATATATTTTATGCATATGGTAAATGGTTAGTATTTTTCTTAGAAAAGTTATTTAAGTTGTCTTTTTATATATATAAAATAATAATAAGTAATTAATGATTTTAAAGTTAAAATGGAAATTAGTAGGTGATGTGTCAATAAATTGTGAGCTTATGTGTCAAACTTATAGATCACTTGTTGCTTCTTATTATATAAGTAATGAGATAATGATATATTAGAAAAATGGATCTTATGTTTCATCATAAAATTATGTAAGCTCCAAAATGTTGAATACATGTATCTTAAGATAAGACATGATATTTTGTATATACTCCTTAAAGTAAGTATGTAATGAGACTTTGAAATAATTAAAGTTAACATATATTTTATGCATATGGTAAATGGTTAGTATTTTTCTTAGAAAAATTATTTAAGTTGTCTTTTTATATATATAAAATAATAATAAGTAATTAATGATTTTAAAGCTAAAATGGAAATTAGTAGGTGATGTGTCAATAAATTGTGAGCTTATGTGTCAAACTTATAGATCACTTGTTGCTTCTTATTATATAAGTAGTAATGATAATGAAATGATAATGATAATGATAATGAATATATATAAAATAATAATAAGTAATTAATGTTTTTAAAGTTAAAATGGAAATTAGTAGGTGATGTGTCAATAAATTGTGAGCTTATGTGTCAAACTTATAGATCACTTGTTGCTTCTTATTATATAAGTTAATGAAATGATAATGATATATAAGTAATGATAATGATTCTTAAAGTAAGTATGTAATGAGACTTTGAAATAATTAGAGTTAACATATATATTATGCATATGGTAAATGGTTAGTATTTTTCTTAGAAAAATTATTTAAGTTGTCTTTTTATATATATAAAATAATAATAAGTAATTAATGATTTTAAAGTTAAAATGTAAATTAGTAGGTGATGTGTTAACAAATTGTGAGCTTATGTGTCAAACTTATAGATCACTTGTTGCTTCTTATTATATAAGTAACTAGTGTTAAACTCGTACGATGCATGGCAAGCAAAGATAACTTTATATACACCGATCATAATGTAAGATGGTATATTAAATGTTTTAATGAATATATTAAATAATTTTGTGTTGTATATATTATATACACATGTGATGGTTAGTACATCATCATTTTTTCTTTTACAACACTGTAAAATATATTTTGTGGTATATGGCTTATAAATGTAATGTACAAATTACTTCCCTTATAATTTTTTTTATAACATTTAAAATATAAAAATATTGAGTAAATATCGGGGGATGGATGACAGCTAGCCCCTTAAAAACTTTCAAATTGTGTAAAAAAAAATAGTTTTTTTACCGATATTAATAATACTTTATAAGTTTTGACCCATTAAAATTTAAAATATGAACAACATTTTCCCCCACAATATATTAATAAATTGAAAAGGTTAAAATGTAAAGTGACATTTTCTAGCTAAAAACAATTGTTTGGTCATAGTAACCTTTTTCATTGCTAAAGTTGCAATTGCCATGCGTATGTTCATAGTTTTAGCAAACATAAATAGTTGAACATTGCCTGAGGTGTAGTCCTTGAAGAAGGGCCGCATCGGATCCAAATGATACGATGTTAAGGTTGCCCGTTGAAACAACCTTTTGAAAATATAACTTTTTAGACGTTTTATTGAAAAACTAATGTGCATCCACATGTACAAAACAGAAATCATTCTACTTTGCGGTCAAATATATACAAATACATAAATAAGACATTATATAGATTTGAAAATTAATATAGAAATTATAAAATCACACCTCTCACCAGTCGCATACAAAATTGAACTTACTTTGTGAGTAAAACTAAAAACTATTTTTTTATAAAAAAAGTGAGACGATGAACTTGATTTACCTATTCACGAAGGTTGTATTTAGATTACAAAATAAACGAAATTGTGATTCCTAAATTTGCAAGACGATAAAAATATTGTCATATTGACAAAATTACGATGAAAGCTATAATGATATCAAAAGTAAGTTATCATGATTTAATTTATAGAGTTAGAGAATGAATGACGAAGATTAAGATGAAGAAGAATAAAAAATTATATAACTTCAAATTAGAGTGAAAAAATAGATAAATAAATTCACGATTTTCGGCTACAACTAAAAAATTATCTATTGCATTAGTTTAGATTAAATTGACTATAATTTAATTATAGGTTGCATTATTTATCATTAAAATATAATGACACATTAAATTAAATTAATCATAATTTGATTTTTTAATAAAATATTACCTTATTTACATTTTAATTGTAGGAGAATCCACCTCATCAAATTATTTAATATAATGATGACACATAGGATATAGATGATGTGGCATGGGTGAATAGTTGACAAATAATTGGAGGTCTCCTCCTTTAGTTATATAGATAGATAGATAGATGATAATACCCTACTTTCACTCTCAATCTAATCTATCGAGTAACAATTCATCGTGATGAACAACAACTCTTTTGTCACATATGAATTATGTTATCTTATATATATTTAACATGCAAAATATAACAACATCAAAGTTGTAGTTTCGTGGTCTCCGCCCGCCAATTTTGACATGCGTGTTCTAAGAGGCAGGTTCGATTCCTAGCGTCTCTTTTGTTTACTTTTTTAAATCTTTAAGCGAAATTATTGTAGATGAGTAGGGTTCAAATGAGTACACCCTTTTTAAGTGAGAATGGGGGAATCATTCTGAGCCATCAGATTTGTGAGATCAATGGTCCATATTAATACATCATTTATTAATTAAAAAAATAAAAACAAATATGATTTTGGGCGGAAGGGTACCATGATAAATATACAATTAATTAATTTATTCCGTGTTTTTCACTTTTGTTCAAAATTTTTACTCTGTTCATTCTTCCCTCTCGTTCCTTTCGTTTTCCTCTCTCACGACTCTCACTGAAAACCCTTGAAATCGCAGCGCTTCTTCATCAAATCATCAAATCATCTTCGTATTCTCACAAATCTTCGTTTTTTGCATACTCGCTTCTCTATAACGTTGTATCGGTGAGTATTTTTATTTACTAAATTTCGTTTTTATAAAACCCTAATTCTTAAACGCGATTATAATCTAAAGTGTACGTGTTTTTGTAACAGAAATCACTTTAAAATGAGTGATTTGCGTGACGAAATTCCTGCTAAAACAATATCGTCAGAACCGATTGACGTTCCACCTACCAGTTGTGTACCAATGAGTAAGTTTCTTTGACTTTTATGATCAATCTAAATTTACGTTATGCGTTTTCTTTTCTTGTTTTGTTTTTTTTGGATGATGATTTGTGTTAGTTAATTTGATTGGTTTGAAATTAGGGTTTTACTAACACATGTGTTAGCTTTGTTTGTTATACTGATTATAGTGTCTGCAAATGGGTTGTTAATATGTTAGTGTTTACATTTTTAAGTGATTCTACTGTTTAGCTTTTGGTATTTTTTAGTGTTTCAGTTATTGGTGTATTTGAATTTGTATATTTGATTGGATTGAATTTAGTTTTTTGTTAACACAAGTGTTAGTTATTGTGTAGATTGAATTTGCACAAGTTTTTGGTATATTTTGAATTTTGCGCAAGTTGTTTTGTAATGTGTTATATCATGCTGTTATATGTTTTTTATGTGGTGTATGTATATGATGTATGCTTTCTTTGTAATTTTTTTTATTAAAGTATTGTGGCTGTTCGTTTTATTTAATAGCTTTCGGAGATAGCATTGTATCAGAAACTGATCCAGCCGTTTTGAGTTCACTAGAAGGTTAATTTTGTTATTCAATTATCATCTTTTTTGCAGTACCATATCCGATATATGTATGTTTGCAAGTTTTTTATTGTTGAGTTTCGTGTGTATTCTTTTACTTTTTCAGTTGTCAGAAAGTTACCTTTTTTGGATGCTAGTGGTTTAAAGGTCTATAGAAAACGACCTAAAAAACAAAATGTTAGTGATGTTGATTGTCAAGGTAAATTCCATCAATTCATAACATGTTTTTATAGTTACTTTGAATCAAATGTGATTTGTGGGTAGTATCACGTATGTCAGCATTCTTGTTGTTGTTATAAATTCAACATTAAGCTATTTTTTCCTTGTAAATATGTTGTTTTATTAGTGTCATGATAATCTTTTTTACACATTTTTTTGTTCTTTACTTTTGGTGTTTTTCAGGTGGCAAACCTCCTAATTCTCCTACACTCGCAGATATGCTTAATGTAGAAACCAAGGTCGGTAGACAGAAGCGTAAAGCTATTAAAGGAGGTGGACGAACAAAAGCATCAGCTGCGAGAAGTGAATCACCAGATGAAAAAGTCAAAAAAAGGAAGGGTGATGATGATAAACAATCTGCTATTGAAGAGGCGAAGAGGAAGAAAGCTGTTGATATGGAAAAGAAGAAGGCCGCGGAAGATAAAAAGGCTGCTATGGAGGCGAAGAAGAAGGCTGCAGCTGATAAAAAGGCTGCTATCGATGAGGTGAAGATGAAGAAAGCAGAGCAGGAAAAAAAGAAAGCTGCTGATGCTGATTTGTTGAAGAACAAATTAGCAGAGGAAGAAGCTGAGAAAGAAAGAAAAGACCAGGAGATGAAGAATGCTGCTGAGTTGAAGAGAGCAGAAGAAGAGAAGGTGGAAAAAGAGAAGGCAGAAATGGAGAAGGCGGAGAAGGAGAAGGCGGAGAAGGAGAAGGCGAAGAAGGAGAAGGCGGAGAAGGAGAAGGCGGAGAAGGAGAAGGCGGAGAAGGAGAAGGTTGATGAATCTAAAAACAACAAGTTTTCCGAGGAAGTGTTGGAAAAGAATGAGAAGAAAACGGATGGGGCAAAAGACAACAGTAAGCACCCTGCAGCCCAAGATGAGAATGATAATCCCATGATTGAGGTTGAGACACGTATGCCTCGTAAAAGAAAGGTACGTGTCAAAGACGAGGACGAGAAGAAAATAGTTAAATTGAAGAAGACTGTAAAAAAGGATGAAGGACAGGGAGCATCAACTTTACCATCCATTCGTATTCGAACCACCCCAAAGCAAATGTTTGAGGCGACGAAGAATCTCAGCTTTGAACAAAAACAATGCCTTAGAGATATGAGGTTTGGTACCTTTATCGATTTCCCAATTAGTTCGCTTCCAGGTACTTTTTTGGCCTAATTGTTTCCTTGGTTATAATTATTTAGAGATTCTGTTTTTTTTGTGATTTTATTATTAGTTACTGAATATTACTTACACATGTGTTACTAATGGCTAACACTTGTGCTGCTGCTTATTAACATTTGTGTTATTATTCACTAACAGAAAAATATTCTATTTTACTTGGTACAACATGTGTTACTGGTTTGCTAACACATGTGTTGGTACTAGTTACTTTCATTTACATTTTTAACAATTTAATGATTAATTCCTTATTTTTTTAATTACAATTATGTTACTATATTTGCAGGTCAACTTGGGTATTTCCTTGTGGATCATTTTGATCCGGAAAGAATGGATCTCAATTTTGGTGATTCAAGCATTAAAGTCACCCAAGAGTCAGTTCATGATGTATTTGGTATTCCCAAAGGTTCCATAAACATCATGGAATTACCTGATGTCAGCCAAGACCAACCATTTATGGTTCAGTTTCACGAAACTTTTACACGATTTCCAACTGATACTGTCAATCACAAGGAGATTGCACACCAGATTACGCTATGCAAAGATCATGGATTTTTCTTTAAGATCACATTCCTGATGCTTTTTGCTAACACAATGGGAAGGTGCATGAGCAATGGCAGGTGTGTTCAGCATTTTTTATACAAGTTCAATGAAGACTTTCAAGCTGATAAGTATGACTGGTGTGGTTTTATCATCGACTGCTTGAAGAAAACTGTGCCACAGTGGAAAAAAGATAAAACCAAATACTTTACTGGTCCAATCACATTTTTGTTTGTAAGTTTTTATTTGTTGCTTTTTATGTTTTTTCCTTTTTCATAGGTGTTTGTCATCTTTATTTGTTGTAATTAAATTTCACTTAACACATGTGTTACTAAAAACAACAGCTATTGTATCTCGACTCTGTGAAGTATATGTCCTGTAGAGTTGTACGCCAACGCCCAATTGTTCAGAATTGGGAAGCCACTTTGATTCAGATTGCTCAAACTGAGGAGACTGATCGTGGTGTGTTTGGTAGCTTGCCTCTAGCTGGTCCATATGATGCTGCAGCTGCATTCAAAGCCGAGGGTTTTGTTAATCTTAAAAAAGATGATGGTCCAAGCGAAAGTCTTTTTATAAATGTTCTTTTTTATGTATGTATGTGTCGATTACTAATATTAAATGTTTTTTAAAGTAACACAGGTGCTACATACTTTATATCACATGTGCTACCTACTGATTTTTCATTATATACATGTGGTGATTTATTGTTTTATGTGGCAGGATCTTCTGGATTCTATTTCTTTGATGTTTGAGTCTGTAAAAAAGACTCAACTGCTGATAGAGAAGAAGCTGCATGAAGGATGCAAGAAGTTTCCGAATGATCAACGATTTTTGGATCCTTCTGTTAAATTTGATACAATTTTCCGACAGATGTTGCTGTTAGTGAAGATGCTAAGACAGATGGTGCTTTGGAAGATCAAAATGCTGACTATTTGAATAATTTCTTTGATATCGAAAATGACATTATCGAGGTGTTTGACATGACTACTTTTTTTTGCCTATAATCAGCCACTTTTTCCATTTCCCGATCCTTCTATCTCATCTGATATACCTACCTCTAGTACATTACCCATATCGACTTTCTTACCCAGTCCCGATTGTCCTAATTTCTCCCTTGGTCTAACTCAGGAATTTGAGGGTGATCAGGGTGGTGGTGAAAAGAACAGTGCGTGCAAGCAGCCTGTGTTTGTTTTTTCACCTTACATGAACACGAAAACCGACATTCAGACAAAGGTGGTCAAGCAAGAGTTTGTACTTTCAAACTGGCTGTTTGCCATGATAGGCAACAGATCGTAAGTGTACTTTCTTTATTTTGTTTTTTTTTAAGTTTATTTCATCTTTCCGTATTCATCTTTAACGTTTTTGTTTACTTCTTTTCTCAGCGAATTGTGTTTCAAGATAAGTATGGGCTAGCAGTTGCACGCGAAGACTTCCAAACTCTTGCACCTGGGCTGTGGATAAGTGGTAACGTAATTGACACTTGGGCCTGCATTCTTAATCATGAAGAACTGCAAACTGCCCCTGAATCACCCAAAAGACTGTTTTTCCCATGTTCTATCATTGTAAGTTGTTGCATTGTTCATATTTTTTTTGTGTGTGTTTTAAATTGATAACACAAGTGGTAGTGTTCACTTAACACACGTGTTACCAAATACTAATAGGGTACATGTATTACCAACTACTAACACATGTGTTAGCTAACAGTAACACATGTGTTAGCTGACAGTAACACATGTTTATGGCCAAATGCTTATTTTTTCTGATTCCTTTTTTAATGTTTTTTCTTATTAGCCTGAGGGTATGTTAAATTTGACAAAAGAGAAAAGTATAGAAGCTTTTAATGCTTCCATTTCTGGTTGGTTGCATAATGATGTTGAGATGTTGTCAATGAAGAATTTTGAAATGGTAACCCTTTTTTACAGTGTTTATTTTGTTTTCGTTAATGTTTTTCATCATAATATCTTTTGTAAGTTTTTTCACATATTTGTAATTTTTATATTAACAGGTTTTCTTCCCTATCTTTCGCTCTCACCACTTCTATGTTCTAGTTTTCAATTTGAAGAAGAAAACGTTTCAAATTCTTGATAACACTGTTGAATTTGATTATGAGTTGAAGTACAAGCGAACCTGCAACCTTGTTGTATGTACTCTTTATTTTCTATTACTTCGATTATCTCTCCTTTTATGGTTTATATATTATATATTTTTAAAATTTCATTATATCAATGATTTTTTTTCGTCACAGAAATCTCTGTTTGTTGAACATTTAAAGTCAGTTGATCATCCTGCATCTGACAAATTGAAGAAGGTGGAGAGGGCCGTGGTGATGAATTTGAAGTGGAAAACGAAGAAAAACCATTGTGATTGTGGGGTGTTTGCAATGATGCACATGGATCAGTATCGTGGTGAGCTTTCTTCAAAGTTTGTTTGTGGGCTGGCTGAGCAAGGTAGTATGCAGAACTTGCAGCTTTTGCATTTGAGGATAAAGTACGCTGCTAAGATGTTGATTCACGAACAGAATATTCACAGAGAGCGTGTTATGTCGTTTGTTGATCATTTCGTGCATTCGTACTCACGCGACAAGGTTGTGGAGCAAGTCAAAGTGGCTATAAAAACCCGCAAGGAGGAGGCTGACAAAGAATTTGAAGATGATACATCGTAGTTTGGCTGTGGATTTTTAGGTTAATCTGTAATGAAGTACAATTCATAATAGTTTTTTGGTCATTATCTTTTTGGAATCAGGGGGTGTGAGGCACGATGTACTCACCTGCATTTTGTTGATAACAGGGTTTATCATGTTTTCTATTTTTGAATCCAAGTATATTTGCTATGATGCAGTCAAGTAGAATTGCTTTATATTTTTTTTGTGAAATTATTTGGCTGTTTGCATTTTTTATCATATACTTTTTTTATTTATGCTGTATGTTGCAGAACCCTAACATTTGGGTTACTACCAATAACACATGTGTTACATACAACTAACACTTGTGCTGAATACTACTAACACTTGTGTTATTCTAACCACTAACACATGTATTAGTAACACTAGCGCTAGTGTTAGCTTCCCCTGACACGTGTTATTATTATCCCAAAAACATCTTTTTTTTTACTTTTATGATGATGATGTATGTTGCAGAACCCTAACACTTGGATTAATACCACTAACACTTGTAATACCTACTACTAACAATTGTTTTACCAACCACTAACACATGTGTTAAATAACTATAGCACTAGTGTTAGCCATCTCTGACACTTGTTATTTTTACACCAACACTTTGGTTACCACCACTAACACTTGTGTTACCTACCTCTATCACTGAATTGTTATTCTTACAACTAACACTTGCTTTACCGGATACTAACATCTGTGTTACCAACTACTAACACTTGTGTTAATTATTCTCACCACTAACACTTGTTATTCTAACCATTAACACTTGTGTTACCCATCTTTAACACATGTGTTAGTTAACACTAATAGTTTAGTGCTAACTTTCACTGACAATTGTTATTCATACCACTAACACTTACTTTCCTTGACCCTAACACATGTGTTAAATACAACTAACACTTGTGTTACCTGACACTAACACTTGTGTTAATTAACACTTGTGTTACCTGACACTAACACTTGTGTTACACGATTCACATTTAGAAATACACATCAGATACAAGTACTATTTCCAGCATATGAATAGTAATAAAATTGTTTTACTGCTACTACAAATAATAAAAAGATAGTTATCCAGTAATCATGTTATAAAAATAAATGGAACACTAGACAATTGTTCAAAAGTTTCAATTTTTTTATTATAAAAAAATAACTTTCCACTTTTCATCTGTTCCTATGCTATCTTCCTAGCCTCTGCTTCTGCTTTTTCCCTCTCTTTTGCTTCTGCTCTAGCCTTAGCCTCTGTAACACCCGCCAAATTAGGACTAGTAATTAGTGCCTAATCATATGTTAATACATGTAATTAGTTCTGTGTTAAGCTAATTTATGTATCGAAATATATATTGTTGAATATATACGAAAATGCGATTTGGTTAAATCGTACGCAATTTAAATCGAATGTAATTCGGTTCCATAAATACGGACGTTGGTGACACAATTTATATTTAAGTATAAAACATTATCGGAAAACGTTACTGGGTCCAAACTACTGTTAAATTTTATTTCCAAAGTTGTCCGCCTCGTACAATTTAAAACTTACCTAATTAACAACAAAATACGCAAATTATTTAACTCACATTTTAAATCTTTAAATCATTAGATAATTGGTAAAACAATTTAATTTAATTATTAAACAAAATTCTTATTTTAAAATGGTTAATTAACACGCAAGATATTTATTAAAACGTTAAACGACGGAGAAAACGAACACCACGCGGAGCGCGGGGCGAAGACTGAAAGTGGAGGATAACCTCCACCTCCCTCCTCATTTCTCTCATTTCTTTCTTTTCCCTCTCTCACTTACTCTCTTTTTCTCTCTTTTATCCAAAACCACCACCATCCACAAAATCGTAAAATAACACAATCAAACGCACTCGTAGCATCAAGATTTTTAGAGATTCACGACCACCTCGCAACGATCTACACTTCTATCTTTCCGGATTTCCATTTCGCCACTTTGTAAGTTTCCGACAAAATCACGAAACCTCTCGATTCTTAGTATTTTCACTTGTTAGTTGTTTATATAACTTATATATGTCCATTACAAAGTGTAGAACACGATTTTATAGCTTAAAAACGGGTTTGAATTGGGTTTTTGGCCGGAAAAATCTCGACAGTCGGACTTTCTGGGCTGGTGTTCTTCAATGCGACACAAGCTTTGTGTTGCATGTTGTGTCGTATTTTGCCTGTTATGTCGCACCTAGTGTCGTATAAACCCATTTGTGTCGTACTGTTTACGACACAACGTTGTGTCGCATCTTATGTCGTATTTTTCATACGACACAATCACTATGTCGCTGTTGAATCAGCATCTCGCATCTATGCGACACAACCCTTGTGTCGTATAGACATTGTGTCGCATTTCTATGCGACACAGCCCTTGTGTCGCATGACAAACTTTTGTGTCGCATATTGTGTCACAAAACACAGAAAACTCATATTTTTACTAAGTGTCGAGACTCGAAATTTATCACTCGATTTTACCCGAATTCAGATCCCAGATGCGTTTTTCACCAAAGCAATATAGTAGAAATAAAAATTTTTCGAGCTGACCTGGCATCTCGACCCCAGCCAAGGGCCAGCCCCTTGGACCCCGCCAGGGGCGCTGCCCCCGGACCCCCGTACTTAGATTCCGTAAGCACATTTCTCACCAAGTGTCAAACTTGTATGACTTCAAAACGCTTATATGATACAACTTTTCAAACATAATGGAATATACTTTTCGAGTATAACACTTCGAAATCAATGTGATAACATCAGGACTATTATTACAATTAATCACCAACGTGCCGTACACGTTTTCAAACACTTAACAAATCAACCAAATCGTAGTAATTTGGACATATATATATAGTTGTGTAACAACTACAAGGGTGATCTTTTGAGATACCCAATCATGTTTATAACCATCGCGTGTCGTGGACACCCTCAGGTTACAAGTCTTTGGACTTCATTACTCGGCTAATCAACTCAAGTTTATTAAGTTAAACTCACAAGACTCAGGTGAGTCTCATGGCCCCTCTTTTTACTATTTTACTCAGGGGTGTGATATATTGCTCATTTTTAACATGTGAACGCAAGTACAAACATTTTCATATACTACATGAGTTTTTCACAACTAATCATTTAAAGTCCTCCGTCAGCATAGTTGTTAATACGTTGTAGCGTGAATATTAGTATATGGTACCATATAGGATTGACCCTCCTCGTTCGGGTTAGCAAGCACTAACCGGGTAAACGGACGTACTAATATTTGGGAAGACGAATGTTGATTAGGCATTCGTGGAGGCACCTCGCCCGGAATTCTCTTTAGGGGACCCGGCCCTCGAGTTAAGATCAACTATGTGCTTATGGCTGTATACACGATTATTATCATTTTATTTGCTGGATGCAAATCATTATTAAATCTTGCGGTTCATACTATATTACTTGATTTCAAACCTGTGAGCTCACCAGCTTTAGCTGACCCATTTAGCATGTATCGCAGGTACCAAGCAGTAGGTTGTTTCTGCTTCAGGACTTCTAGCTCGAGTCAGCATACAGACGTTTGAGATTTTCTTGCATTAGTATATTTTGTACAAGTACTTGTGTACTGAAATCTCCTTATATTTAAACTCGAGCTATGTAAAGCTATACATGTTGTAAACATTTCAATATTAATATATTTTGTTAAAACGACGCATATAGAGTCGTTTACTGTATATCTTTGTGCTTTGTTATTGATTAGTAACACCCAAATCGAGCTTCCGCAAATCAATCAAATTCGGGGGTGTTACAGCCTCTACCTTCTTTCTGTCACACGACCGCCTGTTATGACCTGGTTCTCTTTCTCCACACTTTCCGTATTTGTTTATCCTCTTTCCGGCAGCTTTTACTGCTTTTTCCTTAGCGCTCATCAAACGCTTGTCTCTGCCGCAGCCTTTGTATCTCAACACATCTGGATTTTGAATTTCAACTACATCCGGTTTCTTGATCCCGTGCAATTGTTCTATCACTTCATTCTTGCTTTGAGGTTGATTCTCGGATGCAGAAGCTTCAAGATCCATCTTCATCTTCTTCAACTTTGTCACAAAATCAGCCATCTTTTCTTGATTATTTCCTAACAGCTGTAAACAATCATCAAAAGTGGAAGCCGCCTCGCTTGATAGTTGGTCATACTCGGTTGCAATTCGTTTTCTTTTACGAACTTCAACGGGAATAAGATTCTTGGTCCATCTTCTTAAAATGTAACGGTTTGGAATCTCCTCAATTACGGTTTTTCAAAACACAAAAAATGTGCCTACATAAGATCCCACGCCTAGTGAATTTCTTGCAGCTGCACTCCACTGACTCATCCTGTATGTTGTAAAGAACCTGATTCAAATAAAACAAAGTGAGATAGTAGTTAGTGTTGCATGTGTAAACAGTTCGTATCACATGTGTTAGTCATCACTAACACATGTGTTAGTTTTGGCAGTATCGAATGTGTCACTGATAGGTAAGACATGTGACAGCATCACTAACATATGTGTTACCTATGGCTATCACATGTGTTAGTAAAAAAAAAGTTATAGAATCACATTTTTTAACTTATATTAACATTAACACATGTGTTACTGATTGGTAACACATGTGTTAGCAACACGTAAACAAACTTTTACAGACTTACAATTTTTTAGATCATGTACCTTGTAGTCAAATGTTCGTGTCTTTTTATCTTCAGGCCAAAATTCCACTTCCCAGTCTTCATTTGAAGCTCTTTCATCCTCCGTATACTTCCCCGTTTCCTTGATGATATATTCTTGGAAAGCACCTTCACTTCTAAAGGCGTCTATCGAGCATTCCCAAAGTGATTTCACTATCTCTATCTGCACGATATTAAAAATCGTTCTCGTGTAAAAACCTTCGCCGCATGTTTTTCAATCCTAAGTTGTGTCTTGTACTTTGGAACCGTTTCTGTGGTTTGGTGGTCAAGAACATCTTGAGTATACCGCTGCTTTTCCATAGCATTCTCAAAACACAACATAAAATTCACGAGAGTTGATCTTTTGTTATTGAACGTCCCGAAGAATGAATTCTCACTCTCTGATCTTGAGGTTGTCCTCATTAGTCCACACAGTTCAACGTCTGCAAAATATGCGGGTATCCACGTAGACCTGATGTCATAGATCTTTGTGAGCCATTTGTGGTTTTGTGTATTATACTCGTCCATTAACTTTGCCCACTCTTCCTCAAACTGTTCAGGCGTAATCCACATGTTCCATATAATCCTGTTGAACTTTTTCTTGAACTCTTTGTCATCAGGTACATCATAAAGAATCTGCAAGTGCAAAGACATTGAGTAACATATGTGTTAGCAAGCATTAGAACATGTGTTAGCAAGCAGTAGCACATGTGTTAGCAATCAGTAGCACATGTTTCATCAAGCAAGCTGCATTTGTAGCACATGTGACATACTTTACAGATGAGTGTTATCAAAAAAACATACCTTCCCCGGTAGCTTATCTGTGATGTGCCACATACAAAGTCTGTGCTTCGACTCGGGTAGGACCTTGTCCACTGCTTTTTTCATTGATTTATCCTGATCTGTCACGATAATTCTTGGCTGCACTCCAATCGCCTTTAGGAATGCGTTGAGCAGCCATTCGTAACTATCGGAAGTTTCATTGTTTAGCAAACCCGCACCAAGCGTCACACTCTTTCGGTGGTTGTCTATTCCAGTGAACGATACGAACATCATGTTGTACCTGTTGGATAAAATATGTGTTATGTCTGAATTCTATATATGAGGAAAATGTAACGATGCACACGATAACAAACTGACAGTAACACATGTGTTAGCAACTGGTAACACATGTGTTAGTAGACAGAAACACATGTGTTAGTAGCAATCGGTAACACATGTGACATGCTTTTTAACTTGTTTTTATACGTACTTGTTTGTTGAGTAAGTTGCATCAAAGGAGACAATATCACCAAATTCCCTGAAGTTAGCCTTCGCTACTTCATCAGCCCAAAACAAAGAGGCTAGCTTTCCTTCTTCGGTCTTGTACTCAAATGAGAAGTCTGCTACATAAGCTTTTTTGTTTAGCATATTTGTCACCAGAATTTGTGCATCGGTGCCTCCTATATACACGTTGATGTCCCTTCTGAAGTTTTTGAAATCCACCACCGTTCCATTCGTGATCTCATAAGATCCTTTGAGCGTCTTGTATATGTTGTGTGCCTTTGTTGGTCCAATATTCATCGTACCCAGCTTGAATATAAACTGTTGTTGCTATAATGTCAGCTTCCTCGCCTTTTTCATCAGGTATTCATGTTCCTCGAGGCACATCTCATGATTGTGCGTCTCTATAAACTTGATCACCTTAAAAGTGTCATATCTAGTCAGCTTTACCACTACTGCTGCTGGGCACCCAGTGACTTTGATGTTGGAAACTCGATCTTTTGTTTTACGTTTTTTCCCCTTTTTCTCTGTTTCTTTCAGTGTGTCCTCTTCTGTTTTCTCTGGATATCCAGCCTTTCTGCATAGATAGTGCTTCTCATACACTATGTTACTCTTCAACCTCTTTTGAGTGGAGCTTCTAACTCCAAATCTTCCAGCATTCGCATATCTTAAATAGTATACATATGCATCATCAAGCTCTTTAAAAACTTGTCCAATGTGTGGTTTTAAGTCTTCCAACACCTCTGGTATCCATAGTGTAGTCCCTCCCGGAGTTTCAAACTCTTTTGGAGCGCACTGTATGATTTTCGGTGTAGCTAGTGGTCCTGTAAAAGTGTTTTTTGAAGATATGTTAGATTCTGTAACCGTTAACACATGTGTTAGTCAACTTCTAACACATGTGTTAAGTAACTGCTAGCACATGTGGTATTCAAATTACCTGCAGCATCTGCATTTTCTTTATGATCCTGATCATTAACTTTACACTCTTGTATTACAGCCATCTTGTTCGTACTGCACTATCATAAGTTTCAATTTTTATCAGGCACCACGTTTGCTACTTAACATAAAAATTCAACAACTAAGACTTGCTTTACTAGCAGCAAGTAACACCAGCGTTTTATGACATGTGTTACCATTTAGTCAACTAACAACGAAACAAATAAAACACAGATATTGTAACACTAAAACTAGCATATATGTTAGTAACACGTGTGTTAGTTTTTAAAAATCAACAGCTGGAACGTGTTTTTGCAAGTCTTTTTTGAGGAATTATGTCAACTAACAATGAAACAGATATACCACAGATACTACTGTAACACTACTACTAGCATATATGTTAGTAACACATGTGTTAGTTAATTTTTAAAAATCAACAGGTGGTTTTTGCAAGTCTTTTTAGGAATCATCTCAAGTAACAACGAAACAGATAGAACACAGATACTGTAACGCTACTGCTAGCATATATGTTAGTAACACAGACTTTTGATGATCATATTACGATTTTTGCGTGGTGATTTTAATATGCGTTTTTTTAATAAATTAATCTGTGATTCATCGAAAATCATATTGTTAATGCAGTTTTCGTCAATCAAATCCTAAATTAATGAAGCTAAAATCGCGCAAAATACGATCTATATGAAATCGCGTTAACGTAAATCGTAATCGTATATGTTTACCTTCGATTTTTGATTTCTGTGTGATGAATTTCGATAGAAACCCTGCGATCGATCGATTTTGGAGAAAAGCCGTGCGGTTACGAAGAATGTGTGTATACGTATATGTTTTGCGTCTGTATCTATATTCTATATTTTTGTTTTTAGTAATTATTTAATTAGTATTAAATATAATGTAAGTTGACCAAACTACCCTTCCACCCCTAAATAAAATGGAGCATTGTGATTGGTCCCCCCATTCTCACTTAAAATGTCATACTCATTTGAACCCCACCCTATTATAGATATATATTTTATTTGTCTTATAATTAAGAAAGTGGTTACATACCCTAATTGTTTAACTTCCACATTTTCCATTTAGGGTCACACGTTCGATTCCTGCTTTGACTTAACTTCTTTTTTTCTTTTTTATTTCTTTTAAAAAAAAACCCTATATTCTCAAAATTTTTAGTGTAATTTTATTAACGTTTTCTTCTTTTTATATTCCTTTCCATTTTTCTTTGTTTGTTTGTTTGTTTTTTTTTTTGTTTTTTTTTTATTTATTTTTTGTTGTTGTTGAAAAGTAATATTGTCTCAATGAAATATACATATTCATAAGTTCAATTTACAAATAGGTACACTTTAAAATTAATAAATGATATATAAAATGATAAATGAATAACTTTATTTATATTTTTTTACTATTGATATCAATATAGTTTACTTATTATTATTATTATTATTATTATTATTATTATTATTATTATTATTATTATTATTATTATTATTATTATTATTATTATTTATATCTTTTAGAAAAAAACGAACACATTGTTATCCGAATACAATGAAAAGGTTACGTGAAATAATAATTGTGATGATTGTAGTTTGCTTATTATTCATATCGTTAATGGTGTGCTTGAACATATATATTATAATTGTCTTAGAGCACAAGGAGCGCTCGATTGAGTTTCAGTGTTTTCGTCAGTGTTATCGAAAACACTGAACGAGAACACTGAAACAGAAAAGTGAGGTAGTGGTTAACATTGAGTTTCAGTGTTTTCGTCAGTGTTCTCGTAATTATTTTATTATTATTTATTTTTTCTAAAAACAAATTAAATACTTAAAAAAACAAGAGAAATAATAAGTCATATAAAATATAGTAAAACAAAAGAAATAAATTACTAAATTTGACCACTTTGGAGAGTGCAACAAAGATCAGTACATGTCGTTTGTTTTTCAAGAGAAAATGTACAAATCATAATACGCATGGTACAAGTATCTTATGTAAAAACAAATTAAATATAAAAAATAGCATTAAATTCCCAAACCCAGCACCACGCCACCACCTCTCTTCTTCTTCCTTCTTCGTCAACCTGCAACCTCCATTTTTCTGGAAAAAAAAAAAACTATCTTTTTTTTTAAACAAATGCGTGGAATCAAAAAAACAAAAAATAATAATAATATTAAAATGAAGAACGAGCCGTGCACCAGCGTTTAGTTGATGACGGTGGACGAAAACGCCGAGCCGGAACGGCGGCCGGGAGCGCCGAACGCCGGGCTCCGGCGTTCTCGATGGGAAAACGGCGCAGGAACGAGAGGCACTCCGTGTGCTCTTAGAATTAAGAAAAAAGGGGGTACCTAGATTATGTGGTTGTTTTGTATGTTAAATGAGTTTTGCTAATGTGTTGGCCAGTGGCAAACGTTAAGGTACATTTAATTAACACATAATTTTCTTAAATATCTGAACTAAAGGTAAATATTTGGTTGTATTAATGAGAGTATTAAATGTAAATGCTACTAATATTTAACAAAACTTTAGTTATCATTAAAGGCACATTAATGTTTGCTACGGGCACACATTAGCAAAATCTATGTTAAATTTAACGGAGTATTATGTAAGCCGAAACACTTATACTGTAATAATGTTTGACTTGATTAAAATGTGAGACCGCAGCGCGAACCTAACCGATAAATTAAAGTGCGACGCCGCAACACGAAGCTAATAGATAAATTAAAGTGCGAGGCCGCAACTATCTTCCCTCGTTTCTTACAATCGTCATGTCATTAAATTATATTATATATCGCTAACGTTTTTCTCGAGTTTTTGACCGACCTCTTGTGTTCTGAAACTTATATTTGCACATCAATGATACTTTCATGTTTTCATTTATTTGCACCACTTCACCGTTTCACGTCACTTTATTTTTTCTGGTTTTTTTAATGATATTCCACATTTTTTTTTTTTTTTTGCATTCTTAAAAGCGCATAATATATATTAATTAATTATGACGTACTACAAGCATAAATAATTTGAATAGTTAAATGTACGACGGGAAAGTAACGAACTTTATACAATTAGAATTTATGTCATCATTTCATTTATGGTTTTTGTTTGTGTAATTGTGTTGGTACTAAATGTAAGAAGCATCAAATATATCTATTTTGGTTGGTAAGATAAACGAAAATATTGTCATATTCGTTATTCTAATCACGTAAATTAGTTACATTTTACTCTACGATACATTTTCGAGCGAACTTAACTTTTTCGTTTATCTGTCGAGTCTTGGAAGTTGGAACAATCCCAACAACAACTTTTACAAAGTTTTTTTAGAAAATAGTGAAAGAGCCTTTTTACAAAAAAAAAAATAGAAATAGCTTTAACTATACTTATAAAAAGCTTTGCATTTATTTATAAAGTCATTATTATTATTATTATTATTATTATTATTATTATTATTATTATTATTATTAAGAATAAGAAGGGAGAAAATTTAGTAGCTTGGAATGTTCAAAATCTTAATTAGGCTCATTGTTACTTTGGTACTTTCTAATGACATGCATGAAAAGTTTTTTATCCATGGGCTAAATTTTAAAGAGGCTTTTCACCAATTTCTTAAAAGAGTTTCATAAAAATATATTGGTGGACATGCTTTTAGGAAATGCTATGTATATATAATCATATAATACCTTTATATCTATATTGTTTCTTGTCCTTTTAAATCCATTTAGAGACCCACGTCCACATCGCCGCATAGACCCTTGCTATTTTATCCGTCTCAAATTAATTGTCAACTAATTAATTAAAATACATGAAGTTTAAAAATGCATAATTATAATAATTAATTGTCAACTAATTAATTAAAATACATGAAGTTTAAAAATGCATAATTATTATGGATAAGGTTCAGAGGAGAAGGCCTCAAATGAGGAGCATGAGGAGCAGGCCTAATTCACTACATTTTATGGCAAAAATTCGCTCAGATTCACTGCATTTTACCAACGGAGTACTACATTTTAACAAATACTGCATTTTACACTTATAAAATTTTACTGCATTTTAACGACACTGCATTTTAAACCTTCAAATTTGTTCTTAAAATGCAGTAAATTTGGCCTGCTTCTCATGCTCCTCATTTGAAGCATTCTCCTCTGATCCTTAATTAATTATTATAACGTATTTTTGAGTAATTAAGATAACAATTTTAACCTTATTTTCTACACACATTTAATGAGATACATATAAAGTAAGGGCAATATCAAAAATTTGGTTAATTCTACTCGTTTGTTGTTATAAAATGGACAGTTAATTTGAGACGTTAAAAAAATAGAGTATTAAAATGGGAGGGAGAAAGCATATATAATTTTACAAACTTTGTAGTTTGACTCACTTTGCTCAACACATGATTTTCCAACAATTGAAAGTGTGGATAAATTGGATGTTACGAATTTTTTTTCATACTATTAAGTGTTGATAAGTTGTAATTTTTTCACACTTTTAAGTGTAAATTTTTTTTCTCACACTTATATATATGAAAATTGTGACGATTTCCACACTTATTGATGTAACAATTTTCTCCACAATTATAAGTGTGAATAATTTAACATAATTCCACACATTTTTAAAAAGTGTAAAAAAAAGTGTGAATAAATGATAATCTTTGTTGTATTAACAATTGTAGATAATTATCACTTTTATCTTTGCACATAAGCCATATATATAATATAAAGTGTTCATCAATTCAAATATTCAATAATAGAGTTGTAACTTGCAAGGATGAAAGTAAATATGTTTTTTTTTTTTTTTTAATCTTATTAAGTTTTTTGCTTAAATGAATATAAGGTATTTTAAATCAAAGCCATAAATTGAAACATTGAGATTTGATACAAAATATTTTGATACATCCCTCTTCCATCTTTATTATTATAAGACAGTTGTATTACCTAATTGATGTGTCGTGAAAGGTCTTGTTTTACAACTTATAAATGGAAATACCTAATAAATACTTTTCACACAACCAGGCAAGAATACCTGATTGAATGTAAGTATAGACTTGGTAAGTCCGAGTTGAACTCAGGGAACAGTGGTTATTTATAAAAATAGAAAGTATTAATTAACTAGAAAGCAGTAAATAGGGAGACGTTTGAGTTCCGTTCGAACATAAGATTTATAAAGAATAATTGAAACTAAATAAAACTTTAAATTAAAATAATTAAATAAATAAATAACAATAGGAAGGAATAGTAATTGTATAATTAACTTCACTCAGATTCATATATCCCGATTCATTGCATATTGATTATTTAATTGTGATTTCTTTTAAAACAATTTAGTCACTAATCAAAGATTCTAAATTGAATGTAAACTAGTCTCCTGTTCAGGTTAACTAACTTCTACAATTTAAAGTTCCACATTAAACATTGGTCAAATGTCACAAGATTATTAGTCTATTGTGTGCTTTACCCTAAATTGTGCATTAAACATTTATAACTTATCATAATTAACTCTAATGGTACGAATCAACAATACCCAATAATTTCTTATTGTCTTGTTCACTTTAGATTGCATAGATTTTATTATCTTAACCTATCAGATTCAACGTATTTAGCAATGGTAAAAATCCTAAAATTAAATACCATCAATAATCAATAACATTGAAGGAAATCAATCTCATCAATATCATTAACCACATTAAGAAATAATCTCTAGCAAACACCAATAAACAAGGTTTTACGAGTAATATAATAGTTTTCAATAAAATAACTTCTTCAATATGCAATAATAATCGTTCAATAATCATGATCTGAGCTTAATCAATTACACAACTACTTTAAATATTCAGTTCATCATAATATAAGTAAAACTCAGATCATAAAATGTAACATCCTCGATTTGGGCCTAGTAGAAATACGGTAATTCCTTTATTTATTTCGTATTTAAATTGTACTTAGAAATACTTGGTGTACTTGATAACTAAAATAAATAGGTCAAATGGTCAAAAGACTTATTGTGATAAATAAATTATTAATTGTTTTAAATTAATTTAGTTGACGGTATAATAAAACTTATTTCTCGCAAATGGTTTTTAGGTTCCAGACAATAGATTTAGGACGAGTATTATATTACACTGCTATGTGTTGGGTTAATGAGATGGTCGACCTTATTTTTGTCATTCACTGACTTTGTTCAAAAACTCAAACTCTCTCAAGAACACATATACACACATAGCAACAATCAAAGAAAAATCAATTTGGAACTGATTTCTTCAAGTGAAGGCTGTGATTTTGAGTTTTATCTTGCTCTTCATCTTCTTCATATCATCATCATCAAAGATTGTAAGCTTGCCTAACCCATTTTCATGTTTGAGCTTGAAATGTTGGATTAGGTTAAATTAATGATGGAATGAAGTTAGTTTGTGCTTGAATATGCTTTGTGTGATGATTATAAACTGATTTCATGTTTAATTAGGTTGAATTACGTGTGCTTCATGTTCTTATTGAATAAATGTGGGTTTTGTTTGAAATTGGGTAAAAATGATGATGCATGTATGGATTTTGATGTTAGATGTTGTTGTTTATTGTCATATTATGTTCACATATGATGTTTGAGGTCAATTGTTAAGCAAATTCATGAATTTCATCTGGTTTGTGTAAAAATGGGTTTTTGGTTCGAGCTGTAAGTTGTTGCAGGTCTGATGCTTTGTTTCAAAGCATAGGACCGCGATCCAGCTACATGGCCGGGATCGCGTTGCTATGTGTTATTTAGTAACAACACGTTTTGTTCTTTGAAACGCGATCCTGGAGCCCTTATCCGGATCGCGTTGGTCAGTTGAATTTTGGGTTCCTTACGTTTTGTTCTTTGTAACGCGATCCAGCACCCTTTCCCGGATCGCGTTCTCAAGTGAAAAACGGTAACAGGAAGTTTTGTACTGAGGAACGCGATCCAGCCCCCTCTTTCCGGATCGCGTTTGTCAGTTATAATTTGACAAATTTGTTAACTTGTGACTTGAGAATTTATGTTATTTAACTAGTAATGGATGTATAGAGTAAGTAATTAATTGACATTATATGCATTATTAGATTGGAATAAACTTGATACGAGAATCTAATTTGGGTTTTGATTGTGTTCTCATATAAACCGAAGACTCAATAAGATAAGACCTTTGAGTGGAGACTGCGATCGACAAGGGTGAGTGGATCTTGGACTCTCAATCTAAGTTAGTTGTAACAACATGGTTACAATGGGTAAATTTGGTTTATTGCAATGATTGCTTTAAGATTATATTGCCATGACGATTATCCCTTGAACGGTTTATTTGGTGTCCTATATGCTATGATAGTTTGGACTATTTGATTGGTGAGGGTCAACTAATGTGTTGGGTTTGGGTACTATTACTTTGGACAACGCAATTGACTTGTACATGTGTTGGGCACTGAAATTGCATTGTGTGTAGTATTAGTAGCCAAACTATCGGTTTAACCACTGTTTGGCCTTCGGTTGGTTTAAGTGTTACTTGGGGGCCACCGCGGCATGAGGGTACTCCAAGGACCACCGATCCTTCTATGTTACTTGTGAAATGCTTGCTGTAGTCACTAGTTATGCTAAGTTAGATTGTGAACCTTGGATTTGTTCACTTAGCTTTGTGCTAATCCCTCTCCCCCAGCTTCTTGCAGGTTTAGCTTTTGATTGTGGGTACTAGAAGTTGGTTGGAGGAATGTTTGGCACTGCTCTCTGATTGTGTTTGATACATTTTGGGTCAAAATCAGTTATGTCATGGATTTTTATATAACACCTAAATTGTGTTAATACTCTTAGTGATGACTTGGTATTAAATATTGTATGTATTTGGGTTGCACTTTTGAAATGTAATATACGCAATCTTTATCGTATTGCTTTTATCCACGCTTCCGTACTATAAAAAAAATGCCTTGTAATTTTGGAGGGTGTTATAAGTTGGTATCAGAGCATAGGTTTGGGTGAATTGGACAATTGTAAGTGTTCAATCCCAAATCTATTGTGTCAGTCAAACATTCCAGGGTGCGGGATTTAGCTATGATAGAATAATTGCTTAGTATGTAGGTACTAACAATTAACGAGTTGTGAGATGTGGTTGTACAGGATATGGCAGACAATGAGACCCCGACCGTTACTATCATCAATGTTCCAGTGTCTGATGTCTCTCCATCTGAAGACCAAAATGTTAGTCAAGGACAAACCGGTACCTCATTCTCAGCCGAAGATATGACCCAAGAGGATTATCTGTTGCACTTAGAGGGGGAAAATGTTAGACTTAAGGCTATTGAGCAACAATTTTTAGAGCAATAAGCCCGGTTATCTTAGCAGTTTCCTCAGACTTCACCACCAGTTTATAGTACTGTACCACCCACTTTAGTGACATCTCAGACTCCTACATCATTACCGTATTACCACCAGCACCCTCATGGAAATATATTTCAGACATCGGCCCCATTTGCATCTTCTGGGCCATCGGGATTTTCAATTTCCGGTATTTTCTCCGCCATTTCACCATAAAGTTAGTTCTTTCAAGACATTTAAATCTAGTGGACCATCAGATTATTATGGAAGTTCAAACCCCTCTGTGACCTTGGATTGGTTGAGGGATGTTGAACGAAAATTTGAGGTGTGTAGGTGTGAAGAGGAAGTCAGAGTTCCTTATGTAGTACAGCTTCTCAAGGGTCCGGCTATGGGTTGGTGGGACTCGATTACATCACACTTGTCTCCTCAACAAAGGGCTTCCATTAGGTGGACTGATTTTTATAATGAGGTTTGCAAAAAGTATTGTTCGGGTTATGATATGACCCGTATTAGACGTGAATTTTTGGATATGCAATTGACGGATAAAATGACAATGGATGACCTTATTGCCCAATTCTCTGAAAAATTGAGGTTTGTGCACCAATGGGTGCCGGATGAAAGGACCAAAAGCGATCACTTTGTTGGTATGTTGCCCCATGCTTATCGGATGACTGTTAGACTTGCGGGTACTCTTAACCAAGCTTTTGAGTTAGCCCGTTCTGTGGATGGTGATGTTAGGGCTCAAGGATTTGATGTGAAGGACAAGTCTCCAATGAAACCCAAGAGTGAGTCTTCGGGTAGTCCGGGGAAGAAAAAGTGGCATGGTTCTTCCCGTGGTAAAGGGCAAGGTTCGAGTGGTGGTGCTATAGGGGATAAATCGAACTGGTGCACTAATTGTAAATCAAAGCACACGGGTCCTTGTACTCCTCAAACAGCTAGGTGCATTAAGTGTGGACAGTTTGGCCATGATATCAAAGATTGTACTTTCCCTAAGCCGGTGTGTTGGAACTGTCGCAAGGAAGGTCACCGTTCGGGTTTGTGTCCGGAGACGGAGAGACAGAGAACGGGTACGGTCGGAGGTTCTTCATCTTCTGGCCAGAAAAGAAAGAATCCACCTTTGGCAACGGGCAGGGCTTTCCAAATGACAGCCGACGAAGCTGTCAGGACAGAGGACGTCATCACTGGTACTTTTCTTGTAAATTCTGTACCGGCATGTGTCTTATTTGATTCTGGAGCTAATTGTTCAGTCATATTGTTGAGTCACTGGTCGCTGACCATGATGAAGTCGCTGGTCGCTGACCAACTCAACTATTCACTACTCGATGAAGAAATGGATTGTATCGAAGCTGCTGTTACTGATAATAAGTTTCGCTGAGCGTCATTCATTCTACTTGATATGCCGAGGAAGAATAAAGCTCAACTTGGTGTGTCGCTGATCAACATCAGCGAGAGCTTTACTTCTTCAAATCAATAAAGGCAAAAGTCACTGCCAGAATAACATCTAGTCACTGAAGATCTCTAGTTCAAGTCATTCTACAAGAGCATGTTAGCTCGCAGTGAGTAAGGAGGATTACTGCATCTTCAGGGACTATTCAATAAAGCCTCTCAATCATCAAGTACAGAAAGTACTGTACTTATCTATACATCAGCAAGAGTGTTCCAACTTGAAGCATGTCCGAAAGACTACGTGGCAGCAATTGATTGGTTTTAAGGTAACGAGATATTTGCGGTAACAGAATTGGGACCCGCAGAATGTCGGTTCATCAGAGATCAAGCCAATCAAGCAGCGACACGTGTCATTTCAAGATCCTATTTTATAGGCGATATTTTAGGAACTCTTGTAGTATAAATAGTCCAGTGTTTTGTACTGTAGAGGCTAGTCGTTCAATCGTACTTATCACTTGTGTGTCAGTGATTAGTTTGTCTAGAGTACGTATTAACGATCCAGCGAGTGAACAGTCAGCGTGTTTGTCCACTGCTGTTCATCTCATTTGTAATAGATTAGCTAAGTGTTTGAATTGGATTAACTTTGGTTAATCCATTCCGCATTCAACACTTGTGAATTGTATGATTAATATAATTCATCATTTTAGCTATCATTACTTTGTTACTTTGATATTGTCATATCTATAATCTAATTATACTCTGTTGCTATTGTTTATACTCTGTTTACGTGAATCAATTTAAAACTCAATTAACTACGCTAAAATCTGAAATAGTTTTTGAGAGTCCCGTATTCACTATTGATTAGTGATTTGGAATCGCAAAGTGTAAAGTTTAATTGTAGAAGGGGGTTGAATACAATTAAAAACTTTTTCTGATTTTAACTAAGTTAATTGAAAGTTCTTAATCATTATAACAGAAATAGAGTATATCAGATAACATATATGACAATATCAAAGAACAATGTAATAGTAGCTGAAATGGTGAATTGTATTGATCATAAAATTCACAAGTGTTAAATGCAGAATGGATTAACCAAAGTTAATCCAATTCAAACACTTAGCTAAACTATTACAATCGAGATGAAGAGCAGTGGACAAACACGCTGACTGTTCACTCTATGAATCGCTAAATCGTGCTTAGACAAACTAATCACTGACACACAAGTGATTAACACGAATTGAACGACTAGCCTCTACAGTACAAAACACTGAACTATTTATACTACAAGAGTTCCTAAAATATCGCCTACAAAATAGGATCTTGGAAGGACACGTGTTGCTGCTTGATTGGTTTGAAGTCTGATGAACCGACATTCTGCGGGTCCCAATTCTGTTACCGAAAATATCTCGTTACCTTAAAACCAATCACTTGCTGCCACGTAATCTTTCGGACATACTTCGAACTGGAACACTCTTGCTGATGTATAGATAAGTACAGTACTTTTTAGTACTTGATGATTGAGAGGCTTTATTGAATAGTCACTGAAGATGCAGCAATCCTCCTCACTCACTGCGAGCTAACATGCTCTTGTAGAATGAATTGAACCAAAGATCTTTAGTGACTAGCTGTTATTCTGGCAGTGACTTTTGCCTTTATTGATTTGAAGAAGTAAGGCTCTCGCTGATGTTGATCAGCGACACACCAAGTGGAGCTTTAAATCTTCCTCAGAATATCGAACAGAATGAATGATGATCAGCGAAACCCATTATCAGTAACAGCAGCTTCGATACAATCCATTTCTTCATTGAGTAGTGAATAGTTGAGTTGGTCAGCGACCAATGACTTCATCATGGTCAGCGACCAGTGACTCAACAATCTCCCCCTAAATGATTGTGATTGAAGCTCCCTAGACAATCTTGTTGCTGTGAAAGTTTATAGTCAGTGTTTAAGATTTTAAACATTCAGTGACTTTATACTTGTGATCCATTCATTTTTCTTTTTGGATTCTTTTTGATATGATCTGAGTTTTGCACATTGGTTTTCACAAAAGATCAGATATTATTGACACTGTAAAAGTAAAGTACATGATAATTCTTCAGTTACAATAATCTAATCTATTTCAGATAAGTCTGCATTCTTCAGCTATTAGGAGATGTAGAAACTTTTTGATATCTTCAACTTTGACTCACTTTCCTTTGATAGCAGAAGTCATTTTGTGATCAGGAAGTCCTTTAATCAGATTGAAATTAGTGAAGACAATTTCACACGTAAAAATATATATATCATCACAGTGCACTTGTCATTAGTGACTTTAAGTCACAGATGTAGGGAAGACACCTGTGAAGGAAATTTTATATGCAAAAATCCTTCTTACGTAGCTTTTAACCGACTGAAAATCAATGAGACGAATCCGAGCTGCTGTTGATAGAGAGGGATTCATTGCTAAGCTGATATAGAGTAAGAATTGCCAAGAAACTTGTATTTCAAATACGGGGAATATGTAAGTTTTGTGACAGAAGCCGCAAAGATGATTCCCACATATCAACGACGTTCATAGCATCATCAATTTTTCCATATAGCATCAGCAACTTTTCTATATGATTCTAATAGCATCAGCAACTTTTCCACATGTGTTGTAGATATGTAGGCTCTGCGATAGAATCCAAAGAGATGATTTCCAATTAATAGCAATTCTTCATATGAGCACCATTGGTTTTTGCATTCATTTGCACGTGTTCTCCCCCTTGATGATAGCATGAAGAAGATTACCATTTTTCTGTTAGCATCAGCAACTTCTTCATATAAATATATCTCCCCCTTGATGATATCAGAAAATGCTGTAGTAAACATGTGACCGTTTTGTGAATTAGAGTTGGTTTTCTCATCATCACCAGCTTGTGTTTTAACTGATGGATCATTGAAAACAGAAAGTTCAGCCTGTATCACTCTCTGTGACTGGGGAGTGATATTGACAGCTGGTGCAGTGATAGATAAGAGATAGCTCGGGTCAGTAGCCAGTGATGTGACACCAGCGAAGAGTGTGTTAACACCCACTGATGTCACTTGCCCTTTGTTTAAAACATTAGTCTTTTGTGAGAATAATGAGTAGCTCATGGGTTGACTCGATAAAAGTTTGTGATTTGAAGGCTTGATTTTAGCAAGAATGCCCACAGTGACTGAACATTCAGACCCTGTTTCATTCTTGGCGTCCATAAACGTCTTCTTTTTGAGATTTCTTTTAGAGGTTGGTGAAGTGTTCTTTGATGGTGGTTGACCAGTTTTGATCACTGTAGGTATTGACAGTGATATGGTCGATTTGAGGGCAGAATCAGACATATGTACAAAGTTACATGCTGGGACACAGAGATCCCAAAAAAAATTGAGAGCAAATGATAAAAACTTTGTAGTGCTCTGTTTTTCGTTAAGAAGTTTTAGCAAGATCGATGTTTCTACGTAGGCTTGAAAAGCTTTGAACTTGTAGAAATGATTTGAGTAAAACTTGATTTTGATCTTACTAACACTCCTTTTTTTTTTTTAATATTAGAGAGATAAGAAGATGATCAGACAGTGGGTGATTTGTGAAATGAGGTGAAGGGTTGGTTTTATAATGAAGTTATGTGAGAAGTATGTGGTGAAAAATGAAACGTCGTGGTTGATGATGATGGTAAGTAGGGATGGCATAGGGGTGATGATTGTAGAGCTTGGTGGTATTAATGGTGATTTAAGAGGTGCGCCGGAAAAGTATATGTGACGTAAGAAAGAAATAGTGTCAGAGGTGCAATTTTGTGACACATCCCTTCAAATAATGATGAAAGAATCAGGGAGACCCTAAATGCAAAAAAAAAAATAACACTCATACTCAAAAAAAAATACTAATCATAATTTTCAATTTGCCAGAGATGTTATCTCACTGATTTGGTCACAACTTAAAATACTAACTAAATCAGAGAGATTTGATCATTGGTAAATATGAATCATAATTTTTATTTATTGAGTATGAGTGTTGTATTTAAATATATTTATAGAGACTTATTTTATGCTGAAGGAGTTACAGCTTAGAATACTAACAAGATCAGCTAAAGAATAGGTCTCTGAAAATATATATATATATATATATATATATCTGATATGAACTATGTAATATTTTACTATATTTATCCTTCACTGATCTAGTTACAACTTAGAATACTAACACGATCAGCAAAACAAAATATAGGACAATAACAATATAGGCCATATAGAGACATAACAGATACTCAAAAATAATAAAAAAAATGAAGCCCTTAAACGAAAATAACTATCTGAGCTTGATAGCTGAGCTAGTCATTTAAGTTTAACATGCCAAGCTCGCTGATAAGAAAATTAAATCTTTTCTCATCTAAAGGTTTTGTAAATAAATCAGCGAGTTGGTAATCAGTTGGGATAAAATGTAATTCAACATCACCTTTCATCACATGGTCCCTGATGAAATGATATCGGACATCAATGTGCTTTGTCCTTGAGTGCATTACTGGATTGTTGGCAATGGCAATAGCGCTTTGACTATCACAGTAGATTGGTATTTCACTGAAATCAAAACCATAGTCAGCGAGTTGATTTCTCATCCAGAGAATTTGAGCAGTACAGGCACTGGCAGCAACATATTCAGCTTCAGCAGTTGAAGTTGAGACTGAGTTTTGTTTCTTGCTGGACCAGCTTACTAGCTATTCTCCAAGAAATTGACAGCTGCCAGATGTACTTTTTCTATCCAGTTTGCATCCAGCATGATCAGAATCAGAGTATCCTTTCAAGGAGAAGTCTGAACCAGATGGGTACCAGAGACCAAGATTAGGAGTACCCTTCAGATATCTGAATATCCTTTTGACAGCAAGCAAATGTGATTCTTTCGGATCAGCTTGATACCTAGCACAGAGACATGTAGCAAACATAATGTCTGGTCTACTAGCAGTTAGATACAGCAGTGACCCGATCATTCCTCTGTAAGCAGTAATGTTTACAGATTTACCATCAGGATCAGCATGTAGCTTTACTGCAGGTGACATGGGTGTAGCAAGGGTTGAGCAATTAGCAAATTCAAATTTCTTTAACAGATCTTTAACATATTTTCCTTGACTTATAAAAATTCCAGTTTTGGTTTGTTTTATTTGCAAACCAAGAAAAAATGTTAATTCACCCATCATGCTCATCTCATAACTTTTGGTCATAAGATCAGAAAATTCCTTGCACATGTCACTGTTAGTAGACCCGAAAATGATATCATCAACATAGATTTGGACTAAAATGACATCTCTCTTATCTCTTTTGATAAATAATGTGCTGTCAATTTTGCCTCTGACGTAGCCACATTTTATCAAGTAGACAGAGAGAGTATCATACCATGCTCTAGGAGCTTGTTTTAGTCCATACAGTGCTTTATCAAGTTTGTACACATAACCTGGATGTTTTGGATCAATGAATCCAGGTGGTTGCTTGACATACACTTCTTCCTGCAGCTTGCCATTCAGGAAGGCACTTTTCACATCCATTTGATATACTTTAAATTTCTTGTGAGCTGCATAAGCAAGAAATTGCCTGATTGCTTCAAGCCTAGCTACTGGTGCAAAGGTTTCGTCATAATCGATGCCTTCTTGCTGACAGTAACCTTGTGCAACTAGTCTAGCTTTGTTTCTTGTAACCACGTCATCAGCATCCATTTTATTTCTGAACACCCATCGTGTTCCAATCACTGATTTACCAGCGGGTTGTGGTACAAGCTTCCAAACTTTATTTCTTTCAAACTGAGATAGTTCTTCTTGCATGGCAGCTATCCAGTGATGATCAGTAAGCGCTTCATCAACCTTCTTTGGTTCCATTAGAGACACGAAACTTACAAACATACAAAAGTTAGCAGTTGCTGATCTTGTCTGAACCCTGGATTGTGGATTACCAATAATCAGTTGATTATCAATATGTTTTGTCCATTTAGTCATTCGCTGAGGTTCAGCAGTGACTTGATTACTCTGTGAGGGTTCAGAGGGCAAATCAACATTTGTAGCATGAGTATTGTTGTTATGTGAGTTTTGGTTTGGACATTGAGTTGATGATGATGGAACATCTGTAGGTAAAGGTGATGTTCTTGAATTATTCACAGCTAAAGTAGAACTGGAATTGATTTCAGGAACATTATCTTCACCTTCAGAGTCAGATGAGAAATTTTTATATTTCTTATCATTTGATTTGATTTCATTTGATAAGTCACCATCCATTTTGTTGAAAAGAAGATTTTCATATTCTTTTGGATCAGTGAGTGACTCATCATATGATTCATCAAAAGTAACATCCATTGATTCCTCAATACATTCTCTTCTTTTATTGTAAATTCTGAAAGCTTTGGAGATAATTGAGTAACCAACAAATATTCCTTCATCAGCTTTTGGATCAAACTTTCCTAAGTGATCTCTTTTGTTTAGAATGTAGCAGGTACTACCAAAAACATGAAAAAAACTTATATTAGGTTTTCTCCCCCTTAATAGTTCATATGCTGTCTTACTGTGCCTTTTGACAATCAGTGACCTATTTTGAGTGTAGCAGGTGGTACTCACTGCTTCAGCCCAGAAATAGGTCTTAAGACCAGCATCAATGAGCATTGCCCTTGCAGATTCAATCAAGGTTCTATTTCTCCTTTCTGCCACCCCATTTTGTTGGGGTGTTCTTGGTGCTGAAAAGTTTTGAGAAATACCTTTTGAATCACAAAAATTTTCAAGGTCAAAATTTCGAAATTCAGTACCATTATCACTTCTCAGATGTTTTACCGTGACATCATTTAGATTTTCCATTTTCCTGACAAAGGATATGATCTCACTGGCAGCTTCACTTTTGGCTTTGAGAAAAAAATACCTAAGTGTATCTGGAGTATTCATCTACTATCACCAAACAGTACCTTTTTCCTCCAAGACTTGGCGTACTCACTGGTCCAAACAGATCCATATGAAGCAAGTAAAAACATTCTGTTACTGATGAAGTCTGCTTACTTTTGAAGGACGAGCTGTGATGCTTTCCCTTTTCACATGCTGAACACATCTTGTCTTTGTCATAAGACATTTTCGGTAGTCCAGTGACTAAACCATTCTTGCTCAGTTTGTTAATTGCTTTGAAGTTCAGATGAGAAAGTCGCTTATGCCATAACCATTTTTCTTCTGAAATGGTTCTGGAGTAAAAACATGTTCCTGACTGTGCTGAATCCATATTGACCACATAAGTATTTCCTTTCCTGTTTGCAGCAAGAACAACACTTACCTTTTTGTTATAAACAACACCAGCTTCATGATCAAAAAGTACTTTGTTCTTGGAATCACAAAATTGACTGATGCTTAATAAATTGTGCTTCAAACCTTCTACATATGCTACTCGCTTGAACATTACATTACCATTGGTTAAGACACCATACCCTTTGGTTTTCCCAACTTTGTTATCACCAAAAACTACATCAGGACCTTTTTCATCCTGATAATCACTGAGCAGCGACTTACATCCTGTCATATGCCTGGAACATCCGCTGTCCAAATACCAGATGGTTTCCCTAAGAATGCTTTTGTAGATGCTGTCAGAGTCCCATCCTGATGCTGAACATTTCTGAGCTACTTCCTTGATGTTTTCATGGAATTCAGCATCATTAGCCATCAAACAATAATCTTTGTCTAGGCAAAGCATTGCTTCTTCATCATCAGATGAAGAGGATGAATCAGAGTCGCTGAGTGAACTTTCTTCAGCAACCAATCCTTTTCTCTTTTTCTTTCCAGATTTTGACAATTCTTTCGGCTTCTTATATTTTGCCTTGTACTTGTTGTACTTGTCATTTTTGACATTTGACGTGAGTTCAGGGACTTGATTTACTGACTTTGTTCTGCATTCAGCTGCAAAATGACCAATTCCGCCACATTTGTAGCATTCACTTTTGGATTGAAATTTATCAGATGATGGAGCACTAGCGAATCTTTTTGGTCTTGTGTTCCTTCTGAAATTAGCAACCATCATAGCCATATCCTTCTCAAGCTTCTCCAATCCTTCATCATACTCATATTCTGACTGTTCTTCATTTTGACCGCCTTCCTCTTCAGCTATCAGTGACTTCGAACTTTTCTTGGACACTTTTGACTTCTGTCTTTGATCGATTTCATCAAGCTCTGCTACAAGGGCATTGGATATCTTCTGACTTCCAAGAGTAGCACGAATATGTTCACTCTGATCAGCTTGCTTTTCAGACTGCTCCCAATTGAGCAAAATACCATACACCTGAGTTAAATTCAGAATTGAATAATCATTTCTCTGTCTGGTACATGTTGCAATGGTTCCCCAGATTTTTCTTGGCAACAACTCAAGAAACTTTTCAACAACAAATCTCTGTTCCTTGCCTATACCAGCCTTCTCCATTTTATTCATCAGTGACTGGTATCTGGTGTAAGTGGAAGACAGAGATTCATTTGGTTCCATTGCGAACAGCTCATACTGGCGAGTGAGATTGACTTCCCTGCAGCGAATAATATCAGGAGTTCCAATATATATATATTCCTAAGGGTATCCCACATATCTTTAGCAGTTCTACAAAGCCTGATTGATTCGAACACTTCATCAGGAAGTGCCATGCCTATGTAGATTTTAGCTTGTTTATCAAGTCTAACCAATCGCCTATCCTCATCAGTCCATTGTTCCTCTCTTTTAGGTAAAACCATTTCTGGTATAGCTGGAGTAGTAGCTGTTGCAATTACAGTAGGAACAATAGTAGTTAGGATATGTGGACCATTGGTTATGATATTACAAAGACGGTCATCAACTAAGTCCAAAAACATCATCATCCGGGACATCCAAGTTTCAATCCTTGAAGGATCAAAAGCTGGAGGTTTGGTTGTAGAACCATTTCCCTTTTGATAATCAGAGTCAACACAGTTGTACTTTACAGATTCCATTGCAGACCTGGTTAATTGAAGTTAAACCAACCTGGCTCTGATACCAATTGAGAGTCCCGTATTCACTATTGATTAGTGATTTGGAATCGCAAAGTGTAAAGTTTAATTGTAGAAGGGGGGTTGAATACAATTAAAAACTTTTTCTGATTTTAACTAAGTTAATTGAAAGTTCTTAATCGTTATAACAGAAACAGAGTATATCAGATAACATATATGACAATATCAAAGAACAATGTAATAGCAGCTGAAATGGTGAATTGTATTGATCATAAAATTCACAAGTGTTGAATGCGGAATGGATTAACCAAAGTTAATCCAATTCAAACACTTAGCTAAACTATTACAATCGAGATGAACAGCAGTGGACAAACACGCTGACTGTTCACTCTATGAATCGCTAAATCGTGCTTAGACAAACTACTCACTGACACACAAGTGATTAACACGAATTGAACGACTAGCCTCTACAGTACAAAACACTGAACTATTTATACTACAAGAGTTCCTAAAATATCACCTACAAAATAGGATCTTGGAAGGACACGTGTTGCTGCTTGATTGGTTTGAAGTCTGATGAACCGACATTCTGCGGGTCCCAATTCTGTTACCGAAAATATCTCGTTACCTTAAAACCAATCACTTGCTGCCACGTAATCTTTCGGACATACTTCGAACTGGAACACTCTTGCTGATGTATAGATAAGTACAGTACTTTTTAGTACTTGATGATTGAGAGGCTTTATTGAATAGTCACTGAAGATGCAGCAATCCTCCTCACTCACTGCGAGCTAACATGCTCTTGTAGAATGAATTGAACCAAAGATCTTTAGTGAATAACCTTTATTCTGGCAGTGACTTTTGCCTTTATTGATTTGAAGAAGTAAGGCTCTCGCTGATGTTGATCAGCGACACACCAAGTGGAGCTTTAAATCTTCCTCAGAATATCGAACATAATGAATGATGATCAGCGAAACCCATTATCAGTAACAGCAGCTTCGATACAATCCATTTCTTCATTGAGTAGTGAATAGTTGAGTTGGTCAGCGACCAGTGACTTCATCATGGTTAGCGACCAGTGACTTAACAGTTTTAAATTGTATTCAACCCCCCTTTCTACAATTAAACTTTACACTTTGTGATTCCAATTCACTAAACAATAGTGAATTACGGGACTCTCAATTGGTATCAGAGCAGAGTTGGTTTAAATTCAATTAACCAGGTCTGCAATGGAATTAGTAAAGTACAGTTGTGTTGACTCTGATTATCAGAAGGGAAATGGTTCTACAACCAAACCTCCAGCTTTTGATCCATCAAGGATTGAAACTTGGATGTCCCGAATGATGATGTTTTTAGACCTAATTGACGACCGTCTCTGTAATACAATAACCAATGGTCCCCACATTCCAACCACAATTGTTCCTGTTGTCATGGCTACAGCTACTACTCCTGCTATACCAGAAATGGTTGTGCCCAAAAGAGAGGAACAATGGTCGGATGAGGATAGACGATTGATTAGATTGGATAAACAAGCTAAAATCTACATAGGCATGGCACTTCCTGATGAAGTGCTCGAATCAATCAGGCTTTGTAGAACTGCTAAAGACATGTGGGATACCCTTAGGAATATATATATTGGAACTCCTGATATTATTCGCTGCAGGGAAGTCAATCTCACTCGCCAGTATGAGCTGTTTGCAATGGAACCAAATGAATCTTTGTCTTCTACTTACACCAGATACCAGTCACTGATGAACAAAATGGAAAAGGCTGGTATAGGTAAGTAACAGAGATTTGTTGTTGAGAAGTTTCTTGAGTTGCTGCCAAGGAAAATCTGGGGAACCATTGCCACATGTACCAGACAGAGGAATGATTATTCAGTTCTTAATTTCACTCAAGTCTATGGTATTTTGCTCAACTGGGAGCAGTCAGAAAAGCAAGCTGATCAGAGTGAGCATATTCGTGCTACTCTTGGAAGTCATAAGATATCAAATGCCCTTGTAGCAGAGCTTGATGAAATCGATCAGAGACAGAAGTCAAAAGTGTCTAAGAAAAGCTCGAAGTCACTGATAGCTGAAGAAGAAGGTGGTCAAGATGAAGAACAGTCAGAGTACGAATATGATGAAGGACTGGAGAAGCTTGAAAAAGATATGGCCATGATGGTTGCTAATTTCAGAAGGAACACCAGATCAAAAGATTCGCTGGTGCTCCATCATCTGATAAATTTCAATCCAAAGGTGAATGCTACAAGTGTGGCAAAATTGGTCATTTTGCAGCTGAATGTAGATCAAAGTCAGTAAACGAAGTTCCTGAACCAGTGCCAGACTTCATAAATGATAAGTATAACAAGTACAAGGCAAAGTACAAGAAACTGAAGGCATTGGCTAAATCTGGAAAGAAGAAGGGAAAAGGTTTCGTCGCTGAAGAAGGTTCATTCAGTGACTCTGACTCCTCATCATCAGATGAAGAAGAAGCAATGATTTGTTTAGATAAGGAGTACTGTCTGATGGCTGATGACGCTGAACTTCTTGAAGACATCAAAGAAGTCACTCCTAAGTGTTCAGCGTCTGAATGGGATCCTGAAACTCTTTACAAGGTGCATTGTTTTAAAACATATACAGCTGCTGAAAGAGATAATGTCTTTGAGTCTTTGATAGTTGACTTATCAAATGCTCATGATATTCAAAGAGGGCATAAACGTAAAATCAGTGACTTACAATCCAAACTTAATAACCAAAATGAAAATGAGTCAAAAATGAAGAAATTAAAACTGGATCTTGATGCACAAACTTATGCAAATCAAGTATGTGTTCAAGAAAAGGTAAAATTTGAGACACAATTTCAACAACTTAAAAAGGTCATGGAATTTTGGTGTAAGTCAAATGATAAGGTCAATCAATGTGTAAATAATCAAATTCCAAAACAAGTTAAAGCTATTTTGGGAAGAGATTATGAATACGCTGCATCTCTCGCTGACTCAACAATGGTTGACCCTGTTTTTGATCCCAAGGGTAATTTTTCAGAAGCTGTATTTGAACCCATCTCAATCTTCAGTGAGCCACGACCAAACTATTTTATTAAAAGTAAGTTGGTCACTGAAGATACTAATGTCTTGAATAGTAATGATGAGATAAATGTTTTGAAAACTGTCAAATCATCAGTAACTTCACATCTCATCAAAACTATTGCTGAAAATCAAATAATGATCAGCAACTTCACTGACACTGTGTCTGTCACTGAATTAAAATCTATCAGTGACCTCAAGTCAAAGATGCAAGAAGTAAAAATCAGCAAGAAAAGTTGCTTAATTGTGTCAGATCAACAACTTAAAACAAAGAAAGTAAAAAAGGCCGCTTATGGAAACAAAAAGTGTTATAAATACAGGCAACATGTGTGAGAGTCCCGTGATCACTATTAATTAGTGATTTGGAATCGCAAAGTGTAAAGTTTAATTGTAGAAGGGGGGGTTGAATACAATTAAAAACTTTTTCTGATTTTAACTAAGTTAATTGAAAGTTTTTAATCGTTTTAACAGAAACAGAGTATATCAGATAACAGATATGACAATATCAAAGAACAATGTAATAGTAGCTAAAAGATGAATTATATTGATCATACAATTCACAAGTGTTGAATGCGGAATGGATTAACCAAAGTTAATCCAATTCAAACACTTAGCTAATCTATTACAATTGAGATGAACAGCAGTGGACACACACGCTGACTGTTCACTCGATGAATCGCTAAGTCGTGCTTAGACAAACTACTCACTGATGTACAGTGATTAACACGAATTGAACGACTAGCCTCTATAGTACAAAACACTGAACTATTTATACTACAAGAGTTCCTAAAATATCGCCTACAAAGTAGGATCTTGGAATGACACGTGTCGCTGCTTGATTGGTTTGAACTCTGATGAACCGACATTCTGCGGGTCCCAATTCTGTTACCGCAAATATCTCGTTACCTTAAAACCAATCATTCGCTGCCACGTAATCTTTCGGACATACTTCGAACTGGAACACTCTTGCTGATGTATAGATAAGTACAGTACTTTTAGTACTTGATGATTGAGAGGCTTTATTGAATAGTCCCTGAAGATGTAGTAATCCTCCTCACTCACTGCGAGCTAACATGCTCTTGTAGAATGACTTGAACTAAAGATCTTCAGTGACTAGCTGTTATTCTGGCAGTGACTATTGCCTTTATTGATTTGAAGAAGTAAAGCTCTCGCTGACGTTGATCAGCGACACACCAAGTTGAACTTTAAATCTTCCTCAGTATATCAAGCAGAATGAATGAAGATCAGTGAAACCTATCATCAGCAATAGCAGCTTCGATACAATCCATTTCTTCATCGAGTAGTGAACAGTTGAGTTGGTCAGCGACCAGTGACTCAACAATCTCCCCCTAAATGATTGTGATTGAAGCTCCCTAGACAAACTAGTTGCTGAGAAAAGTTTATAGTCAGTGTTCAAGATTTTAAACATTCAGTGACTTATACTTTGATCCATTCATTTTTCTTTTTGGATTCTTTTGATATGATCTGAGTTTTGCACTTTGGTTTTCTCAAAAGATCATATATTATTGAACTGCAAAATATAAAGTACAGATAGTTTTTCAGTTACAATATATCTAATCTATCACAAACTTTAAATCTACTATCTTCAGCAGAGATTCCTACTATCTTCAGCGATCAGATAAATAGCAGAGATTCCTACTATCTTCAGCGATCAGAGATTCCTACTATCTTCAGCGATCAGATAAATAGCAGAGATTCCCATGACAACTTTTACGAAGCTTTAACCGACTGAAAATCAATGAACCTTCATATACTTAAGTTGTAACTGATCCGGATAGAGAAAGATTCATTGCTGAGCTGAAGTGACACAAATATTGAATAAAATCACCAAGAAAATTGTAACTCATATACAGGAAATACATGATCTTGTGATATGATTTCCAAGTATCAGTTACTTTGTCAGCATCAGCGATGCTAAGGATGATATGATTTCCAAGTATTAGCGTTTTGGCACATGAGCAACATTGGTTTTTGCATTCATTTGCACGTTTTCTCCCCCTTGATAATACCATGAAGTAGATCAGTATTTCTCTGGTAGCATCAGTAACACTTGAATATTTCTCCCCCTTGATGATAGCATGAAATACTGTGTGTAATAGGTGATTGGTTTTCTCATCATCATCAGCTTGTATTTTAGCTAATGGATCATTGAAAACAGAGAGATCAGCTTGTATCTCTCCCTGTGACTGGAGAGAGACATTGACAGCTGGTGCAGTGAGAGATGAGAGATAGCTCGGGTCTGTAGCCAGTGATGTGACACCAGCGAAGAGTGTTTTAACACCCACTGATGTCACTTGCCCTTTGTTTAAAACATCATTCTTTTGTGAGAATAATGAGTGGCTCATGGGTTGACTCGATAAAAGTTTGTGATTTGAAAGCATGATTTTAGCAAGAATGCCCACAGTGACTGAACGTTCAGACCCTGTTTCATCCTCGGCGTCCGAAAACGTCTTCTTTTTGAGATTTCTTGCAGAGGTTGGTAAAGTATTCTGGGATGGTGGTTGACCAGTTTTGATCACTGTGGGTTTTGACAGTGATATGATCGATTGGGGGGCAGAATCAGACATATGTACAAAAGTTACATGCTGGGACACAGAGATTCCCAAAAAAAAAAATGAGAGCAAATGGTAAAAACTTTGTAGTGCTCTGTTTTTCGTCAAGAAGTTTTATTCAAAAGAGTTGTTTTTAAAAATTGTTGTAGCAAGATCTATGTTTCTACGTAGGCTTGAAAAGCTTTAAACTTGTAGAAATGATGTGAGTAAAAATTGATTTTGATCTTACTATCTCCTTTTTAAAAAGAATGTTAAAACAGAGTGACAAAGAAATGATCAGACAGTGGGCGATTTGTGAAATGAGGTGAAGGGTTGGTTTTATAATGAAGTTATGTGAGAAGTATGTGGTGAAAAGTGAATCGTCGTGGTTGATGATGGTGGTAAGTAGGGGTGGCATAGGGGTGATTATTGATGATGTCAAATGGGATAGGGGTGATGATTGTGGAGCTTGGTGGTATTAATGGTGATTTGAGAGGTGCGTTGGAAAAGTATATGTGACGTAAGGAAGAAATAGTGTCAGAGGTGCAATTTTTGTGACACATCCCTTCACAAATAATGATGAAAGAATCAGGGGGTTTCTGAAAAAAAATAAAAAAGATAACACTCATGTTTAAGAATACTAATCATAATTTTCAATTTGCCTGAGATGTTATCTCACTGATTTAATCACAACTTAGAATACTAACTAAGTCAGAGAGATTTGATCACTGTCAAATATGAATCATAATTTTTATTCTTTGAGTATGAGTGTTGTTTTAAAAAAAAATTAATTTTACAGAGACTTATCTTTCACTGAAAGAGTTACAGCTTAGAATACTAACAAGATCAGCTAAGGAAGGAATAGGTCTCTGAAATTTTTATTATTATTATTATTATATATATATATATATATATATATATATATATATATATATATATATATATATATATATATATATATATATATATATATATATATATATATATATATATTTTAAAAAAAAAATGAGTATAGATTATGTCTGATATGAACTATGTAATATCTTACTATATTATCTTTCATTGATCTAGTTACAACTTAGAATACTAACTAAATCAGCTTAAAAAAATATAGGACAATAAAATATAGATCATATGAAGATATAATAGATATTCAATTTATTAAAACACATGAAGCTGTTTTAAACTAAAAATAGCTAGCTAAGCTTGATAGCTGAGCTAGTCATTTAAGTTTAACATGCCAAGCTCGCTGATAAGAAAGTTAAATCTTTTCTCATCCAAAGGTTTTGTAAATAGATCGGCGAGTTGGTAATCAGTTGGAATAAAATGCAATTCAATATCACCTTTCATCACATGGTCCCTGATGAAATGATATCTGATGTATCGCAAAAAGTCACGTTTTTACATGCATTAATTGTCCCATATTTAGCTCTTTTCTAACAAATACATCTTAAAATCATCATTATTCATTGACTTTTGTTAGAAAGGTATAAACTCGTCGGTCTTTTGAAAATCAAGCAAAAAGGGCAGAAAACTGACCTAAATAGGCACTATTCTGAGCCTAACCCTAATTCTACTGTAAACTTCATACCAGAGCCTCATAATAGTCTTATTTTGTAGCTATGAAGATTACGAGAACGTGGATATAAGGATTGCTCAGAACGGATCAAGGACGAGAAAGTTATGCAAGTTACAACGCAGCCGAAAGCTACAAAACGTATTCTGAACACGCCCGGGCCCCACACATCCAATTTCTACCAAATTGGCATCATTAGAAGCGTAACGGAATTACGAAGCCGTAATCGAAAGAATCAAGTCAATCGGATGCGAAACGAAGAAGATACGGCCTTCCGAAGATGCGAGAAAAGTCGGAAAATTCACACGGCCTAGCACACGGCCACCACCAGGCCGTACACGGCCTTGCTATAGCCGTACACGGCCATAAACAAGCCGTACACGGCCCTGTTTAGGCCGTACACGGCCTCTGTTGGTCTCTCACGGCCTCTTCCTTGCTTCTTTGGCTTGTACGTGTGCTTGTGGACTTGTACTCTTGGATCCAAGGCTTGCCTATAAATAGAGAGCTCATTCACCTCATTTCACACACCATTCTTCATAGAATTCTCTCACTTTCTCTCTCACACACATTCTCTCTCTAGCACTACTCTTAGGAGTTAGAGGAGAATTAGATTAGGTTAGCTTCTCTCTCTTGTTTCTCTCTCTAGAGAACTAGAGAGATGTAGGCACGGTTCGAGTGGGGAAGATAGCTGTAGCTTGGGAATTTTATTGTATTGAAGTTTTCAAGATTCTAGCTTGTACTACTCAGTGTTACGCTGCTTAAATACTGGTTATTACTTATATCTTTACTTACGGTTATTATGTTTTGTTTGCATGATATCTTTGTTTGTGTTGCGAATATTGTCATGCTATTTACGTAGTTTAATACTGTGATTGTTGAAATGTAGATATTAGGATTATGGATGATATTTAATTCAGTGGGGTATACATTATGAAATAACGGAAGTAACGTTATACGGCTTTTATTTGTATAGCGCCGGAATCATCACGAATGTGTGTAGTACGGAACGTGGAAGCTATGAAAGTCGTGGGCACAATTCGTTGTGGAATAATGTCCCCAGTATTATGATTGGTGATTGTTTTGTTGTGTATCTGGTTGAGTTTTACATGAATATAGACTTAATTCAGTGTCCACCCTTTCCAGTCTTTCACGTGACTATTGCCTTAGGATAGGATCTGATCAACCCTAATACTACGTAGATATAGTTATCTCATATTACAGTATGAAGCTATGAATATTCCGTAAAACGGCACAGTACTTCGTATAACGTTTAAATACGTGGGAAAAGCTAAGGAACTGCCGTAGGTTTATTTCATCGTGGAATACCTAGAAGTCACCCTTTTAGAATATGGGTCTAGGAACAATAAAGCTGTGGAAATGCTCGCTGCACCGTACACCGTTAGTACACCAAGGTTCAAATACAGCTGTGGAAATGCTCGCTGCACCGTACACCGTTAGTACACCAAGGTTAACATACAGCTGTGGAACTACTTTAATGTACAGTACACCGTTAGTATGCCTTGAGTCTGGAACACTGTGGATATGCCAAATGCACTGTACACCGTGAGTATACCTTGAGTCTGGAACACTGTGGATATGCCAAATGCACTGTACACCGTGAGTATTCCTAGGGATGAACGCCTGATAGCAAAGGAGGGTCTAATTCATGACGGAGTTAATTATGCTTAAACCAGTAATAAATGAGTTTTTGAAAAGAAAGCAAGTATTCGGCTGTAATACAAGATGCTTAAACCGCTTAACTCAACATAACCGACAGCTCAACATATACAGCATACAATTAGTACTTACCTAGATAAACTCAGATAGATTTAGGTGTTAAGAAAGGTCAGATAGAAAATTGCAGTTTGTTACCTTATGCCTACACCCAGGATATATCATCCGTAGAAGTCGCTTAGTCTTACAAGGCAAGTGAGGAGGGTTTGAACAACCTGTTTCTGATCAGCATCAGGATAACCTAGGATTCAGTGACATATGCTTTTAGGCTTTTAGACTAAAACGTAGGGTCCTAGTGTTTACACCGACTGTCCGTCTGATGATTTGCCCAAGGTAGTCTCCAATCATCTGTCTAATGAATATCATCCAGAAACCCCAATTATCGAAGTTTCAGCAATCACGCTCTACCTGTTGCCTACTCTCTTTTTAATTTACTTGTTTTATTTAGTACTAGCTTAGATAACCAACCAAAACCTACCTACTTTTATAAACCCATCCTATCAGAAAGCTCATTTACGGTAAGTCCCTTTTAGTTCCATTCGCTCCGATTTCAAGAACGACACTCGAGTTATACTTACTGCTTACTCCCCAAAAGTAGGTAGTACTTATAGTTTGAGCCCCAGCTCATATAAATTTAAAACCTAACACGTTCACGCGTTGTTGCGTCGTTGCCTGCAGGACCGCCGTGCCAGCCCCCCCTGGAAAACGACCGCGGCTGTGTCAGCACTCTGACGGCGCAACAGGTTTTTGGCGCCGCTGCCGGGGATCGGTTGAGCGTAGTGAACTTTAAGTTTACCGTAGATAGTTGACTTTTAGGAGACCCTTCCTTAAGATTTTCATTACTTAGGAAGTTATTTGCTTTAGTAGTTAATTAATTTAGAGAAAATACAAAAAAATTAGAAAACCATAAAAACCCTAATTCTCCTTCCAATCTTATTTCTCCTATGGATGAGATAACGATCATGGACGATGCGGAATTCTTTGTGTCTTCCCACAAAGAGGTCTGTGTTAACCAGGAAGTTGAGATTGACAAATATTCATCCTTAGACCTAGGTTTTGATACATCTCAACAGAAGATTCCACCTTCTGTCACTATTGAATTAAGTGGTCAACCCACACTTGACCCTGAGATTTTATCAATCTTATCTAAGTATCCACATTACCTTAGACCTGCCACCCTACCAGAAGACGTTCCTTTCGGTATTGAAGTTTTCTTCTATCCACCAATGCCTTGGTTGGATTTAAATGAGCGACTTCATTGCTTAGATGAATACTTCAGGTATGATCTTCCAGATATATTGCGAGCCTACCCCACTACTCTTTTCCAAAGTGTAGAAGTGGATGAGCGTCTCCAGTGTCCGGAGGATCCTGAACTAGAAACACCAACCTTGCCCAACACTGAACCAACTAATAACCCATCAGAATCAAGTAATGAGCATCACTTAGGAAACTTTCACAAGCCCAGTAGGAGAATATATATCTGTGCTGATTTTCTTAGAAACCTTAAGATATCAGATTTCCCTTTTTCAACTGAGCAGAGGAAGACCTTTGTAGTGATCGATAGGATAATAACATGTCTACGTGCTAATTACAATCAAAAAGACGAGTTATCACTGAAATCAGAGTTAGACCTACTAATGGATCTAATAGCTAGCACCGAGTATCCATCTGTTTCACAGATTAAGATTAATCGTTATGTTGCTGCCCTGATTGACGAGCTTGAATTTTGGATTGAAAGAGCCCCTATCACTTATACTTTGATTCCATGCGTTAAACTGTTCTTTGTTGATCCTGCCACTTATCTGATTAATGAACTGAGATCAATTTTTCCTAATTCTACTGAGGAAGCCATGGATTCTGCTTTCTTTCAAAAGAGAAAAGAAATCCATGTTAAGCTTACTCAGTTGTTACTAACATCTAAATTCCCTTTTACTGAGCAACAAAGGATTTACATAAGAAAGATTTCACGAGTAGTTCACTCTACTTCTGGAAACCCTGATTCAGAAGAAGAAAAGGAATTTCAGCATGTTATCGGAGAATTGCTCTTTGATCTATGTTTTATAGACACAGGATTCAGGGATGGTATTTCGAATCCGAGAAAGGTAAGACGAGCATTTAACCAATTCATTGATGCGTTACTAGCATTAGGTGTAACACCCCCAAATTTAGTGATTTGCGGAAGCATACTTGGGTGTTACTAATCAATATACAAAGCACAAGATATACAGCAAACGACCTCTAAATGAGACGTTTTGTAAAATAATTACATTTCATAATTAAATCGTTTGAAAACATATAGTTTTCTTTACAAAAATAAGTAAGCCTAGAGTCCGCGTATGTGGCGGGAGATTCTATTACATAACCATAGTTACAAAAGATAATGCCAAAGAATCTCCGTTAAATGCAATTTGGAAATCATGCGACTCTAGCTAGTAATCCTGGAGTGATCCTACTCCGTAAGTGTACCTGAGAATACATGCTAAAAAGGGTCAACCAAAAAGGTTGGTGAATCTCACAGGTTTATCAGTAAATAATCAGTTTGAACACAAGATTTCATCAGTAATGCCCGCAGGCGTAAAATCAGCAATTTCAGTCCAGAAATCGTAAACCAGTATTTGCAATCCCGCAAATGTAAGTAAGTAAGTTTATACCGTTGCCATGAGGCTCATAATCGAAGCTTAACCCGTAAGTAATAAGTTTGCTCCCGTGACATGCTCGTAATTGAGCAAGCATCAGTAACGAATAAGTAGTCACCCGTTTCTACGTGTAAATCAGTACGTGGCAGCGCTACTGCCCCGGGTGGGGAGGGTCATTTCCCTAATGGATCCATTAACTAGTGTTCGCGCTTAAGTCCATAACTAACGATATATGATGGAGAGACTTCTGTAAATAGTAACAACTCATGCAATTCCGTTTGGTATAGTAAACAGTTTAGTACTTGTGTTCAAGAAAAAGTAGTAGCATGTATCTCCCCCAATAAGATAAAACAGTAAAAGTGGGGCCGTAAGACTCACCTGAGTCTTTGCAAGTACGTTTATATCAATAAACGAGTAAGTAATATCAACCGTAGGTTCTCCGAACCCGTAACCTTCAAATGCCTAAACATATAAAGTTAAGTAAGTAGATGTCTCGCAAGACCATCTAGGCTAGTTGTGTACACAACTCATTATGTCCAAGTGTTTGTTTAGTAATCCGTTTGTAGTTTGAAAACAATTATGGCCCGTTGGTGACGGTTTGTAATAATGATTCAGAGTGTTAACCTTATATGTATCGTTGAATCAGGTGTTAAAATCTTGGTTCCGACACTTAGTAAAAATCTGTGTTTTTCTAGTTTCTGGTTTGTGCGACGTAGCATGCGACGTAGCATGCGACGTTGCAAGCGACGTAGGGTGCGACGTGGGCATGTACGTCGCATGATGCGACCTTCGCAAATCAATGCGACGTAGGGGGTGGCGTCGCTAATGCGACGTTGAGATTTTTGTGCGACGTAGGTCGCGACGTCGCTAAGTGCGACGTCGGCCACTTAATGCGACGTTGGTAACGACGTCGCTATGTGCGACGTTGTGAGGTGTAATGCGACGTTTTGAGCTACGTCGCAGATAGCCCAACGTCTCTGCGACGTAGCGGTCTGATCGAAAATAGGTGGCCGGAAAATCGGTCGAAAAACTCCCGTTAGGTCCAAACCTTTTACCCAACCCATTTTTGGACATTTTAAGCATATATAAACCATAAAAACGTAAAAATGAGTAAAAACAGAGAGTTTCGGGTTTTGTCGGAAACTTACAAAATGTCGGATCGAAAATCCGAAAAGATGGAAAGGTAGATCGGGATGCCGTGGTTCTTTTATTCTAAAGGAGTGGTATGATTCGGCGTCGTTTCGTGATGTTATTTTGTGATTTTGTAAGATGGTGGTGGTTTTGTTAGTTGAGAGAGAAATGAGAGAAAGAAAGAGAAAGAAATGAGAAAGTGAAAAGAAAGAGAAAAGGAAGTGGGAGGTTAAGCCTCCCATTTTCAGTCCGCGCCTCCGCGCTCCGTGCGGTGTTCGTTTCCTCCGTCGTTTAAACGTTAAATCAAGCAGTTATATTTTTAAAAGGTGACGGGAATATTTTAATGAAATACCTTGAAATTGATTATATAAACATTCGTCGAAGTATTAAAATTCTTAACTCGCGTTTAATACGTATTCGTTGAATTATTTAAAATGTCGTCGCGATATTATAATTAATGTTTGTTCGCTGTGTATTTTATATAATAAAATACGTTCTCATTATTTAGGTAAGTTTCTGTCACCAACGTCAAATAATTGTGTCGGACTCCGTCCGGTTAATTCGTACGATTTATCCAAATCGCGTAAATACACACATATATATATAAATCAACTTATATATATACAAATAGAGCCTGTAATTAGTCCTATTACATACTAATTACAACTAGTTACCAACAATTAAGCATAATTAATTATCCTAATTATGCGGGTGTTACATTCTCCCCTTGTTAAAGAAATTTCGTCCCGAAATTAGCCTGAGTGCACGGACGGTGCGTTATCTGGGAAGAGATGTGGATATTTCTGTCGCATTTGGTCTTCCCGTTCCCAGGTGAACTCTGGGCCGCGCCTAGAATTCCACCTGACCTTTACGATGGGAATACGACTCCGTTTCAATCGTTTGACCTCACGGTCCATGATTTCCATTGGTTCCTCGACAAAATGAAGTTTATCATCGATTTGAATTTCGTCGAGCGGTATAATCAGTGTCTCGTCAGACAGACATTTCTTCAAGTTAGAAATGTGGAATGTGTTGTGTACGCTGCTAAGTTCAGCAGGAAGTTGCAGGCGGTATGCCACTGGACCAATCCTTTCAAGGATTTCGAATGGTCCGATGTATCTAGGATTTAGTTTGCCTCGTTTCCCAAATCGAATAACACCTTTCCACGGTGCCACTTTGAGAAGTACCTTGTCTCCTACCTGGAACTCAAGGTGTTTGCGTCTCACGTCAGCATAGCTTTTCTGACGATCACGTGCGGCTTTCAGCCGGTTTTGAATACCAACGATTTTCTCAGTAGTTTCTTGAATGATTTCTGGACCCGTGAGTTGGGATTCTCCTAACTCAGTCCAACAGACAGGTGATCGGCACTTACGTCCGTAAAGTGCCTCGAAGGGTGCAGCCTTTATGCTGGTATGGTAACTGTTGTTGTACGAAAACTCACACAACGGTAAGTGATTTTCCCAAGAAGTACCGAAGTCGACTACGCAGGCTCGTAGCATATCCTCCAGTGTTTGAATAGTTCGCTCGCTTTGGCCATCGGTTTGCGGGTGATAAGCAGTACTCATATCCAGACGAGTACCAAGAGATTTCTGTAGCGATTGCCAAAAGTTTGAAGTAAAACGGCTGTCCCTATCCGAGATGATCGAGATAGGTACACCGTGTCGCGAGATGATTTCTTTGACATAGATGCGAGTCAGACGCTCCATCTTGTCGGTTTCCTTGATGGCCAGAAAATGAGCAGATTTCGTGAGACGGTCCACGATCACCCAAATGGTATCGCAACCACTCGAAGTTTTCGGTAGTTTGGTAATGAAGTCCATGGAAATCTGTTCCCATTTCCATTGAGGAATTTCAGGTTGTTGAAGCAACCCAGAGGGTCTTTGGTGTTCGGTCTTTACTTTGGAACAGGTTAGGCATTTACTGACGTACAAGGCGATGTCAGCTTTCATGTTAGGCCACCAATACAACCCTTTGACGTCATGATACATCTTGTCAGATCCAGGATGTATAGAGTATCGAGATTTGTGAGCTTCAGCCATCACCAAATCTCGCAAGTTTCCGAATTTGGGTAACCACACCCGGTTAGAGAAGTATCGTGTTCCATCGGGTTTGATTTCGAATTGTTTACCCAAGCCTCGCAAGGCTTCATTTTTCAAATTTTCATCGTTGAGTGCTTCAAGTTGAGCGGTAAGGATTTGAGCAGGAAGCTCGTTATGAATTGTCATAGAAAGTGCTCGGACTCGAAGGGGTTTCACTCGTTCTTTTCGGCTTAAGGCATCGGCAACTACGTTAGCCTTGCCCGGATGGTATTTGATCTCGCAGTCGTAGTCACTAAGTAACTCAACCCAGCGACGTTGCCTCATGTTTAGGTCCTTCTGATCGAATATGTGTTGGAGACTTTTGTGATCAGTGAAGATAGTGCTTTTCGTACCGTAGAGATAATGTCTCCAGATTTTCAATGCGAAGACCACAGCACCTAACTCGAGGTCGTGGGTCGTATAGTTTTTCTCGTGAATTTTTAGTTGTCGTGAGGCATAGGCAATGACTTTTTCCCGTTGCATCAACACACAACCAAGTCCCTGGTGTGAGGCGTCGCAGTAAACTACGAAATCGTCGGTGCCCTCGGGTAAGGACAGGATTGGTGCACTGCAAAGTTTGTTTTTCAATAGCTGGAAGGCTGACTCTTGTTTATCAGTCCAATCGAACTTCTTATCTTTCTGAGTCAGTGTGGTTAGTGGAACAGCTATTCTTGAAAAGTTTTCGATGAATCGGCGGTAATAACCAGCAAGACCTAAGAATTGTCTCACTTCGGTTGGAGTGGTCGGTGACTCCCAGCCCTTGATTGCTTCAATCTTGGCGGGATCAACATGAATTCCTTGGCTGTCAATCACGTGCCTGAGGAATTGAACGGTTCGAATCCAGAACTCACACTTAGAGAATTTGGCATATAACTCTTCGTGTTTCAGAAGTCCGAGAATGGTTTTCAGATGTTGAGCATGTTCCTGTTCGTTGCACGAGTAAATCAGTATATCGTCGATGAACACAATGACGAATTTGTCAAGATATGGTTTGCACACCCGATTCATAAGGTCCATGAATACGGCCGGTGCGTTGGTCAACCCGAATGGCATCACTTGGAATTCGTAATGCCCATAACGAGTTCGGAAAGCTGTCTTTGGGATATCATTGTCACGGACTCGGAGTTGATGATAACCCGACCGTAGATCAATCTTTGAGTAAACACTCGATCCCTGGAGTTGGTCGAACAGGTCATCGATTCTAGGAAGTGGGTACCGATTCTTTATGGTTAGCTTATTCAGCTCTCGGTAGTCGATACACATGCGGAAAGATCCATCTTTCTTTTTCACGAATAAGACCGGAGCTCCCCAAGGTGAGGAACTTGGTCGAATGAATCCTCTGTCCAGGAGTTCCTGTAGTTGGTTAGACAACTCCTGCATTTCGGATGGTGCTAAACGGTAAGGGGCTCGTGCCACGGGTGCAGCTCCGGGCACAAGTTCGATTTGGAATTCAACTTGTCTAGGTGGCGGAAGTCCGGGCAAGTCTTCAGGAAAGACTTCTGGGAAATCCCGCACGATCGGAACATCCTCAAGTCGCTTCTCCTCCGACTTCTTCTCCGTTACATGTGCGAGGATGGCTTGGTACCCTTTTCGTAGATATTTTCTCGTTTTCAGACAGGATACAATATTCAGATTCCGTCTACCGGTCTCCCCTTGTAGAACTAAGGTTCCACCGGAGACAAGAGGTATGCGAACGAGTTTGTCATGGCAGATGATTTCAGCTCGGTGCCTGGATAACCAATCCATACCGACAATAATATCGAAGCTGCCGATCTCGACAGGGATTAAATCAATGGAAAACGTTTCGTTCGTGAGGTTAAGTGTACAGTTGTGTATGATGCTATCAGTCTCAATCAGTTTGCCGTTAGCTAATTCTACAATGTATTTAGCATCTAAGGCAGTGGGAGTTATATCAAGTAAAGGGCTAAATTTCTCAGATATGAAGCTTCTATCGGCACCGGTATCAAATAACACAGAAGCAGTAAGGTCGTTGAGAAGGAACGTACCCGTCACGACGTTCGGGTCTTGTCTGGCTTCCCCAGCCTTGATAACGAATGATCTGCCGCGAGCAGGGTTGTTGTTGTTTTTCAGCTTTGGGCAATCTTTCTTGAAATGCCCTGTATTTCCGCACCCAAAGCAGGCCTTTGGTGCATTAGTGTTGGGGGTAGAAATGTTGATTCGGCAATCCTTGGCTAGATGCCCGAACCGTTTGCAGTTGGAGCAAGGGCAAGAACCGTCATGATGGCGGCTGCATTTGGAACAGTAGGGCTTGTTCCCGCTGTACCCTTTCTTTTCCGAAGTTCCAGATGTATAAGCCTTAATGTACTCAGGCTTTTTGTTGAAGGTTTGGTTGGATGAGTTGGGGTTACCTTCCCACTTGCGTTTGTTGTTTGCAGATGGGGTTGAAGTTGTACCACGGCGGACAGAATTTGCCGTTAGTTCATGGGCCATACGGATGGCGCTCTGAATAGTACCCGGTTTGGAAGAAGTTACCAGGTCTTGGAGTCTCTCAGGAAGACCATCAACAAATTTCTCGATCCTCTTGTACTCAGGATCGACCATGGCTGGGCACAGAAGTGCCAGTTGGTGGAAACGGTTGGTGTATCCGGTGATGTCATCACCCTGCATCTTGTGGTTCCAGAATTCCACTTCTAGTTGTTTCAATTCATCCCTGGGGCAATACTCGCCCCTCAACATCTTCTTCAACTCCTCCCACGGGAGTTGGTAAGCAGTAGCAACACTCACAGTCTGGGCATAGGTGTTCCACCAGGTGAGTGCGGTGTCAGTAAAAGTACTAACGGAGAACTTAACTTTGTCTCCCTCCGCACAGTTGCAGATAAGAAATACAGACTCAACTTTCTCGATCCAGCGTACTAGACCGATAGCTCCCTCAGTACCTGCAAAGTTTAGAGGTTTGCAGTTCTGAAAGTCTTTGTATGAACAGGGTTTAGCAGTAGTGGTTTCAGCGGCATCGCTGTTCCTCGAGGAATTTGGTGGAGTATTCCGAGCCAAGGCTTCAGTAACAGCCTGGGTTATAAGGGAGGTAATCTGGGCATCGGTGTATGGTCGTGTCTTTGGCGGCATGATTCTTCAATAAAAGAAACGAAGATACATGAGATTTTGTATGAGCTGGTAATTGTCACAGATGTACATGTATAAAAGCAGTAATACATAACATCAACATGGAAAATGACAATTAATGTGAGTTGAGATAACAAAGGATATCTGATAGATAAAGTGAGTTCAAAAGTTACATCCTACAAAGATATTACAAAAGGTGTCGGGAATGGTTACATCCGACTAGTTTATAGAGTAATGCTAGATAGTCCCTAGATTACGAGGTAGATTACAAGACAAAACTACACTATTCTTAACGTAGATTAATTTGTTCCATTAGCGTGACAAGGCGGTCCACAGTTTCTGCTAGTCGGTTGGTTCATTCTTAGTTAGGGTTCCTGGCCTTCGGATTCTTCTTCCGACTCCAGGTTCAGGTCGTGTGGGTGGTAGCGTGCCTCAAGCATGTCCCTGTATCTTTGAGTCGTGGAGCGGTACCTAGTCTCCTCCGTTGACTTCCTGCCCAACCGTTTGATCCATGTTTTGGTCCTACGGGTTAGGTTGGTGGCCACTTTCTTCCAGTAACGGATCTTATCTTTGATTCGTGTAGGAACAGATCGGTTTGAGATTCTCAATCTTTGTTCATAGTCTATGCACTTACGCTTAAGTGCCCAATTTCGGCCGTCTAGTCCCACGGCCTGATCTCGCACTCTTTCATATTCTTCTATGTCGATGCCAGTCATTCCGAAATTCTGATTTTCGTTTCCCTCCAGCATGATTTCTTCTTCTGGTACGATGTTCTCATCGAGATACGTGTACTGGATTTGTTCCCCGTGGACTTGGTCACTATCAGACATGTAGTCGTCCATTTGGGAATTCGTGGCTTTGAGTTCTATAGAAACGACAGAGAGAGGATTTTAGTCCTTGGAAGTACGTTGCTTCCGGGTGTTAGATGTGATTTTCATAAAATCATTAGAGTGCGCCACAAGGTGGTGTGACGGAAATCAAATCTGTCATGGTCGGTGCAAACCGCTGAGAGAAATTCGTAAGTGTCACCAGAGAAACGTCGGCTACCTCTATAGCGAGTGGGTTTACGTGCGAGGCCTATTCATATATATTCAATATATAATAGCCTAGCGTATGTCTAGCACATAACAAGTAAGAGTCTCGGTTCCCTCGTGGTCAGAGTCAACTAACGCATTCCTGTTAGACATAACCATTTCAGACCTCACATCATCTTTCCTTAATTGTACATAGTTGATCAGGCTATGTTAAATTAAAGTCGTATGATGTAATTCCTGAACCAATCATGCCTAGTAAGGAATTACTGCCTATTGGTCATAGTCTAGGTCCACTAAATGCAACCTAGTTCACTATAACCTTAGGCTCTGATACCAATCTGTAACACCCCCAAATTTAGTGATTTGCGGAAGCATACTTGGGTGTTACTAATCAATATACAAAGCACAAGATATACAGCAAACGACCTCTAAATGAGACGTTTTGTAAAATAATTACATTTCATAATTAAATCGTTTGAAAACATATAGTTTTCTTTACAAAAATAAGTAAGCCTAGAGTCCGCGTATGTGGCGGGAGATTCTATTACATAACCATAGTTACAAAAGATAATGCCAAAGAATCTCCGTTAAATGCAATTTGGAAATCATGCGACTCTAGCTAGTAATCCTGGAGTGATCCTACTCCGTAAGTGTACCTGAGAATACATGCTAAAAAGGGTCAACCAAAAAGGTTGGTGAATCTCACAGGTTTATCAGTAAATAATCAGTTTGAACACAAGATTTCATCAGTAATGCCCGCAGGCGTAAAATCAGCAATTTCAGTCCAGAAATCGTAAACCAGTATTTGCAATCCCGCAAATGTAAGTAAGTAAGTTTATACCGTTGCCATGAGGCTCATAATCGAAGCTTAACCCGTAAGTAATAAGTTTGCTCCCGTGACATGCTCGTAATTGAGCAAGCATCAGTAACGAATAAGTAGTCACCCGTTTCTACGTGTAAATCAGTACGTGGCAGCGCTACTGCCCCGGGTGGGGAGGGTCATTTCCCTAATGGATCCATTAACTAGTGTTCGCGCTTAAGTCCATAACTAACGATATATGATGGAGAGACTTCTGTAAATAGTAACAACTCATGCAATTCCGTTTGGTATAGTAAACAGTTTAGTACTTGTGTTCAAGAAAAAGTAGTAGCATGTATCTCCCCCAATAAGATAAAACAGTAAAAGTGGGGCCGTAAGACTCACCTGAGTCTTTGCAAGTACGTTTATATCAATAAACGAGTAAGTAATATCAACCGTAGGTTCTCCGAACCCGTAACATTCAAATGCCTAAACATATAAAGTTAAGTAAGTAGATGTCTCGCAAGACCATCTAGGCTAGTTGTGTACACAACTCATTATGTCCAAGTGTTTGTTTAGTAATCCGTTTGTAGTTTGAAAACAATTATGGCCCGTTGGTGACGGTTTGTAATAATGATTCAGAGTGTTAACCTTATATGTATCGTTGAATCAGGTGTTAAAATCTTGGTTCCGACACTTAATAAAAATCTGTGTTTTTCTAGTTTCTGGTTTGTGCGACGTAGCATGCGACGTAGCATGCGACGTTGCAAGCGACGTAGGGTGCGACGTGGGCATGTACGTCGCATGATGCGACCTTCGCAAATCAATGCGACGTAGGGGGTGGCGTCGCTAATGCGACGTTGAGATTTTTGTGCGACGTAGGTCGCGACGTCGCTAAGTGCGACGTCGGCCACTTAATGCGACGTTGGTAACGACGTCGCTATGTGCGACGTTGTGAGGTGTAATGCGACGTTTTGAGCTACGTCGCAGATAGCCCAGCGTCTCTGCGAAGTAGCGGTCTGATCGGAAATAGGTGGCCGGAAAATCGGTCGAAAAACTCCCGTTAGGTCCAAACCTTTTACCCAACCCATTTTTGGACATTTTAAGCATATATAAACCATAAAAACGTAAAAATGAGTAAAAACAGAGAGTTTCGGGTTTTGTCGGAAACTTACAAAATGTCGGATCGAAAATCCGAAAAGATGGAAAGGTAGATCGGGATGCCGTGGTTCTTTTATTCCAAAGGAGTGGTATGATTCGGCGTCGTTTCGTGATGTTATTTTGTGATTTTGTAAGATGGTGGTGGTTTTGTTAGTTGAGAGAGAAATGAGAGAAAGAAAGAGAAAGAAATGAGAAAGTGAAAAGAAAGAGAAAAGGAAGTGGGAGGTTAAGCCTCCCATTTTCAGTCCGCGCCTCCGCGCTCCGTGCGGTGTTCGTTTCCTCCGTCGTTTAAACGTTAAATCAAGCAGTTATATTTTTAAAAGGTGACGGGAATATTTTAATGAAATACCTTGAAATTGATTATATAAACATTCGTCGAAGTATTAAAATTCTTAACTCGCGTTTAATACGTATTCGTTGAATTATTTAAAATGTCGTCGCGATATTATAATTAATGTTTGTTCGCTGTGTATTTTATATAATAAAATACGTTCTCATTATTTAGGTAAGTTTCTGTCACCAACGTCAAATAATTGTGTCGGACTCCGTCCGGTTAATTCGTACGATTTATCCAAATCGCGTAAATACACACATATATATATAAATCAACTTATATATATACAAATAGAGCCTGTAATTAGTCCTATTACATACTAATTACAACTAGTTACCAACAATTAAGCATAATTAATTATCCTAATTATGCGGGTGTTACATTAGGTCAAGAAGAAAAAGAATTCTTACGAGAATTTGAGCGTTATTATATAAATCCCGCTGACCTAATACATAGTATCATTAAAGCGCTTCAAGGTACGTTCGTTCTTCGCCACACTTTCTCGCATGTTTCAGGATTATCTGAAAGTGCCATCACAAGCACTGACAGATAAATGGTGATGGTCTGATGTAAATAGGTTTGAATATTTCGTTAATTAGGACAAAAATAATTTTAATTAGATTTTCTTTTAATTTACTTTTATAAAAACGAAGAAAAACGTTCTTTAGAGTTTAAACGCGTAAGTTTTTAAACGAATTTTCGCGAACAGTCCAAACGTTTCAGAAATTTGACAAAGTTTTTAATTTGAATTTTGGAAAATTTTATTTGGATTGGTTTTGAATTTTAAAGAACACAAAAAGATTTAATAAAACGTATTTAAAAACGAAAATGTTTTCGCACGCGAATTAATGTTACGTTTTTAATATACAAATTTAAATACGAAAGTTTCGTGCGTATATTGGTTGATTTTCATAAAAAATATTTTAACTTTAAAAACCCAAGTATACGTTTCGTTTCGTTCGCATTTAAGTTAAAATTGCATATTAAAAATGCAATTTAAAAATACATAAAGCAAAGGAAGCTTCCACCACTTTTTACAAAAAGTAAAAAGCAACTTCTTCTTCCTCTTTTCTTCTCCAAACCGTCACCCACCATCACCATCTCCATTTCTCCATTTTTCCATCATTTTTCTTCAAATCAAGCTTCAAATCTTCCATATCTTCATCTCTTTTGCATCTAGAACATCTTTACATCAAGGTTGAGGTATGATTCTAACCTAAAATCATGATTTTGAATACTTTTATAAAGTTAGGGTTTATGCTTAGATCTTGAGTTTTGATCATCAAGTTCCATGCTTTTTGCTTGCAAAATGCTATATGCTTGATTGTTAACATGTTTGCGGAAGTGATTCAAGGTTTCCATGGCTAGATTTGATGTTTTTAATTTGAATGTTGACTTTTTGTTAGGGTTTTAGCTATTTTGGCTTTCTTGAATGATTATTTGCTTATGATTGACTTTTCGGTGATTAATTTGCGCTTAAAATGATTAGTTTACATGAGTAATTGATTATTAAAGATTAGAGGATTAATTTGATTGCATGCTTATGAATTAAAGTAAGGCTTTTTATACAAAACTATTTAAAAACCATTCCTTTAATTAAAATCATTATCTTTTAATGGTATTTATTTTAAACTTTGTATAATTTGCTTCATGAAAATGCAATTAAATATATTTGGAGTAGCACTACTTTAATTAATAAAGTTAGTGAGATTTCAATTTAATTATCCTCTAATTAAAAGTCTTATGCTTAAACAAAATGATGGATGGTAAATAAAATCGCTTTGCTTGCTTGTTTTAATCATAGTAAGGTAATTATATGATTTATAATCATGATGCTTGCTTGATTATTCGATTACTTAGCATGTTTAGAAATATTCATCTTTAAGTAATCTTAGAAAAATAGGAAAACTGCGGTTTTGTTTATTTGGATAAATTGCGGATTGATGATTGCGGTTTTTAGGGTATTCATAAAAATAATAATGGGATAATTGCAAAATCTAAAGCCTACATTTCGAATTTTTTCTGAAAATTTGGAATAAATATTATATTGTCCAATTATTGTTATATGATTTGTTTCCTTGTTTTTCTTAAACAGATGGACCCGATTCCACCTACTCTAGCTTATTTGGCCAAAACTACACAAGAAAAGATTTTGATTCGGAAATGGCTAAAGAGGACATTTGGAAGTAATCGGTACATAGTTTGGGAAGACATGGGGAAACTTGGAATCGAGGACAGGTTGAGGAATTTGATAGGATATGAGGTTCAGGAACATAAGTTCGACTCGTGGATCCAACTTTTTAGCATTCGTGAGCCCATATACCCCGAGGTTGTCACTGAGTTTCTGATGACATTTGAGCTTAACCCAGAGTTAGGGATTGGAGATGACAAGAAGATATCATTCAGATACCGAGGGAAGAGCCAAAGTGTTTCTATTTCGGGCTTAGCTAGACACTTGGGATTGTATTCAGCGGATCAGATTAGCTCAGATTGGTTCTTACATAGTCATCAGACGATTCCTCATCATCCCGAGAGGAGCCATAGAGTCATTTGGAGTGAGCTGACGGGCACACATTATACTTGTGGTGCCAAGTCCTCGGCCTTGATTCTACCTCAGCTACGTCTCCTACACAAGCTGATTGTTACATCTATTATGGGAAAGAAGGAGACCGGGCCGATAAATGGGGATGAGCTATATATCATTGATGCTATCATGAGCCGCCAGAATATCAATGTGGCTTGCATTATTGCTGAGAGGATGGCAAAGGAGAAGAACTTAGACCTGACGAAGCATGTGTTTATGGGAGCTTTCATCACCAGATTGTTGAGAGGGTTGCGACTCTTGAAAAAGAGTCATGAGGCCGAGTATAGGGTGTCTTCCACTTCATTACCATGTGACTTGGACTACTGCAAGCAGATCCATTTGATCACTGAGGGTTCTGAGAGACAGTGTTACTGGAAGGACACTGATGAGCTTATCCCTGGATGTTTCATGACCAAGAAGAGGGTCAGAGAGGAGGATGTTGAGACTCCGGTTGTTGATAGAGTAGATAGAGTACCGGCTGTGCCTAGGAGTACCAGGACACCAGTCAGGGATGCTGGGGTTGGGACATCAGGTCCCCGAGCTCAGATACGACATACAGATCCAGTCACTCCCTTGACCCAGTACTTCATATTGCACTCGTTGGCTGCCAACAACGCGCATCAGGCACTTATAGCTAGGGCTTTAGGTATTCCAGCTCCCGAGCCGCTCCTGTACGAGTGTGTGCCACTACCACCAGTTCCACCATCCACTACCATTCCACCATCTACTACCATTCCACTACCTACTACCATACCACCATACACTACCCACATACCACCTACCACTACCATTCCACCCACATGATCAGTCGAGCATTGTTTATCGGTTGATGCTGCATTCCCACATCCTACTTTGTCAGCCCGTAGAGCCCGTTCTTCTCAGCAGTCCGCAGGAGGAGAGGCTGTTGGTTCCTACCGACCAGATGTTGTTCATTTGGGCACTGATCCATTCACCTTATCAGAGTTTCAGGGATTGTTGGCATTAGACCCTATACCTTCTGATCAGCTTCCTACAGAGGAGATACTTAGGCACATCTACAGATCCAAGATGGAGCGAGAGGGGATGACTTTTGAGGATTTCAGACAGTTGGCATTAGATGATCCGATGAAGTTACCTGCTTGCTCCCTTAGAGATGTATTGATGCAGTATAGACAGGTGAGGTCAGAGGAGCAGAGAGTCTCCAGTGGTCAGCAGTCAGTTGCCGGACCTTCCTCAGTTCCTCCACTGGTTCAGCCTTCTGTTCAGGACTCTGATCAGGGTTCTCCAGCACCCTAGATCTGTGCACCCATATCTACATACTTACTATTTCCTCTATTCCATACTTTTGACTTGTTGTGTGGTTGTGGAACTTTACTTTGTTATATTTTTGGAACATGAACTATCAGACATAGTCTGTTTAGTTTCTTTTTCTTTTATCATTTAGTTATCAGTTATTTAGTTTACTTATTATGTTTTTATTTATGTTTTTCTTCTTAGTTAGAATAAGTGAATTGTGTTTGTGCAAATGAGAATTGAGGAAAGGAGATGCCAATCATTCACGAAGAAACTGCTTTCTGCATGGATTCAACCAAGGAATTTCAATCACCTGCAGACCGCCGCTTCTTTCTTAAAACCATCTCCCCGTCTCTATCGTAGGGAAGTTCCTTTATTTTTGTCATGATTTTCACCATTACCATATATCCAAATATGCCTAAATTCTAAGTGTGGGATTCCATCCCACCAAATTTTTCAAAACACTTAAGAATTGTTCCACTATTTCAAAACCTAAGTGTGGGATTTTTCCCGAAGAAAATCCTACGTCTTAGCAATGAACATTGAGGACAATGTTGTTTTAAGTGTGGGATACACGGTATATATATACCGCAAGTTTATATTTGCCTGTCCGAAGTAATACCTCCGTTTTCATTCAAACTTTTTCAAAATTTTTTTTCGCAAAACCAACCCAAAAGGTTGAGATTTTTAATCACCAAAACATTCGAAAACCCAACCTCGACGATGTTCGACATCCATTCGGTTGATTTCGAATATTTTCAAAAGATTTTAGTCTTAGAATATTCTTTTAAAAGAGATAAACCTTCTGTCAAAATAAATAAATTGCTTTGGAAAGTAAGATAAGGCAAAGATAAGAACGTATCTTAAAATAAAACTGAGAAATCCTCTAGGCATCGCATGACTTGGTGCATATAACCCTTTGATTGTGAGGTACTTGAGCCTTTAATAAGCATTCACTTTTAATGCTTCACTTTCATTTCTGAGTGTGCGCCGATGCATGTGTCTTTGAATTAGAACTCGCTCCTGAATGCGTTTCGAGACCATACCAATGAGTGCCGTACGCGGTATAGGTGCAATTAGATGATCTTGGCATTTATTAGGATTAACCCATTTCTTTCATATCTTTTCAAGCCAACCCTTCCAACTTTCTTTTTAAAAGATTGTTGATGATCCAATTAGAAAACCCTTTGAGCCTTAGCCTATTTCATTTCCAAACCCTAAAACACTTCCCCACAACACAAACACTTTCCCACCAAACACCATTCCAGCTCGTGAATCTTCATAGATCATAAGTGAAGGATTACTTGAAATATCTTTCTATTGGTGTCTCATCTTCAAACATCTCTCCGTACCTATCAAGAGTTTAAAGAAAGAAATCCAAAATGAAGATACGGTACAAAAGCGAAGATTACTCATCACGAAGATATTATCCGCCAAAGACAGTACGAAAAATTGGTACTTGTCAAAAGAGAAGTCAAAGATGTCTCACTATATGAAGGATCTCCAAGGTCATAAAAATAAGAAAAAGAAAAGAAAAAGAAAAAAAAAGAAAAGAAAAGCAGACCTTGGAGAGCTCCTAGAAGAAGAAGACTACTCTCCAAAGAAGAAAAATCTATCAGAACTCAAAAGAAACATCAAGAGAAGAGATTATTCCTCTAGGAGATGAGTCTACTCTAGAAGTTATCTCAAGTGAAACTTGCTTTGATCTTTGAAAGCTCCGAGTCTGAAGTTCCAAAACCCTAAAACCATTGACCAAACTACCCCTATCCTTACCCACTTTACCCTTACTCACACAACCCACAAAAATGCCTTGGGATAATTAGCACCGTTCTCAAAGGAGTGGTGGAGATTCGATTCTCGACCAAGCCTATGACGATAAGCACTGCATGACTGGCAATGAGCGATTTCATTTCTATAGATTATAGGTAACCCGATACACTTTGAGTGAATTGAGTGACCCACTTGTGAGAATCGCCCAGTCATGTACATCTACGTCTCGAGAGTTGCAAAGTATGCCAAAAAGGGTTGATCAATTTTATGTTTAAGTATAGTTAATTTTTGTTGATGCTTGCTTTCCGAAAAGATTTATCTACTTTGAAGAAAGTGACTTTCTGCGGAAGATACTCTAAGCATCCAAAATAATTTTTCAAAAACTATTTTCCAAATGAGGTTTGCTTGAGGACAAGCAAAAGCTTAAGTGTGGGATATTTGATGTATCGCAAAAAGTCACGTTTTTACATGCATTAATTGTCCCATATTTAGCTATTTTCTAACAAATACATCTTAAAATCATCATTATTCATTGACTTTTGTTAGAAAGGTATAAACTCGTCGGTCTTTTGAAAATCAAGCAAAAAGGGCAGAAAACTGACCTAAATAGGCACTATTCTGAGCCTAACCCTAATTCTACTGTAAACTTCATAACAAAGCCTCATAATAGTCTTATTTTGTAGCTATGAAGATTACGAGAACGTGGATATAAGGATTGCTCAGAACGGATCAAGGACGAGAAAGTTATGCAAGTTACAACGCAGCCGAAAGCTACAAAACGTATTCTGAACACGCCCGGGCCCCACACATCCAATTTCTACCAAATTGGCATCATTAGAAGCGTAACGGAATTACGAAGCCGTAGGCGAAAGAATCAAGTCAATCGGATGCGAAACGAAGAAGATACGGCCTTCCGAAGATGCGAGAAAAGTCGGAAAAATCACACGGCCTAGCACACGGCCACCACCAGGCCGTACACGGCCTTGCTATAGCCGTACACGGCCATAAACAAGCCGTACACGGCCCTGTTTAGGCCGTACACGGCCTCTGTTGGTCTCTCACGGCCTCTTCCTTGCTTCTTTGGCTTGTACGTGTGCTTGTGGACTTGTACTCTTGGATCCAAGGCTTGCCTATAAATAGAGAGCTCATTCACCTCATTTCACACACCATTCTTCATAGAATTCTCTCACTTTCTCTCTCACACACATTCTCTCTCTAGCACTACTCTTAGGAGTTAGAGGAGAATTAGATTAGGTTAGCTTCTCTCTCTAGTTTCTCTCTCTAGAGAACTAGAGAGATGTAGGCACGGTTCGAGTGGGGAAGATAGCTGTAGCTTGGGAATTTTATTGTATTGAAGTTTTCAAGATTCTAGCTTGTACTACTTAGTGTTACGCTGCTTAAATACTGGTTATTACTTATTCCTTTACTTACGGTTATTATGTTTTGTTTGCATGATATCTTTGTTTGTGTTGCGAATATTGCCATGCTATTTACGTAGTTTAATACTGTGATTGTTGAAATGTAGATATTAGGATTATGGATGATATTTAATTCAGTGGGGTAAACATTATGAAATAACGGAAGTAACGTTATACGGCTTTCATTTGTATAGCGCCAGAATCATCACGAATGTGTGTAGTACGGAACGTGGAAGCTATGAAAGTCGTGGGCACAATCCGTTGTGGAATAATGTCCCCAGTATTATGATTGGTGATTGTTTTGTTGTGTATCTGGTTGAGTTTTACATGAATATAGACTTAATTCAGTGTCCACCCTTTCCAGTCTTTCACGTGACTATTGCCTTAGGATAGGATCTGATCAACCCTAATACTACGTAGATATAGTTATCTCATATTACAGTATGAAGCTATGAATATTCCGTAAAACGGCACAGTACTTCGTATAACGTTTAAATACGTGGGAAAAGCTAAGGAACTGCCGTAGGTTTATTTCATCGTGGAATACCTAGAAGTCACCCTTTTAGAATATGGGTCTAGGAACAATAAAGCTGTGGAAATGCTCGCTGCACCGTACACCGTTAGTACACCAAGGTTCAAATACAGCTGTGGAAATGCTCGCTGCACCGTACACCGTTAGTACACCAAGGTTAACATACAGCTGTGGAACTACTTTAATGTACAGTACACCATTAGTATGCCTTGAGTCTGGAACACTGTGGATATGCCAAATGCACTGTACACCGTGAGTATACCTTGAGTCTGGAACACTGTGGATATGCCAAATGCACTGTACACCGTGAGTATTCCTAGGGATGAACGCCTGATAGCAAAGGAGGGTCTAATTCATGACGGAGTTAATTATGCTTAAACCAGTAATAAATGAGTTTTTGAAAAGAAAGCAAGTATTCGGCTGTAATACAAGATGCTTAAACCGCTTAACTCAACATAACCGACAGCTCAACATATACAGCATACAATTAGTACTTACCTAGATAAACTCAGATAGATTTAGGTGTTAAGAAAGGTCAGATAGAAAATTGCAGTTTGTTACCTTATGCCTACACCTAGGATATATCATCCGTAGAGGTCGCTTAGTCTTACAAGGCAAGTGAGGAGGGTTTGAACAACCTGTTTCTGATCAGCATCAGGATAACCTAGGATTCAGTGACATATGCTTTTAGGCTTTTAGACTAAAACGTAGGGTCCTAGTGTTTACACCGACTGTCCGTCTGATGATTTGCCCAAGGTAGTCTCCAATCATCTGTCTAATGAATATCATCCAGAAACCCCAATTATCGAAGTTTCAGCAATCACGCTCTACCTGTTGCCTACTCTCTTTTTAATTTACTTGTTTTATTTAGTACTAGCTTAGATAACCAACCAAAACCTACCTACTTTTATAAACCCATCCTATCAGAAAGCTCATTTACGGTAAGTCCCTTTTAGTTCCATTCGCTCCGATTTCAAGAACGACACTCGAGTTATACTTACTGCTTACTCCCCAAAAGTAGGTAGTACTTATAGTTTGAGCCCCAGCTCATATAAATTTAAAACCTAACACGTTCACACGTTGTTGCGTCGTTGCCTGCAGGACCGCCGTGCCAGCCCCCCCTTGGAAAACGACCGCGGCTGAGTCAGCACTCTGACGGTGCAACAATATCGGACATCAATGTGCTTTGTCCTTAAGTGCATAACTGGATTGTTGGCAATGGCTATGGCACTTTGACTATCACAGTAGATTGGAATTTCTTTGAAGTCAAATCCATAGTCAGCAAGCTGATTTCTCATCCAGAGAATTTGAGCAGTACAGGCACTAGCAGCAACATATTCAGCTTCTGCAGTTGAAGTTGAAACTGAGTTTTGTTTCTTGCTGGACCAACTTACTAGCTTTTCTCCAAGAAATTGGCAGCTACCAGATGTTCTTTTTCTATCCAGTTTGCATCCAGCATGATCAGAATCAGAATATACTTTTAGGGAGAAGTCTGATCCAGATGGGTACCAGAGACCAAGATTCGGTGTACCCTTCAGATATCTGAATATCCTTTTGACAGCGAGCAAGTGTGATTCCTTTGGATCAGCTTGATATCTAGCACAGAGACAAGTAGCAAACATAATGTCTGGTCTACTTGCAGTTAGATACAATAGCGACCCAATCATACCTCTGTAAGTTGTGATGTTTACAGATTTACCATCAGGATCAGCATGTAGCTTTACTGCAGGTGACATGGGTGTAGCAAGGGTTGAGCAATTAGCAAATTCAAATTTCTTTAACATTTCTTTAACATATTTTCCTTGACTTATAAAAATTTCATTTTTGGTTTGTTTTATTTGCAAACCAAGGAAAAATGTTAATTCACCCATCATGCTCATCTCATAACTTTTGGTCATGAGATCAGAAAATTCCTTGCACATGTCACTGTTAGTAGACCCGAAAATGATATCATCAACATAGATCTGGACTAATATGACATCTCTCTTATCTCTTTTGATAAATAATGTGCTGTCAATTTTTCCTCTTACGTAGCCACATTTTATCAGGTAGACAGAGAGAGTATCATACCACGCTCTGGGAGCTTGTTTTAGTCCATACAGAGCTTTATCAAGTTTGTAAACATAACCAGGATGTTTTGGATCAATGAATCCAAGTGGTTGCTTGACATACACTTCTTCCTGCAGCTTGCCATTCAGAAAGGCACTTTTCACATCCATTTGATATACTTTAAACTTCTTGTGAGCTGCATAGGCAAGAAATAGCCCGATTGCTTCAAGCCTAGCCACTGGTGCAAAAGTTTCGTCATAATCAATGCCTTCTTGCTGACAGAAACCTTGTGCAACTAGTCTAGCCTTGTTTCTTGTTACCACACCATCAGCATCCATTTTATTTCTGAACACCCATCGTGTTCCAATCACTGATTTACCAGCGGGTTGTGGTACAAGCTTCCAAACTTTATTTCTTTCAAACTGAGATAGCTCTTCTTGCATGGCAGCTATCCAGTGATGATCAGTAAGTGCTTCATCAACCTTCTTTGGTTCCATCAGAGACACAAAACTTACAAACAAACAAAAGTTAGCAGTTGCTGATCTTGTCTGAACCCTGGATTGTGGATTACCAATAATCAATTGATTATCAATATCTTTTGTCCACTTAGTCATTCGCTGAGGTTCAGCAGTGACTTGATTAATTTGTGAGGGTTCAGAAGGCAAATCAACATTTGTAGCATGAGTATTGTTGTTATGCGAGTTTTGGTTTGGACATTGAGTTGATGATGATGAGACATCTGTAGGTAAAGATGATGTTCCTGAATTATTCTCAGCTAAAGTAGAACTGGAATTGATTTCAGGAATATTATCTTCACCTTCAGAGTCTGATGAGAAATTTTTATATTTCTTATCATTTGATTTGATTTCATTTGATAAGTCACCATCCATTTTGTTAAAAACAAGATTTTCATATTCTTTAGGATCAGTGAGTGACTCATCATATGATTCATCAAAAGTAACATCCATTGATTCCTCAATACATTCTCTTCTTTTATTGTAAATTCTGAAAGCTTTAGAGATAATTGAGTAACCAACAAATATTCCTTCATCAGCTTTTGGATCAAACTTTCCTAAGTGATCTCTTTTGTTTAAGATATAGCAAGTGCTACCAAAAACATGGAGAAAACTTATATCAGGTTTTCTCCCCCTTAAAAGCTCATATGCTGTCTTACTATGTCTTTTGACAATCAATGACCTATTTTGAGTGTAACAGACAGTATTTACTGCTTCAGCCCAAAAATAGGTCTTAAGACCAGCATCAATGAGCATTGACCTGGCAGATTCAATCAAAGTTATATTTCTTCTTTCTGCCACCCCATTTTGTTGGGGTGTTCTAGGTGCTGAAAAATTTTGAGAAATGCCTTTTGAATCACAAAAACTTTCCAGGTCAATGTTTCGAAATTCAGTTCCATTGTCACTTCTCAGATGTTTTACAGTGACATCATTCAGATTTTCCATTTTCTTCACAAAGGATATGATCTCGCTGGCAGCTTCACTTTTGGCTTTGAGAAAAAATACCCAAGTATATCTGGAGTATTCATCGACTATCACCAAACAGTATCTTTTTCTTCCCAGACTTGGAGTACTTACTGGCCCGAATAGATCCATATGAAGCAAGTAAAAACATTCTGTTACTGATGAAGTCTGCTTACTTTTGAAGGATGAGCTGTGATGCTTTCCCTTTTCACATGCTGAACAAAGCTTGTCTTTGTCATAAGACATTTTTGGTAGTCCAGTGACTAAACCATTCTTGCTCAGTTTGTTAATTGCTTTGAAGTTCAGATAAAGTCGCTTATGCCATAACCATTTTTCTTCTGAAACAGTTCTGGAGTAAAAACATGTTCCTGACTGTGCTGAATCCATATTGACTACATAAGTATTCTTTTTCGATTTGCAGCAAGTACAACACTTCCCTTCTTGTTATAAACAACTCCTGCTTCATGATCAAACAGTACCTTGTTCTTGGAATCACAAAACTGACTGATACTTAACAAATTGTGCTTCAAACCTTCAACATATGCTACTCGTTTGAACATTACATTACCATTGGTTAGGACTCCATACCCTCTGGTCTTTCCAACCTTATTATCACCAAATACCACATCAGGACCTCTTTCATCCTGATAGTCACTAAGTAAAGACTTGCATCCTGTCATGTGCCTGGAACATCCGCTGTCCAAATATCAGATAGTCTCTCTAAGAATACCTTTGTAGATGCTGTCAGAATCCCAACCAGATGCTGAACAATTCTTAGCTACTTCCTTGATGTCTTCGTGGAATTCAGTGTCATCAGCCATTAAACAGTAATCTTTGTCCAAGCAAATCATTGCCTCTTCATCATCGGATGAGGAAGATGAATCAGAGTCGCTGAGTGAACTTTCTTCAGCGACAAACCCTTTTCTCTTCTTCTTTCCGGATTTAGCCAATGCCTTCAGTTTCTTGTACTTTGCCTTGTACTTGTTGTACTTATCATTTTTGAAGTCTGGCACTAATTCAGGGACTTGGTTTACTGACTTTGATCTGCACTCAGCTACAAAATGACCAGGTTTGCCACACTTGTAGCATTCACCTTTGGATTGAAATTTATCAGATGATGGAGCACCAGCGAATCTTTTTGATCTGGTGTTCCTTCTGAAATTAGCAACCATCATGGCCATATCTTTTTCAAGCTTCTCCAGTCCTTCATCATACTCATATTCTGACTGTTCTTCATTCTGACCACCTTCTTCTTCAGTTATCAGTGACTTCGAGCTTTTCTTAGACACTTTTGACTTCTGTCTCTGATCGATTTCATCAAGCTCTGCTACAAGGGCATTGGATATCTTCTGACTTCCAAGAGTAGCACGAATATGCTCACTCTGATCAGCTTGCTTTTCAGACTGCTCCCAATTGAGCAAAATACCATAGACTTGAGTTAAATTCAGAATTGAATAATCATTTCTCTGTCTGGTACATGTTGCAATGGTTCCCCAGATTTTTCTTGGCAGCAACTCAAGAAACTTTTCAACAACAAATCTCTGTTCCTTGCCTATACCAGCCTTCTCCATTTTGTTCATCAGTGACTGGTATCTGGTGTAAGTGGAAGACAGAGATTCATTTGGTTCCATTGCGAACAGCTCATACTGGCGAGTGAGATTGACTTCCCTGCAGCGAATAATATCAGGAGTTCCAATATATATATTCCTAAGGGTATCCCACATGTCTTTAGCAGTTCTACAAAGCCTGATTGATTCGAACACTTCATCAGGAAGTGCCATGCCAATGTAGATTTTAGCTTGTTTATCTAATCTAACCAATCGTCTATCCTCATCCGACCATTGTTCCTCTCTTTTGGGCACAACCATTTCTGGTATAGCAGGAGTAGTAGCTGTAGCCATGACAGCAGGAACAATTGTGGTTGGAATGTGGGGACCATTGGTTATTGTATTACAGAGACGGTCATCAATTAGGTCTAAAAACATCATCATTCGGGACATCCAAGTTTCAATCCTTGATGGATCAAAAGCTGGAGGTTTGGTTGTAGAACCATTTCCCTTTTGATAATCAGAGTCAACACAGCTGTACTTTACTGATTCCATTGCAGACATGGTTAATTGAATTTAAACCAACTCTGCTCTGATACCAATTGAGAGTCCCGTGATCACTATTAATTAGTGATTTGGAATCGCAAAGTGTAAAGTTTAATTGTAGAAGGGGGGGTTGAATACAATTAAAAACTTTTTCTGATTTTAACTAAGTTAATTGAAAGTTTTTGTAACACCTGGTCAAAAATGACCAAAATCCACACCCAATTTAAACTTTTCTATTCACATATTCTATACAAATAATATCAAGTGTTCAAGTATTATATATATAGTTATATATATACAACATAAAATGATTATTAATAATCGCATACAAACAAATTTGAAAGAACGCGCAATCTCAATTACGGACTTTGGTGAAAAAACATTTTTAAATAATGTATTATTGATGATAATAATAATTTTTTAAACGATTGATATTTTATACATATTTTGTGTACTAAAAACTATCCGTATGTTCAAAGTGAAACAAAGTTATATTTTTATAAAGCAATTAAAAGTATTTTTATAAAATACTTCGAATAAAAACGTATATGATTTCACATTTAGAGATTTATCATTTTAAAATATTATACTACGTTACGATCGGGTACACAAACACGGGGCGAAAATACCACCTAACCACAATTATTGGAGGCCTGTATACAACCGACCTCAATTATCTGATACACACACAAACTCACACAAGAGCTCAGTCTCTGCTCTCTCCCTCTCTTCTCTTTCGGTTCATCAACAACAACAACATAAAACAATCACAACACCATAATCATCATCTTCTTCTTCATCTTGGAATCATCATCATCATCCGGTCCATCATCATCACCACCTCTTGGTCTCGATTTCGAATTGTAAGAAAACATTAACTTTGTTTAACTTCGTGTTTTAAATACTTAGATTATCATGTATTAGAATCCTATTAAGTTGATTGTTGGTTAAAATGCGGATTGAAACTGGTTTGGGGATGAACTGCACGAACAGACTGAAAGAAACAACTCACCCGGACGGGTGGAGGAAGACACCCGGAAGGGTCACAACTCCCACCCGGACGGGTATGGGGCCTCACCCGGATGGGTGTGTGGCCTCACCCGGACGGGTCACTTTCATTTTGTAGCCCTCTGAGTCACGGTCGTCTGGGCAGCTTGATCGCCTAAATCCGAGTTCGTATGAGGGAGATATGGCCAAAACGGTGCAGCCTCGCAAAATCAGTTTAACAACAAACTTTTATCGTATAAATGTATGAGACGAATATTTTTACGAAAACAAAGCAAAACATATCTTTGAAATATAATTTCAAACCAACACCAACGGGCCATAATTATTTTACAAACATCAAATGTAATCATATAACGAATACTTTGGACATAATCAAATCGAATAAACAATAATATGGATTGTTCATTCAAACATCCATTCACTCACTTTAAACCTCACATGTCTAGGACACTAGGAGGTTACCATTTGGACGACACGCGTATCTTAGGACGCTAGCACCCAAAGGTGAGTTCATAGCCCCACCTTTTAACTGTTCTATATGTTTCGGGGGAAAATGCATACTCAATTAATCATTTCATTGTTTAATGAATACAAACCGTTTATTGGATTTTGTGACATAAAACTATGTTTTATTATCAATAACTTTCTCAATTGTACTTAAATGTGTTAAGTATTCATGTGATTGCTTTAGGGACCATAGCTTCTCCCTATACTTATGTTCCACAATTACTAGGCTTAGGCTAGTACTTAAGTGATCATCACCCATAGATCTCAATATACTTGCTAGGTCGAGGACTAGGAGTATATATCAGGTTAGTACTTTGTACTGTTTTCAGTCAACTAGGCAATGGTTAACCATACCTAGGCACATTATGTCACAATTAATATCTAAGGTATGTAAGTACATACTTAGATACACTAACTATACTCATAAATTATATGATAAATATAGGTACATCTTGGTTACCTGTATCATCTCTTTATTAAATCAAAATCAATAACACGCTGTTAGCTGTTATCATTTGAATAAGTATAATTATATATAATTATATATTTATATACTTACATATATGTTAAATTCAAGCACTCGGTGCTCTTCAATTTATTTATGTATAATGATATACATATACATATACAAACATGATTCTACTATTCGGGCCTGTCTAGATACACCCCATTTCACTATGTACATAAACTCACTCAAATCATTAGTCTGTTGTGACGTCAAATCAATAAAACCTTGTGCGTTTAATACGCCCGGCAGGTTTCATCATCAAATCATTGGCCGGTCGATGTCATCTTGAATGACACACAACGATACCACGGTGGGTGGTACAAATCACTATCATTTTGGATGCTTCCAAACGATATCACGGTGGGTGATACGAATCAATACGAGTTGTTACTCGTCATCATCAAATCAATACGAGTTGTTACTCGTCATCATCAAATCAATACAAGTTGTCAATCGTCATCATTAAATCTTAACGAGCGGGGACTCGTCATTATTAATCAATATGGGTTTTTACTCGTCCTTATAAAACTTCATGCGAGATATTACTCGCCATTATTAGTATTAATATAGGTTAATACTTGTTCTCATTAGTATTGCTACGAGCTGTACTTGTCGCAATAGAATACACACTAGTTTATGCTTGTTCTCATTTTACCACCATTAGTACCCTGTTGGCTTAGAATTATAGGTTTACTTAATGGTTCATAATATTGCTCATGGGAGCAATCATGACTTAACATTATTAACACATCAAACGATTTACAATCTATTTTTGAAATCTTATAATGTTTTACAACATTACAAATTGTTTAATTAAACCTGTGAACTCACCAGCTTTCCAGCTGACCGTTTTAGTGTGCATTTTCAAGTACTGCTATAGTAGGATTGGCCTATCAGGATCCTAGCTCGAGTCGCATGCTTTCAAACATTTGGGACCATTTTGCATTTACTTTTGTATTTTCAAATTATGTATTTGGAAATTATTTATAAATTCGCATCTTTGTAAAACTTATTTTGGTAATGTAAATACTATTTTCAAAACGTCTCATTTAGAGTCGTTTGCTATATCTTGGTGCTTGTGATATTTGATTGGTAACACCCCAAATCGACCGCTTCCGCAACCCGAAATTTGGGGGTGTTACAGTTTTTAATCGTTTTAACAGTTCAGAGTATATCAGATAACAGATATGACAATATCAAAGAACAATGTAATAGTAGCTAAAAGATGAATTATATTGATCATACAATTCACAAGTGTTGAATGCGGAATGGATTAACCAAAGTTAATCCAATTCAAACACTTAGCTAATCTATTACAATTGAGATGAACAGCAGTGGACACACACGCTGACTGTTCACTCGATGAATCGCTAAGTCGTGCTTAGACAAACTACTCACTGATGTACAGTGATTAACACGAATTGAACGACTAGCCTCTATAGTACAAAACACTGAACTATTTATACTACAAGAGTTCCGAAAATATCGCCTACAAAGTAGGATCTTGGAATGACACGTGTCGCTGCTTGATTGGTTTGAACTCTGATGAACCGACATTCTGCGGGTCCCAATTCTGTTACCGCAAATATCTCGTTACCTTAAAACCAATCATTCGCTGCCACGTAATCTTTCGGACATACTTCGAACTGGAACACTCTTGCTGATGTATAGATAAGTACAGTACTTTTAGTACTTGATGATTGAGAGGCTTTATTGAATAGTCCCTGAAGATGTAGTAATCCTCCTCACTCACTACGAGCTAACATGCTCTTGTAGAATGACTTGAACTAAAGATCTTCAGTGACTAGCTGTTATTCTGGCAGTGACTATTGCCTTTATTGATTTGAAGAAGTAAAGCTCTCGCTGACGTTGATCAGCGATACACCAAGTTGAACTTTAAATCTTCCTCAGTATATCAAGCAGAATGAATGAAGATCAGTGAAACCTATCATCAGCAACAGCAGCTTCGATACAATCCATTTCTTCATCGAGTAGTGAACAGTTGAGTTGGTCAGCGACCAGTGACTTCATCATGGTCAGCGACCAGTGACTCAACAATGTGTCATCTGAATGTTCCTCTACACCTTTTCAAAAACAGAAAATCATCAGTGAACAATCAGATACTGTTTATTCAAATCAGTGGAAGTCCAACCCAAGGCTTGGCCACTATGAACCTATCTCCGGATGGGTTCATCAATTGGACTAATCATGTTCCTAAATGATAAACTTCAATAAATAATTGAACTTTCTGAGTTTCTGTATTTATTGCTGTTTTATCATTTTTTTAAAAAAAAATATATATATAAAATATTAATTTGACTATTAAAAATATAACTTTAGAAACGCATAGTCACTGATACCGTTACTATTTAAAACTTTAGAGGTAACACTCAGTTTACTATGCTTATCTAACTTTATAATTTATATAGTCACATGAGTATTTATTATGCTTCTATATTAGTTTTATATCATTGAATTATTTCTCTCCTAAGCTGATCTTGTTAGTATTATAAGTTGTAACTTGATCAGTGAAGGATAATCTAATGATATGTTATACAACTTATATACAACACAATCTATACTCATGTTTCTTAGAGTTTTTATCATAAGTATTCAAGAATGGTAAGAATATTTTATATCTACACAGTGACCACATCTCTATGATTTATTCAGTATCCTAAGTTGTGTTTAAATCAGCGAGACTACATCCCTGTCAAAATAAAAGAATACTTTTATTATTCTTGAATATTTATTTCTTTTTGGTGGATAATCAATTTATTGATTATATGCATCAGTGACTCCCTGATGTATCATTTAATGGTGATTAATCGTAAAACATTCGTTATATTTAATACATTTTGTATTTAATTTAAAGGATTTCAAATAAAATAATTTTTGGTACAACAAAAATATCGCGCGCTTCTGACATTCTCTCTCCTACGTCAGCGCACTTTTCCAGCTAACCACTCCCATCACCATTAATGCCACCACTCTCAACCATCATAACCCTCTATGCCTTTACCGATTCCACCACGACCATCCACGTCGCCACACTCCCGTTCACACGATCATTAGCAAAGTGTAATCTATTTAAACTCACAAATCAGTGACTCATCACTATTACACTTTCCTAATTTTCAAAACCCCTGTTTTCCAAAAACCCTAAATCAAAGGCAAAAACAAATTTTCCAAAGGATCTGTAATGTCTAAATCAAAATTTTTCAATAACACATACACGGCCACTACAGAGATTAAAGCTCTTCGAGCCTCTGCAGTAAGTGAGGATTCTGTCATTACAGTTCCAAAATCAAATTATTTGGGTAATCTTTCAAGCTCTAAAGCATAGTATGCGGAGATAATAAATTTTTTGAAAAATCATCCAATTCTCCCTGCTCTCACGTTATCCCATGGAAAAATGAATCCAGAATGGTTGAGTGAGTTCTGGTATACCTGCACTCACTCAATTGTTGATGGCTCCTCACAACTCCAGGGATTTATTGATAACGGAGGTAAAAAAATAATCATCTCTGCACACACCATTCTTACTGTTTTAAAACTCCCTGAGTATGGTACTTACGACCCACTGCCTGACAAGGAAGATGCCAAAGGAGGCATAGTGAATCTCACTGGGATTGACTGCAAATACACTACGGATAGCAGTGGAAATCGTAAGTACTCTACTGTTCATAAATCCAAAATGGATGGTGTGTGGAATGCCCTATTTTCAAACTTTATTCAATCTTTGGGCACAAAAACAGGGAGTTATGATCAATTCAACTCCCTAGAAGCACAGATAAGCTGGTCACTGGTCACTTCCTTAAAAGTTGACTATGCAAGCGTGATCTTTAATGATATTCTTTCAAGAATTAATGAATCTATCAGAGCAAAATTTGTTCCCTACCCTAAGAAAATCTGTAACCGACTTGCTGAGATTATCAATTTCGTTCATGAGGCAGAGGGGGAGAATAAAGAAGATGATGAAAGTGATGATGCTGAGAATAAAAGTAATGATGAAAGTGAAAATGATGATGCTGATGATGAAAGTGATGATGATAAGAATAATATGGATATCACTGATGATGTTGATGAAGAAAATGATGATGTGATTGTTTTCCCTGAATTTCAGGCTTTGATATGATGAGGTGGGAATGGATGAACAGACAACAAGAAGATGGTGTTGTCGATATGGATGAAGGAGATGATGATGATGATGATGATGATAATGATGGTAATGATGGAAACAACGATGATGAAAAGAAGGATGATGAAAATGGTAATGAGAAAGAAAGTAAGAATGATGTGACTGATACTAAAGACACTGGCATTGAGGAGAAGAAAAATGAAGCGGACGCTGATGATAAGAAAGAAGAAGACACTGATGATCAGATGGAAGATCAGCAACCAATCTCTTCTGTTCTGAATAAACGAAAAAGGACCAGCAAGTCTCCCACATCAGAGTCCATTCCTTCCAAAAAGATAATCTTCTCTGAGGAAGAAATATCAGCCACTATGTACAATCTCAAAACCATCATGGAGCAACCTAAATCTTTATCAGAAACGCCTCATACAGATACTGTCATATCTGAGGCATCACCAGCAACATCAATCATACCACCAACAACAATTCCACCAGCAACAATCCAACCAACAGCAACAATCCAACCAACAGCAACAACACAACCATCAATAACACAACCAGCAATAGCAATCACAACAACAACTTCACCAGCTACCACAATCACAACTCCACCAACAACAATTCCAACAACAACAACTTCACCTACTACCACAATCACAACTCCACCAACAACAATTCCAGCAACAACAACTTCACCAGCTACCACAACCACAACGGTAACAACACAGATCACCCTCTTAATCCCCACTATCATTACACCAACAGAAGCAACAACCACAACAACTTATCACCACTCACAACCAGAGATCACAGATCCAGATTCTTCTATTCCTGCTCATCTTTTGTCATCAGTTTTAACTTCAGAAAGTCCTCATCCTGAAGAAACTGAAAAGCAGCGAATAGAAAGAAAAATAAGAGAAAGACAGAAGCATGAGAGGTAGATGCTCTTAAAATTTCAAGCTGAGCAAGATGCAAAAGAAGAAGAAGAGAGGAAACGAAAGTTGAAAGAACAATCTGATTCTGACAAAGCTTATCTGTTGAAACTGAGTGGAGATGAAGCCATACAAAGAGAAAGAGAAATCTTCTTAAAGAAACAGCAAGAAGATGAAGATTTTAGGCTGTCTAAACTCCTTCAAGATGTTGAAGAATCTGATCTTCAACAAGAGCTTTGTGCAGATAAAAAGGGCAGCAAGTTGAAAAAGAAAGGGGAAGCAAAGACAACAGCAGATAAAATGTTGGATGAAATTGACAGGAAGAAATATGCTGTCAGAATGACTGGAAGATCAAATCCTGCTCCTATCACCAAAGTCAACTTGAAAAAGCCTAAGAACAAATCACAAGCTCAGCTACTTATCCACAGAGGAATGGAGACTCAAGTAATTAATCTCGATCAAGTCTGCAAATTACATAGAGAAGAATGGAATGAAATCAGACTTGCAATCAGTCACTCCTCAAGTGCTGCAAAAGAAGAAGTCTTGACTGAGATTGACAGGCTGTTCAAGAAAATGGTGGATCTGCAACTACTTAGACCAGAAGACACTATCATATTTGGTGAGGAGATAGTGCAGCCACCAAGTCCAAGGTATAGGTCAGGTACCATCAGAATCATCAGAGTTCCAAATACCAGAACTCTAAATCTATCCATTCCTGATGGAGTGCCAAGAATTGAAGGCACTGAAGTTACTGAAGGAGAGAAAGGAATTGTCTACAGAGACTTCAATGGAAAGTTGTGTTTCCAAAGAGAATCAGAACTTGAAAAGATAGACCATGAGCAACTTGTACATCTCATCAGAATAGTCAGTGTGCTTTCCAAGGACTCAGTAATGAGAAAGGCAATTCTAGAAGAAGGGCTTGCTAGACAGTACAGATACCTGCCATCCAATGAAAAATATAAATTGCAGAATGAGCTGGGCATCGTAAAAGAAGAAGAAGTTTGGGGCTGTTTAAATTGAAGCTTGTAATAGATTAGGTTTATTGTAACTAAAATTACTTTATATTTACAGTTAAATGAAATCTAATCTTTCTTTTGAGAAAACCAAAGTGCAAAACTCAGATCATATCAAAAGAATCCAAAAAGAAAAATGAATGGATCAAAGTACAAGTCACTGAATGTTTAAAATCTTAAACACTGACTATAAACTTTTCTCAGCAACTAGTTTGTCTAGGGAGCTTCAATCACAATCATTTAGGGGGAGATTGTTGAGTCACTGGTCGCTGACCATGATGAAGTTGCTGGTCGCTGACCAACTCAACTGTTCACTACTCGATGAAGAAATGGATTGTATCGAAGCTGCTGTTGCTGATAATAAGTTTCGCTGAGCGTCATTCATTCTACTTGATATGCTGAGGAAGAATAAAGCTCAACTTGGTGTGTCGCTGATCAACATCAGCGAGAGCTTTACTTCTTCAAATTAATAAAGGCAAAAGTCACTGCCAGAATAACAGCTAGTCACTGAAGATCTCTAGTTCAAGTCATTCTACAAGAGCATGTTAGCTCGCAGTGAGTGAGGAGGATTACTGCATCTTCAGGGACTATTCAATAAAGCATCTCAATCATCAAGTACAGAAAGTACTGTACTTATCTATACATCAGCAAGAGTGTTCCAACTTGAAGCATGTCCGAAAGACTACGTGGCAGCAATTGATTGGTTTTAAGGTAACGAGATATTTGCGGTAACAGAATTGGGACCCGCAGAATGTCGGTTCATCAGAGATCAAGCCAATCAAGCAGCGACACGTGTCATTTCAAGATCCTATTTTATAGGCGATATTTTAGGAACTCTTGTAGTATAAATAGTCCAGTGTTTTGTACTGTAGAGGCTAGTCGTTCAATCGTACTTATCACTTGTGTGTCAGTGATTAGTTTGTCTAGAGTACGTATTAACGATCCAGCGAGTGAACAGTCAGCGTGTTTGTCCACTGCTGTTCATCTCATTTGTAATAGATTAGCTAAGTGTTTGAATTGGATTAACTTTGGTTAATCCATTCCGCATTCAACACTTGTGAATTGTATGATTAATATAATTCATCATTTTAGCTATCATTACTTTGTTATTTTGATATTGTCATATCTATAATCTAATTATACTCTGTTGCTATTGTTTATACTCTGTTTCTGTGAATCAATTTAAAACTCAATTAACTACGCTAAAATCTGAAATAGTTTTAAATTGTATTCAACCCCCCTTTCTACAATTAAACTTTACACTTTGTGATTCCAATTCACTAAACAATAGTGAATTACGGGACTCTCACATATCCATGACCTTTTGTGATAAATTGAAATTGACTCCCTCTGCTATTACAAATCTTATTGAGGTTGAAGTAGCGAATGGTAAAAATGGTTCCAATTACCACATCAGTGACTGGGGCTAGTATTTTGATTGAAGGCCATAATTTTCCTGTCTCTTTTCTTTTGATACCCATTCCGGGATTTAATGTGGTTTTGGGTATGGACTGGTTGAGTCAAAATAAGGCCAACATTGATTGCCATTGAAAGCTAATAAGACTTCCTACCTCGGATGAGTCGTATGTCATGGCTCGAGGTGTGCGGGTAAATGGTAGTATTCCTTTAATTTCGATGATGAAAGCTAGAAAATCTCTAGCTAAGGGGTGTGAATCATATTTGGCCTATGTTGTTAACGCTAAACAAGAAAAGAAAAAGGTCACCGACGTCCGAGTGGTTTCGGAATACTCGGATGTTTTTCCCGATGAATTGCCCGGCTTGCCTCCTATTAGAGATGTAGAGTATAGAATTGAATTGATCCCTGATTCTTCTCCCGTAGCAAGGGCTCCTTATAGACTAGCTCCTTCCGAAATTCGTGAAATGATGAGTCAAATTCAAGAGTTGCTAGATAAGGGTTTTGTTAGACCTAGTTCCTCTCCTTGGGGTGCGCCTGTGTTGTTTGTGAAAAAGAAGAATGGCACCCTTCGGATGTGTATTGACTATAGGGAGTTGATTAAGAGAACTGTAAAGAATAAGTACCCTTTGCCTCGAATTGATGAGTTGTTTGACCAATTGCAAGGGTCCTCATTTTTTTCTAAAATTGATTTGAGATCGGGTTATCACCAAGTGCGGGTTTATGAGGAGGATATTCCTAAGACAGCTTTTCGCACTAGATATGGGCATTATGAATTTCTTGTTATACCTTTTTGATTGACTAACGCTCCGGCAATCTTCATGGATTTGATGAATAGAGTTTGTCGACCTTTTCTCGATAAGTTTGTTATAGTGTTCATTGATGATATCTTAGTATATTCTAAATCCGAGATTGATCATGAAATGCATTTGCGTTTGGTTCTTGATACGTTAAGAAAGGAGCAATTGTATGCTAAATTTTATAAATGCGAGTTTTGGTTGCGCGAGGTGCAGTTTTTGGGTCACATCATTTGTGAGGATGGAGTTAAGGTGGATCCATCTAAAATTGAAGCAGTCATGAATTGGCAAGCACCTAAATCTCCTTCTGAAATTAAGAGTTTCCTTGGATTAGCTGGGTATTACCGAAAGTTCATTAAAGATTTTTCTAAGCTCGTGGGTCCTTTGACTAAGTTAACTCGTAAAGATGTGAAATTTCTATGGGGTGATCGACAAGAATTGGCTTTTCAGAATTTGAAACAGTTGTTGTGTCAGGCTCCAGTTTTAGCATTGCCTGACGGGTCCGATGATTTTATTGTGTATTGTGACGCATCTTCTGCAGGTTTGGGTTGTGTTTTGATGCAAAGCAACCGTTTTATTGCTTATGCTTCACGACAATTGAAACCTCATGAGACAAATTATCCTACCCATGACCTTGAACTTGCGGCTGTGGTTTTCGCCTTGAAAATTTGGAGGCATTACCTATATGGTACGAAATGTGTTATTTGTATGGATCACAAAAGTCTTCAATATATGTTTTCTCAGAAAGAGCTCAACATGCGTCAAAGGCGATGGTTGGAATTGATTAAGGATTATGATTGCGAGATTCGTTACCACCCATGTAAGGCCAATGTTGTGGCGGATGCTTTAAGTCGGAAAGGAAAATCAGAAAAGGTGCGTTTCATGCGGTTAGAGGTTTCATCAGATTTGATTGATCAGTTAAAAGCTGCACAAATGGAGGCATTGATGGATAATAACTTGAAATCCGAGGTTATGCTTAAAAGAAAGGATTTACTGGTTGATGACTCACGTGGATTAAAGACCTTTCAATCTCGAGTCTGGGTTCCCTTGCTTGGTGGTCTTCGAGATGTAATCTTGTTAGAGGCACACAAATCTAAACTGTCGATTCATCCCGGGAGTACCAAAATGTATCACGATTTAAAACCTTTGTATTGGTGGCCTACTTTGAATTTGGATGTAGCTCGATTCGTGGAATCTTGTCATATTTGCTCACAAGTAAAAGCCGAACATCAAAAACCATATGGAGCTTTGAAACAACTTGAGATTCCTGAGTGGAAATGGGAGCATGTAACCATGGATTTTGTGACCAAATTACCTCGAACGGTTAAGGGTAACGATATGATTTGGGTAATTGTCGATAGATTGACCAAAAGTGCTCACTTTCTTGCTACTAGTGAGAAGGCATCTTTGGGTAGACTGGCGCAGTTATACATTAATGAGGTTGTGTCAAGGCATAGAATTCCGTTGTCTATAGTTTCTGATAGAGATTCCCGGTTTGCTTCTGGGTTTTGGCAGAGTCTACAGCGGGAATTGGGTACTAGAGTCAATTTGAGCACTGCTTACCATCCTCAGACCGATGGTCAGTCTGAGCGGACTATTCAGACTATCGAGGACATGTTAAGGGCTTGTGTGTTAGAATTTGGTGGGTCTTGGGATTCTCACTTGCCGTTGGTAGAATTCGCTTATAACAATTCTTTTCACTCTAGTATAGGCATGCCACCCTACGAAATGTTGTATGGTCGTCGATGTAGAACACCCACTTGTTGGTTAGAGGCGGGTGAAAAACAATTTGCGGGCCCTGAGATAGTACAGATTACAGCCGATAAGGTAGCTATAGCCCGTGATAGGTTAAAAGTTGCCCGTGATAGACAAAAACAATATGCGGATCCGCGTCGTCGACCCGTTTCGTTTGTAGAGGGTGAATTGGTTTACTTGAAAGTTTCACCTTGGAAGGGTGTTATCCGTTTTGGGAAACGTGGTAAACTAGCTCCTAGATACATTGGGCCATTTAAAATTCGACAAGTAGTCAATGATCAGACTGTTTCCTTAGATCTTCCTCCGGAATTGTCGGGTATTCACAATACTTTCAATGTGTGTTATTTAAGGAAATGCAATGTGGAGGACCAATCCCAAGTTCTTCCATTGCAAGACTTGCGTGTTGACCAAAGCCAAAGACTTATAGAAGAGCCCGTAGAACTTTTAGACCGTAAGGTGACTAAACTTCGAAAGAAGGATATCCCAATGGTGTTGGTTAAGTGGAATCATAGTTTGGGTCTAAATCTTACGTGGGAAACCGAGTCTAGCATGAGGATGCGTTATCCTAGTCTTTTTGGGCGTGACGAGATTTCGGGGACGAAATCTCCTTAAGGAGGGAAGATTTGTAACATCCTCGATTTGGGCCTAGTAGAAATACGGTAATTCCTTTATTTATTTCATATTTTTAAATTGTACTTAGAAATACTTGGTGTACTTGATAACTAAAATAAATAGGTCAATGGTCAAAAGACTTATTGTGATAAATAAATTATTAATTGTTTTAAATTAATTTAGTTGACGGTATAATAAAACTTATTTCTCGCAAATGGTTTTTAGGTTCCAGACAATAGATTTAGGACGAGTATTATATTACACTACTATGTGTTGGGTTAATGAGATGGTCGACCTTATTTTTGTCATTCACTGACTTTGTTCAAAAACTCAAACTCTCTCAAGAACACATATACACACATAGCAACAATCAAAGAAAAATCAATTTGGAACTGATTTCTTCAAGTGAAGGCTGTGATTTTGAGTTTTATCTTGCTCTTCATCTTCTTCATATCATCATCATCAAAGATTGTAAGCTTGCCTAACCCATTTTCATGTTTGAGCTTGAAATGTTGGATTAGGTTAAATTAATGATGGAATGAAGTTAGTTTGTGCTTGAATATGCTTTGTGTGATGATTATAAACTGATTTCATGTTTAATTAGGTTGAATTACATGTGCTTCATATTCTAATTGAATAAATGTGGGTTTTGTTTGAAATTGGGTAAAAATGATGATGTATGTATGGATTTTGATGTTAGATGTTGTTGTTTATTGTCATATTATGTTCACATATGATGTTTGAGGTCAATTGTTAAGCAAATTCGTGAATTTCATCTGGTTTGTGTAAAAATGGGTTTTTGGTTCGAGCTGTAAGTTGTTGCAGGTCTGATGCTTTGTTTCAAAGCATAGGAACGCGATCCAGCTACATGGCCCGGATCGTGTTGCTATGTGTTATTTAGTGACAGCACGTTTTGTTCTTTGAAACGCGATCCTGGAGCCCTTGTCCGGATCGCGTTGGTCAGTTGAATTTTGGGTTCCTTACGTTTTGTTCTTTGTAACGCGATCCAGCACCCTTTCCCGGATCGCGTTCTCAAGTGAAAAACGGTAACAGGAAGTTTTGTACTGAGGAACGTGATCCAGCCCCCTCTTTCCGGATCGCGTTTGTCAGTTATAATTTGACAAATTTGTTAACTTGTGACTTGAGAATTTATGTTATTTAACTAGTAATGGATGTATAGAGTAAGTAATTAATTGACATTATATGCATGATTAGATTGGAATAAACTTGATACGAGAATCTAATTTGGGTCTTGATTGTGTTCTCAGATAAACCGAAGACTCAATAAGATAAGACCTTTGAGTGGAGACTGCGATCGACAAGGGTGAGTGGATCTTGGACTCTCAGTCTAAGTTAGTTGTAACAACATGGTTACAATGGGTAAATTTGGTTTATTGCAATGATTGCTTTAAGATTATATTGCCATGACGATTATCCCTTGAACTGTTTATTTGGTGTCCTATATGCTATGATAGTTTGGACTATTTGATTGGTGAGGGTCAACTAATGTGTTGGGTTTGGGTACTATTACTTTGGACAACGCAATTGACTTGTACATGTGTTGGGCACTGAAATTGCATTGTGTGTAGTATTAGTAGCCAAACTATCGGTTTAACCACTGTTTGGCCTTCAGTTGGTTTAAGTGTTACTTGGGGGCCACCGCGGCATGAGGGTACTCCAAGGACCACCGATCCTTCTATGTTACTTGTGAAATGCTTGCTGTAGTCACTAGTTATGTTAAGTTAGATTGTGAATCCTGGATTTGTTCACTTAGCTTTGTGCTAATCCCTCTCCCCCAACTTCTTGTAGGTTTAGCTTTTGATTGTGGGTACTATGTAACACCCCCAAATTTAATGATTTGCGGAAGCTTGATTTGGGTGTTACTAATCAATAACAAGGCACAAAGATAAATAGCAAACGACTCTATATGCGTCGTTTTAACAAAATATATTGATAACTGAAATGTTTACAACATTTAAAGCTTTACAAAGCTCGAGTTTAAATAAAATGAGATTTCAGTACATAAGTACTTGTACAAAATATACTAATGCAAGAAAATCTCAATCGTCTGTATGCTGACTCGAGCTAAGGTCCTGAAGCAGAAACATCCTACTGCTGGGTACCTGCGATATATGCTAAAAGGTCAGCTAGAAAGCTGGTGAGCTCACAGGTTTGAAATCAGTTAATATAGTATGAACCGCAAGATTTAAATAATGAATTGCATCCAGCAATTAAATGATAGTCATCGTGTATACAGCCATGAGCACATAGTTGAGCTTAACTCGAGGGCCGGGTCCCCTATAGAGAATTCCGGGCGAGGTACCTCCACGAATGCCTAATCCACATTCGTCTTCCCAAATATTAGTACGTCCGTTTACCCGGTTAGTGCTTGCTAACCCGGACGAGGTGGGTCAATCCTATATGGTACCATATACTAATATTCACGCTACAACGTATTAACAACTATGCTGACGGAGGACTTTAAAATGATTAGTTTCGAAAAAACTCATGTAGTATATGAAAAGTTGGTACTTGCGTTCACATGTTAAAATTGAGCAGTATATCACACCCCTGAGTAAAACAATAAAAGAGGGGCTATGAGACTCACCTGAGTCTTGTGAGTTTAACTTAATAAACTTGAGTTGATTAGCCGAGTATGAAGTCCAAAGACTTGTAACCTGAGGGTGTCCACGACACGCGATGGTTATAAACATGATTGGGTATCTCAAAAGATCACCCTTGTAGTTGTTACACAACTATATATATGTCCAAATTACTACGATTTGGTTGATTTGTTAAGTGTTTGAAAACATGTACGGCCCGTTGGTGATGGATTTGTAATAATAATCTCAACTATTATTATTGTGATTTCGTGGCGTTTTACTTTGAAAAATGTGTTTCGATTGTGTTTTAGAAGCCGTTACGGAATCTAAGTACGGGGGTCCGGGGGCAGCGCCCCTGGTAGCGGGGTCCAAGGGGCGGTAGCCCTTGGCGGGGTCCAAGGGGCAGAGCCCCTGGCTGGGGTCGAGCTGCCAGGTCAGCTTGGAAAATTTTTATTTCTACTATATTGCTTTGACGAAAAACGCATCTGGGATCTGAATTCGGGTAAAATCGAGTGATAATTTTCAAGTCTCGACACTTAGTAAAAATCTGAGTTTTCTGTGTTTTGCGACACAATATGCGACACAAAAGTGTTTATGCGACACAAGGGTTGTGTCGCATAGGAATGCGACACAATGTCTATGCGACACAATGGTTGTGTCGCATAGATGCGAGATGCTGATTCAACAGCGACATAGTGATTGTGTCGTATGGGGTATGCGACATAGTGATTGTGTCGCAGGACTTGCGACACTAATTCTCGGGTACGACACAAAATACGACACAAGGGAGTTTATGCGACACAAAGGCCAAAATACGACACAACATGCGACACAAGGCTTGTGTCGCATGGATGAACACCAGCCCAGAAAGTCCGGCTGTTCAACATTTTCCGGCCAAAAATCCATTTTTAACCCGTTTTCAAGCTGTAATTTCGTGTTCTATACATTGTAATGGACATATACTAGTTATAATAACAACCACAAATGAAAAATACTAAGAATCGAGAGATTTCGGGATTTTGTCGGGAACTTACAAATTGCCGAAATGAAAATCCGGAAAGATAGGATGATAGATCGAGATGTCGTGGTCGTTTTGTTCCAAAGAGCCGAGATGATCCAAGCGAGTTTAGTATGTTTATTTTGCGATTTTTAATGGTTTGGTGGTTTTGTTTGTTTAGAGAGAAAAGAAAAGGGAGAGAGAGAGGAGAAAGTGGTGAAATGAAGAAAGAAAATGGGAGGTGGGGGTTTATCCCCACTTTTCAGTTTCTCGCCCCGCGTTCCGCGTGGTGTTCGTTTGTTCCGTCGTTTAACGTTAAACAATTATTTACATTTTAATTATAAGTTTTAAAACACAATTTATTACGCGATGTTTTATTTAAATATTTTACAATTTAATTTATATTTCTGTTATAAAATGTAAGTTTGTTTATTTAGTTTGCGTGTTTTAATATTTTAAATTGCGTAAGTTCGGTTTGTACGATGCGAATAAATACGAAATATTATCATAATAATATTTTTGACATAAAAGCGTTATTTAATAAAGTTGGTCACCAACGTCCGTATTAAATTGAATCGAAATACATTCGATTTAAATTGCGTACGATTTAACCAAATCGCATTTTCGTATATATTCAACAATATATATAATTCGATACATTAATTAGCCTAACACAGAACTAATTACATGTATTAACGTATGATTAGGCACTAATTACTAGTCCTAATTTGGCGGGTGTTACATTCTCCCCCTGTTAGGAGAATTTCGTCCCGAAATTTAGTTCGAAGTCGTGTTTGATGTAGAATCAGTGAATAGTTGAGGATATTTGAGTCGCATTTGGTCTTCCCGTTCCCAGGTGAATTCCGGACCACGCCGCGAATTCCATCTGACCTTGACGATGGGAATACGACTTTGTTTCAGTTGTTTGACCTCATGGTCCATAATTTCAGCGGGTTCCTCAACGAAGTGAAGTTTATCGTCAACACGAATTTCATCTAGTGGGATAATAAGTGTCTCATCAGACAGACACTTCTTCAAATTGGAAATGTGAAAAGTAGGGTGCACGCTGCTGAGTTCGAATGGCAGCTGCAATCGATAAGCTACGGGGCCAATCCGTTCGAGGATCTCAAAGGGCCCGATGTATCTGGGATTTAACTTCCCGCGTTTGCTGTAACACCCCCAAATTTAGTGATTTGCGGAAGCATACTTGGGTGTTACTAATCAATATACAAAGCACAAGATATACAGCAAACGACCTCTAAATGAGACGTTTTGTAAAATAATTACATTTCATAATTAAATCGTTTGAAAACATATAGTTTTCTTTACAAAAATATGTAAGCCTAGAGTCCGCGTATGTGGCGGGAGATTCTATTACATAACCATAGTTACAAAAGATAATGCCAAAGAATCTCCGTTAAATGCAGTTTGGAAATCATGCGACTCTAGCTAGTAATCCTGGAGTGATCCTCCTCCGTAAGTGTACCTGAGAATACATGCTAAAAAGGGTCAACCAAAAGGTTGGTGAATCTCACAGGTTTATCAGTAATTAATCAGTTTGAACACAAGATTTCAGCAGTAGTGCCCGCAGGCGTATATCAAGTATTTGCAAATCCAGTAAAAGTAAAGTAATTAAGTTATACCGTTGCCATGAGGCTCATAATCGAAGCTTAACCCGTAAATAATCAGTTGCTCCCGTGACATGCTCGAAATTGAGCAAGCATAAGTAACGAAATAATAGTCACCCGTTTCTACGTGTAATTCAGTACGTGGTAGCGCTACTACCCCGGGCAGGGAGGGTCATTTCCCTAATGGATCCATTAACTACTGTTCGCGCTTAAGTCCATAACTAACGATATATGATGGAGAGACTTCAGTAAGTAGTGAATAACTCATGCAATTCCGTTTGGTATAGAAATCAGTTTAGTACTTGTGTTCAGGAAAAATAAGTAGCATGTATCTCCCCCAATAAGATAAAACAGTAAAAGTGGGGCCGTAAGACTCACCTGAGTCTTTGCAAGTACGTTTATATCAATAAACGAGTAAGTAATATCAACCGTAGGTTCTCCGAACCCGTAACCTTCAAATGCCTAAACATATAAAGTTAAGTAAGTAGATGTCTCGCAAGACCATCTAGGCTAGTTGTCTACATAACTCGTTATGTCCAAGTGTTTGTTTAGTAATCCGTTTGTAGTTTGAAAGCAAATATGGCCCGTTGGTGACGGTTTGTAATAATGATTCAAAGTGTTATCATTATATGTATCGTTGAATCAGGTTTCGTTATTTGTAAGTGTTCAACACTTAGTGTGAAAAGTATTTACAACATTTAATGACGGGGGTCCGGGGGCAGCGTCCCTGGTAGCGGGGTCCAAGGGGCGACAGCCCCTGGCGGGGTCCAAGGGGCAGAGCCCCTGGCTGGGGTCGAGCTGCCAGGTCAGCTTGGAAAATTTTTATTTCTATAATATTGTTATAGTGAAAAACGCATCTAGACTTGAATTTGGGTGAAATCAAGTGGTAAATTTTTGGTCTCGATACTTAGTAGAAATGGTTTGAAACTCTCTGTTTTTAGCGTCACTTATAGCGACACTTAAGGTTTAGGCGACACTTAGGAAGTGTCGCATAAAATTGCGAAATATGAGTTTAGGGCGTCACTTAGGTAAGTGACGCATAAGGTGGCGACACTTAGGCAGTGACGGTAACAAGTGTCGGTTTAAGGTTCTAGGCGTCACTAGAGTAGTGTCGGGCAAGAGTGTCGTATAAAAATTAGGTTTCGATCATAGGCGTCACTAAAGCAAGTGACGCTAGTAGTGACGGATATTGAAAATGCGTCACTTAGGTAAGTGACGGGAAAAGAGGGCTTATGCGACACTTAGTCAGTGTCGCACGAAGTGACGCATATCTGGGTTCATCAGTGCGTCACTTACGTCTGATCGACGGATTTTGAGCCAAAAACATGTTTTCGGGTTTCCGTTTGGTCCGATTCTTTTACCCAACCCTCATATGAACATATTAAGCCTATTTAAACCATAAACTATTAAAAATGATCAAAAACGAGAGATGTCGGGATTTGTCGGAAACTTACAAAACGCCGAAATGAAATTCCGGAAAGATAGCGTTGTAGATCGTGATGTGGTGAACGTTTTTCTCCAAAGGAGGTGTAAGATCCAAACTCGTTTTGACGTAGTATTTAAGGATTTTTGATGGTGGTGGTGTGGTGATTTAGAGAGAAAAAGGAAAGAAGAAAAGGAAGAGAGAGAGAGAGAGATAGATGAAAGTGAAGAAAGAAAATGGGAGGTGGGGGTTTTATCCCCACTTTTCAGCTTTCTCGCCCCGCGTTCCGCGTGGTGTTCGTTTGCTCCGTCGTTTAGACGTTAAATAACTATTTTAAATATTAAAAGTGCGTTTTTAAAATACAATTTATTACGCGATATTTTATTTAAATGTTTTACAATTCAATTTACATTTGAGTTATAAGTTGTAAGTTATTTTATTTAATCTGTGCGTTTTAATATTTCAAATTGTGTAAGGTTTGTTTGTACGATACGAATGAATACGAAATATTATCATAATAATATTTTTGACATAACAACGTTATTTAATAAAATTGGTCACCAACGTCCGTATTAAATTGAATCGAAATACATTCGATTTAAATTGCGTATGATTTAACCAAATCGCATTTTCATATATATTCAACAATATATATAATTCGATACATAAATTATCCTAACACAGAACTAATTACATGTATTAACAAAGAATTAGGCACTAATTCTATTCCTAATTTGCCGGTTGTTACATTCTCCCCCTGTTAAAAGAATTTCGTCCCAAAATTTAAGTCGAAGTCACGTTAGGGGTAGAATCGGTGAATAAGTGGGGATACTTGAGTCGTATTTGGTCTTCCCGTTCCCAAGTGAATTCTGGACCGCGCCGCGAATTCCACCTGACTTTGACGATTGGAATACGACTTTGTTTCAGTTGTTTGACCTCACGGTCCATAATTTCGACGGGTTCCTCAACGAAATGAAGTTTGTCATTAATACGAATCTCGTCAAGTGGTATGATAAGTGTCTCGTCAGACAGACATTTCTTTAAGTTAGAAATATGAAAGGTAGGGTGCACGCTGCTGAGTTCAGAGGGCAGCTGCAGTCGATATGCCACTGGACCTATCCTCTCGAGGATCTCAAAAGGCCCAATGTATCTGGGGTTTAATTTTCCGCGTTTGCCGAATCGGATTACGCCTTTCCAAGGCGATACCTTTAAGAGTACTCGATCCCCAACTTGGAACTCGAGTGGCTTGCGTCTCACGTCAGCATAGCTTTTCTGACGATCACGCGCGGCTTTGAGTCGGTTTTGGATTTCAACGATTTTCTCTGTGGTTTCATGTATAAGTTCAGGACCAGTGAGTTGACTATCTCCCACTTCAGTCCAACAGATCGGTGATCGGCACTTACGACCGTATAGTGCCTCAAAAGGTGCAGCCTTAATGCTGGCGTGATAGCTGTTGTTGTATGAGAATTCGCACAACGGTAGATGTCTTTCCCAATTTGTACCGGAATCCACTACGCAGGCTCGTAGCATGTCTTCCAGTGTCTGAATAGTTCGTTCGCTCTGGCCATCGGTCTGAGGATGGTACGCGGTACTCATATCGAGACGGGTACCCAGTGATTTTTGGAGTGATTGCCAGAAGCGAGATGTGAATCGAGCATCCCTGTCAGAGATAATTGAGATAGGGACACCATGTTGGCAAACGATTTCCTTGATGTAAATTTGTGTAAGGCGTTCCATTTTATCGGTTTCTCTGATTGCCAAGAAATGAGCTGATTTGGTGAGACGATCGACGATCACCCAAATGGTATCGCAACCGCTCGCCGATTTAGGTAGTTTGGTTATGAAATCCATGGTAATTTGCTCCCATTTCCATTGAGGAATTTCAGGTTGTTGGAGCAATCCGGAAGGTCTTTGGTGCTCGGTCTTGACCTTGGAACAAGTTAAGCATTTGCTGACGTACAAGGCAATGTCAACTTTCATGTTCGGCCACCAGTATAATTCCTTGATGCCGTGATACATTTTGTCGGATCCCGGGTGGATAGAATACTTGGACTTGTGAGCTTCATCCATCACCAAGTCCCGAAGGTTTCCGAAATTAGGCAACCAGATTCGGTTTGAGAAATACCTAATCCCGTTGGGTCTGATCTCGAATTGTTTATCCATGCCTCGCAAGGCCTCGTTCTTGAAGTTATCGGGTTTCAGGGCTTCGAGTTGGGCAAGGTGTATTTGGGTGGTGAGGTCGTTATGAATGGTAATACTGAGTGCTCGGACTCGAAGTGGTTTTGTTCGTTCTTTACGGCTGAGAGCATCAGCAACCACGTTTGCTTTGCCCGGATGATATTTGATCTCACAGTCGTAATCGGTGAGTAATTCAACCCATCTACGTTGCCTCATGTTAAGATCTTTCTGGTTGAAAATGTGTTGGAGGCTTTTGTGGTCGGTGAATATGGTGCTGCGGGTACCATAAAGATAATGTCTCCAGATTTTTAAGGCGAACACCACGGCACCTAGCTCGAGGTCGTGAGTTGTGTAGTTTTTCTCGTGAACTTTAAGTTGTCTGGAGGCGTAAGCAATGACCTTGTCTCGTTGCATCAGTACGCAACCGAGACCTTGGTGAGAAGCATCGCAGTATACCACGAAATCATCGGTGCCTTCGGGTAGAGATAGAATGGGTGCACTGCAAAGCTTGGATTTCAACAGTTGAAATGCCGACTCTTGTTTATCGGTCCAATCAAATTTCTTTTCCTTCTGAGTCAGCACGGTGAGGGGTTTGGCAATTGTTGAAAAGTTTTCGATGAAGCGGCGGTAGTAACCGGCCAATCCCAAGAATTGGCGTACCTCGGTGGGAGTGGTTGGTGCTTGCCAATTCTTGATTGCCTTGATTTTTGACGGGTCTACATGAATTCCCTGACTGTCGATAACGTGCCCAAGGAATTGAACGGTGTTTATCCAGAACTCACACTTAGAGAATTTGGCGTAAAGCTCTTCGTGTCTAAGTAGTTCTAGGATGGTTCCGAGGTGTTGTGCGTGCTCTTGTTCGTTCCGTGAATAGATAAGAATGTCATCGATAAAAACAATGACAAACTTGTCGAGGTACGGTTTGCACACCCGATTCATAAGGTCCATGAATACAGCCGGTGCGTTGGTTAGGCCAAAGGGCATTACTTGGAATTCGTAGTGCCCGTAACGGGTTCTGAATGCGGTTTTTGGGATGTCAGCATCGCGAACACGCAACTGATGATAACCTGATCGAAGATCAATCTTTGAATAACAGCTTGATCCTTGAAGTTGATCGAACAGGTCATCGATTCGAGGGAGTGGGTATCGGTTCTTGACGGTTAGTTTGTTCAACTCTCTGTAGTCAATACACATTCGGAATGAACCGTCTTTCTTTTTGACAAATAAGATCGGAGCTCCCCAAGGTGAAGAACTCGGTCTGATGAATCCTCTATCCAGGAGTTCCTGTAACTGAGTAGACAACTCCTGAAGTTCGGATGGGGCTAGGCGATACGGTGCTCGGGCCACCGGTGCGGCACCCGGCACGAGATCAATCGAGAACTCAACCTGTCTAGGTGGAGGTAAACCAGGTAGTTCTTCTGGAAAGACTTCGGGAAAGTCTCTAACGATTGGCACATCTTCAAGTCGCTTCTCCTCCGACTTTTTCTCCGTGATGTGCGCGAGTATTGCTGGGTAACCCTTTCTCAGAAATTTTCGGGTTTTTAAACAGGAGATTAAGTTTAGTCTCGAACCACCGGTCTCCCCCTGTATGATCAAGGTACTACCGGCGGCGAGAGGAATTCGGACGATTTTATCATGGCAAACAATTTCGGCCCGGTGCTTGGACAACCAGTCCATACCCACGATGACATCAAAGCTTCCTAGTTCAACAGGCATTAGATCGATTGAGAAGGTTTCGTTTGCGAGGTTTAAAGTGCAATTGGGTATCACACTACTGGTTTCTATGAGCTTACCATTTGCGAGCTCTACAGTGTACTTAACATCTAAGGCCGAAGGGGTGATATTAAGTAGTGGGCAAAACTCATCAGATATGAAACTTTTATCAGCACCGGTATCAAATAATATTGAAGCAGTAAGATCGTTGAGAAGAAACGTACCCGTTACAACATTCGGGTCTTCTCTAGCTTCCCCAGCTTTGATGACAAATGCTCTACTACGAGCAGGGTTGTTGTTCCGTTTGTTGCTGTTGTTGTTGTTGTTTTTCTGCTTAGGGCAATTATTCTGAAAATGCCCAGGACTTCCGCACCCATAACAAGTCTTCGGGGCACTGGTGTTTCGACAATCCTTGGCCAGATGCCCAAAGCGTTTGCAGTTTGTGCAAGGGCAGGAACCGTCGTGGTGACGATTGCATTTGGGACAGTAGGGCCTGCTTCCACTGTACCCTTTCTTTTCTGAAGAGCCGGATGAATAAGCTCTAATTGGCTCGGGTCTTCGGTTGGTGATTTGGTTGGATGAGTTGGGGTTTCCTTCCCACTTTCGTTTGTTGTTTGCAGGTGGGGCTGAGATTGTGTTACGGCGGACAGCGTTTGCCGTGAGTTCATGGGCCATACGGATGGCGTTCTGGATAGTACCTGGTTTGGATGAAGTCACCAGGTCCTGGAGTTTCTCGGGCAGTCCATCAATGTATTTCTCGATCCTCTTGTACTCAGGATCGACCATGGTTGGGCACAGAAGTGCCAGTTGGTGGAAACGGTTGGTGTAACCGGTGATATCATCACCTTGCATCTTATGGTTCCAGAATTCCAGCTCCAGTTGTTTCAGTTCATCCCTGGGGCAATACTCACCCCTTAACATCTCCTTCAACTCCTCCCACGGGAGTTTGTAAGCATTGGCAACGCCCACAGTTTGGGCATAGGTGTTCCACCACGTGAGTGCGGTGTCAGTAAAAGTACTAACAGAGAACTTAACTTTGTCCCCCTCCGCACAGTTGCAGATAAGAAATACCGATTCAACTTTCTCGATCCAACGTATCAGACCAATAGCTCCCTCGGTACCTGCAAAGTTTAGAGGTTTGCAGTTCTGGAAGTCCTTGTAAGAACAAGGTTTAGCAGCAGAGGTTTCAGCGGCATCGCTGTTTCTCGAGGAATTTGGTGGTGTATTCCGAGCCAAGGCTTCAGTAACAGCCTGGGTTATAAGGGAGGTAATCTGGGCGTCGGTGTATGGTCGTGTCTTTGGCGGCATGATTCTTCAATAAAAGAAATGAAGATACATGAGATTTTGTATGAACTTGTAATTGTCACAGATGTACATGTATGAAAGCAGTAATACATAACATCAACATGGAAAATGACAATTAATGTGAGTTGAGATAACAAGTGATATTTGATAGATAAAGTGAGTTTAAAAGTTACATCCTACAGGGATATTACAAAAGGTGTCGGGAATTGTTACATCCGACTAGTTTATAGAGTAGCGCTAGATAGTCATTAGATTACAAGATAGATTACAAGACAAAGGCTACGCTAGTCTTCTTGTAGATTAATTTGTTCCATTAGCGCGACAAGGCGGTCCACAGTTTCTGCTAGTCGGTTGGTTTGCCTGGCGTTGTCTTCCACCAAGGCCAGTCGTTGCGCTATTGTTCGAGAGTGATCCGCAGTCTCCTGTGAACGATGTTCACATTCTTCTAGTCGGTTTCTTACAAGTTCATCCGCACCTAATTCGGCGGTCATGGAATCCTGAATTATGCTTACAGAGAGGTTGGTATCCTCTTGTTCTCGCTGTAGTTGTGATATGCGGTCAAGAGCTTGACGAAGCAGGTAGGTCATTCGGTGTTGTTCCAGTTCCAAATTTTCGAGTCTTTGCTCCTGACTGCGGAGTTGGATAGCCAACATTGGCACCGTGAGATGTACCGAGTTCTGAGAGTTAGGTACAGGATAAGGGCTGGTTCGAGGTGACCTTGTGTTCCTCCTGGCTACTCGTGGGTTCCGTGACCCATGTGAGTGAGAGTGTGTCGGATTAGGTGGTGTGTTTGCCATTCCTGTGGCAGAGTGTAAGTAAGACGAGGCTAATATATATGAATATATAATATCCAGCCTAAAGTCTAGCACGTATCAAGTAATGGTCTGGTTCTCTCGTGGTCAGAGTCAACTAACGCATTCCTGTTCGACACAACCATTTCAGACCTCACATCATCTTTCCTTAATTGTACATAGTTGATCAGGCTATGTTAAATTGAAGTCGTATGATGTAATTCCTGAACCAATCATGCCTAGTAAGGAAATACTGCCTAATGGTCATAGTCTAGGCCCACTAAATGCAACCTAGTTCACTATAACCTTAGGCTCTGATACGAATCTGTAACACCCCCAAATTTAGTGATTTGCGGAAGCATACTTGGGTGTTACTAATCAATATACAAAGCACAAGATATACAGCAAACGACCTCTAAATGAGACGTTTTGTAAAATAATTACATTTCATAATTAAATCGTTTGAAAACATATAGTTTTCTTTACAAAAATATGTAAGCCTAGAGTCCGCGTATGTGGCGGGAGATTCTATTACATAACCATAGTTACAAAAGATAATGCCAAAGAATCTCCGTTAAATGCAGTTTGGAAATCATGCGACTCTAGCTAGTAATCCTGGAGTGATCCTACTCCGTAAGTGTACCTGAGAATACATGCTAAAAAGGGTCAACCAAAAGGTTGGTGAATCTCACAGGTTTATCAGTAATTAATCAGTTTGAACACAAGATTTCAGCAGTAGTGCCCGCAGGCGTATATCAAGTATTTGCAAATCCAGCAAAAGTAAAGTAATTAAGTTATACCGTTGCCATGAGGCTCATAATCGAAGCTTAACCCGTAAATAATCAGTTGCTCCCGTGACATGCTCGAAATTGAGCAAGCATAAGTAACGAAATAATAGTCACCCGTTTCTACGTGTAATTCAGTACGTGGTAACGCTACTACCCCGGGCAGGGAGGGTCATTTCCCTAATGGATCCATTAACTACTGTTCGCGCTTAAGTCCATAACTAACGATATATGATGGAGAGACTTCAGTAAGTAGTGAATAACTCATGCAATTCCGTTTGGTATAGAAATCAGTTTAGTACTTGTGTTCAGGAAAAATAAGTAGCATGTATCTCCCCCAATAAGATAAAACAGTAAAAGTGGGGCCGTAAGACTCACCTGAGTCTTTGCAAGTACGTTTATATCAATAAACGAGTAAGTAATATCAACCGTAGGTTCTCCGAACCCGTAACCTTCAAATGCCTAAACATATAAAGTTAAGTAATTAGATGTCTCGCAAGACCATCTAGGCTAGTTGTCTACATAACTCGTTATGTCCAAGTGTTTGTTTAGTAATCCGTTTGTAGTTTGAAAGCAAATATGGCCCGTTGGTGACGGTTTGTAATAATGATTCAAAGTGTTATCATTATATGTATCGTTGAATCAGGTTTCGTTATTTGTAAGTGTTCAACACTTAGTGTGAAAAGTATTTACAACATTTAATGACGGGGGTCCGGGGGCAGCGTCCCTGGTAGCGGGGTCCAAGGGGCGACAGCCCCTGGCGGGGTCCAAGGGGCAGAGCCCCTGGCTGGGGTCGAGCTGCCAGGTCAGCTTGGAAAATTTTTATTTCTATAATATTGTTATAGTGAAAAACGCATCTGGACTTGAATTTGGGTGAAATCAAGTGGTAAATTTTTGGTCTCGATACTTAGTAGAAATGGTTTGAAACTCTCTGTTTTTAGCGTCACTTATAGCGACACTTAAGGTTTAGGCGACACTTAGGAAGTGTCGCATAAAATTGCGAAATATGAGTTTAGGGCGTCACTTAGGTAAGTGACGCATAAGGTGGCGACACTTAGGCAGTGACGGTAACAAGTGTCGGTTTAAGGTTCTAGGCGTCACTAGAGTAGTGTCGGGCAAGAGTGTCGTATAAAAATTAGGTTTCGATCATAGGCGTCACTAAAGCAAGTGACGCTAGTAGTGACGGATATTGAAAATGCGTCACTTAGGTAAGTGACGGGAAAAGAGGGCTTATGCGACACTTAGTCAGTGTCGCACGAAGTGACGCATATCTGGGTTCATCAGTGCGTCACTTACGTCTGATCGACGGATTTTGAGCCAAAAACATGTTTTCGGGTTTCCGTTTGGTCCGATTCTTTTACCCAACCCTCATATGAACATATTAAGCCTATTTAAACCATAAACTATTAAAAATGATCAAAAACGAGAGATGTCGGGATTTGTCGGAAACTTACAAAACGCCGAAATGAAATTCCGGAAAGATAGCGTTGTAGATCGTGATGTGGTGAACGTTTTTCTCCAAAGGAGGTGTATGATCAAAACTCGTTTTGACGTAGTATTTAAGGATTTTTGATGGTGGTGGTGTGGTGATTTAGAGAGAAAAAGGAAAGAAGAAAAGGAAGAGAGAGAGAGAGATAGATGAAAGTGAAGAAAGAAAATGGGAGGTGGGGGTTTTATCCCCACTTTTCAGCTTTCTCGCCCCGCGTTCCGCGTGGTGTTCGTTTGCTCCGTCGTTTAGACGTTAAATAACTATTTTAAATATTAAAAGTGCGTTTTTAAAATACAATTTATTACGCGATATTTTATTTAAATGTTTTACAATTCAATTTACATTTGAGTTATAAGTTGTAAGTTATTTTATTTAATCTGTGCCTTTTAATATTTCAAATTGTGTAAGGTTTGTTTGTACGATACGAATGAATACGAAATATTATCATAATAATATTTTTGACATAACAACGTTATTTAATAAAATTGGTCACCAACGTCCGTATTAAATTGAATCGAAATACATTCGATTTAAATTGCGTATGATTTAACCAAATCGCATTTTCATATATATTCAACAATATATATAATTCGATACATAAATTATCCTAACACAGAACTAATTACATGTATTAACAAAGAATTAGGCACTAATTCTATTCCTAATTTGCCGGTTGTTACATTTGCCAAAACGGATGACGCCTTTCCAAGGCGATACTTTTAAGAGTACTCGATCCCCAACTTGGAACTCGAGTGGTTTGCGTCTCACGTCAGCATAACTTTTCTGACGATCACGTGCAGCTTTTAGTCGGTTTTGGATTTCCACAATTTTCTCAGTGGTGGCGTGTGACAACCGTCAATTTAGGACTATAATTTAGTGCCTAATCAAGTGTAATACATGTAATTAGTTCTGTGTTAGGCTAATTAATGTATCAATTATTATATATATTGTTGAATATATATCCACAATTATGCGATTTGTTTAAATCGTACGAGTCGCAAATCGAATGAATTTCGACACAATAAATACGGACGTTGGTGAAAAATTGATTTAAGTAATACAAGGATTTTTATAACGTTATTGTACTTAAAAATATTATGTCAATAATATTTAGTATCCAAGTTTTATCACACGATTTATATAAACGCGAATAAAATGTAACTACGCAAACAAAACGAGACAATTCACCTTTTATAATGTAATTATTAAAGAGTTAGTAAAATACTTCAACAAAAATACTGAATAATTATTCGTATTTTAAAACGTATATTAAAACATAGAAAATAAACATTTAACGTTTAAACGACGGAGAAAACGAACACCACACGGAGCGCGGAGGTTCAGGCTGAGAGTTGGAACTCTCAACCAAAACCACCTACACTTTCACTTTTTCTTTCATTTTCATTTCTCTTTCTCTTTCTTTCCTTCTTTTTCTCTCCACTTAACCACCACCACCATCTTTAACATCACCATCAAAATCGACAAAAGGGAACACCAAACGACCTCGGATCTTCAAACCCGTTTGGAATAAAAGAACCACCACGTCTCGATCTATCATCCTATCTTTCCGGATTTTCATTTCATCATTTTGTGAGTTTCCGACAAAACCCGACATCTCTCGTTTTTACTTATTTTTCATATATTATTGTTTGTATAAGCTTAAAATGTCCCTATGAGGGTTGGGTAAAAGTTTGGTAACCAACGGTCGCCGAAAAACACGTTTTTGGACCAAAATCCGTCGAACAGCGGCCAGTGTCGCATAGACACCGGCAGCGTATAGCGACACTTCTAGCGACACTCCTTAAGTGCCGCTATGATCCTGATACCGACACTTCATTAGTGTCGCCTATGACAAGTTTCTGACTTCTTACCGTCACTACTGAAGTGACGCCTATATGTACATAACGACACTATCTAGCGACACTTGTTAAGTGCCGCCATATACTTTTAGCCGACACAATATACCGTCACTAGATAAGTGACGCCCCATTTTATTACCAGACACTATGTACAGTCACTAAATAAGTGACGCTATATTTCAGTACCCGACACTGGGCTAGTGACGCCCTATGTAATGCCAACACTTCATTAGTGCCGCTATGCTACACGTCACTTCTTAAGTGACGCCCAAATGTCCGAAATCATTATTTTATACGACACTCCATAAGTGCCGCCGTTATGCTGAACCCGTCACTTCTGAAGTGACGCATACTACTTCACACGACACTACACCAGTGACGCTATACCTTCGAATCTGACATTGAACCCGACACTTCGGTAGTGTCGCATAAACACCCTTAGTGACGCTATTAAGTGACGCATAAAACAGCAGATTTTCCAACTATTTTTACACCAAGTGTCGAGATTCTTCAACTTCAAATGCTTATGCAATACGACTTCTAGAACATAATGGGACTTGTATTTCAAGTGTAACACTTCAAAAACAAGACGACAACAATAACACTTTTATTTTCAACTAATCACCAACGGTCCGTACGCGTTTTCAAAACATACTTCAAAATCAAACAAGTCGTTGTAACTTGTATCACCTTATTCAAACAAGTCGTTGTAACTTGTATCAACTTATTCAAACAAGTCGTTGTAACTTGTATCAAATTAATCAAACAAGTCATAGTAACTTGTAACAATACAAACAACCAAATCGGGGTAATTTGGACATCAAGTTAAGCAAACAATTTCAATGGTAGTCTTTCGAGATACCGGTACAATTAATAACAATTCAAGTGTCGTGGACACATTCAGGTTTCAAGACTTTGGACACCAAATTACAGCTAATTACTTCAAGTTTATTAAGTTAAACACTTCAAGAACCAGGTGAGTTTCATAGCCCCATTTTCACTGCTTTACAACTAGGGGTGTGATATTACTACTCGATTTTGTTTTACAAGTAGAACGCAAGTGCCAAACTTCAAATACTACATGAGTTTCAAGCTAATCAATTTAAAGTCCTCCATAAGCATAGTCTCTAGTATTTTATAGCGTGAATGTTAGTATATGATATCATATGGGATTGACAATCCTCATCCGGGTTAGCACGCACTAACCGGTCAAACGGATGTATTAGCATTTGGGAAGACGAGTGTTGATTAGGCACTCGTAGGAGGCATTTCAAGTTAGGTTTCCTTAATTGGGCCTGACAAATCAAGTTAAGCTCAGACTATGTGCTCATGGACAGTATAACTTTTATTTTGCTTAATTGCATTTTAAATTCAATATAAATCTTGCGGTTCTGACAACTATACATTGACATACAAACCTGTGAGCTCACCAGCGTTTTCGCTGACCCATTTTAGTATTTATCACAGGTACCCAGCAGTAGGTTGGCTGCACAAGCAGGAATTATTAGCTCGAGTCAGCATTCATACAACTAGAGATTTGATTGCATTATTATATTTTGTAAAAGTAATTATGCTATGTAATCTCTCAATTTCAGGAATCGAGCTAATGTAACTATATTTTGATGTAAACATTTACTTTATCTATACAAGTTTAAAACGACGCATATAGTGGTCGTTCATTATATCTTATGTGCTTTGTATATTGATTAGTGACATCCAAATCAAGCTTCCGCAAATCATTAAATTTGGGGGTGTCACAGATTGGTATCAGAGACTAAGGTTATAGTGAACTAGGTTGCATTTAGTGGGCCTAGACTATGACCGTTAGGCAGTATTCCTTATTATTTATGACTAGTTCAGGGATTACATCATACGACTTTAATTTAACATAGCCTGATCAACTATGTACAATTAGAGAAAGATGATGTGAAATCTGAAAGAGTTATGTTGAACAGGAATGCATTAGTTGACTCTGACCTCGAGAGAAACGGGACTCAAAACACGTCTGTGCTAGACACTCAATAGGTTATTATGTGATATACATATATTTACATGAATAGACCTCATTACAACTTTAGGCTATATTATATTATATGAATATAGGCCTCTTTCTCTCTAACGCTTTGTCTCGAAATGACAAACACACCACTAGTTCATCATACTCGGACTAGTATCTTATTTCATTTCCTTGTTCTTTCTTACTCAGCATCATGCCTCCACGTCGTCAAATTACCCTTAGCGAAGCTGAGATCGCGGGAATAATTGCCCGCAGTGTGACCGAAGCCTTGGCTACCCGAACACCACCCGGTAGCGAGGACACTGCAACCAATACTCCACCACCCAAACCTTGCTCCTATAAGGACTTTCTTAGCTGTAAACCGCTATACTTCAAGGGCACGGAAGGTGCCATTGGCTTGATCCGTTGGATTGAGCGTATGGAATCAGTTTTCAGTCTCTGCGACTGTACTGAGAACAACAAAGTCAAATTCGCTGCTTACACCTTTCAGGAAGGTGCACTCACGTGGTGGAAAACCCACGCAAACTCTGTAGGTCTTGAGGTTGCAAATCGGCTCCCTTGGACCGAGCTGAAGAAGAAACTGACAGAAAACTACTGTCCTGAAGAAGAATTGCACAGGCTGGAGGAAGAATTCTGGCATCTGGAGGTGCAGGGAAATGATGTTGCTGAATATACCACCAAGTTTCAGCAGTTTGCCCTATTATGCCCGGGTTTGGTCGAACCAGAAAGTAAGGGCATTAAGAAATACATTCGTGGACTTCCCGAGAACATCCAGGGAAACGTTGCTTCATCCAAACCAACCACCACTGAAAGTGCCATTCGATTGGCCCACGAACTCATGGCCCTAGTTGTCAGCCGTGAGACCTCCAACACCTCATCCTCCAACAACAACAAACACAAATCCACTGAACACCACCACAACTCAAACAAGAAAAACAACGCCCTCCAAGTCTACACCACCAACTCTGAATCCAACCGCAGCTAAACCGGGGACAGACCTTATTGTCCCAAGTGTAACTATCACCACTTTGGTCAGTGCAGTACTCCTTGCAACAACTGCAGGAGGTGCGGGCATTTGACTAAGGATTGCCGAGCACCCAAATCCAACAACAACCCCTCTGACAAAAATGCCCGACAACCTAAGTCCTGCTATGAATGTGGAAACCCAGGACACTTCAGGGATTCTTGCCCAAAATTGAAGAATAAGGGCTACAACAACAACAACCACCACAACAACAACAACGCCAAAAGTAGCGCCTTCGTGATCAACTCAGGGGACGCCCGTCAGGACCCGAATGTGGTCACGGGTATGTTCCTCCTCAACAATTTAACTGCTTCCATACTGTTTGATACTGGTGCCGATAGGAGTTTTATTTCCGATGAATTTTGCCCTCTACTTGACATTACACCTGTTGCTTTAGACGTTAAGTACACCGTAGAGCTAGCAAACGGCAAATTGATAGAAACCAATAGTGTGATACCTAATTGCACTTTAAATCTAGCCGACGAAACCTTCTCCATAGATCTTATGCCTATTGAGATAGGAAGTTTCGATGTCATCGTAGGCATGGACTGGTTATCCAAACATCGCGCCGAAATCATTTGCCATGACAAAATTGTTCGCATACCTCTCGCTGTCGGTAGAACCCTGGTCATACAAGGGGAGACCGGTGGGACGAGGCTTAACCTGATATCTTGTCTAAAGACCCGAAAATTTCTGAGAAAGGGTTATCCATCAATCCTCGCGCACATCATGGAGAAAAAGTCGGAGGAGAAGCGACTTGAGGATGTTCCAATTGTTCGAGACTTTCCAGAAGTCTTTCCTGAGGAACTGCCTGGTCTACCACCACCAAGACAGGTTGAGTTCTCAATCGATCTTGTACCAGGTGCTGCGCCTGTGGCCCGAGCACCATACCGTTTAGCTCCATCCGAACTTCAGGAGCTGTCCACCCAGTTACAGGAACTCCTAGAACGAGGGTTTATCAGGCCGAGTTCTTCACCTTGGGGAGCTCCGGTCCTATTTGTCAAGAAGAAAGACGGTTCTTTTCGAATGTGTATCGACTATCGAGAGTTGAACAAGTTAACTGTCAAGAACCGGTATCCACTTCCTCGAATCGATGATTTGTTCGACCAACTTCAAGGGTCGAGTTGTTATTCAAAGATTGATCTCCGATCTGGTTATCACCAATTGCGTGTTCGCGATGCCGATATTCCAAAAACCGCTTTTAGAACCCGTTACGGGCATTACGAATTCCAAGTGATGCCATTCGGCCTAACCAATGCACCGGCTGTATTCATGGACCTTATGAATCGGGTGTGTAAACCTTACCTTGATAAGTTTGTCATTGTCTTCATCGATGACATCCTCATATATTCACGAAGCAAAGAAGAGCATGCGCAACACCTCAGAACCATCCTTGAACTACTTAAACACGAGGAGCTCTATGCCAAGTTCTCTAAGTGTGAGTTCTGGATCAAAACCGTACAATTCCTTGGTCACGTGATTGACAGTCAGGGGATTCACGTTGACCCGTCAAAAATCGAGGCTATCAAAGACTGGCAATCGCCAACCACTCCGACCGAAGTACGGCAGTTTTTAGGACTGGCCAGATACTATCGACGATTCATTGAAAATTTCTCCAAGATAGCCATACCACTCACGACGTTGACCCAGAAAGACAAAAAGTTTGACTGGACTGATAAACAAGAGTCGACATTCCAACTCTTAAAACAAAAGCTTTGCAGTGCTCCTATCCTATCATTACCCGAAGGCACCGATGACTTCGTGGTATACTGCGATGCTTCTCATCAAGGTCTCGGTTGTGTGCTCATGCAACGAGACAAAGTCATAGCTTATGCTTCCCGACAGCTCAAGATTCATGAAAAGAACTACACCACCCACGACCTCGAGCTAGGAGCTGTCGTTTTTGCCCTCAAAATCTGGAGACATTACCTTTATGGTACCAGATGTACAATCTTTACCGACCATAAAAGCCTTCAACACATATTCGATCAGAAGGATCTCAACATGAGGCAACGTCGATGGGTCGAGTTGCTTACGGATTACGACTGCGAACTCAAATATCATCCAGGCAAAGCAAATGTTGTTGCTGACGCCCTCAGTCGAAAAGAGCGAGTGAAACCACTTCGGGTTCGAGCCCTCAGTATGACCATTCACAACAATTTAAACATTCAAATCCTCACTGCTCAACTCGAAGCCTTAAAACCCGAAAATGTCAAAGATGAAGCCTTACGGGGCATGGATAAACAATTCGAAATCAGACCTAACGGGATTAGGTATTTCTCAAACCGAATCTGGTTGCCTAAATTTGGGAATCTACGAGACTTGGTGATGGATGAAGCTCACAAGTCCAAATATTCTATCCATCCGGGATCCGATAAAATGTACCACGGTATCAAGGACTTCTACTGGTGGCCGAACATGAAAGCTGAAATCGCCACCTATGTCAGCAAGTGCCTTACTTGCTCCAAAGTCAAAATCGAATATCAAAAACCTTCTGGTTTACTTCAACAACCCAGTCTTCCTGAATGGAAATGGGAACAAATTGCCATGGACTTCATAACCAAACTACCCAAATCCTCGAGCGGTTGTGATTCCATTTGGGTGATCGTGGATCGTCTCACAAAATCTGCTCACTTCCTGGCAATCAAGGAATCCGACAAAATGGAACGCCTCACCAACATTTATCTGAAGGAAATCGTGACCAAACACGGTGTTCCAATCTCAATTATCTCCGATAGAGATAGTAGTTTCACTTCACAATTTTGGCAATCACTTCAAAAATCCCTGGGTACTCGACTTGACATGAGTACCGCATACCATCCTCAAACAGACGGTCAAAGTGAACGAACCATTCAAACACTTGAAGACATGCTACGGGCCTGCGTAGTAGACTTCGGTGTAAACTGGGAAAAACATCTACCATTGTGCGAGTTCTCGTACAACAACAGTTATCATACCAGCATCAAAGCTGCACCCTTCGAGGCACTGTACGGTCGTAAGTGCCGGTCACCCATCTGTTGGACTGAAGTTGGGGATAGCCAACTCACAGGTCCAGAAATCATACACGAGAGAACCGAGAGAATCGTTGAAATTCAAAACAAACTCAAAGCCGCGCGTGATCGTCAGAAAAGTTATGCTGACGTGAGACGCAAACCACTCGAGTTCCAAGTTGGGGATCGAGTTCTACTCAAAGTATCGCCTTGGAAAGGCGTAATCCGATTTGGCAAACGAGGGAAGTTGAATCCCAGATACATTGGACCATTCGAAATTCTCGAAAGGATTGGTCCAGTGGCTTATCGATTGCAGCTGCCATCTGAACTCAGCAGTGTGCATCCCACATTTCATGTTTCAAATCTGAAGAAGTGTCTGTCTGATGAGACACTTATCATTCCACTCGATGAAATTCGAGTTGACGAAAAACTTCACTTTGTTGAGGAACCCGCTGAAATCATGGACCGTGAGGTCAAACAACTTAAACAAAGTCGTATTCCTATCGTCAAGGTTAGGTGGAATTCGCGGCGCGGTCCGGAATTCACCGGGGAACGGGAGGATCAAATGCGACTCAAGTATCCTCAACTCTTCACTGATTCAACGTCAAACACGACTTCAACATAAATTTCGGGACGAAATTCTTCTAACAGGGGGAGAATGTGACAACCGTCAATTTAGGACTATAATTTAGTGCCTAATCAAGTGTAATACATGTAATTAGTTCTGTGTTAGGCTAATTAATGTATCAATTATTATATATATTGTTGAATATATATCCACAATTATGCGATTTGTTTAAATCGTACGAGTCGCAAATCGAATGAATTTCGACACAATAAATACGGACGTTGGTGAAAAATTGATTTAAGTAATACAAGGATTTTTATAACGTTATTGTACTTAAAAATATTATGTCAATAATATTTAGTATCCAAGTTTTATCACACGATTTATATAAACGCGAATAAAATGTAACTACGCAAACAAAACGAGACAATTCACCTTTTATAATGTAATTATTAAAGAGTTAGTAAAATACTTCAACAAAAATACTGAATAATTATTCGTATTTTAAAACGTATATTAAAACATAGAAAATAAACATTTAACGTTTAAACGACGGAGAAAACGAACACCACACGGAGCGCGGAGGTTCAGGCTGAGAGTTGGAACTCTCAACCAAAACCACCTACACTTTCACTTTTTCTTTCATTTTCATTTCTCTTTCTCTTTCTTTCCTTCTTTTTCTCTCCACTTAACCACCACCACCATCTTTAACATCACCATCAAAATCGACAAAAGGGAACACCAAACGACCTCGGATCTTCAAACCCGTTTGGAATAAAAGAACCACCACGTCTCGATCTATCATCCTATCTTTCCGGATTTTCATTTCATCATTTTGTGAGTTTCCGACAAAACCCGACATCTCTCGTTTTTACTTATTTTTCATATATTATTGTTTGTATAAGCTTAAAATGTCCCTATGAGGGTTGGGTAAAAGTTTGGTAACCAACGGTCGCCGAAAAACACGTTTTTGGACCAAAATCCGTCGAACAGCGGCCAGTGTCGCATAGACACCGGCAGCGTATAGCGACACTTCTAGCGACACTCCTTAAGTGCCGCTATGATCCTGATACCGACACTTCATTAGTGTCGCCTATGACAAGTTTCTGACTTCTTACCGTCACTACTGAAGTGACGCCTATATGTACATAACGACACTATCTAGCGACACTTGTTAAGTGCCGCCATATACTTTTAGCCGACACAATATACCGTCACTAGATAAGTGACGCCCCATTTTATTACCAGACACTATGTACAGTCACTAAATAAGTGACGCTATATTTCAGTACCCGACACTGGGCTAGTGACGCCCTATGTAATGCCGACACTTCATTAGTGCCGCTATGCTACACGTCACTTCTTAAGTGACGCCCAAATGTCCGAAATCATTATTTTATACGACACTCCATAAGTGCCGCCGTTATGCTGAACCCGTCACTTCTGAAGTGACGCATACTACTTCACACGACACTACACCAGTGACGCTATACCTTCGAATCTGACATTGAACCCGACACTTCGGTAGTGTCGCATAAACACCCTTAGTGACGCTATTAAGTGACGCATAAAACAGCAGATTTTCCAACTATTTTTACACCAAGTGTCGAGATTCTTCAACTTCAAATGCTTATGCAATACGACTTCTAGAACATAATGGGACTTGTATTTCAAGTGTAACACTTCAAAAACAAGACGACAACAATAACACTTTTATTTTCAACTAATCACCAACGGTCCGTACGCGTTTTCAAAACATACTTCAAAATCAAACAAGTCGTTGTAACTTGTATCACCTTATTCAAACAAGTCGTTGTAACTTGTATCAACTTATTCAAACAAGTCGTTGTAACTTGTATCAAATTAATCAAACAAGTCATAGTAACTTGTAACAATACAAACAACCAAATCGGGGTAATTTGGACATCAAGTTAAGCAAACAATTTCAATGGTAGTCTTTCGAGATACCGGTACAATTAATAACAATTCAAGTGTCGTGGACACATTCAGGTTTCAAGACTTTGGACACCAAATTACAGCTAATTACTTCAAGTTTATTAAGTTAAACACTTCAAGAACCAGGTGAGTTTCATAGCCCCATTTTCACTGCTTTACAACTAGGGGTGTGATATTACTACTCGATTTTGTTTTACAAGTAGAACGCAAGTGCCAAACTTCAAATACTACATGAGTTTCAAGCTAATCAATTTAAAGTCCTCCATAAGCATAGTCTCTAGTATTTTATAGCGTGAATGTTAGTATATGATATCATATGGGATTGACAATCCTCATCCGGGTTAGCACGCACTAACCGGTCAAACGGATGTATTAGCATTTGGGAAGACGAGTGTTGATTAGGCACTCGTAGGAGGCATTTCAAGTTAGGTTTCCTTAATTGGGTCTGACAAATCAAGTTAAGCTCAGACTATGTGCTCATGGACAGTATAACTTTTATTTTGCTTAATTGCATTTTAAATTCAATATAAATCTTGCGGTTCTGACAACTATACATTGACATACAAACCTGTGAGCTCACCAGCGTTTTCGCTGACCCATTTTAGTATTTATCACAGGTACCCAGCAGTAGGTTGGCTGCACAAGCAGGAATTATTAGCTCGAGTCAGCATTCATACAACTAGAGATTTGATTGCATTATTATATTTTGTAAAAGTAATTATGCTATGTAATCTCTCAATTTCAGGAATCGAGCTAATGTAACTATATTTTGATGTAAACATTTACTTTATCTATACAAGTTTAAAACGACGCATATAGTGGTCGTTCATTATATCTTATGTGCTTTGTATATTGATTAGTGACATCCAAATCAAGCTTCCGCAAATCATTAAATTTGGGGGTGTCACATGGCGTGTATGAGTTCAGGACCAGTGAGTTGACTGTCTCCCACTTCAGTCCAACAGATCGGTGATCGGCACTTACGACCGTACAGTGCCTCAAAAGGTGCAGCCTTAATGCTGGCGTGATAACTGTTATTGTACGAGAATTCGCACAACGGTAGATGTTTTTCCCAGTTTGTACCGAAATCAACTACGCAGGCGCGTAGCATATCTTCCAGGGTCTGAATGGTTCGTTCACTTTGGATGTCGGTTTGAGGATGGTATGCGGTACTCATATCAAGACGAGTACCCAAAGCTTTTTGAAGTGGTTGCCAAAAACGAGAAGTGAAACGGGCATCTCTGTCAGAGATGATCGAGATTGGAACACCGTGATGAGAAACGATTTCCTTGATGTAGATTTGTGCAAGGCGTTCCATTTTATCGTTTTCCTTGATTGCCAGGAAATGAGCAGATTTGGTGAGACGATCGACGATCACCCAAATGGTATCGCAACCGTTCGACGACTTGGGTAGTTTGGTTATGAAATCCATGGCAATTTGTTCCCATTTCCATTCAGGGATTTCAGGTTGTTGGAGTAAACCAGGCGGTTTCTGATGTTCGGTTTTGACTTTCGAGCAAGTAAGACACTTGCTGACATAAGTGGCGATTTCGGCCTTCATGTTTGGCCACCAATAAAATTCCTTGATTCCGTGGTACATCTTATCGGATCCCGGGTGGATAGAATATTTAGACTTGTGAGCTTCATCCATCACCAAGTCTCGTAGGTTCCCGAAATTAGGCAACCAGATTCGGTTTGAGAAATACCTAATCCCGTTAGATTTGATTTCAAATTGTTTGTCAATACCCCGTAAGGCTTCGTTTTTGATGTTTTCAGGTTTCAGGGCTTCGATCTGAGCGGTATGAATCTGAAGGGTAAGATCGTTATGAATGGTCATACTGAGGGCTCGGACTCGAAGTGGTTTTGGTCGTTCCTTTCGACTGAGGGCATCGGCCACAACATTAGCCTTCCCAGGATGGTACTTGATCTCGCAATCGTAATCGGTAAGCAACTCGACCCATCGACGTTGCCTCATATTGAGATCCTTCTGATCGAATATATGTTGGAGACTTTTGTGATCGGTAAAGATTGTGCACTTAGTGCCGTAGAGATAATGTCTCCAGATTTTGAGAGCAAAAACGACAGCTCCAAGTTCGAGATCATGAGTGGTGTAGTTCTTTTCGTGAATTTTTAGCTGTCGTGAGGCATAAGCAATGACTTTGTCTCGTTACATCAGCACGCAACCGAGACCTTGGTGAGAGGCATCACAGTATACCACGAAGTCATCGGTGCCTTCGGGTAAGGATAAAATTGGAGCACTGCAAAGCTTTTGTTTCAGAAGTTGGAACGCTGACTCTTGTTTATCGGTCCAATCAAACCTTTTGTCCTTCTGAGTCAGTACCGTGAGTGGTTGAGCTATTTTAGAGAAGTTTTCGATAAATCGCCGATAGTACCCAGCAAGACCCAAGAATTGACGTACTTCAGTTGCAGAGGTGGGTGCTTGCCAGTCTTTGATAGCCTCAATTTTTGATGGGTCAACGTGGATTCCCTGACTGTCGATCACGTGACCAAGGAATTGAACAGTTTGTATCCAGAACTCACACTTAGAGAATTTGGCATAAAGCTCCTCGTGTCTAAGTAGTTCGAGGATGGTTTTGAGGTGTTGCGCATGTTCTTGCTCGTTGCGCGAGTAAATGAGTATGTCATCAATAAAGACAATGACAAACTTGTCGAGGTAAGGTTTGCACACCCGGTTCATGAGGTCCATGAATACAGCCGGTGCGTTTGTTAGACCGAAGGGCATCACTTGGAATTCGTAGTGCCCGTAACGAGTTCTGAAAGCAGTTTTTGGAATATCGGTGTCGCGAACCCGTAACTGATGATAACCTGATCGCAGGTCGATTTTTGAGTAGAAACTTGAACCCTGAAGTTGGTCGAATAGATCATCAATGCGAGGAAGTGGATAACGGTTCTTGACGGTCAATTTGTTCAACTCTCGATAGTCGATGCACATTCTGAATGAACCGTCCTTCTTTTTAACAAATAAGACCGGAGCTCCCCAAGGTGAAGAACTCGGTCTAATGAATCCTCTATCCAGAAGTTCCTGTAACTGGGAAGACAACTCCTAAAGTTCGGATGGGGCTAAACGGTACGGTGCGCGAGCCACCGGTGCGGCACCCGGCACGAGGTCAATTGAGAACTCAACCTGTCTAGATGGAGGTAGACCAGGTAGTTCTTCCGGAAAGACTTCAGGAAAGTCTCTGACAATTGGCACATCCTCAAGTAGCTTCTCCTCCGACTTCTTCTCTGTGATGTGTACGAGTATTGCAGGGTAACCCTTTCTCAGAAATTTTCGGGTTTTTAAGCAAGAGATGATATTGAGTCTCGTCCCACCGGTCTCCCCCTGTATGATCAAGGTTCCACCGGCAGCGAGTGGAATGCGGACGATCTTATCGTAACAAACGATTTCAGCTCGGTGTTTGGACAACCAGTCCATTCCAATGATGACGTCGAAACTCCCAATTTCTATGGGTACAAGATCGATTGAAAAGGTTTCGTCAGCTAGGTTTAAAGTGCAATTAGATATCACACTATTGGTTTCTATAAGTTTCCCATTTGCTAGCTCTACAGTGTACTTAACATCTAAGGCAACAGGAGTGATGTCAAGTAATGGGCAAAAGTCATCGGAGATAAAGCTTCTATCGGCACCAGTATCAAATAGAACAGAAGCAGTTAAGTTGTTGAGGAGGAACATACCCGAGACCACATTCGGGTCTTGGCGGGCGTCCCCAGATTTGATGACGAAGGCTCTGCTTCGGGTGTTGTTGTTGTTGTTGCTGTTGCGGTTGTTGTTGTTGCTGTTGTTATTCTTCAGCTTGGGGCACGTGTCCCTGAAGTGCCCGGGTTTCCCACACTCAAAGCAGACTTTGGGTGGTCTGGTGTTGTTGTTGGAATTGTTGTTGGCAGGGGAATTGCAGTCTTTCGTGAGATGGCCGTACCTCTTGCAATTATTGCAAAAGGGACCACAGGAACCTTCATGGTGACGGCTGCACTTGGGACAATATGGTTTGCTCCCAGTGTAACCCCGTGTGATGTCGGTGATGGTGTTATAGGCTTTGATGGTGTCGGGTTTCTTGTTTTGTTGGCTAGAGTGGTTATTGTGGTAGTCGGACCACTTTCGTTTGTTGTTGTGGGAGGATGAAGTGGGTTGTTCAGAATCTTGGCTCATGGACATCAGGTCTTGGGCCAATAGGATTGCACCGTCGATGTTGGCTTGGTTTGAAGAGGCGACATGCCCCCGAACAGGCTCAGGAAGGCCAAGGATGTACTTCCTGATCTTATCAGGTTCAGTGCTTACCATGGCTGGGCGGAGGGCCGCGAGTTGTTGAAACCTGGTGGTATAACCATCGATATCACCACCTTGAACCTTTAGGTTCCAGAACTCCTCGTCTAGCTTTTGTAGCTTGGCGACAGAGCAGTATTTGGCAGTGAGTTTTGCTTTCAATTCCTCCCAAGTTAGTTGGTAGGCAATGTCAGCACCCACTGATTGGGTATAAGAGTTCCACCAAGAGTGGGCATCATCTTCGAGAGAGCAGGTGGCGAAGTTTACTTTGTCGTTCTCCGCGCATTTGCTGACACGGAAAACAGTTTCCATCTTTTCGAACCATCTGATCAGTCCGATGGCTCCTTCAGAACCCTTGAAACTTGAGGGTTTGCAACTTTGAAAGTCCTTGTAAGAACAAGGTTTAGCAGCAGGGGTTTCAGCGGCATCGCTATTTCTCGTGGAGTTTTGAGGGGTATTCCGGGCCAAGGCTTCAGTAACAGCCTGGGTTATAAGGGATGTAAGCTGAGCATCGGTGTATGGTCTTGTCTTTGGCGGCATGATTCTTCAATAAAAGAAATGAAGATACATGAGATTTTGTAGGAAAGTTGTATTTGTTATAGATGTACATGTATAAAAGCAGTAATACATGACATCAACATGGAAAAATGACAATTAATATGAGTTGAAAGAACAAGGAATATTTGATAGATAATATGAGTTCAAAGGTTACATCCTATGGATGTCTTACAAAAGGCGTCGGGAATTGTTACATCCGACCGAATTATAGAGTAGCGCTTAGATAGTTACTAGATTACATAATAGATTACAAGACAAGGACTACACTAGTCTTAACGTAGATTAATTTGTTCCATCATCGTGACAAGACGGTCCACAGTGTTTGCAAGTCTGCTAGCTTGTCGGGCGTTATCTTCTGCTAGTGCTAGTCGTTGCGTTAGTCCACGGGCATACTCTTCTGCTTCTTGTGAACGCTGCTCACATTCTTCCATCCTTTGACGCAGGAGGGCATTTTCCACGCTTATCTCTATTACTTGGTTGCGAAGGACATCCATGTTGTTGTTTGTGGTTTCCAGGTCGTCGGAGACTTGTTCGATGCGTTCAAGGGATGTAAGTCTCCAGTTTTCGTTCGTTTCCTGCAGCACGACATCCATGGTGCAAAGTCGCTGTTCGTGTTGGTTCACCCTAGCAGCTAAGGCCGGCAAGGTGAGGTGAGTGGGGTACGGGCCAGCTCGAGGAAACCTGTTGTTCCTCCTTGCTACCCTTGGGTTCTGCGACCCGGATTGAGAGCGAGACGAATTGGGTGGGATGTTTGCCATTTCTGAGATAAAGCGTTAGTAAGATTGAGGCCTATATTCATATAGTTCCTATATAATATAGCCTATTGAGTGTCTAGCATAAACATGTTTAAGTCTCAGTTCTCTCGAGGTCAGAGTCTTCTATCGTACCCCGTTCAGCCATAACTACTTTCAGATCTTACATCATCTTTGCTTAATTGTACATAGTTGATCAGACTATGTTAAATTAAACTCGTATGATGTAATCACTGAACCAGTTATACCTAATAAGGAATACTGCCTAATGGTCATAGTCTAGGCCCACTAAATGCAACCTAGTTCACTATAACCTTAGGCTCTGATACCAATCTGTAACACCCCCAAATTTAATGATTTGCGAAAGCTTGATTTGGGTGTTACTAATCAATAACAAGGCACAAAGATAAATAGCAAACGACTCTATATGCGTCGTTTTAACAAAATATATTGATAACTGAAATGTTTACAACATTTAAAGCTTTACAAAGCTCGAGTTTAAATAAAATGAGATTTCAGTACATAAGTACTTGTACAAAATATACTAATGCAAGAAAATCTCAATCGTCTGTATGCTGACTCGAGCTAAGGTCCTGAAGCAGAAACATCCTACTGCTGGGTACCTGCGATATATGCTAAAAGGTCAGCTAGAAAGCTGGTGAGCTCACAGGTTTGAAATCAGTTAATATAGTATGAACCGCAAGATTTAAATAATGAATTGCATCCAGCAATTAAATGATAGTCATCGTGTATACAGCCATGAGCACATAGTTGAGCTTAACTCGAGGGCCGGGTCCCCTATAGAGAATTCCGGGCGAGGTGCCTCCACGAATGCCTAATCCACATTCGTCTTCCCAAATATTAGTACGTCCGTTTACCCGGTTAGTGCTTGCTAACCCGGACGAGGTGGGTCAATCCTATATGGTACCATATACTAATATTCACGCTACAACGTATTAACAACTATGCTGATGGAGGACTTTAAAATGATTAGTTTCGAAAAAACTCATGTAGTATATGAAAAGTTGGTACTTGCGTTCACATGTTAAAATTGAGCAGTATATCACACCCCTGAGTAAAACAGTAAAAGAGGGGCTATGAGACTCACCTGAGTCTTGTGAGTTTAACTTAATAAACTTGAGTTGATTAGCCGAGTATGAAGTCCAAAGACTTGTAACCTGAGGGTGTCCATGACACGCGATGGTTATAAACATGATTGGGTATCTCAAAAGATCACCCTTGTAGTTGTTACACAACTATATATATGTCCAAATTACTACGATTTGGTTGATTTGTTAAGTGTTTGAAAACATGTACGGCCCGTTGGTGATGGATTTGTAATAATAATCTCAACTATTATTATTGTGATTTCGTGGCGTTTTACTTTGAAAAATGTGTTTCGATTGTGTTTTAGAAGCCGTTACGGAATCTAAGTACGGGGTCCGGGGGCAGCGCCCCTGGTAGCGGGGTCCAAGGGGCGGCAGCCCCTGGCGGGGTCCAAGGGGCAGAGCCCCTGGCTGGGGTCGAGCTGCCAGGTCAGCTTGGAAAATTTTTATTTCTACTATATTGCTTTGACGAAAAACGCATCTGGGATCTGAATTCGGGTAAAATCGAGTGATAATTTTCGAGTCTCGACACTTAGTAAAAATCTGAGTTTTCTGTGTTTTGCGACACAATATGCGACACAAAAGTGTTTATGCGACACAAGGGTTGTGTCGCATAGGAATGCGACACAATGTCTATGCGACACAACGGTTGTGTCGCATAGATGCGAGATGCTGATTCAACAGCGACATAGTGATTGTGTCGTATGGGGTATGCGACATAGTGATTGTGTCGCAGGACTTGCGACACTAATTCTCGGGTACGACACAAAATACGACACAAGGGAGTTTATGCGACACAAAGGCCAAAATACGACACAACATGCGACACAAGGCTTGTGTCGCATGGATGAACACCAGCCCAGAAAGTCCGGCTGTTCAACATTTTCCGGCCAAAAATCCGTTTTTAACCCGTTTTCAAGCTGTAATTTCGTGTTCTATACATTGTAATGGACATATACTAGTTATAATAACAACCACAAATGAAAAATACTAAGAATCGAGAGATTTCGGGATTTTGTCGGGAACTTACAAATTGCCGAAATGAAAATCCGGAAAGATAGGATGATAGATCGAGATGTCGTGGTCGTTTTGTTCCAAAGAGCCGAGATGATCCAAGCGAGTTTAGTATGTTTATTTTGCGATTTTTAATGGTTTGGTGGTTTTGTTTGTTTAGAGAGAAAAGAAAAGGGAGAGAGAGAGGAGAAAGTGGTGAAATGAAGAAAGAAAATGGGAGGTGGGGGTTTATCCCCACTTTTCAGTTTCTCGCCCCGCGTTCCGCGTGGTGTTCGTTTGTTCCGTCGTTTAACGTTAAACAATTATTTACATTTTAATTATAAGTTTTAAAACACAATTTATTACGCGATGTTTTATTTAAATATTTTACAATTTAATTTATATTTGGGTTATAAAATGTAAGTTTGTTTATTTAGTTTGCGTGTTTTAATATTTTAAATTGCGTAAGTTCGGTTTGTACGATGCGAATAAATACGAAATATTATCATAATAATATTTTTGACATAAAAGCGTTATTTAATAAAGTTGGTCACCAACGTCCGTATTAAATTGAATCGAAATACATTCGATTTAAATTGCGTACGATTTAACCAAATCGCATTTTCGTATACATTCAACAATATATATAATTCGATACATTAATTAGCCTAACACAGAACTAATTACATATATTAACGTATGATTAGGCACTAATTACTAGTCCTAATTTGGCGGGTGTTACATACTAGAAGTTGGTTGAAGGAATGTTTGGCACTGCTCTCTGATTGTGTTTGATACATTTTGGGTCAAAATCAATTATGTCATGGATTTTTATATAACACCTAAATTGTGTTAATACTCTTAGTGATGACTTGGTATTAAATATTATATGTATTTGGGTTGCACTTTTGAAATGTAATATACGCAATCTTTGTCGTATTGCTTTTATCCACGCTTCCGTACTATAAAAAAAATGCCTTGTAATTTTGGAGGGTGTTATATAAAATACCAAATTCATCAATGATATAGAATAAACAAAAGTAATACCAAATCAAAAGACGAATCACTCGAAACTAGGATGAATAATCTTCAATTTTAATCTCTTGTGCCTCCAAAATAACCTTGAAAATTGTAAATAAACTTCTGGAAATGAACTAAATAAACCCTAGCCGAAATTGGGGTCTCTGGTCGAATGGTTTATTCTGTCATTTATATAGTTTCTGAAAAACTGATCCATACGGCGGATGGAATAATCCATCCGGCGTATGGATTAAATATAAGCCCTAGCCCAGTCCGCATACTCTAGGGCCTGCAGTTTCGATCCATCCGGCGTATGGATTAATCCATCCGGCGGATGGAATGATTTTCCAGATTTTTTCACTTTCTTCCAGCATTCAAACCATTCTCGTTCCAACTTTTATTCCAACTTCTAAAATTGCATCACTTGACTCGTTTATTGGCCACTTTCTGTCTCTTTTCTCAAAATCCTTCATTTCCACTGCTATGCAAATATGAACGAAATTAATATCTAAACTAAACCATTTGCAATGAAAACACGTAGGAATCGGGATAAAATATTATGCAAATATAGTACTTTTACACACTTATCACTAATCAAAATTTAATTTAGCTTTAATGTTTAAACCTACCCCTAATTATGATTACCAAATAATTGTCTAGCCTTATTAGTCAATTACCATATTACCCCTAAGCATCCATAGATCACGCCATCTGCACTCCAAAACTAGACCGCCATTTTTTTAGTGCGTGTATTTTTTGAAATTCAAAATTTTGATTTTGAATTTAGGGATATTGCAAAATCATCAACATTAAAAACCATTATTATCTTTCCTTTGTTATTATATTTCCTATTTTCATTCACAGCTACAAAACGTGATTGGAAGAATGAAACTTCAATATCTGCAATACAGGAATAAGCAACCCTACAGAAATAAAGGAGATCGCCCATGGCAGAAGTAGTGTTCACGCCTTTAAACGAAATCACGAATGAGAAAAGTGATTGGAAGGTTAGAGTAAAGGTTCTTATGTTGTGGAAACAGAGCTACAAAAACACGCCACATCTGGATCCGTTTGTAAGACTTCTTTATTCCGTTATTTATAATCGTGTTGTTTATCGGACGATTTTCTGTGTTTTTGTTGTGCCGTTTGTTCTTTAATTTTTGTATCGTTTGATCTTAGCATCGTTTGAGCTTAGCATCGTTTGATCGCTTTTGGTTTCTACTCGAATGGTTACTCGTGTTGTGTTCAGTTTTGCTTTGTGGTTGCTATTGATTTACTTAACTGGGTTATCTACTTCAATCTTCAATCACCTTATTTTACCTGCTTTCCATTAATTTTCACTGTATAAATTCTTAATCAGGCATTATTCACAAGCCACTTTGTTGGATCCAACACAAACACATGTTTGCTACGAGCTGTTATTAGTGTCACATGCCGAGTCAATGTTGGTATATCGATTAGGATAAAATTTGGATCTCAAGAGCACACTTTAATTTTTCGCATTGCCTGACATATGAAAGGGGTAATCAAAGTTTGTACTTAACGCTTTCAGGCCTAAGAAGCTCTTTTTACTCTGGTGACCATCGGAATATTATGAGTTTAAACTTACTGCTTGCGTTTAGCTTTTGTTATGTTTCTCTTCATATAATGGATACATTTGCATACCCATATACGTGCTCTCTTACATGCAATTCTTGTAGGATTTTAATATAAAAATTATGAGTATTAGGCTGCTTTGATCAATTATCTTGCAACTTTGTAGATTTTAAGTGACATTTTTTTCAATGGTCTGATTGATATGGTGTGAGAAGGAATACACATGTGATCTACCATTATCTTTGATGTAAAAGTATTTGTGATTGCACCTTATATACTTGTCAATAAAACACCAAAGAGACACTATGAAACCTATGGCACATGATGATTTAGATGGGGAGTGCTGGTGGTTGTATCAGAGTTTTTATAATTACTCTTGAGCTCCATAATTATTTCTTTGATCGAAATGGGTATGCATTTCAATTGGTTGTGAATTTGCTTAAGTATCTTTTGGTGCAGTTTAGGAGGGTAGCGATCACAAAATATTCCAGAGTATATAATTTTTTTTAATTACTTTTTTCAATGTAATTCTTTAAACAAGTTTGGTATCGCAGAACACAGCTATGACCAGATAGAGGTTTTGAAGTTCTGCGAGAGAGTTGAGTACACACTTCGAGCATGGTATCTACTTCATTTTGAAGATCTCATGGCTTCCTTTACTTCTATCAACTTATGCCGTAAACCAATTCCCGTTATTTCAAAATTTTGAGATCTAAAGAAGTGTTACGTTCTAATGTATGTGGTGTTCCTACTTGCAGTAACTGTGTTCACTCTTTGACTTGTCTCTGGGTCTAAGAAATTGGAGCAGCAAAACCTATCATCACAAAATATGGAAGTTCTTGAACATAATTTTCTTAATATAATCATTCAAATGTAGAAGACATGATAATTTCAAATGGCTCAATGGTATTACAGCACCGAAGTTGTCCCTTGAGATTTAATATAATCATTCAGATACTAAATTTCAGGTATGACTAATGAAACTTTTAACTCGGAGGATTCATTTGTGCATTACCTATTCAGTAGAGGAATCTTCAAGCACTTGAGGAAGATCTTATGGTATACATTACACATATGACGTTTCGTTTTTTGGATGTTAACCCATGGCTCAATAATATGTGAGTGAAAAAAACCTGTATGACTGATTTGATCTCATTATCTCATTGAGAGTTTTAAATGCAGGGGATGTTTTAATATTTGACAAGATGATGTGGCAAATGTTAGCCCAACTAAATGGCATGAAACTCCATGTAATACTGAACATCAAGTTTCGGTGAAACTGCCACTAAAAGCTAAGGACCAAGAAACTGAAATAAATGAGGGTGGGCATCATAACTGAAGAAATTATTTTCAATGTTTTAGTGGCATGGAGCAGTAGAAGACGTATCATAAGGAGTTGTGGTAAAGCAGAAGGGAAGGTTAAAGTAAACGAAGCAGATTTGTGTGTCAAGGTACATAATTATTTACTTTCGCTCTATACAGAAGTAGATGGTTGAACAAGTTCAAAAGCATTAGGTTAGTTCAGACCTCTCATCTTTTTATACATTTTGTTTAGTTTAACTGAAAGTGGCTGCAAATTTTTTTGAAAATGGTACAAATCAAATTATAGAGAGCGAAAGTGACTGATAAAAAGATTCGGAAAAAAGTACAGTTTTTGGGACCACTAAGGGAGTAAGGGGTGCATATGATCATGGTGACCTTTGAAACTACACTTTTTTGGGCTTGTGACCTATTTACGCATTTTTTTCCTATTATATTTTCAAAGTTACTCTTCTGATCCACTGTAGATTATATTATAGCCTTAATCAATCAATATGTATGCAAATGGGTTGAAATTACTACCTTTCAGTTTCTAATCCGTATAAAGGTCGGAATTTGTTCATACTTTGTCCTGAATGGCTACAATATTCATTTTTGTTATGTTTACATTTAAATGCATGATGTAATTTATTGATCAAACCCTATTTTAATATCAAACTTTGCAGGTTTTTTAGTTTTTCTAGCTACTGCAATTGGATTTGAATAATGATGTTGTGATCGATACACTTGTTGGTATAATATGGTGGTTACCCGGTTCACCTTATTTAGGTTTGAAATCAACTTTATATTCCAAGTAATAAGTTGGTCAGTTGATAAACTACCAGGTCATCAAATTGCAAGACAAATTAGCTTAGTAAAAAGAATTGATTAGCACTATAGAAGCTAAGATGCAATGCTTGCATTTTAAGACCAGATTACGAAAAATTGCAGCAACCATCATGTTAGAATCTCTGCAAACACCATGCTAGGGTCTTAATTAATACAAGCGGTCGGTAATAATAATAAGGTTTATTTTCAAAATTTGTGATTTAATAGCAACTCTTTAAGCAAGTCTAGATGCAGTAGAGTAAAATTTAGGCCCATAATAGAATCAATAAGTATACTTTCACAATTCATAATTGTGGTCAATGTTTGGGTGTGGGAATCATGTAATGCTTAAAACAAAGCTTGCATTTCATTTTTGTATCTTTTCAAAATTTGGATATCGTGATGATATATATTTGTTAACAATTATAATTATATATGTCGCATTATCTCAACTGGATCATACGAGTTTTATAATACTCCTAACTCGAGGTACTGCAGATCAAGCATTGCTATTGGAAAAAACAAATGTGATTCTGCTGATGCAGATTATGTACAAGTTGTGCAAACATTAACCCAGTATACTGATGACTTGGTAGCTTCCTTAAATTAACTCAAAGTGGCTGCAAAAGTTTTGTAAACGGTACAAATCTCATCATAGTGAGCGAAAGTGACTGATAAAAAGAATATGGAAAACGAATACACTTTTCGGGATCAGTAAGGGGTGCACATGAAAACAGTGACCTTTGAAACTACATTGGTGTTACTCTTCTTTGTTGCTATTGTATTTTCAGTTTTACTCATCTTAATTATCCATTGTAGATAACAGTATAACCTTAATCGACCAATACATATGCAAATGGGTTGAAATTACAACCTCTTTGAGTTGAAACAGCTGGCTCTTAGGTTATGCATTACTGTACTATCAAATTAATCATGATCTTTTTTATTATGATTTTGCACTAATATATCCTAGAAGCAACCATGCTTCGGTCAGCTGTTTCAAATAAAAACCTTACAGGAATCAATAACCTAAGACTGTAAGTAAATTGTAAAATATACTTTGGGTCAATGAACAAATAGATTTTATCATAACCCAAAAGTTCACATGTATAGATTGTTGTTGCATGTATTATATGAGGCCATTTTCAGCCACTTTCTTTAGGCAAAATATCTCCATTGCGATCTATGTTTCTGCTTGAAACCAAATATATCTCGATCCTTAGATACAAGCAAGCATGACTACAAAGTAACACGCTATAAGACTTAAAGAAATATAAGATGTACACACACCCATTTTAGCCAAGCATTTCCACTTTTATTAATCGATTTGATACTAAGGATTTCTCTGTTGTTACGTCTGAATTAATCTACGGTCGTCTGGCAATTTCAAGCAGACCAAGTTCGTGAGAATATGTTGAAGCAACTTCATGATAATCTTACAATAAGACAATCCACATTTGCGTTCATTGAATAAGTGACTTCTTTGTTTGTCTCCAAGCGCTGAGTTCACTTTGGATTGCAAGCCCTCAAAAATAAAGAGACGGAAGCATTCTCCCTATTACAGTTCCATTACAATAATTATTCTTACTATCGTTTATTGTTTTAAATATTCTTTCTAGGTTTAACATAATCATACAAAAAAATAATGTTTGTAAACTAATAATAATTAGAAAAAAGTATCATGATCTCGCCCGCAAATTTTGCGGGTTATGATCTAGTTGATATTAAAATTTGATACAAAATATTTTGAAATTGGTGTAGACAAAACAAAATGCATTGAAATTGATGAGATGATTAGAGAAAATTATAAAGGGTTCATATCTCGAATGCATATCTTATTTTTTGATTTTTTTGAAACTTTGAGTAATTGATGGATGATTATGCATCCACATGTTGTCCCACCACATTCATCTTCCCAACATGTATATATACTAGTTAAGTTTTTGGCTATGCAAATGCACATCCCACGATATTTTACGTTAGAGATATTCTGTGACACCCCGCAAATTTAAACGCAATTACGTGGACTAAACATTGCAATATTAGGCTAGTTCCCTACTTAAGTGAATTCACAACAATTTTGAGAGATAAGTCTAGCAAAGCTCGACTAGTTAATACGCGTAGTATTACTTATTTCGTAATTAATTGCAATTGCATACAATATATTCGGAACAAACCCGACAAAAATATACGACCGTTGGTGAACGAAATTTGCTAAATAATATGACGTTATTTAATAACATCATTATTTACTAAATATTATGTCGATAATATTTAACAAGTATTTCGTATCATATAAAACAAACCGTACGCGACATAAACGCACAATTCGCGCCCGATGAACAAAGTAATCACATATTATATTTTCATAATTCAAAACAAAATATTTTGATACAAAACTTACATTAAAAGTATCGTGTGTTAAAATGTTAACGAAACGTATTATATAAAATGTATAACGATTAAACGAACGTCGGAACGAACGGGTAAATGAGCACCGCGCATTACGCAACTTTGGGAACAAGTTTGGAACACACCCACACTTTTGTGGGCCCCATGAAAACCAGCCAAATGGGAGAGGTGAGGCCTCTCATGCCTCTTTGACTACAAACATCACCAAACTCACCCCATACCTCATTCATCATTCACCCTCTCTACTTCATCTCTCTACACTCACTCTCTACCCCTTTTCTCTCTTTCTCAAGGCTATTACCAGCCACCATCAGCCACCACCATCACCACCATCATCCTTCATCATTTTTCGAAGAGGAAAGCAAGAAAACGGAGCTCAACGTCTTCTCATTTCATTTCCGCTACTAGATCATCATCCCTTTGTAAGGAACCCCCTTCTTTGTATTATAATTACTTGAACTATGTTTGTTTACATGTTTAAGTGTTCACTCAACGTTATAATGTCCAAAACATTAACCGAAACGCGATTAAAACTCAAAAATATGAGTTTTGTTTCCTGTCCAGATTTTTGTTCTCATTTCAACGATTTTTAGAAAAATCATTTCTCCATGAAATGATGCGTTTCTTGAGCCTAAAATGAAGTTCGGAAAGTCATATTTCCAACGCCACCAACCACATAATTTTTTGAGTCCGTTTGGTACCCGAAAATAATTTTCTGCAGTGACATAGAATTACTGTTCCGACAGACAGAAATTTCTGTCTACTTCTCGAGGCTGTATCTCGAGTTCTAGACCTCAAAAACGTATGAGACCACTTGGAAAATCTTTGTAATTTTGTCATCTACAACTTCCATTTAGAACTCGTCAGCTAGAAATACACCAAATTTCCCATAAAATTCGGATTATAAGTGCAGGTCTGTTGGGTCCGAATTTAAACCTGTGATACTTTGCGATTTTTTAAAAAATATCAAACGACCTCCAAAAGTCATGAAAAACTTACAAGAAGTACATAAGATATGTGGAAAAGTTTTGTAAAAATTTCGGAACGATTCGATAACGTTTGCTTAGTCAAAAAAATTCCCAAATATCACTCTGACCCTTTGACTTCGGATGAACAGTAACTTTGACCCTTTGAACTTCGGATGAACAGTAATTTTGACTCCGAAAGTCAACTTTCGGAGTTGACTTTTGCTAAATTCGGATGAATAGTGTTTTTGGCCCAAAACCTTGAATTTTGACACTTTCGGACCTCAAACTTTTGGATATAAATGTCCGGATACTTTCGAATACATTCGGACTTATATACTTTCGGACAAATATACATATAAATATTCATTCGGATATATATATATATATATATATATATATATATATATATATATCCAAAAGTATAGATTTATATATATATATATATACACACCTTCGAAATATTTATGTAAACATATACATACCCTCGTGTACAAATATACTTTTACAAGTATACAAAACAACGAAACACATGATAATAATACTTTGAAATTATTATTACAAACCGTCACCAACGGCCGTACATGTTTTCAAAACTAAAAATCTAAACGACAAACGAATACATTGGACATATCTAGTGAGTGAACACTAGCATGGATGGTCTAGTACGACATCCACTTACTTATACTTATAAAATCTTACGTTTAGGACGTTAGAGACCTTACCTGGATAACCGCTTTGCTAGCTCTCACTACTTAGCTCACAAGGTGAGTTCACAGCTCCACTTTCTACTGTTTTACTGCTTTCAACTTGGGGTGAAAAACATAGACAACTGCTTTTACTGATTGCCATAACTTACTTGATTTCCTGATTGCTATTAATGATTGTGATCATGTTTTAATTGGTAGCTAGAGTACATTGGAACTAAACATATATGAATGTTTTCATACTATACATACAAAACTAATTATAAAACGCTGTTAGGCTTTTTATACAAATTGGTGTTTATGAAATAACATTTTCATACTACAAACTATTACAACTTGGGTAAACTATATTTGATAAGTCCTTATAGGTGCAAGGTTTAACAGGAGTAGTGTTGGGTGGTGTTTCAGAACTTTCAGATCGCCGTTGCCCCGCAATTAATGCTTCAGCAACCAGTTGATCAACCTGAGCTTGAGTGTAGGTTCGTCTTGGCGGCATGATTCTTGCAAAAGTAAAAAGAAGATGGGTGAGTTGTCAGTACTAAATCATGACATATCACATATGTATTTATATTTATGTTGTAATATACGACAACACAGGCGAAGTCATGATTCGGTAGACAACAGGGTTTGATGTAGGCTGAGAGTTTTCAAATGTTTTTAGGATATGGTTTACAAATAATATGGTGAGTTTGTGAATCGTGATTCGGGGTTTGTTCGGATAAAAATGAAGTTATCAACAGTATGGGCGAAATAAGGTTTGGTTTGTGAAAACCTAACTGGCCTCCTAGTGAACACCTAACAGTACAGTGGAGTTTGTCGTAAAAAGTTACAGGCGTATGATTATGTAGGCGGCAGTAAATAAACACTAAGTCCCGATCTTCATATCGAAGGACGTTGAAGTAGCTATCTTTGTCAGTTACAGGTGTGTAGATGGTAACTAGAGTATCCTTGTATAAAGCCTATTCATACGTCTTCAATATACAATAGCATGGAGCGTAATATGTATCCGAGACCTATGTATGTATATATCCCTATATCACATAATAGTCTATTCATATATGTATGTACCATATATACCTATGTATCCACCTAGCCGTGTCTAGCACATAACAATTAGAAGTCCCGGTTCTCTCGTAATCAGAGTCCACTAATGTATTCCTGTTCAACATAACCCCTTTCAGATCTTACATCATCTTTGTTTAATTGTACATAGTTAGCTACGCTATGTTAAATTAAACTTGTATGATAAAATCCCTGAACCAGTTATATCTAATGAGGAATACTGCCTAACAGTTATAGTCTAGGCCCACTAAATGTAACCTAGTTCGCTATAACCTTAGGCTCTAATACCAATCTGTCACACCCCCTATTTTATGATTTGCGGAAGCGATGATTTGGGTGTGACTAATCAAATATCAAAACACCAAGATTACAACAAACGACTCTACATGAGACGTTTATAAATATTTCAAAGTAATACAAGGTCTAAGTCATAAGTTTACATTATAAAGGTGAGTTCGCCAAAATGATTTCCGAATATTTTAATACATAACGTTTAACAAAATATGATGCAGGAAAATCTTCATCTGTTTGCAAGCATGCGACTCATACTAACTAACATATCCTGCGGGCCATCCTTACTGAGCAACCCTACTGTTGCTGGGTACCTGAGAATGCAACACTAAAAGGTCAGCTATAAAGCTGGTGAATCTCACAGGTTTAAAATAAACATTGATGTGATCAACATGATTATCCGACGATAATTAAACAATGTAAACCGAACAATGATATAACCTATTAAGGTTTCCGAACCATGATATAACCGACACAAATATTGCACTGAGCTATGATTCAAAGCATAACCCGATATTTGCCTCCCGTTTTGGTGATACACCCGTAAGAATTACTAAAGTGCCCGTTTTTAACTTGGTTGTAGCCAACAACCCGGACGGGGACGTCACTCCCATGATAGTACTATCCTTTAGTAATCGCGCCTTATTAAGTTAATGAATCATACACTGTTGAGGACTTTTACCGAATTAAAACACTCGTGCATATACCGTACAATGAAAATCAATACCGACAATAATAACTGAAACAATGAACAAGTTAATTATTAAATTAACTAACCGAATAACTTGTGATCACTAAAACAATTTGTGTTGCATCTCCCCCGAATTTAAAAACAGTAAACAGTGAAAATGAGGCCGTGAGACTCACCTGAGTCACCGAGCAATGATTATCCGATAAGGAATGAACAGCCCGAAACCTCCAAATGCCCTAAGCATATAAGGTTATACACATGAGTGAATGTATATTTAGATCGTTCCCAAAATGTGTTCACTCAACCGTTAAATGTCCATTTTATTCCGATTGTATGTTTTTGAAAGCGATTGAATTTGTATTTATAAGATTTGACGGCTCGTTGGTGACGACTTATGATAATAATCCATGTATTATTATGTGTTCGATTATATTCTTATAAAGTATATTCCGTATTCTCCGTGTGTTTAAAATGTATATTTATCGAAGTATAGACATATGAGTATAACTTGCTTATCCGTACATTGTACCGTATGTATATATATATATATATATATATTGTCATTTTTATCTGGGTTCCATATTAAAATTACCAAAGTTCATTTCGGGTTAAATTCCTTAACGCTTTTTCAAATAGTTTTATGTTTATCGTTTTGAGGTTCGTTTTTGTTGACTTGGTCAAACGGACTCGGTTTGACCCGAAACTTTTAGGGAAGTCTTAAATATGTTAAATAAGCTTTATAAAATTTTCGTTACGTTTTATAGTAGACCCGAAGTGTCGGTTTTGTGAAATAACAAAAACAGTCCCTAGTTTAGTTTTCGGTTTAGTCGGTTTGCTTCGCCATTTATTTTGGCTCATTTCTGTTCCGATTTGGGTTCCGCAAAAATTACCGCATATTCTACTAGGTCTCTAGTACTTTCCTTAATTTTACCAAGAACCATGGAAGTCTCTAAGTTAGTTAAATAAAATCAAGAAGGTGTCGGGTCTAAAATCCGGCCAAAAACAGTAACAGTCGTACAAATCGCATTTTCTGTAAAAATGGGTGTATTTCTGGAGAAAGTGTAAAACATGAAAGTTGTAGTTCTCTTTCATACGAAAATTTCGTTATGTGGTTCGTTGTCTAATTCAAAGTACACGATTTTATATGATTTAATTGGTGGGACTGTTTTCAGAAACCAAAAACAGAAAATGTATAAGTGTACAAAAACGTATTTAGATCATTATTTTGGACATTTTTGAGTTGAGTGAGCTTATAAACAAGTAAATATACTTAATCCAAGTAAAAATAATGAAAGAGTTTAGATTTATACCCAAGAAAATCGTGATTTAGAGAGGATGATGGAATCGTGCTCGGTTTCGCTTCCTCCTTTGTTTCCTTTGTTTTCCCTTCGATTTTGCTCCAAGTTTTTGTGCTAGATTTTAGTGTTGATGATGGTGGTTGTGATGAGATAAATAGAGAATAGATAGAGCCGTGAGATATAGAGATAGAGGGTAGAAAAGGTGAAAAAAAGAAATGAAATAAAAATGGGAAACATAGGGGTGTGTTTGGTGTTGTAAGTCAACAAGAAAAGAGACATGATCCACCATTTGTGGAAGGCCATAACCAGCTGGGTGGGGGCCCCATATGGGGTGTGGGTTTGTCAAATTTTGTTCCCCAAATTTTACGCTCTGTGCGGTGCTCGTTTCCCCGGTCGTTTCGTCGTCCGTTTAAACGTTAAACGTTTTATATTATACGTTTAGTTACCGATTTAAAACTCGATATTTTTGGTAAAAGTTTTACTCCAAAATAATATGTTTCAAGATACAAAATATTGGTTGGGTCCATTTGATCTTTGGTTGATAATTATACGATTGTTTGCTTCGGGTAACGTTTTAAACGTTATAAATGATTTTCGTGTGACCGTAATAATTTTAAATGAAGTATTTATTAAAATACTTAACTTTGAGTTATAAAAATATAACTTGGTTTTATTTCGTATTCCGGGCGCGTTTTGTGCGTTTTCGTCGAGTTCCGATCACATTTTTAATAAACGTATACTTTTATTATATTATTACCATAATATAAATAACGTTATTAAATAATTTCGTATTGTTTAATAATTGTTTCACCAACGTCCGTATTTTGATTTGTGCGTTCTTTCAGATTGATTTATCATGTGATTATTAAATAATCATCTAACATTATATATATATAATATCCGAATACTTTCATTTTAACATGTACCAAGTATAAATAATTAAAGTTTAAATTAGGAGCTAATTTAGCCTTTTTTGACCGGGTGTCACATTCTCCCCTTGTTAGGAGAATTTCGTCCCGAAATTCAATCGAAACCTAGGTCTGCGTGTTACTAAGGCCGACTATGTAATATGTCTAATTCTAAGACATCCGAGTCCTCTCCCCTTGTTAGGCTTAAGCCTACCTATCACTAAAGGAAAGAGGGAGAATTCCGATTTCTACCCGACCGTTATCTACATGATATGGTCGGTCTGTATTAACAAGTTTAACTATGGATTGGACATATAGTCCACCGAAATTTGTAAATCTCACTGTATTCCGAGTATTTCTAGTAAATTATCAATACCGTACAAGATGTATAACCGTTCTATGTTAACATGTATAGTTTTTGAATACCTAAACCGAATTATATCACCGACTAGATCACCCAAGTGATAACCAAACTAGATCACCGAATTATATACCAAATCATGCATGCAAAGTTAATTACCTGATTATATACCGTATTAATCTCCGAATTGTATACCGTCTAGATAACCAAACATTATAGTACCCACTACTACCGTTGGCTAAACCGATTTGTGTACTTATCGTCGAAGAAATAAAATATATGCTACACGACAGGATACGTACCCGTGTCAGTGTCCCTAGTTTTCAGCACAAAGAACCTTCCTTTCTTGTTCTCCTTTAGTTGAGGACAGTCACTTCTGAAGTGCCCTACAGTTCCACACTCGAAACAGGCTTTCGCTCGGCAATCCTTAGCAGAATGACCATAACGCTGACACTTGTCACAAGGAGTGCCACAAGGCCCGTCATGGTGACGTTTACACTTTGAGCAGAAGGGTTTAGTTCCAGTGTACTCCTTCTTGTTTTCAGATCCAGAGGCGTTGACCTTGGTGGTTGCAGGCTTTTTGGTAGCCGGACTCTGGTTGTCGGAGTTTCCCTCAGATTTTCTCTTGTTATCACTAGAGTGATTTCCAGTACTTTTGACAACAGATGTTCCTTGGCGAACAATCTGTGCCATCAGTTTGTGTGCCATACGCACAGTACCATGAAATGTAGGAGTGTTGGACGAAGTCACCATCCCTTGGATTTGCGGAGGGAGTCCCCAGATATAACGTTCGATACGCTTGGATTCCTCACTAACCATAGATGGACACAGGTGTGCTAGTTGGTTAAACCTAGAGGTGTAGCCGGCAATGTCATTGCCTTGGGTAGTAAGTTGCCAAAATTCAGCCTCCAGTTGCTGAATCTCATCCCTGGGACAATACTCATCTTTGAGCATTTTCTTCAGTTCGTCCCAAGGGGTTTCCAGAGCAATGTCTTGGCCCACAGAGTCAGCATAAGTATTCCACCATGTCAGAGCATCGTCCATAAAGGTGTAAGTGGAGAACTTGACCTTACAGTCCACTAGGCAATTGCAGATGCGAAAGACTGACTCAGTCTTCTCCAGCCATCGCAATAAGCCAATAGCACCTTCAGTGCCTTTAAAGTTCACAGGGTGGCAGCTAAGGAAGTCCTTATAGGTGGAAGGTTTAACAGGAGTAGAGTTGGGTGGTGTTTCAGAACTTTCAGATCGCCGTTGCCCCGCAATTAATGCTTCAGCAACCAGTTGATCAACCTGAGCTTGAGTGTAGGTTCGTCTTGGCGGCATGATTCTTGCAAAAGTAAAAAGAAGATGGGTGAGTTGTCAGTACTAAATCATGACATATCACATATGTATTTATATTTATGTTGTAATATACGACAACACAGGCGAAGTCATGATTCGGTAGACAACAGGGTTTGATGTAGGCTGAGAGTTTTCAAATGTTTTTAGGATATGGTTTACAAATAATATGGTGAGTTTGTGAATCGTGATTCGGGGTTTGTTCGGATAAAAATGAAGTTATCAACAGTATGGGCGAAATAAGGTTTGGTTTGTGAAAACCTAACTGGCCTCCTAGTGAACACCTAACAGTACAGTGGAGTTTGTCGTAAAAAGTTACAGGCGTATGATTATGTAGGCGGCAGTAAATAAACACTAAGTCCCGATCTTCATATCGAAGGACGTTGAAGTAGCTATCTTTGTCAGTTACAGGTGTGTAGATGGTAACTAGAGTATCCTTGTATAAAGCCTATTCATACGTCTTCAATATACAATAGCATGGAGCGTAATATGTATCCGAGACCTATGTATGTATATATCCCTATATCACATAATAGTCTATTCATATATGTATGTACCATATATACCTATGTATCCACCTAGCCGTGTCTAGCACATAACAATTAGAAGTCCCGGTTCTCTCGTGATCAGAGTCCACTAATGTATTCCTGTTCAACATAACCCCTTTCAGATCTTACATCATCTTTGTTTAATTGTACATAGTTAGCTACGCTATGTTAAATTAAACTTGTATGATAAAATCCCTGAACCAGTTATATCTAATGAGGAATACGGCCTAACAGTTATAGTCTAGGCCCACTAAATACAACCTAGTTCGCTATAACCTTAGGCTCTAATACCAATCTGTCACACCCCCTATTTTATGATTTGCGGAAGCGATGATTTGGGTGTGACTAATCAAATATCAAAACACCAAGATTACAACAAACGACTCTACATGAGACGTTTATAAATATTTCAAAAGTAATACAAGGTCTAAGTCATAAGTTTACATTATAAAGGTGAGTTCGCCAAAATGATTTCCGAAGATTTTAATACATAACGTTTAACAAAATATGATGCAGGAAAATCTTCATCTGTTTGCAAGCATGCAACTCATACTAACTAACATATCCTGCGGGCCATCCTTACTGAGCAACCCTACTGTTGCTGGGTACCTGAGAATGCAACACTAAAAGGTCAGCTATAAAGCTGGTGAATCTCATAGGTTTAAAATAAACATTGATGTGATCAACATGATTATCCGACGATAATTAAACAATGTAAACCGAACAATGATATAACATATTAAGGTTTCCGAACCATGATATAACCGACACAAATATTGCACTGAGCTATGATTCAAAGCATAACCCGATATTTGCCTCCCGTTTTGGTGATACACCCGTAACAATTACTAAAGTGCCCGTTTTTAACTTGGTTGTAGCCAACAACCCGGACGGGGACGTCACTCCCATGATAGTACTATCCTTTAGTAATCGCGCCTTATTAAGTTAATAAATCATACACTGTTGAGGACTTTTACCGAATTAAAACACTCGTGCATATACCGTACAATGAAAATCAATACCGACAATAATAACTGAAACAATGAACAAGTTAATTATTAAATTAACTAACCGAATAACTTGTGATCACTAAAACAATTTGTGTTGCATCTCCCCCGAATTTAAAAACAGTAAACAGTGAAAATGGGGCCGTGAGACTCACCTGAGTCACCGAGCAATGATTATCCGATAAGGAATGAACAGCCCGAAACCTCCAAATGCCCTAAGCATATAAGGTTATACACATGAGTGAATGTCTATTTAGATCGTTCCCAAAATGTGTTCACTCAACCGTTAAATGTCCATTTTATTCCGATTGTATGTTTTTGAAAGCGATTGAATTTGTATTTATAAGATTTGACGGCTCGTTGGTGACAATTTATGATAATAATCCATGTATTATTATGTGTTCGATTATTATAAAGTATATTCCGTATTCTCCGTGTGTTTAAAATGTATATTTATCGAAGTATAGACATATGAGTATAACTTGCTTATCCGTACATTGTACCGTATGTATATATATATATATATATTGTCATTTTTATCTGGGTTCCATATTAAAATTACCAAAGTTCATTTCGGGTTAAATTCCTTAACGCTTTTTCAAATAGTTTTATGTTTATCGTTTTGAGGTTCGTTTTTGTTGACTTGGTCAAACGGACTCGGTTTGACCCGAAACTTTTAGGGAAGTCTTAAATATGTTAAATAAGCTTTATAAAATTTTCGTTACGTTTTATGGTCGACCCGAAGTGTCGGTTTTGTGAAATAACAAAAACAGTCCCTAGTTTAGTTTTCGGTTTAGTCGGTTTGCTTCGCCATTTATTTTGGCTCATTTCTGTTCCGATTTGGGTTCCGCAAAAATTACCGCATATTCTACTAGGTCTCTAGTACTTTCCTTAATTTTACCAAGAACCATGGAAGTCTCTAAGTTAGTTAAATAAAATCGAGAAGGTGTCGGGTCTAAAATCCGGCCAAAAACAGTAACAGTCGTACAAATCGCATTTTCTGTAAAAATGGGTGTATTTCTGGAGAAAGTGTAAAACATGAAAGTTGTAGTTCTCTTTCATACGAAAATTTCGTTATGTGGTTCGTTGTCTAATTCAAAGTACACGATTTTATATGATTTAATTGGTGGGACTGTTTTCAGAAACCAAAAACAGAAAATGTATAAGTGTACAAAAACGTATTTAGATCATTATTTTGGACATTTTTGAGTTGAGTGAGCTTATAAACAAGTAAATATACTTAATCCAAGTAAAAATAATGAAAGAGTTTAGATTTATACCCAAGAAAATCGTGATTTAGAGAGGATGATGGAATCGTGCTCGGTTTCGCTTCCTCCTTTGTTTCCTTTGTTTTCCCTTCGATTTTGCTCCAAGTTTTTGTGCTAGATTTTAGTGTTGATGATGGTGGTTGTGATGAGATAAATAGAGAATAGATAGAGCCGTGAGATATAGAGATAGAGGGTAGAAAAGGTGAAAAAAAGAAATGAAATAAAAATGGAAAACATAGGGGTGTGTTTGGTGTTGTAAGTCAACAAGAAAAGAGACATGATCCACCATTTGTGGAAGGCCATAACCAGCTGGGTGGGGGCCCCATATGGGGTGTGGGTTTGTCAAATTTTGTTCCCCAAATTTTACGCTCTGTGCGGTGCTCGTTTCCCCGGTCGTTTCGTCGTCCGTTTAAACGTTAAACGTTTTATATTATACGTTTAGTTACCGATTTAAAACTCGATATTTTTGGTAAAAGTTTTACTCCAAAATAATATGTTTCAAGATACAAAATATTGGTTGGGTCCATTTGATCTTTGGTTGATAATTATACGATTGTTTGCTTCGGGTAACGTTTTAAACGTTATAAATGATTTTCGTGTGACCGTAATAATTTTAAATGAAGTATTTATTAAAATACTTAACTTTGAGTTATAAAAATATAACTTGGTTTTATTTCGTATTCCGGGCGCGTTTTGTGCGTTTTCGTCGAGTTCCGATCACATTTTTAATAAACGTATACTTTTATTATATTATTACCATAATATAAATAACGTTATTAAATAATTTCGTATTGTTTAATAATTGTTTCACCAACGTCCGTATTTTGATTTGTGCGTTCTTTCAGATTGATTTATCATGTGATTATTAAATAATCATCTAACATTATATATATATAATATCCGAATACTTTCATTTTAACATGTACCAAGTATAAATAATTAAAGTTTAAATTAGGAGCTAATTTAGCCCTTTTTGACCGGGTGTCACATTCTCCCCTTGTTAGGAGAATTTCATCCCGAAATTCAATCGAAACCTAGGTCTGCGTGTTACTAAGGCCGACTATGTAATATGTCTAATTCTAAGACATCCGAGTCCTCTCCCCTTGTTAGGCTTAAGCCTACCTATCACTAAAGGAAAGAGGGAGAATTCCGATTTCTACCCGACCGTTATCTACATGATATGGTCGGTCTGTATTAACAAGTTTAACTATGGATTGGACATATAGTCCACCGAAATTTGTAAATCTCACTGTATTCCGAGTATTTCTAGTAAATTATCAATACCGTACAAGATGTATAACCGTTCTATGTTAACATGTATAGTTTTTGAATACCTAAACCGAATTATATCACCGACTAGATCACCCAAGTGATAACCAAACTAGATCACCGAATTATATACCAAATCATGCATGCAAAGTTAATTACCTGATTATATACCGTATTAATCTCCGAATTGTATACCGTCTAGATAACCAAACATTATAGTACCCACTACTACCGTTGGCTAAACCGATTTGTGTACTTATCGTCGAAGAAATAAAATATATGCTACACGACAGGATACGTACCCGTGTCAGTGTCCCTAGTTTTCAGCACAAAGAACCTTCCTTTCTTGTTCTCCTTTAGTTGAGGACAGTCACTTCTGAAGTGCCCTACAGTTCCACACTCGAAACAGGCTTTCGCTCGGCAATCCTTAGCAGAATGACCATAACGCTGACACTTGTCACAAGGAGTGCCACAAGGCCCGTCATGGTGACGTTTACACTTTGAGCAGAAGGGTTTAGTTCCAGTGTACTCCTTCTTGTTTTCAGATCCAGAGGCGTTGACCTTGGTGGTTGCAGGCTTTTTGGTAGCCGGACTCTGGTTGTCGGAGTTTCCCTCAGATTTTCTCTTGTTATCACTAGAGTGATTTCCAGTACTTTTGACAACAGATGTTCCTTGGCGAACAATCTGTGCCATCAGTTTGTGTGCCATACGCACAGTACCATGAAATGTAGGAGTGTTGGACGAAGTCACCATCCCTTGGATTTGCGGAGGGAGTCCCCAGATATAGCGTTCGATACGCTTGGATTCCTCACTAACCATAGATGGACACAGGTGTGCTAGTTGGTTAAACCTAGAGGTGTAGCCGGCAATGTCATTGCCTTGGGTAGTAAGTTGCCAAAATTCAGCCTCCAGTTGCTGAATCTCATCCCTGGGACAATACTCATCTTTGAGCATTTTCTTCAGTTCGTCCCAAGGGGTTTCCAGAGCAATGTCTTGGCCCACAGAGTCAGCATAAGTATTCCACCATGTCAGAGCATCGTCCATAAAGGTGTAAGTGGAGAACTTGACCTTACAGTCCACTGGGCAATTGCAGATGCGAAAGACTGACTCAGTCTTCTCCAGCCATCGCAATAAGCCAATAGCACCTTCAGTGCCTTTAAAGTTCACAGGGTGGCAGCTAAGGAAGTCCTTATAGGTGGAAGGTTTAACAGGAGTAGAGTTGGGTGGTGTTTCAGAACTTTCAGATCGCCGTTGCCCCGCAATTAATGCTTCAGCAACCAGTTGATCAACCTGAGCTTGAGTGTAGGTTCGTCTTGGCGGCATGATTCTTGCAAAAGTAAAAAGAAGATGGGTGAGTTGTCAGTACTAAATCATGACATATCACATATGTATTTATATTTATGTTGTAATATACGACAACACAGGCGAAGTCATGATTCGGTAGACAACAGGGTTTGATGTAGGCTGAGAGTTTTCAAATGTTTTTAGGATATGGTTTACAAATAATATGGTGAGTTTGTGAATCGTGATTCGGGGTTTGTTCGGATAAAAATGAAGTTATCAACAGTATGGGCGAAATAAGGTTTGGTTTGTGAAAACCTAACTGGCCTCCTAGTGAACACCTAACAGTACAGTGGAGTTTGTCGTAAAAAGTTACAGGCGTATGATTATGTAGGCGGCAGTAAATAAACACTAAGTCCCGATCTTCATATCGAAGGACGTTGAAGTAGCTATCTTTGTCAGTTACAGGTGTGTAGATGGTAACTAGAGTATCCTTGTATAAAGCCTATTCATACGTCTTCAATATACAATAGCATGGAGCGTAATATGTATCCGAGACCTATGTATGTATATATCCCTATATCACATAATAGTCTATTCATATATGTATGTACCATATATACCTATGTATCCATCTAGCCGTGTCTAGCACATAACAATTAGAAGTCCCGGTTCTCTCGTGATCAGAGTCCACTAATGTATTCCTGTTCAACATAACCCCTTTCAGATCTTACATCATCTTTGTTTAATTGTACATAGTTAGCTACGCTATGTTAAATTAAACTTGTATGATAAAATCCCTGAACCAGTTATATCTAATGAGGAATACTGCCTAACAGTTATAGTCTAGGCCCACTAAATACAACCTAGTTCGCTATAACCTTAGGCTCTAATACCAATCTGTCACACCCCCTATTTTATGATTTGCGGAAGCGATGATTTGGGTGTGACTAATCAAATATCAAAACACCAAGATTACAACAAACGACTCTACATGAGACGTTTATAAATATTTCAAAAGTAATACAAGGTCTAAGTCATAAGTTTACATTATAAAGGTGAGTTCGCCAAAATGATTTCCGAAGATTTTAATACATAACGTTTAACAAAATATGATGCAGGAAAATCTTCATCTGTTTGCAAGCATGCAACTCATACTAACTAACATATCCTGCGGGCCATCCTTACTGAGCAACCCTACTGTTGCTGGGTACCTGAGAATGCAACACTAAAAGGTCAGCTATAAAGCTGGTGAATCTCACAGGTTTAAAATAAACATTGATGTGATCAACATGATTATCCGACGATAATTAAACAATGTAAACCGAACAATGATATAACATAATAAGGTTTCCGAACCATGATATAACCGACACAAATATTGCACTGAGCTATGATTCAAAGCATAACCCGATATTTGCCTCCCGTTTTGGTGATACACCCGTAACAATTACTAAAGTGCCCGTTTTTAACTTGGTTGTAGCCAACAACCCGGACGGGGACGTCACTCCCATGATAGTACTATCCTTTAGTAATCGCGCCTTATTAAGTTAATAAATCATACACTGTTGAGGACTTTTACCGAATTAAAACACTCGTGCATATACCGTACAATGAAAATCAATACCGACAATAATAACTGAAACAATGAACAAGTTAATTATTAAATTAACTAACCGAATAACTTGTGATCACTAAAACAATTTGTGTTGCATCTCCCCCGAATTTAAAAACAGTAAACAGTGAAAATGGGGCCGTGAGACTCACCTGAGTCACCGAGCAATGATTATCCGATAAGGAATGAACAGCCCGAAACCTCCAAATGCCCTAAGCATATAAGGTTATACACATGAGTGAATGTCTATTTAGATCGTTCCCAAAATGTGTTCACTCAACCGTTAAATGTCCATTTTATTCCGATTGTATGTTTTTGAAAGCGATTGAATTTGTATTTATAAGATTTGACGGCTCGTTGGTGACAATTTATGATAATAATCCATGTATTATTATGTGTTCGATTATTATAAAGTATATTCCGTATTCTCCGTGTGTTTAAAATGTATATTTATCGAAGTATAGACATATGAGTATAACTTGCTTATCCGTACATTGTACCGTATGTATATATATATATATATATATATATATATATATATATATATATATATATATTGTCATTTTTATCTTGGTTCCATATTAAAATTACCAAAGTTCATTTCGGGTTAAATTCCTTAACGCTTTTTCAAATAGTTTTATGTTTATCGTTTTGAGGTTCGTTTTTGTTGACTTGGTCAAACGGACTCGGTTTGACCCGAAACTTTTAGGGAAGTCTTAAATATGTTAAATAAGCTTTATAAAATTTTCGTTACGTTTTATGGTCGACCCGAAGTGTCGGTTTTGTGAAATAACAAAAACAGTCCCTAGTTTAGTTTTCGGTTTAGTCGGTTTGCTTCGCCATTTATTTTGGCTCATTTCTGTTCCGATTTGGGTTCCGCAAAAATTACCGCATATTCTACTAGGTCTCTAGTACTTTCCTTAATTTTACCAAGAACCATGGAAGTCTCTAAGTTAGTTAAATAAAATCGAGAAGGTGTCGGGTCTAAAATCCGGCCAAAAACAGTAACAGTCGTACAAATCGCATTTTCTGTAAAAATGGGTGTATTTCTGGAGAAAGTGTAAAACATGAAAGTTGTAGTTCTCTTTCATACGAAAATTTCGTTATGTGGTTCGTTGTCTAATTCAAAGTACACGATTTTATATGATTTAATTGGTGGGACTGTTTTCAGAAACCAAAAACAGAAAATGTATAAGTGTACAAAAACGTATTTAGATCATTATTTTGGACATTTTTGAGTTGAGTGAGCTTATAAACAAGTAAATATACTTAATCCAAGTAAAAATAATGAAAGAGTTTAGATTTATACCCAAGAAAATCGTGATTTAGAGAGGATGATGGAATCGTGCTCGGTTTCGCTTCCTCCTTTGTTTCCTTTGTTTTCCCTTCGATTTTGCTCCAAGTTTTTGTGCTAGATTTTAGTGTTGATGATGGTGGTTGTGATGAGATAAATAGAGAATAGATAGAGCCGTGAGATATAGAGATAGAGGGTAGAAAAGGTGAAAAAAAGAAATGAAATAAAAATGGAAAACATAGGGGTGTGTTTGGTGTTGTAAGTCAACAAGAAAAGAGACATGATCCACCATTTGTGGAAGGCCATAACCAGCTGGGTGGGGGCCCCATATGGGGTGTGGGTTTGTCAAATTTTGTTCCCCAAATTTTACGCTCTGTGCGGTGCTCGTTTCCCCGGTCGTTTCGTCGTCCGTTTAAACGTTAAACGTTTTATATTATACGTTTAGTTACCGATTTAAAACTCGATATTTTTGGTAAAAGTTTTACTCCAAAATAATATGTTTCAAGATACAAAATATTGGTTGGGTCCATTTGATCTTTGGTTGATAATTATACGATTGTTTGCTTCGGGTAACGTTTTAAACGTTATAAATGATTTTCGTGTGACCGTAATAATTTTAAATGAAGTATTTATTAAAATACTTAACTTTGAGTTATAAAAATATAACTTGGTTTTATTTCGTATTCCGGGCGCGTTTTGTGCGTTTTCGTCGAGTTCCGATCACATTTTTAATAAACGTATACTTTTATTATATTATTACCATAATATAAATAACGTTATTAAATAATTTCGTATTGTTTAATAATTGTTTCACCAACGTCCGTATTTTGATTTGTGCGTTCTTTCAGATTGATTTATCATGTGATTATTAAATAATCATCTAACATTATATATATATAATATCCGAATACTTTCATTTTAACATGTACCAAGTATAAATAATTAAAGTTTAAATTAGGAGCTAATTTAGCCCTTTTTGACCGGGTGTCACATTCTCCCCTTGTTAGGAGAATTTCATCCCGAAATTCAATCGAAACCTAGGTCTGCGTGTTACTAAGGCCGACTATGTAATATGTCTAATTCTAAGACATCCGAGTCCTCTCCCCTTGTTAGGCTTAAGCCTACCTATCACTAAAGGAAAGAGGGAGAATTCTGATTTCTACCCGACCGTTATCTACATGATATGGTCGGTCTGTATTAACAAGTTTAACTATGGATTGGACATATAGTCCACCGAAATTTGTAAATCTCACTGTATTCCGAGTATTTCTAGTAAATTATCAATACCGTACAAGATGTATAACCGTTCTATGTTAACATGTATAGTTTTTGAATACCTAAACCGAATTATATCACCGACTAGATCACCCAAGTGATAACCAAACTAGATCACCGAATTATATACCAAATCATGCATGCAAAGTTAATTACCTGATTATATACCGTATTAATCTCCGAATTGTATACCGTCTAGATAACCAAACATTATAGTACCCACTACTACCGTTGGCTAAACCAATTTGTGTACTTATCGTCGAAGAAATAAAATATATGCTACACGACAGGATACGTACCCGTGTCAGTGTCCCTAGTTTTCAGCACAAAGAACCTTCCTTTCTTGTTCTCCTTTAGTTGAGGACAGTCACTTCTGAAGTGCCCTACAGTTCCACACTCGAAACAGGCTTTCGCTCGGCAATCCTTAGCAGAATGACCATAACGCTGACACTTGTCACAAGGAGTGCCACAAGGCCCGTCATGGTGACGTTTACACTTTGAGCAGAAGGGTTTAGTTCCAGTGTACTCCTTCTTGTTTTCAGATCCAAAGGCGTTGACCTTGGTGGTTGCAGGCTTTTTGGTAGCCGGACTCTGGTTGTCGGAGTTTCCCTCAGATTTTCTCTTGTTATCACTAGAGTGATTTCCAGTACTTTTGACAACAGATGTTCCTTGGCGAACAATCTGTGCCATCAGTTTGTGTGCCATACGCACAGTACCATGAAATGTAGGAGTGTTGGACGAAGTCACCATCCCTTGGATTTGCGGAGGGAGTCCCCAGATATAGCGTTCGATACGCTTGGATTCCTCACTAACCATAGATGGACACAGGTGTGCTAGTTGGTTAAACCTAGAGGTGTAGCCGGCAATGTCATTGCCTTGGGTAGTAAGTTGCCAAAATTCAGCCTCCAGTTGCTGAATCTCATCCCTGGGACAATACTCATCTTTGAGCATTTTCTTCAGTTCGTCCCAAGGGGTTTCCAGAGCAATGTCTTGGCCCACAGAGTCAGCATAAGTATTCCACCATGTCAGAGCATCGTCCATAAAGGTGTAAGTGGAGAACTTGACCTTACAGTCCACTGGGCAATTGCAGATGCGAAAGACTGACTCAGTCTTCTCCAGCCATCGCAATAAGCCAATAGCACCTTCAGTGCCTTTAAAGTTCACAGGGTGGCAGCTAAGGAAGTCCTTATAGGTGGAAGGTTTAACAGGAGTAGAGTTGGGTGGTGTTTCAGAACTTTCAGATCGCCGTTGCCCCGCAATTAATGCTTCAGCAACCAGTTGATCAACCTGAGCTTGAGTGTAGGTTCGTCTTGGCGGCATGATTCTTGCAAAAGTAAAAAGAAGATGGGTGAGTTGTCAGTACTAAATCATGACATATCACATATGTATTTATATTTATGTTGTAATATACGACAACACAGGCGAAGTCATGATTCGGTAGACAACAGGGTTTGATGTAGGCTGAGAGTTTTCAAATGTTTTTAGGATATGGTTTACAAATAATATGGTGAGTTTGTGAATCGTGATTCGGGGTTTGTTCGGATAAAAATGAAGTTATCAACAGTATGGGCGAAATAAGGTTTGGTTTGTGAAAACCTAACTGGCCTCCTAGTGAACACCTAACAGTACAGTGGAGTTTGTCGTAAAAAGTTACAGGCGTATGATTATGTAGGCGGCAGTAAATAAACACTAAGTCCCGATCTTCATATCGAAGGACGTTGAAGTAGCTATCTTTGTCAATTACAGGTGTGTAGATGGTAACTAGAGTATCCTTGTATAAAGCCTATTCATACGTCTTCAATATACAATAGCATGGAGCGTAATATGTATCCGAGACCTATGTATGTATATATCCCTATATCACATAATAGTCTATTCATATATGTATGTACCATATATACCTATGTATCCACCTAGCCGTGTCTAGCACATAACAATTAGAAGTCCCGGTTCTCTCGTGATCAGAGTCCACTAATGTATTCCTGTTCAACATAACCCCTTTCAGATCTTACATCATCTTTGTTTAATTGTACATAGTTAGCTACGCTATGTTAAATTAAACTTGTATGATAAAATCCCTGAACCAGTTATATCTAATGAGGAATACTGCCTAACAGTTATAGTCTAGGCCCACTAAATACAACCTAGTTCGCTATAACCTTAGGCTCTAATACCAATCTGTCACACCCCCTATTTTATGATTTGCGGAAGCGATGATTTGGGTGTGACTAATCAAATATCAAAACACCAAGATTACAACAAACGACTCTACATGAGACGTTTATAAATATTTCAAAAGTAATACAAGGTCTAAGTCATAAGTTTACATTATAAAGGTGAGTTCGCCAAAATGATTTCCGAAGATTTTAATACATAACGTTTAACAAAATATGATGCAGGAAAATCTTCATCTGTTTGCAAGCATGCAACTCATACTAACTAACATATCCTGCGGGCCATCCTTACTGAGCAACCCTACTGTTGCTGGGTACCTGAGAATGCAACACTAAAAGGTCAGCTATAAAGCTGGTGAATCTCACAGGTTTAAAATAAACATTGATGTGATCAACATGATTATCCGACGATAATTAAACAATGTAAACCGAACAATGATATAACATAATAAGGTTTCCGAACCATGATATAACCGACACAAATATTGCACTGAGCTATGATTCAAAGCATAACCCGATATTTGCCTCCCGTTTTGGTGATACACCCGTAACAATTACTAAAGTGCCCGTTTTTAACTTGGTTGTAGCCAACAACCCGGACGGGGACGTCACTCCCATGATAGTACTATCCTTTAGTAATCGCGCCTTATTAAGTTAATAAATCATACACTGTTGAGGACTTTTACCGAATTAAAACACTCGTGCATATACCGTACAATGAAAATCAATACCGACAATAATAACTGAAACAATGAACAAGTTAATTATTAAATTAACTAACCGAATAACTTGTGATCACTAAAACAATTTGTGTTGCATCTCCCCCGAATTTAAAAACAGTAAACAGTGAAAATGGGGCCGTGAGACTCACCTGAGTCACCGAGCAATGATTATCCGATAAGGAATGAACAGCCCGAAACCTCCAAATGCCCTAAGCATATAAGGTTATACACATGAGTGAATGTCTATTTAGATCGTTCCCAAAATGTGTTCACTCAACCGTTAAATGTCCATTTTATTCCGATTGTATGTTTTTGAAAGCGATTGAATTTGTATTTATAAGATTTGACGGCTCGTTGGTGACAATTTATGATAATAATCCATGTATTATTATGTGTTCGATTATTATAAAGTATATTCCGTATTCTCCGTGTGTTTAAAATGTATATTTATCGAAGTATAGACATATGAGTATAACTTGCTTATCCGTACATTGTACCGTATGTATATATATATATATATATATATATATATATATATATATATATATATATATTGTCATTTTTATCTGGGTTCCATATTAAAATTACCAAAGTTCATTTCGGGTTAAATTCCTTAACGCTTTTTCAAATAGTTTTATGTTTATCGTTTTGAGGTTCGTTTTTGTTGACTTGGTCAAACGGACTCGGTTTGACCCGAAACTTTTAGGGAAGTCTTAAATATGTTAAATAAGCTTTATAAAATTTTCGTTACGTTTTATGGTCGACCCGAAGTGTCGGTTTTGTGAAATAACAAAAACAGTCCCTAGTTTAGTTTTCGGTTTAGTCGGTTTGCTTCGCCATTTATTTTGGCTCATTTCTGTTCCGATTTGGGTTCCGCAAAAATTACCGCATATTCTACTAGGTCTCTAGTACTTTCCTTAATTTTACCAAGAACCATGGAAGTCTCTAAGTTAGTTAAATAAAATCGAGAAGGTGTCGGGTCTAAAATCCGGCCAAAAACAGTAACAGTCGTACAAATCGCATTTTCTGTAAAAATGGGTGTATTTCTGGAGAAAGTGTAAAACATGAAAGTTGTAGTTCTCTTTCATACGAAAATTTCGTTATGTGGTTCGTTGTCTAATTCAAAGTACACGATTTTATATGATTTAATTGGTGGGACTGTTTTCAGAAACCAAAAACAGAAAATGTATAAGTGTACAAAAACGTATTTAGATCATTATTTTGGACATTTTTGAGTTGAGTGAGCTTATAAACAAGTAAATATACTTAATCCAAGTAAAAATAATGAAAGAGTTTAGATTTATACCCAAGAAAATCGTGATTTAGAGAGGATGATGGAATCGTGCTCGGTTTCGCTTCCTCCTTTGTTTCCTTTGTTTTCCCTTCGATTTTGCTCCAAGTTTTTGTGCTAGATTTTAGTGTTGATGATGGTGGTTGTGATGAGATAAATAGAGAATAGATAGAGCCGTGAGATATAGAGATAGAGGGTAGAAAAGGTGAAAAAAAGAAATGAAATAAAAATGGAAAACATAGGGGTGTGTTTGGTGTTGTAAGTCAACAAGAAAAGAGACATGATCCACCATTTGTGGAAGGCCATAACCAGCTGGGTGGGGGCCCCATATGGGGTGTGGGTTTGTCAAATTTTGTTCCCCAAATTTTACGCTCTGTGCGGTGCTCGTTTCCCCGGTCGTTTCGTCGTCCGTTTAAACGTTAAACGTTTTATATTATACGTTTAGTTACCGATTTAAAACTCGATATTTTTGGTAAAAGTTTTACTCCAAAATAATATGTTTCAAGATACAAAATATTGGTTGGGTCCATTTGATCTTTGGTTGATAATTATACGATTGTTTGCTTCGGGTAACGTTTTAAACGTTATAAATGATTTTCGTGTGACCGTAATAATTTTAAATGAAGTATTTATTAAAATACTTAACTTTGAGTTATAAAAATATAACTTGGTTTTATTTCGTATTCCGGGCGCGTTTTGGGCGTTTTCGTCGAGTTCCGATCACATTTTTAATAAACGTATACTTTTATTATATTATTACCATAATATAAATAACGTTATTAAATAATTTCGTATTGTTTAATAATTGTTTCACCAACGTCCGTATTTTGATTTGTGCGTTCTTTCAGATTGATTTATCATGTGATTATTAAATAATCATCTAACATTATATATATATATTATCCGAATACTTTCATTTTAACATGTACCAAGTATAAATAATTAAAGTTTAAATTAGGAGCTAATTTAGCCCTTTTTGACCGGGTGTCACACCTACTCTCCCTACATTTTGGTTGCCTTGCTGGCTTTCGTGTTGGATCCTACCGACTTGGATCAGATCCTACCGACTTGGATCAGGGATACTTACTTTCCCACAAAACATTTTCTTTATAGGATATCTACTTTCCTACAACTAATAGGATGCATACTTTCATACAAAACATTATATTTAGGATACGAATTTTCCTACAAATAACTTTAAACATATATTTGGATAACATTCCACAAAACTCTATTCAACTGTTATGGCAATAACTATTTGTGAACATATTGATTTACCAACTATACTTGTGGACATAAAAAAACATGTGAATTCACTCAACCATGTGTTGACCTTATACTATGTTTTTCAGAGAATAAGCTGCACGTAAGAACCGCCTGCACATATGGGACTCTAGGCGACCCGCGAAGCGTTTAGGATGCCATTTTTGAAACAGATGGATTTCTTTTGGGTTAAGTGTTTGTAAATGTATATAACTATGCGTTGACTTCTTTAGTGTGTACGTAACTAAATTGACCTCCATTGTATGTACGAAACTATTTATTGTCGTACATTGTATGTATTTTGGTGACGTGTTATCAAATATAAGGTGACAAGTGGCATCTTTACCGGTTGACAAGTCACCGAAATTCATACAATGTACGATAATAAATAATTTCGTGCATACAATGGAGGTCAGTTTAGTTACGTACACACTAAAGAAGTCAACGCATAGTTACATACATTTACAAATACTTAACCCATTTCTTTTATATAACTAAACTGATTTAGTCATATTTACGAAATCTACTTTTGTACAACTTAACTACTTTTACACTTGTACGATTCGATGAATCGTAAAACTTTGTAACTATTACTCTTGGCATCTTAATATATATGTTCTGTTGTATGCATGTACTTTGTATACGTCGTCGCCCCCACTCGATCTAATGCTTCCGCAAAACACTATGGTAATCACAATTAACAAATTTGGGGGTGCGACATATTCAACCTTCAAACTAAATGTTATTATTTTGAATGGATAGACCATAAAACTTAAATACTTCGTAATAACCGTAAAAGAACAAATACAAGTAATAGATCATCTAATGGTGGATTTACATACTCATAATTCATCTCAAATTATTATTTTTTAGAAAGGTAAGTACTTACACACCCCATTACCACGAATATGTACATCACAAATATATATAAATGTCCCATCCCGGGACTTGAACCCCCAAACTCATGGTTAAAAAGGTTACCACGATACCGCTAAACTAATGACCCTTAAGTATAATTCATCTCAAATAAATCTTCATTTAGATGCATTTATTTAAAATATTAATTTATCGACTTTCATGTTTTGCTCTTCTATAAAAAGCATAAGATGCATCTATATAATTGTTAAGTAGTTTGATTTTGAAACCGTGTATGACTTGAGTTGTATGTAATTAGTTGAATGTCAATTTTGACATAATATTAAAACAAAGTTTGACTGAAATTTTTTACGGAGTATGAGATAAATGGTTGGGAGTAATAAATGAGGGTAAATTGAGAAGTTTAATAATTTTTAATTGTTATTTTTGCAAGTAGATAATCTTTGGAGACAAAAAAAAAAAAAGATATTGGTTCCCGTACGGAAGTATCATATTGAACGCAAGTGAGAGAAGGTACTCATTTTCTCAAAAACTACCCAATTTTCATTGATTAAATCTACAATCGGATGGAGTAACTGTAATCGAATGGATCAGATGAAGAGGAATTCGATTGTTGCACGCGCCGCTGATTCCGTTGCGCAACCGCTGGAAAACGCCGATGCTCTAATTGATTCCATCGAGACGTTCATCTTCGATTGTGATGGTATATATATACTTTTTAGTTAATTTTTGAACGAGTGTATTTACTGAGTTATGTTATCACGTATTGAACGGATTCAATTGATTTCAGATACTCTATTTGTAGTTTGGTGATGTTTTTGTTCATTTTTGTGAGAGACGAGTAGTATTTAATTTGAAGCTGTGATGCACCTTTTTTATCTATTATGATGAACATAAAAATCTGTTATGATGCATCATTTTTTACAATGTGATGTACCATCTTTATGCATATTTTTATCTATTACGATGAACATTAATATATGTTATGATGACCATTTTTACTCTGTAATACATCATGTTTTTAATCTTTGATGCATCGTTTTTTCAATGTGATGCACCAGTTTTACTTTGTGATGCACCTTTTTTGTCAATGTTATAATAGCAGGAGTCCATATCTAAAAAGTTTATATTAATTACAAAAATGCCACCGCGTCATTTTGATCCGTAGATTAGATCTATTTTTTGAAATTGATGGTTGTGATCAATTTGACGTCCCCTTCTCTCCTTTTTTGACTTCCTCCCTCGAACCACACCCAAAAAAAATAGTATGGTAGACAATAAAAGTGGGACGAATGATGTATATTATTTTGTTAAATATTGTGTCATCATTTGAAGACGATGAAACATGAAAAGAAATAAGAAAAAAATTACAAAAAGAAAGAGGGAGGGGGGGGGGGGGATAAAAATGGAATTGTGCTGTTTGGATCGAACTCATGACATTTCGTTTAAGTCGAACCACACAAACCACTTAATCCGCACAACCATATACGCCTAGATATCTTTCATATATTATTTTACATCATCTGGAACTGGTTATTTACACCTATCAAATCAAGCCACTTGTCACGTAAGGAGACAGCTACAGTAAAACCTAGCACAATACCCGCGCAATGAGGCGGTGAAAGTGATGACGGTAGATGGAATGACAAGTAACGATTTTAAAATGAATATAAATGTAAATATTGAAGATTTATTATATGATGTTTGTGTTGTGTATTATTTTATCTCTATAATAAATATTATTGAAAGAAATATGATTCCTTTGTAGTAATCTACATATTAATGGAAATGATTTGATCATATATTATATTATATGCGTTAATTAATAGTTATAAATGTGATAGGAGTATTTTAGGAACTTTACTTATTTTTAAGTATTTTAAGATTTAACATTGGACATGCTTCATAAGTAACAATAGATAATAGATTATAGATAGAACACTTCTCTTGAAATTCAATTTCTAACTAAAAATTCATTTCCATTTCTATATATCAAGAATTCAAGATTAGTTTCCTGAAAGTGATCTTACGTTTAATAGGAAAAAAAAATTACGTTGTTCACCGTGTTGACGTCAACTTGCACTTGAAGTTCAAATTTTGACTTATGTAGTTACGCATATTGAAGGGAATCTTAAATATAATATTCAGAATATTATGATTATATAAATATATATATATAAAATGTGACTGGTTCAAAGACGCAAGTCTCTTTTTGGACGGAAGTGAACGAAGCAATAGGGTATTGCTATGTGTCCTCTCCATTTCTCCATCCCCTTCATTTCTCAACCTTTTTAATTTCTCTACCTTTTTCATTTCTCTAACCTTATCATTTCTCTTCCACTTTTTTTCCTTAAATTTTTTAGTGTTTTATTTTTTTAAATTAACTTTGTTTCTTATTATTATTTCCTTTTTTTGTTTGTTTTTTTTTTTGCATTTTTTAAAAGTTCTTGTTATCAGTTTATTTTTTTTTTCAACTTTTTCATTTAACCCTTTTCACAACTTTTTTATCATTGTTTTTGTTTTTTTCGTGTTTTTTTTACCCTTTTTTCTGTTGTTATTTTACCTCACGTTGTTATATGTAAATACAATTTTATATATAGTATTATAAAAAAAATTATGTGATGCACCATATTCATACCTTGAATAAAATAAATTTTGATATAACAAAGTATGCATTGTAAAATTAAAATTATGATGCACCATATTTTATAACTATGATGCATCAAGATTTATACACTAATGATGTTTATCGTATATATAAAAGTTGGAGCGTCATATTTATAACTATGATGCATCATATTTTATATCTATGATGCACCATGTTTTATAACTATGATGCACCACCTTTTAATTTAATAACGATATTTTATAGTATATTTTGAAAGTTGATGCATGCTATTTTAAACACTCGATGCATCATGTTTTATAATTATGATGAACCATGTATTTATAACTGTGATGCACCATGTTTTATAACTATCATGCACCACCTTTTAGTTCAATAACGATGTTTTTATAGTATTTTTTAAAATTCAATACATGATATTTTAAACACTCAATGCACCATATTTTATAACTATGATGAACCATGTTTTATAACTATGATGCACCATTTTTTAATTTAATAACAATGTTTTATAGTTTTTTTGAAAGTCGATGCATGATATTTTAAATACTCGATACATCATATTCAGAGAAAATCAGTGTATCATAGTTATAATGTTGGTAAACACAATAAAAATTTAGTTTTATTGCATCTTGTTTCCAATATTCATGTGCATCATTATATATAATATATGGTGCATCACAAATTTCAAAATGATATAAAAAAGAAAAAACTAAATAGAAAAAAAGGTTAAAAATTAAATTTTTAAAATTTTAAAGTAATAATATTTTTCTAAAAAAATGTTAACAAATTTTATTTAATTATTTATTAATTTTTTTTTTAACAAAAGTGTTATATAAGATTTTACATGTTTAAAAAAATTATTTTTTAAGTTTAAATATTATTTTATAGTAAATTTTTTCAACAAAAATATAAATTAAAAATAATGAAATAGAAAATAAAGTGAAGAAAAAAAGAAAGGGAGAAAATTGGAAAAAAAAAGGGTGGAGAAATAAGAAATAGGGAGAAAAGAATAAAAAATGTGGAGAAATGAAGAGACACTTGTCACCTTCTCATTGGCTTCTTTTCATTCTCTCACTTTTACACCTTCTTTCAGGAACCTCACCCATATAAAATATAAATATATATATATATATATAGGGTAGCGATGTAGGGGGAAGTGCAAAATATGGTGGAAGAGGGAAGTAAATAACCACCAGTAATTTCATGAAGTCTATAATAATTAGTGTGGAGGTGCACACATTTGATCACCTCTATGATATTGAAAACCCATTTACCCCTAAAACAAATTATCTCACAAACGACAAATCAAAAAATTATGAAAATTGCATCATAAAATTCAGTGTTTTCTCATCTTCAATTTAAGATCTATAAAGGCATATTTTCGACGAGTTTTTTTTCTTCATTTTTTGGTTGGTTTTACATATACTAACATATGTATTAGTGACTTAGTGTTGCGTTTAGGGTTTAGGGTTTGGGGTTTAGGGTTTTGCAAAAGCCCTAAACCCTAAATTCCAAACCCTAACCCCTAAAACCTAAACCCAAAATGCTTTAATAAACCCTAAAATTTAAAGCATACTAAACCCTACTAAACCCTAAACCCTAAACCTTACTAAACTCTAAACCCTACTAACCCCCAATCATAACCCAAAATCTAATTTATAACAAAATATTACATATGTGTTTATAATTTGTAAAACTTACCAAAAAATGAAAAAAAATAAACTCGTTGAAAGTATGCCTTGAGTGATCTTAAATCGAAGAGGAGAAAATGCTGAATTAAATGGTGCAATTTTTATAATTTTTCGACTGTGAGATAATTTGTTTTAGGGATAAATGGGTTTTCTTTGTACACGTGGCGTATTCTCATTGGTATTTCAATGCTTCCATTAAATTTTCATGAAATACATACCACAAGAATATGGTGCACCTTAATTTGGTTTGATGAGATGTATTGTTAGATCAACACTTCCCCCTTTCCTCCAAATTGTACCACTTCCCTCTGGATCAAACCACTATATATATATATATAATTTAGGGAGAAGGTTTTTTTAGGGAGAGACAAAATGAGAAAGATTTTTTGTTACTATGATTCAGTATATTTCTTCTAAGATTCAAATTTGTATTACTATAACTTTTGAATCATAGCAACAAAAAACTAAATGTTATTAATAAACTATTGAACCAAAGCAATATAATGTAGAATTATATTAATATAAAAATTGAATCTTAGGAATAAAATATTGAATCATAGTAATAAAAAATCATTCTCCTTATTCTCTCTCTAAATTTCGTTCTTATATATATATATATATATATATATATATATATATATATATATATATATATATATATATAGTTTGGATCAAATAAGAATACCTTAAAAGTAAAAAGGGCTAAGAACATCTCATAAATGTACAACTAGCAAACAAATTCATTAGGTTCAAACTCATACATGTCAAATATGTGTTAAAAAAAAAGATGCGAACTTTCAGAAATGCACAAAAATAAAAAAAACGATTGATGCACAATTATAAAGATAATCGTGCATCAATTATTTTTTTGATTTTTGTGAATTTTCAAAAATTCCTTAATATAGTAAAAGCAATATATAAAATAAAATATAAATATAACTAACAACTTGAACTAAGACCCCTTACTATGGTAAACTCCAACTGACGCATCAGTTGGAGCCATATCAGTGCCACGTCAGCTTTTTCTAAAACTGACACAAATTGACATTCCACTACCTATGGTGAACATCAGTTTCCATCACTTCTCTTTTTTATGGGCCCACATTTATCAATATACATTTATTATTATACACTCAACAAATTAAAAAAAAAAAAAGAAAAAAAGTCATTGGTCCCACACTTTAGAGCCGAAGCCCGTCGCCAAACCGACGAAATCCTAACCGATGCCCAACTGATGTTTTGCTGCCTATGGCATCAGTTGGAAAAGCTCCGTCGGTTACAAACCGACGTACAAACCGAAGTACCATAGTAACCCCTCTAATAAATAGGATGATCCGCTTAGAAATGGAAAATGCTGTTGGGCCGTCTCTTTTTTCTAGCGTAGTAGGTGATCAACCAAAAACTCAGATAAGATAAATAATTACTCGTAAAGGTTTCTTATATTTTCAAATCTAAGTCACGTGATTTGAAAAATTCAATGTTACATGCTCATTAATCTCAAAGTGTTAGTCAAAAGATTTGAAGCTTTATCCGTCGAAAAAAATAAAGAAATTGAGATATGCATAAAACGCATCCTATCCTATATATATATACATGTAGGGGTGTACATAAATGGTTTGGAACCGTCAGAACCGGTAAAATGAACCGGAACCGGACCATAACCGAACCTAACCGTGATATAATGGTTCGGTTCCTGGTTCTAATATTTTAGTGTTAATGGTTCGCGGTCCGGTTCGGTTCCAGAACCGTTAAAACCGTACAAAACCAGAACCGAACCAAAATATACTTAGTAATATTATTTTTGGGTTAATGGCACGTAAATGCATCCAACTTGTCAAAAAATGCTATTGTATGCAGTGAACTTTTAAAAATGTTATTGTATGCATCCAACTTGCTAATTACGTTTTATTGTGTGTATTCATTAACACTAATTACGTTTGACCATCCTACGTGGCATTTTCGTCCGACGTGGCACTGCCACGTCAACGCCATGTCATATTAGGTTCAATACATTTTCAGGTCATCTTCTTCATCAACTTCATTTTTTCCGGTGACGCTATTTTTTATTGCGAAATCATTTTTCCGACGACATTATTTTTTTCCACCAATACCACCACAGTGGGAATGCCTTCATCGGTGGGTTTGTCGAAAAATATGAGGTCGTCGGAAAAATGATTTCGCCGGAAAAAATGGTGGAGATGGTGGTGATGTCAGAGATGGTAGTGAGTTGGAGATGGTAGTGAAGTGGAGATGATATAGTTTGGTGGTTCGAGATGTTTAAATTGGTTGTTGTGATGTTGTCGTAAAAAATTGTGTCGCCGGAAAAAATGGTGGAGGTGATTGGGGATAGTGATGTATTAGAGATTGTGATATGGTGGAGATGATAGGGTTGGTGGCTATTGGTTGTGGTGGTATCTTTGAAAGAAAAAAAAATGATTTCGCCGGAAAAAATAGCGTCGCCGGAAAAAATGAAGTTGATGAAGAAGATGACCTGAAAATGTATTGAACTTAATATGACATGGCGTTGACGTGGCAGTGCCACGTCGGACGAAAATGCCACGTAGGATGGTCAAACGTAATTAGTGTTAATGAATACACACAATAGAACGTAATTAGCAAGTTGGATGCATACAATAGCATTTTTAAAAGTTCACTGCATACAATAGCATTTTTTGACAAGTTGGATGCATTTACGTGCCATTAACCCTATTATTTTTCTTATATAAAGTCATGTTTCAACTGTACAACTTCAATCTTCAATTTATTACGTATATCTAATATTGGAATTGCGTATAAAGTGTGTTATTAATTATGTATATGTCATTATTCAACATTCATATGTGTCAATTTTGTAAGCCCTTACAAGACATCAATGGTAAAAACTTAGAGATTATATTAGCTAAGTTTTAAGAAGCCATTTAGATACATGAAAAACAATAACACGTGATTATTTTCTTATTATCGAAAGAAATTTCATTCACAAATGAATTACTCTTGGAGTTTGTTAACGTGTGCGCCTAACTTATTTGGTTCTTGGTTTTGAACCAAAACCGTCATAACCGAACCGGTACCGAACCGGACCAGAACCGCAATTACATGGTTCGGTTCGTGGTCCTTATTTTTTTATTAATTGGTTCGTGGTTCGGTTCGGTTTTGGTCCAGTTTGGTGCGGTTCTTGAACCATGTACACCCCTATATACATGTTCAAGCTTATCAAATTACTCAATGATCCCACTCCAAGTGTCCACCTTACTATTTTGGGTTGTCCCAAATAAGTGTTCACTTCTATGTTACAACCAATCGGAAAGGACTTTAGTAGGTAGATATGTAATTTGATTGGTAAAAAGTGTAGTTAGTGGAGAATCATACAACTGTGTGCAAAGTCAAAGTGGACACTTAGACTGAGACAGAGGGAATATATTTTTATTGACTTTCACGCTTTGCGCAGCTTTATACGGTAATTATTAAATGATGCAATTTTGATACTCCGTAACTTACTATTACTTCAATTCAACTTTAATAAGTGGTTCTTAATATTGATGATATTTGAGTTTTTAGACCAATGATAATGGTATTCATCGGTTTCAACCGATGAAGCCATGGTTTTTTTCCGGGAAAATCACAAAAATGATCCAATCACCACACCCCTTTTAACAAAATAATCATTTGACCAACCATTTTAACAAACTAATCCTTTGACTGGCGCCGGGTCGGCGCCCCTGACGCCCCACCCTCAAAAGAAGTGCCACGTGGAAAAAGCTTGCATCATTATCGCCAGGGGTGCCACCATGTGGGACCGGCGCCCCAGGCGCCCCACCATTATGGCCGGCGTCCCAATATTAAATATTAATAAATCTTTCCACGTGGCACGTCTTTTGAGGGTGGGGCGCCAGGGGCACCGACCCGGCGTCAGTCAAAGGATTAGTTTGTTAAAATGGTTGGTCAAAGGATTATTTTGTCAAAAGGGGTGTGGTGATTGAATCATTTTTGTGATTTTCCCGCTTTTTTCCCCCATTAGCACGGTTTCTTCTTTTCTTAAGCCATGTATTGTTATTTTTTTGTTTAGTGTATGTAAATGTAGATATATTGGTAAATGTGAGCTCAAAAATTAAAGTGATGAAAGAAGAGTTCAGAGTGTTTCATCGGTCTTTCATCAGTTGTGGATGTACTAAAATGACGCAAGTGAAGAAGCTAGTGTTGGGAGTGGTCTTATAAACCCTTAGCAAACTACATACAAGATTGATTTTGTGTAACACACAAACATGACATGACAAATACAGTGATGAAACAACATTTATTGATGTAAATCAACAACGTCGAAAGAGAGCAAATATTCTTTAGTCATAAAGACACTAAAAACGAAATCAGACATTGATAGACATTATTCCATCACCATATAGAAAACAAGTTGCGTTGAGATGGTTATACAAAGTTGAACCATCATTACAAATCACATATAAAGGTTCACACTAGGCAACCTTTGAGTTGGGATAGCGACAAGCGTTTTCAGTTTTTTAAGAGAGAGGCCAAATTTATCGGAGACGTCATGTTTTTCGCCATTGGGCAACCTCCAGTTGAAAGAGTGCAAGAGTGAAGCCAAAATATACATTTGCATCTTCTCGGCCAATGGTATACCTGGACACACTCTTCTTCCGGATCCAAATGGGAGAAACTTTAGATTGTTTCCTCTCCAATCACATTTGTTTGCCCCCTCATGAGTCAAGAACCTTTCGGGACTAAATTCCAAAGGATTGTCCCAATATTGAGGATCTCTATGGATTGCCCAAGCATTCAGAAAGACAGTACAACCTTTTGGGATAGTGTATCCACCTACTATACAATCCTTGCTCGGTGACCGCGGGATTAGGAAAGGGCTCACCGTGTGTAATCGAAATGTTTCTTTAATGGTTGCCTCTAGGTAATGTAATTGTGGTAAATGAGATTCTTCAACAATGTTTTCTACTCCTACAACTTCTGCTAACTCTTCTTGAACCCTTTTCATTACATTATGGTTTTTTATCATTATTGTCATCACCCATTCTGTTAGTGTTGTAGTTGACTCTGTTCCCCCGATCATAATGTCCTGATACAACAAAGTTTAACCAAATTGTTTAGAACGGAATCAAAATCATATGTCTATTTTTTTAGAGAAATGTTACACTCACATAAAGTTTACAAAGAAAATTTCACAAAATGATGTGGAGCATGAGATGGACCAATTAAAAATATCTTTTATTTCTCTCTCTTGCTTCACTCTCTTAATATTATTGGTCTACATCATTTTGTAAATTTTATTTTTGTAAAGATTTTGTGATTAAATCATATCTCATTTTTTTACAAGGTCGTTCCCAAAGGGTTTAGGGCTTTGTGCAAATTAAAATGTGTAAAATAAGGTTTCAAAGGCTTAAAAAGCTCGAATTAATGATAATTTGTGAGTATAAATTAGGTTAATTTCTTTACATAGATAGACAATTTTGAGTCAATTTCCCACGGCTGATTTGATGATAAGCTTATGATGACCAATAGCACAACCTAAAATCATACAAGAAAGAATAGACAACTTAATTGATTGGGCCAAGTTAATTAAGAATTTGAACATACCAGAATAAGTCCCTTCACTTGGGTCAAGTTAAGCTGTTTCTGTTCCATGAGCTCTAATAAGATCTGTAAAAAATCTTTCTTTTCCCCTGGATTTACATCATCATCTAACTTTTTGGAGTTAGATTTGATTCGATCGTTAATGATGCTTGTGAAAAGTTGATCCAACTTCTTATGTTGCTTATTCATCTCCTGTTTAATACCTTGAACATCAAACCATGCAAGGCTAGGGAAGAAATCAGACACATTTGGCTGACCAATTAGCTCAACGATCTTTGAGGCCAAAATCTGCAACTCGCCTCCAAGATGGCTATCTTTTGCCCCTTTATCTGACGAGTTGTCCCAAACCATACTCGTTATGACGTTGGCAACCGTGAAGAAAGCAATATCTCTAACATGAACCGTCATCCCACTTTTACCATATACAATCTTGATAGTTTTCCTTACTGCATCTCTTCTAAAATGGCTACATGCTTTAAGATTCTTGACGCTTAAGACCTCATGGACAAAGATCTTTCGTAGGTTACGTGAGTAAGAGCCGTTGGAAAATCCTATTTCTTGTCCTCCGTTAGTGATTATTGTTGCAGCAATTGTAGGTTTGCGGTTAGCAAAGATCTCATCTTGGTCACGAACCACCGCGTTTGCTAGTTCTTTGGTGTTTATCACGATCTGAAGTTTGCTTCCCACATAGAACTTGAAGATGGGTCCATATTTGAAACCCATGTTAGTGAACTGTTTGTGCAAGTTCTTAGTGTCAAGAAACGGAAGGTAGCCAACGATTGGCAAGGAACGTGGACCCGGTGGCAGTGATGGTGATGATGATGAACTTGAAAGTTTCGTCATGTACCAAAAAATACCCAAAATCGTTATCGAAATCGTGATAACTACCGTTGTAAGTTGGTTGTTCACTTCCCACCACAATGCCGGAAAGTTTATTTTTTGTGCCATTATTTCAATTGATGGTATTACGTCAAATGCTACAAAAGTCGATCAATGGATTTATATTAACCCATTATATGCTATTATATAGCCAATTAAATCGCATATTTATCGTCAGCTTCTCACGAATTACTTTACAGACTCACGTTGACTTTTCATTGACTGATTATATGAGATTTTGTTTAATTAATAACTAGACTTTAAACCCGTGTATACACACGAGCCGTTGATTTTTAATATGAAATTTCTTATTTAGTTTCTTGTTTCTAATAATAAAGTGTGTAAGTTAATATGTATATTAAGCATTTAGTTAGATTAATGATAATATTTCTTTATGTAAATAGATTTATATAAGTAGAGATTAAAAAACTTAAAAGTTTTTGAAACCTAGTTAGTGAAAAAAATTAATTATTTTAAGTCTATATTAATTTTTTCAAGTAATTTTATTCATATTCGGTGAATTAATAATGAAAACATTACAGATCGATTTTGATTATTTCAAGTAATGAATTAAACTTTTTTTATGTAAGTGAGTACTTGATTAACAAAATTTATTTATGCTTCAATTAATGAATTAAACTTCTTTTATGTAAGTGAGTTCTTGATTAAAAAAATTCATTTTAATAACTTAAGGATCTTATTTAAAATTTACTAAAATTAAAGGACTTAATTGACAAATTAAAACTTAATTAGAATGATGACATCATAAAGTGTTTCCTATATATAATTTAAGATCTCTCCTAACAAACTAAAAGTAGTAACATATGGTACACATACGGGCACAGGGGCGAAGCTATGAATTATGGAGGGGTAAAATCAAAATTATTTTGTGCTTCTTTATAGTTTTAAGGGAGCAAAAGTTTAAAATTGTCATTAATACCTTAAAAATATTTTCTTTTTATGTAATTTCAAAACTTTTGTGAGGGATGGGCATGTGGCTTAGTGTTTCCAAACACGTGTAAACTAAGCAATAAAACTTATCTTATTATATTGAATTTTCTATTAGTTTATTAATATTCAAAACGTGTATGTTCCGGATACGCTAACCGGCCCATGCCAAGCCGCCCCATACCTAACACGTGGATCTTGGTTCTCTATTTTTAAATCACTCTTTTCAATAACTTTCTGTTTCTAACACCTTTTTCCTTATCTATCATTTCTCGATTCTCACATAAATGTAAAAAATCTTTTTTCTCTTTTCGGAGTGATTAATCTGTATTTGAAAGGTTCAGCGTACACTTTTGATGATAATTATTTCAAAATTAGAAAAGAAAATAAAATCAAAATTTAAGTAAGGGGAAAATATCATATATCCCCCATTTAAACCCCCAAATTACAAATTTCCCCACCTAATTACCTTAATTACATATATCCCCAACCTAAACCATAATTCTCTCATATTTACCCATTTTCCTAGATTAATCACAATTAAATATTTTAAATGCATAATATATAACACAATGACCATTTTACCCTTCCCAGACTACCATATATATTACTCCCTCCGTCCCAATTTTATTGTCCCCAGACAAAATGACACGCAGTTTAAGAAAATATAACTATCTCTCTCTTACTTTTTGATAAAATGACAATTTTACCCTCTACTTTTTACCTATTTTTTTGTCTTATATATATACACTAGGGGTAAAAAAGAACTTTATTTCCTTAAACTTTCTATTTATGGAAGTGGACAATTAATTTGGTACATCCCAAAATGGAAATAATGGACAATAGATTAGGGACGGAGGGAGTACTAATAAACATGATCAGTACGTACAATACCTCAAAATTAAAAAGTACGAACTGCACTATATTAAGTGCCTAATTAATCCAACACCAACACACTATTTGTGCCAATCATCCAAAATACACATACACTCAAAATCAATAAAAGCCAAAATAAACAAGATAAGAACAGCAATTCATTTCACCGAAAACAAATTTTATCGAATAATTCAATTGTAATTGTAATTTAGAATAACAGCAACAACAAAAAAACTCAATCGTACAAATAATTGTTGATACGCATATGACATTTTTCTATTTTGATCTCATCAAGATGTTTGTATCATATGATTGAAGCTAAAAGCTACTTATATTTAAGGGAGAAAAATTGGCACCAACATTTGGAGTGAAGGGTAAAATGGTCATTAGTGTTATATATTATGCATTTTAAATATTTAATTGTGATTAATTTAGAAAAATGGATAAATATGAGAGAATTATAGTTTAGGTTGGGGATATATGTAATTAAGGTGATTAGGTGGGGAAATTTGTAATTTGGGGGTTTAAATGGGGGATACATGATATTTTTCCTTAAGTAAAAGGGAATACAGAGTAATGATAACGAGGAGAATGCTTATTTCACTATATTTTAGGACAAAATTGTAAGATTTAAAATGGAGTGATGTTAAAATGTAGTGAAATTTGTAGGTATAAAATGCAGTGCTATTAAATTGCACTTTAGGTAAAATGCAGTAGTTATTGTAAATTACAAAAAAATTGTCCTAAAATGCAGTCAGGTCTTCTCCTCCTTCTCCTCAAATAAGGTTTCCCCTCGGATACTTAACCATCTTTCTATCCCTAATTTTTTAATAATAAAGTAAGGAAAAAAAAAAGAAGCTACAATAAATTTACGACTAATGCAACAAAAAACCCTGGCAGCCCATTCCTGTCTTCACGTCCCCATTCCGATCGTCCTCTCTTTCCAGGTTACACTCGGTCACCGTCGTTTGGTACTTTCACTGTTATAGATTAAACTGAGTTTAGTTGTTTTCCGATCAGCTTCTTCCCTCATGTTCGGTTGATCTCAGTTTGTTTATTGCTACATTCTATTGTTCCCATGTAATTATGTATTTTGTAATTGTGTTTGTAATCTGTAGGCAGTTGAGTATGATTTAGTTTCATGTCTAATCGCCATTAGTTTGTAGTATCATGGAATTGAGTTTGATTTAGTTTTCTTTAATTTATCATGCATATCGGTTACGATGTTCAACTGACAAGAAGATTGTTTAAAAATAGGTAAGATTTTAGTACAAAATAATTACATGTAAGATTTTTTATTGTTCCCATGATTAAAAGTTTGGCCTTTGATGACTATTGTTTTTTTTTTTATAAGCAAAGCTTTATTAAAAACCTTAAAAGGCCCAACTAAACACAAGAAATATGCTCTAAGCCACAAAATTAGACAGACACATAACGAAAAAAGAACTCCAGACAAGGAACCAAGAAAGTAAAAAACAAACGATGAATTACATTTTTCTATTGTGTTCTAATTTTCTATGGTTCCAACATAAAGAAGAAAATGTATGTGCTAGCTAGTCCTTAGTTCTAACTTCTAACTATGAATTACATTTATGGAATTAAAAAAAAAGTGATAGATAAAAGAAATGTTGATGGGTTAAAAAAATATATACGTATACATAAAGAAGATATGTGATAAAACGGTTAAAGATAAAAGGTAAATAAATATGGGTAGCGATGAATTACTAGTTATGTTTTAAAGTGTTGTACAGTACAATATAGTAATGCATAAAAGTGATGTATGACTAAGTTTTAGTGGTGTACGAATCACCACCCAATATATATACGTCGATTTAGGATATATTATTCAATAAAAATGCATTTGGTAATAATGTTGTTTAAACACATGCATCTAGTCATAAACTCGTAAGGAAGATAAATGTTTATTAAATAGTTTGAATCAAAATTAGGGAAGCTTAAGCAACCCCAAAAACGCAGCGGTTATCTAAATCTATTTCAATTATTATTTAAATGAAATTGAGATCCCGTTAATGAATACTTAATGAGCTCCTCTTCAAATTATTAAATCTTCGCTCTCATATATATATATATATATATAGGGGAAGGATCAAGAGGGAAACAATTTTTTGGGGGAAGTAGGGAAGTGTAATATTCATCACGGAGCATCTTAACTTTGCCAATATAAATATCAAAGATAAAATTAAATTTACTCGTATATAGTAATCAAGATCGATGCTATAAAGAATATATTAACAGATGAAAGTCAATTTTAAGTCATAATATTATTTTATGAATATTTATTCAATAAAACGTTAATATTCATCGTGGTGAATGTTAACTTAACATTCATCACGAAGAATGTTAAAAAATAACATTAATTTTCTTTTAACATTCGTCGTGATGAATATTAAGTTAACATTCACCACGACGAACATTAACGATTTGGGATTCAAAATTTATCAATTAATGTTATAGCCTACAAAAAGAATTTATCATGGAAGCTTAACATTCATAGCATCCATTTTGATCAACATTAATTAATTTTCACTTTTTAATTTTCGACAAATGTATTGAAGAAGTTAAGATGCTCCGTGATGAATATTACACTTCCCTACTTCCCCCAAAAAAAGTGCTTCCCCCTGGATTCTCCCACTATATATATATATATATATATATATATATATATAGCCAAAGTTCAAATGAAAACCACAAAAAGGTACGGAACTGCGAGAATTTTTAAATTATAGGGATTTTAACATGTTTAATGATTCAATTACATGTGAACATTGATCTAGATTAAGGTTAAAAGCAAAATAGTTTGAGAAAATATCAAAATAACCTTTAAAATCAAATTTATATATTTCGTTCACATGTGCACATGTGAACATTTCATATATTTTATAGTTTAACACGTCTTTTGTGGTTTTTAACTTTTGTCTGTTAATAATATGAACATTAAATAACATTTATGTGTAATTTGTTGCGTTTAAATGTATAAAAACAATATAATTTAAAACTTCTCGCAGTTCTGTACCTTTTGCGGTTCTCGTTTGAACCTATATACATATATATATATATATATGTATACATGTATATATATATATATACATGTATATATATATTAGACAGTAGCGAGCGGGGTTCGTGGAGCAATGTAAATGGATGGATCATTTGACTTAATTAACCAAAGATTAGACGCCACATGTCATGATTAGTACTTTAAAAATTAATACTGTCATTTACCTTCTAATTTTATTTAAACGAGTTTGGGATCTCATTGATGAATAATTAATTATTTAATTTTATCCTTTTAATATAATTGATCCACATCATGCTATTTTTTAAATAGCCATGTGGTATTGATGCACAAATTAATTACATTTTATTTTATTTATTGGATAATATATATAAAGTTAGTTCGTTCAACTTCTCATTCTCATTGACTAATAATAAGAAGGTATTGATTCCCATTGCAACTACGATGGGTTAAAACTACAATAATAATAACATGTATTATATACTTATATATATATATATATAGTTACGAAATGATAAATGTCGTTATAAAACTTATATAATTACATAAAAATTTATCTCTAATTTGCATTAGTAATATATATTAGTGATCAAGAGGGAAGTGTTTTTTTTTAGGGCAAGGTGGAAGCTTTATTATTCATCATGAAACATCTTACTAATATGAATCAAAACGTCAATAAAAAATTATTTTCACCAATAAATAGTAATCAAAATCGATCCTATAAAAAATATATTAACGAATGAATTTCATTTTTAAGTCATCACATTAGTTGATGAATATTTATTTAATAATTTGTTAACATTCACCGTGATGAATGTTAACTAACATTTATTACGATAAATATTAAATCATCACATTATTTGAAAAATATTTTTAATTTAACATTCTTCACAATGAATGTTATCTAACATTCATCACGATAAATATTAATGATTTTGGATCTAATATTCAGAAATTGATAATTTATTAAGAAATGTTAACATTCATAGCATTGATTTTGATTAACATTTACTAAATTTCAGTTCGTCTTTTGTGAGATTTGTATAGGCAAAAGTAATATGCTTCTTGATGAATAATAACGCTTCTCCCTTCCCTCAAAAAATGCACTTCCCTCTGAATCATTCCAATATATATATACATGTGAGTGTATCTAAATGATATGTTTTTTCTTGTACTCACTTTCTTATATAATTATAGATATAGATTAATTATGTATTTAACTTTTTTGCATATATAAATTTCATCGAACTTTGTAAGAAACTAAGAATATAGCTCTAACTTTGGTAGTTGGCTAATATTAGATGATGATTTTAATTTGATAACGTTGTTAATTTTGATATTGTCTAATTGGAAAAATAATTAAGGTATACAAAATAGATCATAGTTACATAGTATTTTCTTATAAAAAGTTTGTGTTAGTAAAGAGAGATAAATTAAGAAACAATTATGGAAAGTATTAATTTGATTAAGGAAGATGAGTATTGTAAAAATAGATTATAGTTACAATTGTTTGGATATAAATAAAAAAACCTTAAGCAATGCCGTAAGAGCATTAATTATCAAAATAAATTTGCCAAGAGCTTCCAGCTCAAGTGGCATAAGGTGTTTCACCATGACCTCAATGTCATGGGTTCGAACCCGGATGTGAGCAAAATGCTCTTCGGGATGGAGACAGGGGTTTTCTCTCGAAATATTTGGGTTTCCCCTGGAATTGGTGATGGGTATATGAAGAGGCAATGCCACTGAGTCCAATACTGCCTTTCAAAAAAAAAAAAAAAAAAAGAATTTGATTTATTTAAGTGAAATTAAATCTTATTGATGAAATAATTAATTTGGAGTGACGCTCCTCTACAAATGGTCAAATCTCCCTCAATTAGACAATATTAATTTTTAAAATAATAATCATGATACAAATCTCTCTTTATCCACATCATGCTATTTAATATCTACCTGGAATAAGGTTTAAATGAGTACAACAACTTTATGTGAGAATGATAGAACTAGAGCTGGCAATTTTAACCCTATTAGTTATTTATGGGTTAATTTGGTTAATATTTATGAAGGGATGAGTTTGTTGGGTCTCCTCCAATTTTTCTGGATGGGTCTAAATAGGTATTTAATATAACCTCCAATTATATAACAATTAACCAACAGGTCTAACGGGTAAAAAATTTTTTTTCACCTCATTTCAATTTTTTCATTTTTCACTCAAATAAAAAAAAAAGTTTGGTGAAACTCGATAGGTCGACCTGACTCGAGACCCATTTGACCCGGACCCGTTTAGACACATCTTTCTAAATGACTCATCTAAACCAGGACCCATTTAGACCCAAACCCATCTAGACCCATGACCCAACCCGACCCGATCCATTCATTTTGCCACTTATAGAAGGAACCAATAGGAATGCGTCACGTGTCACTAAACCCACTTTCCCCCACGTTTTCAAAATTAAATATCTCCGAAATGGTAAGTAGAAAAATCACAAAAAATTGCACCATAAAAATCGGCGTTTTATTCTCTTCGATTAAAGAAATGACAAGGTATACTTTCGACGATTTTTTTTCTTCGTTTTTTGGTGGTTTTGAAAACGAGTAACACATGTGTTATGAGTTGGTAACACATGTGTTACAAGCTAGTTACACATGTGTTACCAATTTTGTACAATTTGTAAAACCCAAAAAAAAAATCGTCGAAAGTATACCTTGTGAGATGACAAATCGAAGAGAAAAAAAAACTGATTTTTATGGTGCAATTTTTATGATTTTTCGACTTACCGTTTGGGAGATATTTAAGTTTAAAAAACGTAGGGAAAGTGAGTTTTGTGACACATGAGTTTTGTGACACATGACGCTGGTTGGTTCCTCCATTTTCACAAAAAAATCTCATTCTCATTTGAACCTCACCCTATCTATCTAATCTAAATATTAATAAGAAAACTTGTGTCATTCAATAACTCATTTTCATTTGAACCTACGAACTAATCGAATTATTTAACATTATTAAACTTTGAATTATCCAATAAATACACTGATTGATCTAAAAATATATATTGTAAGAAACCCCAATAACCCTCTTATTGTAAAGTTTTTATCTAAATATTATTTCATTATTATTATTATTATTATTATTATTATTATTACTATTCTTCTTCTTCTTATTATCATTATTATTATTATTATTCGTAAGCATCTTACATCGTTTTATTATATGTTTAAAAGGAGCGTTTTGTATTATTTGTTGATTCGATAAAGTTTTTGATTCTTAAATATAATTTTTAGAGTGACTAATTATCAGTTTGTCAATTGTGACTCCATATTTACATGCAATTTGTGTTTAATCCTCTATCTTATAAGAAAGTGTCGCGCCCCGATCCGACACGGTCGTTAACGCAACGGAAGGGGACACGACAGTGGAGTGTTTTAAATTTATAGAGCTGGGGACCTAAGCTTTACTACGGCTGTATAGCAGCAGTATGACCTAGAGTCGTTCTTCAAGCTAATCGTATTGTGAAACGGAAGTATCAAGACAAGTTATTTATTTTAGTGACGGGATTTTTAAAACAGAGTTTTGAGTGGGTTTTTTTTTTTGTTACTTAGGTCCGTAAATTAAAGCAATTAAATAAAAAGTAAATAAATGGAAAACAGAAATAGGGATGAAATCAGTATGGAGGAGATGTGTTTGTTATGACTTCGTTAGCTTATGCGGGGGTGATGCTAGGGTTCTGATATGAAAACGTCTTTTTAAAGGTTTGTGTCTTATCTGAGCTTAATTGTTTGTAGTGTAAACACTAGTACCCTACTGATTGGGGAGACCAATCAGTATGTCACTGAATACTAGGCCAAATTGAGTCTGATCGGAGGAGGATGCTCAACTCTTCAACGTTATCCAGTGACGGAGTAACGACCCTTCTTGGAATGTTAGTTCCTGGGTGCATGAGACAGAGTAACATACCCACTAAGGTTCCGACCTTTCTTAACACTACGGGGACAACGAAGTCAAACAAGACATTTAAGATTAAGACTTGGTTTGGTAACTATTAACTTTATATTAATGGTTATATTTTAGTCTAGAGCTTTCATCACGGTGTACAGTGCGATTATGCATTTCCACAGTTTTCCAGACCCGAGATGTACTAACGGTGTACAGTGCAATTAAGCATTTCCACAGTGTTCCAGATCTTTAGGTGTACTAACGGTGTGCAGTGCGATCAAGCATTTCCACAGCTTTGAAGATAAACCAGGATGTGACACAGTCTTCAACCACCGACATTTCCTTAGCTCCTACGTATTTGTACTCCACCAGAGGTGTTTCCAACGTTACACGAAGTACAGTGCCGTTTACCATGGTCTTTCCGGGGTCACATACTTTATGGTCACTCTAGACTAGTTTAAACTAAGTTTGTATTAAAGCCCAACCATCTATGATATAAACCAGCCCTCACTATTTCCCAATAAATCCCTGATTGATTCACGGTGTACTATACGAAAGGTTTTAAAACAGTATTTCCACAGCTACGCAATTCAGACCATGTTTACAGTTTCAGAAAACATAGATAGGTAGTGACCGTTTGATCAAGGTTCGCGAGTCCTTGTCATAAAGGTTCTAACCACGTTTAATTGGAGGAAAGGCGATTAGGTTTAGAAATTCATAAATACAAGATTAATAAATCGCCGGTTTTCATTATAGGATATAATTGGGATCATTACTTCCACAACGGATTGTGCCCATGACTTTCATAGCTTCCACGTTCCGTACTACACACATAAGTGATGATTCCGGCGCTATACAAATGAAAGCCGTATAACGTTACCTCCGTTGTTTCATAATGTTATCATCCCAATCATATATTTAGAGTAGCATCACCCCACACATATATAAACTAACTACATCATAACAAACACACAGGGAAACTACTCACTACGCATAATAACAGGTCCTAAATCTAGCATAACAACAATAGCAATTATCATTATAACAGATAAGGAAAGAAGTAACCGTTAATAAATCGTAGATTGAATAAGCGTTTAGAGAGAGAGAGTACAAGCAGAACTTCCGCAATATCCTTGAAAATATTACAATAAAAGCCCCTGGACTATTCCCTACGCTATTACAAAAGTAGCCCCTCCGTTAGTTTCAGTTAAATACTAACTGAGAACTAACGAGATCAAACCCTAATTTCTAGAGAGAGAAAGAAAGAAAGAGAGAATAGAGAGAGAGAGAGTGTGTGAGAGAGAAAGTGGAAATGGAGAAATGTGTGGAATGGTGACGTGTGTTGAATGTTGGAGGAGTGACCTCCTATTTATAGGCAAAGCTTGAAATCAGCCGTACAAGTCGCGAAGCACGCACGTACAAGTAAACGAAGCACAAACGGGCAGCATATGGGGTACCAGGGTCGTATACGGCCTTCATAGGGCCGTATACGGTGTATAAAGGGCCGTATATGGTCTATGAAGGGCCGTATACGGTGTGCAAGTCCGTATACGGTTTCCGTCTGATTTCGTTCTTTGCTTAAAACGTTCGTATCTCCTTTGTTATGCGTCCGTTTGACCTGATTCTTTCGACTATGTCTTCGTAATTCCGTTACGCTTCTAATGGTGCCAATATCACTGAAACTGGATGTGTATAACTTTAGCATAGCCGAAATCACTTTATAGGAGTTTGTAACCGTCCTGTCTTCTCCGTTCTTTATCTGATTTGCATGATTCTTGATTTTCTCGTCTCGATTTTACCTATTACAACATATCATAAGGTCAGAATATGTTTATCATAGGATAAATGAGGGTGCGAGAATTGGTTGCTGCTTATTTGCTCCGTTTTGCTCGTTATTCGGATGTTTTTAGTGACTTTTGTAGCAACGTCTATATTTTGAGCACTTTAGTGAATTTTGGTAAATAATGATTGTTTTAGAATGTTTTCACTAAAGATGTGCCCAAAAAGTGTGGAATAATGGCCTTGAAAACATGACTTTTTGTTTCACATCAAGTTATCTCACACTTAGACGTTGCTTGTCCTCAAGCAACACTCAGTTTTTGAAAATATTTTAAAACATTTTTAGAGCGAGCTTCAACATTTTTAAGAGTTACCACTATCAAATGCAAATAAGCTAGTTTCAGGAATTTAGGGGAAGATAAGATGATCCTTCCTTAAACAAGAAAAGATTCTCTTAGGCATACATCCAAATCTCATGATCTTGGAGTACACATGACTAGGCGATCTCACAAAGGGTGGTCACTCAATTCACTCAAAGTGTATCGGGTTTCCTATCAATCTAGAACAAACGAAATCGCTCAAATAGCCAGTCATGCAGCACTCATCGTCATAGGCTTGGTCGAGAATCGGATCTCCACCACTTAGGTGAGGACGGTGCTAATTATCCCAAGACATTCATGAGGGTTGTAGTGTTTGATGAGGGGTAAAGGGTATGGATAGTGGTATTTTTGGGTTGTAGGGGTTGCTTATCTTAAAACAGTTGAGATCATGAACAACTTTATTTCAGAACGGAGAGAGAGGTAGCTTTTGGTCTTCTATCAGGATCTTCTTGTGAGGATGATACTTCAAAGGACTTTAAGCTTTATTCTTGTGGAACTATTTTTTCTTTCTTTTCTTCTTTTTATTTTCTTTTTCTGCTTTTATACTTTTCTATTTTCTTTTCTTCTTCAGAATTTCTTTGCCTGAGAATTTCCAAGGATATTTTTCTTCTTTTGATTCTTTCAGAAATTCCTTATCTTGAACATTTCGAGTCTTTTCGCAGTGTCAATTTTACACACCAAGGATTCTTCAATCTTTTTGAGAGCACGAAGGGGTAGGATAAGTGAAGCGGATATCCTAAAAGATGTCCTTCATAACCTCAGAAATCCTAAGATAAGTTTGGGAATATTTTGGGAAGTAGGGTTTTATGAGGGTTTTATGAAACAAAAGGTTTAGGCTCAACAGGGTTTACTAGGCGGATCATCGATACTAAAAATGAGTATCGGAAGAGTTTTGGGCTTGAAGAGATATGTAAAAAAGGGGTTCAAATCTTAGGGAATGCCAAGGTCATCTAATTGCACCTATACCGCGTACGGTACACACCAATGTGGTCTCGAAGCGTATGTGAAGAGCAAGTTCTAATTCAGAGATGCATGCATCGGCACACACAAAAAATGAATAGTGAAGCATTAAAGATGAATGCTATTAGGCTCAAGATACCTCACTGCAAATAGGTTTGTATGTGCTTCGTCATGCTTCCATCAGATTATTATTTCTTGTTTAAGCAATTTCTACCTTATTTTCCCTAGTTTCCGAAATATATTACTCACATTTGAAAATAGATCCTCTCAAAAGATATTTTGGCTCAAAATTAGCAGAGTTAATCGATAGATTTAGCTCATACCTTCAATTTTCTTGAAAAATTTTTGAAAAATTTGAGGAACATTTTCTGAGTTTACTATTTCGGACATTAAAAATCAAAGAAAACTAACCAAGGTATTCTATACCTGCTATCTCACACTTAGAGGAACATTGTCCCTAATGTTCTCTTGAGTTGAGATTTACTGGAAGTAACACACTTAAAGTTTGAACATGTAAGAAAATGTTTCTCAAGTGTTTGTTTTGGGCTGGAATCCCACACTTAGTGATAAGCTTAGGATAGAGTATAGACTACTTTAACAAACTAACAAAGCAAATAATAAACAGAATCATAAACAAAAGAGAGTAAAGGTTAAGACACTCCCCAGATAGCGAGCAGCAAAGAAGCTGAGAATCTGAATTTGCTGAAAAGAGATGTTGCCAAGATCTTTTTCTGCATTCATGAAGAGTGGCACAACTTCAAGCGTCTTGCTATTGGTTTTTCTCCATCCATTATTTCTTTTGTGAATCAATCTCGTAAGTGTGAACACGTTGGTCGTACCAGTTTACAAACTCAAAGTATTTGCAAATGGAAAGATAAATCACCGTCTCAGAACTTGAAAAGATGTTTTCTACTACAAATCATTTTTCTAAAACATGTGTTTTTAAACGAGTTCGAGCATAATGCATAAAAGTAGTATGCAAGTACCTCAAATGCTCGAAACACATGAATTATCATTTTTCAAATTGATTTCCTTATTTCTGAGACGAGTGGTTTATTTGCAAATGAGTTGTAATATCAGAAAAGTGTTTTGGTGACGACCAAGTGTGAAGGATAGTCAGAGATATATCTTCACTTATTGACACTGTTCTCTCTACACGTCTTATTGCACGGGTTGCCTCCCGAGAAGCGCTGCTTTTAGAGTCGAGAGCTCGACTTTCCCTTCCTTCAGATTAGTTGGTTCTAGAACCTCCAGGACCGGAAGTGCTCAGTAGTGGAATCCTGGGGTTGCGTGGGTAGATCCTCAGAAAATGACGAGCGATGATGTCGACGATGTTCGGAATCTCTGATGAAAAGATAAGGAAGCTTTTAAGATGAGTCTCAGCAACCCTTTTCATGTGTAGAAGATCCCAAGTTATCTCCTTTACTGCTTTGGAGATGGTTCCGCGGGAATCCACAAAAGAGAATCCATCAGCCTCGATCATCTCTCGTTCAGGATGCTGTCGTCTGAGAGAGTCCATGAATCCGAAGAACTGCAGGTGTAGAGTCTCATGATTTGCAATGCCTGAGTTTCCTCTAAGTTCTCGGATTGACTCATGGATCTCTTGAAGTAGGTGAGTCTGATAGTGGGAAAACGTGAGGTTTGAGTTCTTGAAGGTATTGCTTACTATATCGTAAACCTCACGTAATCCGTAGTTGAATATTTGACTATGCTCTTCATCAGGTACCTCAGCGAAGATTTCCTTGATTCGATCAGTGAGGAAGTTCGCGATGTTAACCATTGATCCTTCAGGTATAGAAGAAGGGATGACACGCGTCCTTTCGTCAGAACTCACGTACTCGAGATCTTCGGTAATCTTGTGAGCGTGGTACTCGATGGTGCAGTCAATGTAGAACCTATGAGGAGAAGTCTCGTCGATATGATCATTCCTAGCCATAGAATCTAGAAGTCCCCTAAGATCATTCATCAACCGGATGTCTATGTCTGCGTCGGGATTCCCAGTAGCATTGTACATATTGCTGTGATAAGAATTTAAGAACTCGTGTTGCTCAGCAGAATATGGAAATGCGGATCTGAACAGCGTGTCATAGATCTTCCTGTACATGCGTCTTTGGTCTTCAAAGAACTCTAGCTCCTCAGGTGTTGGTCCGGTAGTGTGGTGCTCTCGTAGCAACTGAGCAGCGAGGTCTTCGGCAAAGGCATTGAGGCGGTTGTGGAAGAATCTGTAATCTTGGGAATTCTCGGCTTGGTTGACCTCAGATTCGGCTATGATTTCCTCAATCAGGTTCCTTTGGTGTGGAGTGTAATCATTGGTGGAGTTAATGATAATGCTTGTCATCATAGGTATGTCGTTTTCGAATTCTTCAATAGCACTTATCATTTCCTCATGGTTGGAGATAGTCGGAATTTGGGGAGAAGCGGGAACAGTCGAAGATGCAAGAAGTAGGACAGACCGAATATCTATTGGAACGTCAGTATAGATGATGTCATCGTCATCACTCTCCTCAGCTGGAGTATCCCTAGCCTGGAAATCAGGGAACTCAACAGTATCGGACTGTGGAAGGGTGTCATCAGTAATCTGAGATATCGGCTGAGAGGAATCCATCTCGATGTCTTTTTCCTCCTGAGAATAAGAATCATGGCTAGATCCGGAGGTGCTTCCCTTCTCGAACTGACTTCGAGGTGCATATGTGTCAAAGGTTTGAATCCTTTGGGGAAGTCGGGATGCTTTATATGCTGCAATCTTTCTCAAGAGTTTGTCTCGAGTCTCTGGGTGCTGTGCGGATAAGGCTATAGTCTTCTCAATATTCAGCAGAGCATCAAGTCGGGGAGACACGAGAGGTTTGGTGGGATCAATAGCTGATGCAATGAGTTTCTCCATGGTGAGACCAAATTCTGCATCATGAGAGTAATCATTCAGTGTATCTTCATCTGATTCATCTTGTGACAGAGGGATGAAGTTCTCAAGGTTCTCGATCTGCATAATCTCTGCTGTCGGTAAATATGAGTCAGGAAGGCATTGATGAGGTGGTGTGGACTGATATACTTCCTCGTGCTCTGATTCTTCCTACTCTTCCTCGGATTCTTCCATTTCTTCTGGTTCCGTTTCTTCCATCTCCTCTTCCTCTGGTTCTGTTTCAGGTTGTTCCTCTTCTTCTTCATCCTACTCTGAATCTTCCTTCTCTTCTATTTCTTCCTCTGGTTCAGATTCTTCCATTTCCTCGTCTTCTGATTCTGACTCTTCAGTAGCTGAGATAAGACAAGTATGCTCGTATGGCCTGTATGGTTCTGGCTCTGAATCAGAAGTGTCATCATCTGAAGTAACTATGCCCATGGATATTGCGTATATCTCTGCATGCTCCATTAGTGAATAGTCGGTCTGATCAATCTTGTATGATATTGTCTGTCCATGTGCTCGTAGACTGATAACCTGAGAGTATACATCAATAATAGCACGTGCAGTATTCATGAATGGCCTACCTAGGATAATGGGTATGTTAATGTCTTCCTGTATATCCATCACTACAAAGTCAGTGGGGAAATAGAACCTGTCAACTTTTACCATGATATTCTCAGCAATGCCTTTCGGGTATCGGACTGATTGATCGGCAAGCTGGACGCTCATTTTAGTAGGCTGGAGAGGTCCTAATTATAATCTGGAGTAGAGCGAGTAAGGCATCAGATTGATACTAGCTCCAAGATCGGCCAAGGAGCGTATTGTGCCTGAGTGATAGATGGAACAGGGCAAGGTAAATCGACCCGTGTCTCCTATCTTTTCCAGTAAGGCATTCTGGATGACAGCTGAACACTCGGCGTTCAGGGAGACTTTAGGAGTGGAAGGAATCTTGTCCTTAGTTGCCAGCATTCGTCGGATGTACTTTGAACTAGAAGGAATTCTAGACACGGTGTCTAAGAACTTTCCATCAAGTTTGAATGACTTGGTATTGTACTTCTTGTGCAGGCGGTTAGGGAAAGGAATCTTAACCTCACGATTCGGCGTGGGCATTGATTTGGTCTCAACTGTCGGTGGGACAGGAGAATGTTCCCTTTCTGGAGAAGCAGTCATAGAAGGAGTTGGTTTATCAGAGTTTAAGGTCTTGGCTTTCTCGACGTGGGGGTTCTGAATAGTATTGCTTGGTAAGGTCCCTTGCGGTCGGGTATCGAGACGTTGGGCTAACTGAACGATCTGGTTCTCAAGGCTTTCAGGACCAAGAGTTTTTCGAAGGAATAGATCAGTTTGGTCTTGTCGAGCCGTAGTCTTTTGGTTGAAAGCGGTTTGACCTTGGATGAATTTACTAAGGTTGTCATCAGTACTCGTGACTGGAATGATGGTCTTCGCAGGCTCAGCAGGCTGGGTATCCTCAGTGGCGGTTAATGGAAGTGGTTGATTGTATGGGAGTTGTGGTTATTGCGGGTACGTCGGATATCGTGGCTGAAACCTGGGCTGGAAGGGTGGTTGGTTGTTCTGTGGAGGATATTGGTTTCCTCGAGTTCTGTGTGACACCCGACAAATCCGGGCTAGTAATTAGTGCCTAATCATTTGTAAATACATGTAATTAGTGCTATATTAGGCTAATTGTATGTATCATTCTGTATATTATTATATATACACAGTTACGCGATTAAATTAAATCGTGCATTTACATATAGGGTGGATTTCGATACATTAATACGGACGTTGGTAAAAAAAAATTATTAAATGAAATGGAGTTATTTAATAACATTAATTATTACTTTATATCATGTTTATAATATAACAAACGTATACGTTTTGCTAAAACGTGACCGAACGCGACTAAAACGTACGAAACACGCCCGACAGACAGGATAATTCGAAAGTTATATTTTTATAACTCAAACTAAGTATTTTTAACAAATACTTCAATTGCAATTATCGTGAATAGACGATAACAATTTATAACGTTTAAAACGTTACATTAGTTAAACAAACGTATCATCCAATACGGACACTCGAACGAAAGCCCGAATATTAATTTGGCAACTTAAAGTATGTTATTTGAACGAAACTATCATCTGAAAATATCGAGTTTTAAACCGTTACTGAAACATATTATATATAACGTAGAACGTACTAATAAACGTATAAACGATCGGGTAAACGAACACGGGTATAATATCATTATTGGGGACAAGATTTAACACAAAAATAAAGAAATCGCCTCCTTTTTGACTCACCAAAATGCCGGCCAACACCCTCCTTTTTTTTAGGATCTTGTAGTTTTGCTTTTTGACTAAGCACACATACATACATGAACCATTCCATCATTTCATTTTATCTCATTTCTTCCTTATCTATCTCAAGTATCTCGGCTCTCTCTCTATGCTCATCAACCACCATCATTTTCCTCATTATTTACCATAAATCTAGCACCACAATTGAAGAAAAATCAAAGGAAAAGGAAAGAAACGGAGAGGAGAAGCATAACCGAACTCGTCATCTCATTTCTTTGCTAGACCATCGATTTCTCTTGTAAGAAACACTTTTACCTCTCAAGTTTTACTTACTTTGAAGTATACATACATGTTAGCTTGTTCATTTGATGGTAAAATGTCCAAAACAAAGCCTTAAAACGTTTTTTTTAAACATATATATTCTAACAGATTCTGTCTTCATAAAACCGTCACACGAAATCAAGTATATCTCGAAAACTAGGAAGAACCAACTCTCGACTTCTAAACAAAAAATGTTCCTTAAGATATCGTCTACAACTTTTATTTTTGGCCCTCGGACCAGATCTTCACGGATCATGGCTAAAAACGCGAGTCTTTGGACTGAACTCACTGTCTGACCAAAACCGACCACTCTTCGTATTTATTTTTGTTAAAAATAGTAAACGAACATATAAAAATACCATAAAGTTCAAAAATGAACTAGACATATATGAAAAAATGTGTGATTTTTGGTTAGTCCTGTTTCGAACTAGAAGTTAGTTAAAGCGAGAGATTTATTGGGACGAAATCTGGAAAAATATAACTAAAAGGGACTGTTTTGGTCTAAACATAGAAACGACACTTTGAGAGGTCTACGAAACATAAAGAAAAGTTTTATAAACTTATTTGATCATTTTAGGAGTTGGGTAAAAGTTGCGGGTCAAACCGAGACTGTTGACCACGTTTTCGACAATAACATATACCTACGACACTTAACTCGAGTGACGCTATTTTTATGACTAATAGTGATAACTTGCGACACCTAGCCTAGTGTCACTACCAATAGTGGAAACGAGTAACAAACAGTGGAAACAAGTGACGCATAAGACAGAATTCCAAAACATAGATTTTCTCTAAGTGTCGAACACTTACAAACTATCGAACCTTATACGATACTATTAGAACATGATATACATATACTTTTATAAGTATACACAATTCAAATATAATAGTAATAGTTTGAGATTATTATTATTACCATCAGTCACCAACGGACCGTACATATTTTCAAAATACAAACAAACAAACCAAATGTATTTGGACATTACTAGTTGAATGAGCAACTAGCATAGATGGTCTGTTGAGACATCTAATCAGTTAAACCTTGCGCGTTTAATACGCCCGGCAGGTTTCCACATCTAATCATTAAACCTTGCGCGTTAGGACGCCCGACAGGTTTCAGTCGTCGAAACGACATCAAATCATTGTGAACCTTCATAATTGTTTGCTAACAATTCATCAGACTCAGGTGAGTCTCATAGCCCCTTTTTAAATGCTTTTACCTAGGGGTGAGATACATGCTCGTTTTGCTTTACATGTGAACGCAAGTATCAAATTATCACGTATGCTGCATGAGTTGTTTTCATCTAATCAATCAAAGTCTTCTGAAGCATAGTTCTGTTAATATCATTTAGCGTGAATGTTAGTGTATGGTACCATATGGGATTGACAATCCCCGTCCGAGTTAGCAAGCACTAACCTGTCAAACGGACGCATTATCATTTGTTCAGTATTGAGTGTAGATTAGGCACTCATAGAGAGGCACCTCGCTCAGGTCCTTGAATGTGGATCCTGACCCCTCAGTTAAGCTCAGACTATGTGCTCATGGTAGCGATACTCATCATTTATCTATTTACATGTTTGTAAATCAATTCATTAAATCTTGCGGTTCATAAATCATATCTTATCATATTAAACCTGTGAGCTCACCAGCTTTTAGCTGACCTTTTAGCATGTTATCTCAGGTACTCAGCAGTAGGTTGGACTGCCCATCAGGATACTGTAGCTCGAGTCGCATGCAAACATATAAACATCAAGAGATTTCCTTGCATTTCTATATTTTGTATAAATTAGATATGTACTAGAATCTCTCAAGTATCTATGCGAACTCATCTTTTGTAAACTATATGTAGACTCATACGTTAATCAATGTATTTTGTAAAACGACGCATGTAGTGGTCGTTCATTATGTATCTTATGTGCTTTGTTATTGATTCGCAACCCGAATTAGGGGGTGTGACAGATTGGTATCAGAGCCTAAGGTTATAGTGAACTAGGTTTCATTAGTGGGCCTAGACTATGACCGTTAGGCAGTATTTTCTGTTAAGTATGATTGGTTCAAGAGTTACGTCATACAAGTTTAATTTAACATAGCTTGATCAACTATGTACAATTAAATAATGATGATGTAAGGCTTGAAATGGTTATGCTGGAATAGGAATACATTAGTTGACTCTGACCACGAGAGAAACCGGGACTCATAATTGTTTGTGCTAGACACTCATAAGACTATTATGTGATATAAGTATATATACATAGATAGTCATCGCTCAAGCACTGTACGCTAGTCTATTATATATTATATATATATGGGCACTCACATTTCCAAATACTTTTATATAGATATGGCACACACACCCACTGAAACATCTTCTACCTCATTCCACTCTCAACAACCTCTCTTGGGATCACGAAACTCATAGGTAGCTAGGAGAACCACCAAGTTACTTCGAGCTAGACCTTATCCAACTCACAACAATTCAAATAACCAGGCTAGTTAGCACGTAGTTGCTAGTCAGTAGAGATGGTTATTCAACGCCTCTTGATTGTTCTATAATGTTGATTGTCATAATTGTGATGTTGTATATTACCGCATTTGTATATGTACATCTATGATGATCATCATTTGTGAACAATTTCTCATGAACCCTATCCTTCTATTCTCAGGAAATCATGCCGCCAAAGTCAAGGACTTACACCGATGCCCAGATGGCATCCCTCATTTCCCAGGCAGTAACTGAAGCCTTGGCGCGACAGTCATCAGAGACCTCCGGAAGGACTAGTGATACTGCCAATACCACTCCTACTGCCAAGCCTTGTTCCTACAAGGACTTCCAAAACTGCAAACCCTTAAGCTTTAAAGGAACTGAAGGAGCCATCGGCCTAATCAGATGGTTCGAGAAGATGGAGTCCATCTTCCGCATCAGTAAATGTGCGGAAGAGGATAGAGTTCAGTTCTCCACATGCACCCTTGCTGACGGTGCCCTCACCTGGTGGAACTCGTATGCCCAGTCTGTGGGTATAGATAATGCCTATCTACTTCCATGGCAAAACCACTATTCAGGGGGCAATTCGATTAGCTCATGAGCTCATGGCTATGCAAGAGAGCTAAGGAACCCTTGTCTCATCTTCTGGGAACAACAACAAGAGGAAATGGTCAGGGAATCAGAATCAGCAGACCTTCAAAAAGACTGAGACTGTCAAAAATGACACATCGGGTTCTGGAGAAAGGAAAGGGTACACTGGAAGTAAACCCTACTGTTCCAAGTGCAACCGTCATCACGATGGTCCTTGTGGTACCCCCTGTAACAACTGCAAGAGATATGGACATCTTACCAAAGACTGCCGAACCCCTGCAACCAACCCCACCACCAACACCAATAACAACCAACCTAGAGCATGCTATGAGTGTGGAAACACTGGACACTTCAGGAATGCGTGTCCAAAGTTGAAGAACAAGGGTAACAACAACAACAATGCTAGAGGCAGAGCATTCGTGCTGAACGCTGGAGACGCCTGTGAAGACCCTAATGTGGTCACGGGTATGTTTCTTCTCAACAATTTAACTGCTTCAGTTTTGTTTGATACTGGTGCTGATAAGAGTTTTATATCTGAGGAATTTAGCCCACTATTAGACATTTCCCCAGTTGCCTTAGAAGCTAAGTACACTGTAGAGCTAGCTAATGGCAAATTGATTGAGGCCGATAGTGTGATACCAAATTGTACTTTAAACATTGCAAATGAACTCTTTTCCATAAACCTCATACCTGTCGAGATTGGAAGTTTCGAAATCATTGTCGGCATGGATTGGCTATCCAAGCACCGAGCTGAAATCGTCTGCTATGACAAAATTGTTCGTATTCCTCTCGTCACTGGTAGTACTTTGATCGTACAAGGGGAGACCGGTGGGACGAGATTGAATATCATATCCTGCATGAGAACCCACAAATACCTAAGAAAAGGTTATCAGGTAATCCTCGCTCATGTTATTGAGAAAAAGTTAGAGGAGAAGCAAGTTGAGGATGTGCCCATCGTCAGAGACTTTCCAGAAGTCTTTCCAGAAGAATTGCCTGGTCTTCCACCACCGAGGCAAGTTGAGTTCTCAATTGACCTTGTGCCTGGGGCAGCACCCGTGGCACGAGCACCATATCGTTTAGCCCCTTCAGAACTTCATGAGTTGTCTATTCAGCTGCAGGAACTCCTGGATAAGGGTTTCATAAGGCCGAGTTCTTCACCCTGGGGAGCTCCGGTCCTGTTTGTGAAAAAAAAGGACGGTTCACTCAGGATGTGTATCGACTACAGAGAGTTGAACAAATTAACCATCAAGAACCGTTATCCACTTCCCCGTATTGATGACCTGTTCGACCAACTCCAAGGGTCAAGTGTCTATTCGAAAATAGATCTACGATCTGTTTATCATCAGTTACGAGTTCGCGACGAAGATATTCCAAAAACCGCTTTCCGAACTCGCTATGGTCGTTACGAGTTTCAGGTAATGGCCTTTGGTTTGACAAACGCACCGGCAGTATTCATGGATCTTATGAACCGTGTGTGCAAACCATATCTCGACAAGTTTGTCATTGTCTTCATCGATGACATTCTTATCTACTCGCGCAACGAGGAGGAACACGCGCAGCATCTCAAAGTCATTCTAGAACTTCTCAGACACGAAGAGTTATATGCTAAGTTCTCCAAGTGTGAGTTCTGGATGCAAACTGTCCAATTCCTTGGTCATGTAATTGACAGTCAGGGAATTCATGTTGATCCCTCAAAGATTGAGGCTACCAGGTGCTGGCAAGCACCGTCAACGCCGACAGAAGTACGCCAATTTCTAGGATTGGCTGGTTATTATCGGCGCTTCATTGAGAATTTCTCCAAAATAGCTCAACCTCTCACAACACTGACTCAGAAAGAGAAGAAGTTCAATTGGACTGATAAACAAGAGTCAGCATTTCAGTTATTAAAGCAAAAGCTTTGCAGTGCGCCTATCCTATCACTGCCCGAAGGCAACGAAGACTTCGTGGTATACTACGATGCTTCGCATCAGGGTCTTGGTTGCGTGTTGATGCAATGAGAGAAAGTCATAGCCTACGCCTCCCGACAACTCAAAGTTCACGAGAAGAACTACACAACTCATGATCTCGAATTAGGAGCCGTAGTGTTCGCACTCAAAATCTGGAGACATTATCTGTATGGCACGAAATGTACCATCTTCACTGATCATAAAAGTCTTCAGCATATATTCGATCAGAAGGATCTCAACATGAGGCAACGTCGCTGGGTCGAGTTGCTTACCGATTATGATTGTGAGATCAAGTATCATCCAGGAAAGGCTAACGTAGTTGCCGATGCCCTAAGTCGAAAAGAGCGCACCAAACCACTTCGAGTCCGAGCCCTCAGTATGACCATTCATAATGATTTAATCATTCAAATCCTCACCGCTCAACTCGAAGCATTGAAACCTGAAAACATCAAAGATGAGGCCTTGCGAAATATGGAAAATCAATTTGAAATCAAACCCAATGGGGTCAAGTACTTCGCAAGACGAATCTGGTTACCCAAATTTGGAAACCTCCGCGACTTGGTGATGGATGAAGCTCACAAGTCCAAATACTCCATACATCTTGGATCGGACAGGATGTATCATGGAATCAAGGAATTGTACTGGTGGCCAAACATGAAAGCAGAGATTGCCACGTACGTCAGCAAGTGCCTCACATGTTCCAAAGTCAAAGCCGAATATCAGAGACCTTCCGGCTTGCTCCAGCAACCTGAAATCCCTCAATGGAAATGGGAGCAGATCTCCATGGATTTCATCACAAAACTCCCTAAAACAGCTAGCGGTTGCGACACCATTTGGGTGATCGTTGATCGGCTCACCAAATCAGCTCATTTCCTCGCCATGAAGGAAACTGACAAAATGGAACGTCTCACGCGAGTCTATATGAAGGAGATCGTATCAAGACATGGCGTTCCTATCTCGATCATCTCTGACAGAGATAGTCGTTTCACTTCTCAGTTTTGGAGATCATTGCAGAACTCGTTAGGTACTCGTCTAGACATGAGTACTGCGTATCATCCTCAAACCGATGGCCAAAGCGAAATGACAATTCAAACACTGGAAGATATGCTACGCGCTTGCGTAATTGATTTCGGTGCAAATTGGGAGCATCATTTTCCATTGTGTGAATTCTCGTACAACAACAGCTACCACACCAGTATTGGAGCTGCTCCTTTCGAGGCACTGTACGGTCGTAAGTGCCGGTCGCCTATCTGTTGGACCGAAGTTGGAGACAGCCAACTGACTGGTCCTGAAATCATTCATGAGACCACCGAGAAGATCGTTGGTATCTAGCAACGGCTGAAGGCCGCACGTGATCGTCAGAAGAGTTATGCTGACGTGAGACGCAAGCATCTCGAGTTCCAAGTTGGGGATCGGGTATTGCTCAAAGTGTCACCTTGGAAAGGTGTCATCCGATTCGGCAAACGTGGGAAGTTAAATCCTAGGTACATCGGACCTTTTGAAATCCTTGAAAGGATTGGTCCAGTCGCATATCGATTGCAGCTACCTCCTCAGCTCAGTAGCGTGCATCCCACATTTCACATTTCTAACCTGAAGAAATGTTTGTCTGATGAGACGCTTATCATTCCTCTCGACGAAATCCATATCGATGATAAACTTCATGTTATCGAGACTCCGGTGGAAATCATGGACCGCGAGGTCAAACAGTTGAAACAAAGTCGTATTCCCATCGTCAAGGTCCGGTGGAATTCGCGGCGTGGTCCGGAATTCACTTGGGAACGGGAAGACCAAATGCGACTCAAATATCCACAGTTATTCTCAGACTCCACTCCACATCCGACTCAGAGCTAAATTTCGGGACGAAATTCTCGTAACAAGGGGAGAATGTGACACCCGACAAATCCAGGCTAGTAATTAGTGCCTAATCATTTGTAAATACATGTAATTAGTGCTATATTAGGCTAATTGTATGTATCATTCTGTATATTATTATATATACACAGTTACGCGATTAAATTAAATCGTGCATTTACATATCGGGTGGATTTCGATACATTAATACGGACGTTGGTAAAAAAAAATTATTAAATGAAATGGAGTTATTTAATAACATTAATTATTACTTTATATCATGTTTATAATATAACAAACGTATACGTTTTGCTAAAACGTGACCGAACGCGACTAAAACGTACGAAACACGCCCGACAGACAGGATAATTCGAAAGTTATATTTTTATAACTCAAACTAAGTATTTTTAACAAATACTTCAATTGCAATTATCGTGAATAGACGATAACAATTTATAACGTTTAAAACGTTACATTAGTTAAACAAACGTATCATCCAATACGGACACTCGAACGAAAGCCCGAATATTAATTTGGCAACTTAAAGTATGTTATTTGAACGAAACTATCATCTGAAAATATCGAGTTTTAAACCGTTACCGAAACATATTATATATAACGTAGAACGTACTAATAAACGTATAAACGATCGGGTAAACGAACACGGGTATAATATCATTATTGGGGACAAGATTTAACACAAAAATAAAGAAATCGCCTCCTTTTTGACTCACCAAAATGCCGACCAACACCCTCCTTTTTTTTAGGATCTTGTAGTTTTGCTTTTTGACTAAGCACACATACATACATGAACCATTCCATCATTTCATTTTATCTCATTTCTTCCTTATCTATCTCAAGTATCTTGGCTCTCTCTCTATGCTCATCAACCACCATCATTTTCCTCATTATTTACCATAAATCTAGCACCACAATTGAAGAAAAATCAAAGGAAAAGGAAAGAAACGGAGAGGAGAAGCATAACCGAACTCGTCATCTCATTTCTTTGCTAGACCATCGATTTCTCTTGTAAGAAACACTTTTACCTCTCAAGTTTTACTTACTTTGAAGTATACATACATGTTAGCTTGTTCATTTGATGGTAAAATGTCCAAAACAAAGCCTTAAAAACGTTTTTTTTTAAACATATATATTCTAACAGATTCTGTCTTCATAAAACCGTCACACGAAATCAAGTATATCTCGAAAACTAGGAAGAACCAACTCTCGACTTCTAAACGAAAAATGTTCCTTAAGATATCGTCTACAACTTTTATTTTTGGCCCTCGGACCAGATCTTCACGGATCATGGCTAAAAACGCGAGTCTTTGGACTGAACTCACTGTCTGACCAAAACCGACCACTCTTCGTATTTATTTTTGTTAAAAATAGTAAACGAACATATAAAAATACCATAAAGTTCAGAAATGAACTAGACATATATGAGAACATGTGTGATTTTTGGTTAGTCCTGTTTCGAACTAGAAGTTAGTTAAAGCGAGAGTTATTGGGACGAAATCTGGAAAAATATAACTAAAAGGGACTGTTTTGGTCTAAACATGGAAACGACACTTCGAGAGGTCTACGAAACATAAAGAGTTCTTGAATGTGGATCCTGACCCCTCAGTTAAACTCAGGTCCTTGAATGTGGATCCTGACCCCTCAGTTAAACTCAGACTATGTGCTCATGGCAGCGATACTCATCATTTATCTATTTACATGTTTGTAAATCAATTCATTAAATCTTGCGGTTCATAAATCATATCTTATCATATTAAACCTGTGAGCTCACCAGCTTTTTAGCTGACCTTTTAGCATGTTATCTCAAGTACTCAGCAGTAGGTTGGACTGCCCATCAGGATACTGTAGCTCGAGTCGCATGCAAACATATAAACATCAAGAGATTTCCTTGCATTTCTATTTTTTGTATAAATTAGATATGTACTAGAATCTCTCAAGTATCTTTGCGAACTCATCTTTTGTAAACTATATGTAGACTCATACGTTAATCAATGTATTTTGTAAAACGACGCATGTAGTGGTCGTTCATTATGTATCTTATGTGCTTTGTTATTGATTAGTCGCGCCCCGACCCGATTCGCTTTCGCAACCCGAATTAGGGGGTGTGACATTCTGGGTGGTGAAGTTCTAGCGAAGCCAGGAGGATTTTGAGGTCTGACAGGGAACTGGGCATAGTAGACCGAACCGTCAGTAGGATCTTCGTACTCAACCTCGTATTCTTCAGTGGGATGGTTGACAAAGTTCTGGCAAGCCTGAACTTGGTGGATCTGCTGTGGTTGTTTCTTCAGATCTGCTATTTGTTTTGTCAGAGTCTCAATTTGTTCGCTTAGAGACTTAATGGCTTTAGTTTGGCGGGTGTTATTTGCGGAGAGGGGTAAGGATGAGGATTGCTCATCAGACTTCCAATCGTGGTGGTGCATCGTCATATCCTCAATCAAGCTCCATGCTTCATTATCAGTAAGTTTCATGAAGTTTCCTTGAGCTGCTGCGTCAAGATTGATGCGATGGTTAGGATCAAGACCTCGGTAGAAGGTGCACACCTTGTCAGTCTTCCTCATTTGGTGGTTTGGACATTTCCTCAGTAAACTCTTGAATCGCTCCCATGCTGAGTAGATAGATTCATCGTGGGCTTGTTGGAAGTTTGCGATGTCATTCTTTGCCTGAGTTTGTTTGGACGGGGGAAAGTATCTAGCGAGAAACTTATTACCCATGTCGGTCCATGAGGTGATTGAGCCGTTCTCAAGTCCCTCAAACCAGGTAGAAGCATGTAAAGCGAGAGAATAGGGGAACAAGTACAAGCGGATGATATCCTGCTCAACCCCATTCTGCTTATAGGAGTTTGAAACCTGAATGAATTTGTCGATATGAGCGTTGGGATCATCATGGGGTAGACCGTGGAATTGGCAGTTATCTTTTATGAGTTGTACGATGTGGTGTTTAAACTCAAAAGAAGCTCCGTCAATCACTGGATAGCTAATCGGTCCTCCTCGTCCTTCGATGGATGGTTTGGTGTTGTCGGCGAGAGTAACACGAGCGGCCATTTGTGGAAAACGGGAACGTCTTTCTTTGCGGATGGTACAGATAATCGACTCAGGATCGGGTACGAAAATGAGAGATTCGGATCCGGATGATCTGGTCGAATATCGTTGTGGGATATGGGAAGATATTGTCGGTTGGAACAAGGAAAAGAAAATAAGAATGGGAAAGAAGTATCACTAAATAGAAAACTCGTCTGGATTCTTCAGAGTCTTACGATTAACTCCCCGGCAGCGGCGCCAAAAGCTTGTCGCGCCCCGATCCGACACGGTCGTCAACGCAACGGAAGGGGACACGACAGTGGAGTGTTTTAAAATTATAGAGCTGGGGACCTAAGCTTTACTACGGCTTTATAGCAGCAGTATGACCTAGGGTCGTTCTTCAAGCTAATCGTATTGTGAAACGGAAGTATCAAGACAAGTTGTTTATTTTAGTGACGGGATTTTTAAAACAGAGTTTTGAGTGGGTTTTTTTTTTGTTACTTAGGTCCGTAAATTAAAGCAATTAAATAAAAAGTAAATAAATGGAAAACAGAAATAGGGATGAAATCAGTATGGAGGAGATGTGTTTGTTATGACTTCGTTAGCTTATGCGGGGGTGATGCTAGGGTTTTGATATGAAAACGTCTTTTTAAAGGTTTGTGTCTTATCTGAGCTTAATTGTTTGTAGTGTAAACACTAGTACCCTACTGATTGGGGAGACCAATCAGTATGTCACTGAATACTAGGCCAAATTGAGTCTGATCGGAGGAGGATGCTCAACTCTTCAACGTTATCCAGTGACGGAGAAACGACCCTTCTTTGAATGTTAGTTCCTGGGTGCATGAGATAGAGTAACATACCCACTAAGGTTCCGACCTTTCTTAACACTACGGGGACAACGAAGTCAAACAAGGCATTAAGATTAAGACTTGGTTTGGTAACTATTAACTTTATATTAATGGTTATATTTTAGTCTAGAGCTTTCATCATGGTGTACAGTGCGCTTATGCATTTCCACAGTTTTCTAGACCCGAGATGTACTAACGGTGTACAGTGCAATTAAGCATTTCCACAGTGTTCCAGATCTTTAGGTGTACTAACGGTGTACAGCGCGATCAAGTATTTCCACAGCTTTGAAGATAAACCAGGATGTGACACAGTCTTCAACCACCGACATTTCCTTAGCTCCTACGTATTTGTACTCCACCAGAGGTGTTTCCAACGTTACACGAAGTACAGTGCCGTTTACCCTGGTCTTTCCGGGGTCACATACTTTATGGTCACTCTAGACTAGTTTAAACTAAGTTTGTATTAAAGCCCAACCATCTATGATATAAACCAGCCCTCACTATTTCCCAATAAATCCCTGATTGATTCACGGTGTACTATACGAAAGGTTTTAAAACAGTATTTCCACAGCTACGCAATTCAGACCATGTTTACAGTTTCAGAAAACATAGATAGGTAGTGACCGTTTGATCAAGGTTCGCGACTCCTTGTCATAAAGGTTCTAACCACGTTTAATTGGAGGAAAGACGATTAGGTTTAGAAATTCATAAATACAAGATTAATAAATCACCGGTTTTCATTATAGGATATAATTGGGATAATTACTTCCACAACGGATTGTGCCCACGACTTTCATAGCTTTCACGTTCCGTACTACACACATAAGTGATGATTCCGGCGCTATACAAATGAAAGCCGTATAACGTTACCTCCGTTGTTTCATAATGTTATCATCCCAATCATATATTTAGAGTAGCATCACCCCACACATATATAAACTAACTACATCATAACAAACACACAGGGAAACTACTCACTACGCATAATAACAGGTCCTAAATCTAGCATAACAACAATAGCAATTATCATTATAACAGATAAGGAAAGAAGTAACCGTTAATAAAGTGTAGATTGAATAAGCGTTTAGAGAGAGAGAGAGTACAAGCAGAACTTCCGCAATATCCTTGACAATATTACAATAAAAGCCCCTGGACTATTCCCTACACTATTACAAAAGTAGCCCCTCCGTTAGTTTCAGTTAAATACTAACTGAGAACTAACGAGATCAAACCCTAATTTCTAGAGAGAGAAAGAAAGAAAGAGAGAATAGAGAGAGAGAGAGAGAGAGTGTGTGAGAGAGAAAGTGGAAATGGAAAAATGTGTGGAATGGTGAGGTGTGTTGAATGTTGGAGGAGTGACCTCCTATTTATAGGCAAAGCTTGAAATCAGCCGTACAAGTCGCGAAGCACGCACGTACAAGCAAACGAAGCACAAACGGGCAGCATATGGGGTACCAGGGGCCGTATACGGCCTTCATAGGGCCGTATACGGTGTATAAAGGGCCGTATACGGTCTATGAAGGGCCGTATACGGTGTGCAAGGCCGTATACGGCTTCCGTCTGATTTCGTTCGTTGCTTAAAACGTCCGTATCTCCTTTGTTATGCGTCCGTTTGACCTGATTCTTTCGCCTGTGTCTTCGTAATTCCGTTACACTTCTAATGTTGCCAATATCACTGAAATTGGATGTGTATAACTTTAGCATAGCCGAAATCACTTTATAAGAGTTTGTAACCGTCCTGTCTTCTCCGTTCTTTATCTGATTTGCATGATTCTTGATTTTCTCGTCTCGATTTTACCTATTACAACATATCATAAGGTTAGAATAGGTTTATCATAGGATAAATGAGGGTGCGAGAATTGGTTGCTGCTTATGTGCTCCGTTTTGCTCGTTATTAGGATGTTTTTAGTGACTTTTGTAGCAACGTCTATATTTTGAGCACTTTAGTGAATTTTGGTAAATAATGATTGTTTTAGAATGTTTTCACTAAAGATGTGCCCAAAAAGTGTGGAATAATGGCCTTGAAAATATGACTTTTTGCGTCACATCAGAAAGAAAGGAAGAAAAAAAAACCCTCCAATTTTTGTACCTTTTTACTATTAAGTTTGATAAACCTGGAAGTCTATCACAACTCAGCCACAACGCAATCGGATCAACTCGAATACTAGCGGAAATAGTAAACGAGTAATAAGAACGAGTGATGTAAAGTACTTAGACAATTGATTGCACAAAATCAGCTATATTAGCTTTGTATTCACTTAGAGAGAATTACAAGAGTGCTTCCATAAGTCTTAGCAACAAATGACCTAACATGACCTATTTATAGACCAACAAAAATAGTCCTTCGACAATGGTTAAGTGAAAGTCAAACTTTAGTCAACACGAGAATCAATTCTCGCATTAACTAATCATTGTCGCAGTCCCTTTGTCACAGTCCTTTTGTTGCAGAATCTAACACTTAGAGAAATTTTACAACTTTACAAAATTCAAACCAAGTTTAGACATTTCATGTTCTAACAAACTCCCCCTTGGATAAAGCTTGGTTTTTCTTGATCTTTAAATCATTTTGGCAGATTCTCTCTAGCATGAATCCCATGAGCACAGCAAACATCGACAACTCTTTGAAATTTTGCAGCTTGCATTCGATCTTCATCATTATCATCATGCATAATCGGGTTGGCACACAACTTCAGCAAATCAGTTTCAGACATGTTAATCAGACTAAGAGGATCATACACATATACCACAAACTCTCTTGGCCATATGATTTTATCATTTTGCTCTCGATCATAGCAATAGATTTCCGCTTCTCCTGTGTCATGCACATATTGCCAAAAGTGAATGTATTTTGTGAAATTCACTGGCACCTTCTCCAATGGAATCCTTCTTTTGCATTTGACTCTAGGATATGAGAGCTCCACCCATGGTTGATTTATAATAGGATAAATCCTGAAAGTGTTCACAAACCGTCTTGGAAAGGTTTCCTGAATATGTACATATCTTTCAGCTTTGTATTCTCTGTACAGTATATCCTCAAACCACTTCAACATACCATTTTCTGATCTGTTTATCATCTGGATAGAAGCAATGTGATTCACCTCGCATTTAGGTAAAGCACCTAATCTATTGAAAGACCAAGGAAAGTATTGAATACCATCTGTTCTTTTAACCATGATGACTTTGTTATCATTGTCATATTTCCAGCTGATGATTCTTCCAACACATTCCCTTCTAGGTATTTTGAAGAATCTTTTAGTTTTCAATTTCTCAGGATTTTCACGTTTGTGGAACCAACTTGGGTACACCCTTTCAGGTTCATCAACACCAGTATGAGCATGTAACATCCTCGTTTTGGGCCTAGTTGAAATCGGTAATTTCTTCATTCTAATTAATTATTTAAATTGTGTCATAAATGATTTATATTATTTAGGCATTGAAATTAATCGGTCAAACGGTTAAATGACTTATTGTGGATAGTAAAATATTACATGTTTTAAATTAATTTAGTTGACGGTAAAATAAAATTGTATTTCCCCGCAAGTGGTTTTTAAGTTCCAGACAATAATAAATACGGGGAATGAAAATTAACACTTATATGGTATATTATATGGGATGGGTCGGTTTTTATTCCCACACATATACACACATACGTACATGCATACATACCTTCAAGAAACCCTAAATCAAAACATGAAGAAATCATCAAATTGGAGCTTCATAACTCGAATTCAAGCTTCCTTAATCATCAAGAACAAGGTATGATCTCATGTTCTTCATTTTCCATAACGTAGAAATTGAGATTTTTGGGGTTTTTGCTAATTAGTAAGTTTAATCCGAAATTGAGGGTTGGTTTTGTGAAATTGTTGTTAGTTAAGATTGTTATTGTTGATTACTAACGAAATTCTAGCTTAAGATTATAAAGTTATGGTGATTCTTAGGGTTTATGATGATTTTGATGGGTTATTGATTATAATCCAAAAATTTAAGGTTATAGCAATTATATTAGTGTTAGTTGATGATTAAATGATGATTATAATATAAACCCTAACTTAGAAATGATGAAGTTGATATATGATCATTAATAAAGTTTGTGAGTTTGGTTGATTTTGAAGAATCCATGTTTTAAGTTGATGTTATTAGTGTATAATTGATAAGTATTGTTAATGATTATATTATAAGGGATTAATGATGATGATTAACATTATTCAAGTTAAAATATAAAGTGATTAAGTGTTCTTGAGAATTTTGATGATTATGATGATTATCATAGGTTATATGATATATTTGATATGGTGTATAATTTAAAACACTTGATTGATAATCAAAGAGTAATGTTGCAAATTATTGACTAAGTATTCATTAAACCATGTGTTAGGGGTTTTGAATGAATTAGTGATATTTGATGGTAATGATCTTATTAAAGATTTAACCATGTTAATGGGGATAATAAAAGTTGATTAAATGAGGTGGTGGTCATAACGATCATAAACTTGATAATTGAGTTTGAATTGTGTTGTTGATATGGTTATTTATAATATTGGAATGATGTTGTATAGATTTTGAGACAAGTAACTAACTTGTGTTATTCCATTGTATTCTCAGATGTGGAGAAGACTCATTGACATTAGACTACTGAGTGGACGGTGGAGGTATTGGTGAGTGGAACAATGTACCTTCAGCGTAACTTAGTTGTAACAGATTGGTTACAACGGGTAAACGTGGTTTTACTGATTATAGACCGATGATTGACATGTTGCCTTGATAGATATAGATTTTGTGATATCTGGCCTTTGGGCATATGTGTTTAATTGGAGGTCAACATGGTTTGGGCTTAAGGGTACTATTGAGTTGCCAACACAGGTCCTTGTACACGGTTTATTATAGGAATACTGTATTGTGTGGGTAAATAGTACCTAGGCTATCGGTTTACCGCTGTATTGGCCTCTAGTTGGTGTGAGGTTGCTTGGGGGCCACCCGGGCATGAGGGCGCCTCAAGGACCGCCGATCCTCCTTGTGGATATTTGTTTGCGATGCTTTTTGCGGTAAACAAATGATTGTGTGTTTACGATGCTGTTGCTGTAAACTGGTTTATTATGCGATGCTTAGTTGTAAACAGATTTGTAATGCTAGGTTGCATTGTAGGTTATTGGTTCATTCACTTAGCGTTGAGCTAATCCCCCACATTACCACTCCTTGCAGGATATGATTAGATTATGGGATGAGCAAGGAGCTGCTGACTGGATGGAATGTTTGACGACCCGATGTTTACTCTGATCTTTGATTTTATAAAATCATTGTTGTCTTTCAAATTATGTAACACCCAAATGATAAAAATTATGTTTTGAAATAGATTGACTATATATGAGTATTATACAATGTAAAAATTATTAATGTTTGTTGGACTTTCGCTTCCGGTTATAATAATAAAAAAAAAATGGTTCTGAAATTGAAGGGTGTTATAGAGCATTTCTGATTTCTGGTTCTTCTTGATCACTACTAACCCAGTCCTCTACATGAACACCATCATCATCTGCTTCAGTTCTAGGTTGAGGTTCAAACCCAGGAGGAAATTCCATATCATCTGAATCATAGTCACCATTATTACACAGCTCAATCAATGGTACTAGATCATCCACAATGATATTAAGTGGAGTAGGACAAAAGTATTCATCATCATCATTATTATCCTCTTCATACTCATCAAACCTATGTGAAGATTCTCCAATCTCAAATCCTGAAGATTCATTGATTTCATCAAAGGTAATAATTTGATTAAGATCATATTCATCATCATTGAGTTAACCATCATGATCTTCTTGAAATTCAAACTCAAAACCAGAATCAACTTTGTTAAGGTCTTCATTTCTCAAGTCATCAAACTCAATACCATCAAACTCAGTCTCTGGAGGTACAATTCTTTCATTTGGAGAAGGAGGTGCAAAGTTCAATGGAGAAACATACAAGGGCTCTTCGGCCTCGGTTTGAACTAACACAATATCTTGTAATGTTTTCCCAACCTCCTTTTCAACCCGTGGTTCCTCTGAAGATGGATTTGGTTGATCATCTTGGTGATCATCAGAAGTAGGACCCTCATTTCTATCAGCATCATCAATATTATCATCTTGATCCATATTGCTAGGCCCTTCGTCTCCACCATCATTTCCACCATCATTGTCATTATCATCAGGTTTATTATTTCCATCACCTATCTCCCCCTGATCAACAAATTTATCTTTTAACTCAGCAAGCTCTTTCTCAAGAGTTTCGATCCTTTGATTTTGAGCTTCTATAACCCGAGTCTGAGTGGAAATAATAGCATCCTGACCATGAATCCTTTGTAAAGCTTGTAATAGATCAGCTCGTAATTTGTCAGTAATTCCCAACAAAGGTTGAACTGCTCTTGTCAAAGCTGCATCAAGTTCAGAGATAACAAAGGAAGCTAAAAGAGTTGTAGAAGATGGAATAGAAGATGAAAGTCATGAAACTTTTGATGCAGAAGAAGAAGATGGCATAGAAGAAGAAGTATCAGCTGTAGAAGAAAATACAGGAACAGAAGAAGAAGTCCCAGCTTCAGAAGAGAAAACCCGAGAATCTGTATGATGAATCAATTTTCATCTCCGGGAAGGTCTCTGCTCATGGATATATTCAGGATCCCTAGCTTCTTCTCTTTGTCTTTTCAAATCTTGTTGCTCTTTTGCAATATTTTCCTAAGTTTGCTGTTGACGAGCAATAGATTCATTGAGAGTTAGAGGTTGAACCTCTTCATCATCAGAAGATTCAGAAGTAGTTGATTTAGCAGTATCATCAACATTTTCGAGATTCTCATCTAGATGTACTTCTGGATCAACTTCATCATCAGTATGCATCAAATCACCCATTGGTGGTTCATTTGCAGCAATATTTCCTGCATCTGCTGGCTCCTCCTCTTCATTAAGTTCCTCTATTTCATCTTCCGGATCCATATGAATCTCTGGTTGTGGAAGCATGAAAGCTTCATCCACAATATGACCATATAAGTCAACCGTTAGAGGCACAGGTTTTCCTCGATATCCATTACAATCTGCAAACACTCTTTTCTGCATCGGAGTGTACTTGAGAATGTTTCCTGAATATGTAAGACCCTAAATATGTTCTTCGAATATGAGCTGCAGAAAGCGAGGATACATGAAGAATCCATCATCAGTCATGTTTAACACCAGGTTCATGAATATATAATGAGAAAAATTGTATGCCCTGTTTTGAATCAAAGCTACCATCAATCCAGCAAGTTGATAACTCATTGCATCTAGCCCTGCTTTCCTTGGTGAAAGACAACCAATCAATGTATGCATCAAGAACTTCCAGTGAGGACATACATGATTCTTCTGTATTTGAGTATCTCCCGGGCTTCGAATAGAATCCATAGCATGAAGGCAGTCATCTATCACATTCCTCGGGATATCATTACTAACATTCTCATGATCATCAAACCGAAGAGTATGCCTAATCATCTGCTCTATGAGAAGAAGTGATTTCCCATCCACAGTAGCTGTAATACAATGTGGTTCTTCATCACAATGATATTCCGTAGTAGCCCAGAAGTCAGTCATATGCCTCTCATAGATGTTTTCCACATGAACACTCAGAGCATACAAAACCCTTGATCTCAAAAAGAACTGAATGACAGGAAAGAACTTCCTGTTTTCTGGTAAGTTAGGTTGCTGTAGAAGATAAGTTGTAGCATTGTGTCTCTTCTCAAACACTTTAGCCGGAGGAAGATGATCCAGTTGTTGCTGAGCTATCTCATCAATGGGTTGCAAAGGAGCTGCCATCTTAAAAGTATACACAAAACTGAAACATATATATGTTATGCACAAGTTGTGAAAACGTTTCAAGTTCCAAAATTTTTGAAAAATTTTCAAAGTATGGAAACTTGCGACAATGACCATTTTACCACTGTTCATACGACAATAGATAACTGTGTATGCGATAATGATATTAATATATAAAATATTAAGATTTTGCAAAGTAAAAGAAAGTCAAATTCTCGCATGGTACTGTTCATACGACAATTAACATTCTCGCGAAACTGGTGGTCAATGGTCAAACAGTCAACTACAAACACTTAAATCGCGATTAAACACTTATTTCTAAGAGATAAAAGATGAAATATATACCAAATGAAGCGGATTTCGAAGACGCACAATACTGTCGGAGTAAATCTTGGTAACTCGAATCACAGAGAAAGAAATTGAAGAGAGAAGATACGGCTAAAAGTAATTGTCGCAGAGAGGTTTTGTCGCAAAAGGTATTCTCGGAATTTTGAAAAGTGAACAAGTGTTTGAAATTTTTTTAAAATCGTTGTTTTATACACTTGCTTTATCCAAGAATTTGTTTCTATTCTCGCAAAAGCCCTAATGGCGATTATGAACAGTAACTACAAACACTTAAATCGCGATTAAACACTTATTTCTAAGAGATAAAAGATGAAATATATACCAAATGAAGCGGATTTCGAAGACGCACAATACTGTCGGAGTAAATCTTGGTAACTCAAATCACAGAGAAAGAAATTGAAGAGAGAAGATACGGCTAAAAGTAATTGTCGCAGAGAGGTTTTGTCGCAAAAGGTATTCTCGGAATTTTGAAAAGTGAACAAGTGTTTGAAAATTTTTTAAAATCGTTGTTTTATACACTTGCTTTATCCAAGAATTTTTTTTTGCGAGAATCATTTTGCGACAAATCACTTCTGCAAAATTATTTTCTTTCAAAAATGATTTAAACATTCTAATCAAATTAAGTATACTTTGGATTTAAAAACTAAAACTAAAAACTAAAAATTAAAACTTAACTAAAAAATTTAAAATCTTTTTATATACAAACTTTAACTAGAACAATACAAAAATCTTTTTGTGGAGTAAATCTCACGTGTTGGGATCATATTGGGATAAATGAATGTATTTTTGCTTTATTATTTAGAAATGTAAGCCTATTTTGATTGTTAATATATTTATCATCTTTAAATTTACTTAGCATTAATAAAACATACTTTCTACTAATTATTTTACTATGATTATTGGTATTGTTGTCCACTTAAGCATTCGTGTATTTAAGTATCTAAATATTCATTATTATTAGCATGCATATTACTTTATATAATTCATACATTAATATACTTTTGAACTAAAAAAACATGTTAATATTTTCTATATAAAGGGTGAGAATATGATGGTATCTTTTGGAAACACAAACATATGTTTGAACAACATGTTTGTACTTAGTACAACAAAGTCACATATGTCATGCTCTGGGTTGGACAAAATAAACTATGATACAGGTCTGTACTTAGTACAACAAAGTATCACAGCTTATCAATAATTTATAATTGAATGGGAATATTTGAGAGTCCGTTTATGAAAATATACGAACTAAGGTGTGTACTTAGTACAACACATTGTTGATAAATTCCCTCAGATACCATAATATAAAGACCCTAAATCATAGATCATAACATGTTTCTAATTCAAAATTTAAGACTTATATATGTCATATTGAATCTAAAGGACTAGGTTCATGTTTGACTTTTTGTCATTTCTTGAGTCTAGAGGACTAGACTCGTTTTGACTTTTATGTCATATATTAATCATATAAACTATATAAAATAATATGCATTTATTATTTACATTTCTTAAGGTAAATACTTAAATTACATAAATGCCTACCAATACATCATATATAAAGCTAATTAGTAGAAAATTTGATTTAATAATGTTATGTAAACCTACTAACACATCAAATATAGTACTTAACATTTCTTTAGGATTTATTTATTAATACATTTCCCAATATACTATCATTTCCTAAGTTTTTACACAAAATCTCCCCCCGATTTTATATTTTTCAAATGTTTTTGGATTTTTGATGACTTTTCTGATGTTTTTGATTTTTTTTTTTAATTTTAAGAAAAGAGAAAACAAAAACTAAAAGAAAAATTATAACGTAAAATATCCAAAGTTTACTGAATTTGATCAAAAGCTTTCATGCCGATCATTGACACCAGTTCCTCAAAGCGTGATTTTGAAAAAGCTTTTGTGAATAAATCCGCATTTTGCTTTGAAGTGTCAATGCTCACCAAGTCAATTAAATGCTTTTCGAAACAATCCCTAATGAAGTGATATCGTATTTCGATATGCTTCGTTTTAGAATGTTGAACGGGATTTTTCGTGATACAAATTGCAGCAGTGTTGTCAATATGCAATGGAGTATTAGTAAAGAGTAAACCGTAATCACGTAGTTGATGCTGAATCCAAAGAATTTGAGAGCAGCAACTTGAAGCTGCAATGTACTCTGCCTCAGCAGTAGAAGTGGACACCGTTGTCTGCTTCTTGCATTGCCTCGTAACTAAACAGTTTCCAAAAAATTGACATCCTCCAGAAGTAGACTTCTTGTCAATATTACAACCACCGTAATCTGAATCCGAATAAGCAGATAATCCAAATTCATCATCACAAGGATACCATATTCCATGATTAGGTTTCCTTTTGAGATAACGAAAAATCCACTGAACAGCTCGCAAGTGAGAAACTTTTGGAGCAGCTTGATATCGTGAACAAAGTGCAACAGCAAACATAATATCTGGTCGAGAAGCCGTGAGATACATAAGAGAACCAATCATGGATCGGTATTCTATGTGATCAGTATCATCGTCTTCAAAAGCGGGTGCAATCTTTTGTGCAAGATCTATGGGAGTTGAGATAGATATGCAATCTAACATCTTGAAGCGAGTCAAGATATCATTTACATATTTTGTCTGATGTATAAAGATACCAGATGGAGTTTTTTGGACTTGCAAGCCCAAAAAGAAAGCCATCTCTACCATAGAACTCATCTCAAACCTTGATTTCATAATCATTTCAAAATCCTTGCACAAAGACTCATCTGTGGATCCAAATATAATGTCGTCAACATACACTTGAACAAGCAACAAGTCACTCTTAGATTTCTTAATGAAGAGTGTACTATCAATTTGTCTTCGAATGAAACCATTTGCAAGCAAATGTTGAGACAAAACAGCATACCACTCCCGAGGCGCTTGATGAAGACCATATAATGCCTTGTCCAACTTGTAGACATGATTTGGAAATTGAGAATCTTCAAATCCGGGAGGTTGACGACAATACACATCTTCATGAACTATTCCATGAAGAAAAGCACTCTTGACATCGAGTTGGTAGACCTTGAATCTCATATTTGAGGCATATGCCAAAAATATACGAATTGATTCAAGACGAGCTACCAGAGCAAAGACTTCATCATAATCAAGACCTTCAACTTGAGTAAATCCTTAAACTACAAGACGGGCTTTATTGCGAACAATAATTCCACTGTCATCTTTCTTAGCACGAAAGACCCATTGTGTACCAATAGAATGAGCATCTTTTGGTAATTCAACTAAGTGCCAAACTTGTAGTTTTGAGAATTGAAGCAATTCTTCTTGCATTACCTCAACCCAAGAAGAGTCTTGCAAAGCTTCTTTCACATTTTTCGGTTCAATTTGTGACAAGAAACATGCCAACAAACACTCATATGAAGATTTAATCTGGTTTCGCGTACGAACACCCGTTGACATATCACCAATGACATTCTCAAGAGGATGTTGATGAGAAGAATTAATCCTTAGAGAAGAATTATCATCAACATCAATATTAACACCGAGATTTGTGGTATCATGAACACTCGAGATTTCTTCATCAGAATTTAGTTCATCAGAATGATTAACTAATTCAGTTGAAGTCTCATGAAAATCTTCATCAGTTGCAACTTGAGAAGGAGCATCATTTTCAGGCTATTGTTGAACATTTTCGGGAACAAGAACATCAGTTTAAGAAGAAGAAGAATTTGGAGAAGCAATTGTTGCAGAAGGAGACGAAAGAACTGGTACAATTAGTTCATAATCATCTCCAAACATCTCATCGGCAGAATTCACAACATGTGAAGTTGGGGCAAAAGAATTGAAGAACGAATCATAGTTAAACAACCAATCTGGTCCAATCCCATTTGGAGATTCAGTATGACGTAGAAACTCTACTTCATAACATTCTTCAACTCGACGTGTCACCTTATTATAAATCCGTTTATTGTGAGAATTTACAGAATAACCAAGAAATAGTCCATCACTTGATTTTTCTGCAAATTTTGATAAACGATCTTTAGTGTTGAGAAGAAGACATGGAAAACCAAATGGCTCAAAGAACTTGATATTTGGTTTTCAATTGTTAAGTAACTCGTAAATCGTTTTGCCCTTGTTCTTCACCACATGAACTCTATTGAGAACAAAAAATGCAGTATTCACTGCTTCCGCCCAAAACATAAGTGGCAGTTTTGAATCTGACAACATAGTTCGAGCTGTCTCAATAAGTGTTCGATTCTTTCATTCAGCAACGCCATTTTGTTGAGGCGTGTAAGGAGCACTAAACTGTTGTGAAATGACATGCTGAAGACAGAAGAGTTCCATTTCATGATTTTTAAATTCAGTTCCATTATCACTCCGAATCTTCTTGATCTTCTTTGAGAATAAGCTTTCCAACTTCAGAAAGAGATATTTAAGCTTGCTGGGAGTCTCATCCTTGGTACTTAAGAAATAAACCCAAGAAAACCAAGAAAAATCATCCGTAACAACTAGACAATAGGATTTCCCTCCAATTCTCCTTATATTCACAGGACCAAAAAGATCCATGTGAAGTAACTCCAAAGATGTGTCAATCAAATTCTCTAGCTTTGGACGATGGGACTTCTTGATTTGTTTTCCTTTGCGACAAGGAACACATTGATCAAGAATTGAAAAAGTTTGTTTTGGAACACCAATTACCAAATCATTTTTGACAAGATAATTCATTTTTCTAAAATTAATATGTCCTATGCACCGATGCCAAAGAATTGAGTCTTGTTCCGAAGCCTTAGAAAATAAACACGTGTGTTCAGTAGATGTTGACACTGTCCTCATATCAAGAACATAAGTATCCTTATTACGAGGAGCTCTGACAAGAATCCATTCATCGGGAACCACAAATCCTGGCCTGAGAATACAACATTCTTTGTCATTGAACCAAGTAGACAGCTTTTTATCACTTATTTGAGACACGCTTAGAAGGTTATGTTGAAGTTGTTCAACATAATTAACCTTCTCGAAACTAATTTCTCCATTTATCACTGTGCCTTCACCAGTAATCATACCACCTTTATCTCCCGCAAATGCAACATATCCCCCCTTGTTTAGTTTTGACATCAGTTAACAAGGATATGTTTCCCGTCATGTGTCTCGAACAGCCACTATCAACATACCAGATGTTGTCGATAGTTCGGGATGACTGTAGAGACATTTTAAGAGAAACAGTTAGTTGCTAATAGAGACCCAAGCCTTTGAGGCTATGGGTCATCCGGTGGTTTCATCTATAATGAATACGTCAATCTCTTTTAAGTTTTTCTTAAAATCATTTAAGTTTCCGATTGACGCATCATTAGAAGGAATAGAAGATTCCTTCTTCAAAGAGACAGATTTTCTCTTTTGTTGTGGCCGGGAAAATTTGGTATCCTTCCCTTTGAATGTTTTGACAACATTCTCATCATGAACATTCTTTAAAGGACTTGCTTTCTTTTGTTTTCTCAAACGTTTTTTAGCAAAGTGAATGCAATCCCTCAAAAGATGTCCACGAATACCGCAAAAGTAACAACATCTTCTTTCATACTTTTTGTTAGTATGATGATGAGTTTGTGAGCTTGTTGAAGCTTCACATTTGGTGACATCAGAATGAGAGGCATCACAAGTCTTAGAAGATGTTGAAGACTTGGATGAAGAAGATGATAGTGATTTACTCAAAGTATTTTCTCTTTTTAAAATTTTAACAACTTTCTTTGGTTGCTCAAAAGACTTGAAATTAGATTTTTCTAAATCCTTTTTCTCATCATTCTTTAAATTTCTTTTCTGGAGATCATGCTCACAATTTTGTGAAATTGGAACTTGGTCATCCTTTTGAAAAAAATCACAATCATTTACCTTCAATTCTGAAGTCTCATGAGGTGAATCCCCTTGATTCATCTCATTAGAAGGCTTTGAAACCTCAATCTTTTACTCACAAGGAATAAACTCAGAACTTTCTTCTTTGATAGGCATTTGAGTATAAGACTTTGGTGGTGGAACAAAATGATAACCAATCCCAGATTTAGATTTGGTATCTAAACGCTGAGAATGAATTATTTCATCCAAAACTAGTGAAGATGTGAAAATATTTGATAACTTTCTTTTAAGTTCCAAAATTTCAGATTCAGCATCTGATTTTTCTTTTTCAAGTAAATTCATCTCAGTTTGATAACTGTCGATGATATTTTGCTGATTTCAAATTTTGACCTTTAAGTCGTGTATTTCAACACTTGTTGATTCAAACCTTTCAGAAAAAAACGTTTGTCATTTTCAACCAAAATCTTGTTTTCATCCTTAAAATTTTGAATGTCTACCAAAAGTTTTTGGTTCTGAGTTTGATATAAACTGATTTGCTTCCCCAAATCAGTACATTTTGAGCATGGTTGATCAAAAGGAGTAGAATCAACCTCGGCAATATGAGCCATAAAGGTTTGATTCTGTGAATACTCTTCCACATGAGCACTCCAATCGTAGAATTCATCTACTGTGGTGACTAGTGCTGAAGAAGTGGAAGTAGTTGCCTGTGCTGGAGCTTGAGTTGTCGGATAGGACTTGGAGGTAGATGGCTTGGTAAATCCAGAAGTAGGAACTTTTCCTTTCTCACATTCTCTTGCAAAGTGTCCATAGTTCTAGTAGTTATAACAACGGACCTTGGTTTTATCAAACCCTGGTTTTCCACCCAACTTTGTTTTCCCAGTCCTTTGAAGAAATTTTTTAACCTTCCTAGTTAACATCGCAAGATTTCATTGAAGATCCATCTCTTCAAGATCATCAGGGTGTAACTGATCGTAGTCTTCTTCAGTCAAATCTACACTTCCCACTTTTCCTGAGATAAATGCCTCATAAGAAGAAAGAAAAGATGTGACAACCGAACCATGCTCATCAGTGAGTTTGGATACATTTGGATTTGGTATTTGTTAAGGAAGTTGTTGTGTTTGTTGTTGTGTGTTCATTGGTATGTTCCCATAACCCCCATAACTAGCAAAACCACCTGAAGTTCCGCTAAATTGACCAAAAGCATTAGCATTTGAATACGCAGGTATGTATTGATCAGAAGCAGTGAACAATGCGGTTGTACCCTCCTGAACTTTAGCCTTAGATCCATAAAGACATGGATCTTGAATGAATTGTTGCAATCTTCCAGAGTCTTTCTTTTTAAGTGCAACATCATACACTTGAAGCTTGTTAATCAGATCTTTAAGCTCAAACATGGCTAATTGTTCATCTTCCATTATTACATCTACTTTACCATCCCACCTTGATGGTAAAGCCTCAATCAGTTTCTCATTGACATCCAATCGATCCAATTCTAATCCATGCCTTCGTAACTCACTGATTAACTGAGTGAAACGTACGATAAGATCATCAAAAGACTCATTCGGTAAGCAAGTGAACACATCAAATTGCTTCTTAAGAAAATCCCTTTTGCTTTTTCTAAGCTTGTCATTTCCCGCAAATCGTTTAGCCATAGCTTCATAAAGTTCAAAAGCTGTATCTAAGTTCTTCCATCCGGCTAAAACATCCTTAGGTAAACTCATTGACAACACTGATCTGGCCTTTCGATCCCTATCAAACTCTTTCTTTTCATCAATAGTCATTAGCTTCAGTGGTTTCAATGGTACTTCACCACTATAATTCCCCTCAACTCTAGGACGAATATACTGCTCAGTAAGAGGAATGATAAGATCTGGATCATAGAGAGCAATGAATGACTCAAATCTATACTTCCAATCATAGTAGTCATTCTGAAACATAAACCTCGGTGGTTTATTAGTAGTACCCATCTCCTGATAAATCTTCATCATAGCTTGTAAATTGTTGAAAGCCATTGTATCACCTGTAATAAAGACTTACAGACTCTATAAAAGACAAGTACAAAGAATTACAACAATTACAGACTCTTTAGACACTTAGAAGAAAACTTTGTTAAACACTGCGATAAAAATTCCGAGAATAGCAATCCGAGAATACCACACTTAGCAAAAATTCTACAATCCGATAGTTCACTTTGCGAGAATCACAAATCACTGTTTATCCGAGAATACAAGTACCCGAGAATACCAATCTATCCGAAAGTCAACGTGCGAGAGTCAACGATCCGAGAATAGTAATCCACCGTTTATCTAACAATGAGCTACTGTGCTTGCGACAATGGGCTACTGTTCATGCGACAATAATCAAGTTCGCAAAAATCAAACTTCCCGCTTTAACAAAATGTCGGAAAAAACGGTTATTTCAAGATTGTCATAAATCTATTCTCGCAAGATATTACCAGATCCGAAAATTCCGGAAACACTTCAAATTTCACTCAATTGCACTAAAAATAGTATCAATCAACTCGGAAAACAATGTCCGACCTTCGTAAGTGTTTTTGAAGCTCAAACAAAGTCAAAATAACCTGTCCGTACACTATACGTATGATCCGTACTTTTACCGATCTGAAAAACTCAAATTAATTAATCAATTCAATGAATTAAACACAATTAATGTTGATACATCTTTGTCAGTCAGTTGGTCTTGAGTCATTTATCGAGTTGTAAGCGTCGTAGTTAGAATTATATAGAAATATTGTTTTTAGCGACACTTACTAGATTAGGGCGACACTTGTCCAAGTGTCGCCAAGAGCGACATTCGAAGTGGAGCGACACTTGACTAGAGTGTCGCATGATGCGACACTTGATTAGTGGAAGCAACACTTGGCAAGTGTTGCTAAGTCGGTTTAAAGTTTGTATAAATAGAACGTGTAGGTTTCAATTCTGGGGTTGACGAAACCCTAGAAGCAATTTGTCGACTAGGCCTCCTGTTATACGAATCTAATAGGTTACGATCATATATACAACGTTTCAATTTCGTATTCGTTTGTTTCGGTTATTCGTTTATTCTTTTAATAAATCAATTGTGTGTTTCCACCACGTGATTGATCACCTCGATCATATCTGGATCCAAGGCGAAAAAGGGATTAACATCTTGTATCAGAGCCTTTGGTTTTCTTTTAAAGATTTGATCGCGTATTAAACGTTTTCAGTTCGGGTTTTTGAAGATATTCAAGATTGATCATGTTTTTCGGATTGATTAAGCTTCAAAACTTAATTTCTAATGTGTTTTTGCAGTTTTAGTTCGATTGGGATTTTTGATTTTTCGTTAAGGTTTCAAAAAATTCGATTTTTAGGGTTTTTGGCTGCTGCAGTCGGAGATCAGCGACACTCAACCGCGACACTTGTTGCGACACTCATCGCGACACTTGAGTATGATAATTTTAGGGTTAAAGCGACACTCACAAGCATCACTTAAAAGCGTCACTAAGCTGTGACACTTGTCTGCGACACTTATTAGCGACAGTTGAGTTCGACTTTGCGACACTTATCTCTTGTGTCGCCTCTTGGTTCAGTGCATCACTTCTCTGCGGCACTTGGGTTTGACCAAGTTTGACTAAGCGACACTCAACCTAGTGTCGCTATTCTTCTGTGACACTTACCTAGTGTTGTCTCTTTTATTTTAATCAGATTTGTGTTTTCTTTGTGCTTTCTTTTACAGGTGCTAAGATGTCTCAAGATAGTATTCAGAGTATTAGTGCAATGCTTAAGCACAATAGTGATATTGGAAGCAGCAGTAAGCCTTCAATCTTTAGTGCAGATGTTGACTATGCATACTGGAGATCTCGGTTTGAGCAATATATTGACTTTCATGATCCGAATATGTGGATTCCCATCTTGGAACGATATGAGAGACCCGTTACTGAGGGTCATCATAGAGGAGTCCCACCACCTAAGTCTATAAAGAGTATGACACCAGAGGAGCGAAAGGATTATGACTTAGAACGCAAAGCACATTCTGCAATTTGCACGTGCTTACCACAGGAAGTCTTACGATTGTTTAAACACCATGATATTACTTATGATCTTTGGAAAGCTATCGAGACTAGATGTGGAGGAAATGAGAAGTACAAACAAAGTAAGCTTGAATTGATCAAGAAGCAGTATGATCTTTTTGACCTTCTTCCAAATGAGACAACTGATGGTCTATTTACAAGATACTCACAACTTGTGAGTGAATTAACTGAAGGAGGTTATGAGTTTATCGAGCTTGAGGTGAACAAGAAGCTTTTGGATGCTATGCCAAAGGCATGGGATATTAAAGCTCAATTTTTGAAGGAAGATCCCGAACTGGAAAGTATGAAGCTTGATGACTTGGTTGGAATACTTCAAGCTCATGCTCTTGAGCTAAAGAAAAAAGAATGTAAGTCTGGTGGATTTGTTCAAGATTTAAGCTTGTATGGTGGAAAAGTTAATTCGGGTAAGTCTTATTGTGGAATGGCCTTTATGTCTGATGGAAGTTCTCCATCTTCATCTACTAGTTATGGAAGCACAGGTTTCTCTTCCTTCACCCCACAAGGGTCGCAAAGCTCTCAAGCTCCCACCTCACCTGATATTGAAGAACATGCTGCAATTTATTTAGCATTTCTGAGTTCATACAAGGATTTAGTGACGCAGAAGAACACTCTGGCGTTAACTCAAGATTACTATGCTCAGATCGATGATGATGATCCGGAACAGATGGATTTAACCTGGAACTTTACGATGCTCACAAGAAGGGCAAAGAAGTTTCTGCAACGTACTGGTCTCAAGAAATTGGAAGGAGACGTGAAATCTGGTTTTTGATTTGATAAGAGTAAAGTGAAGTGCTACAACTGTCAGAATTTTTTCCACTTCGCTAGAGATTGTGAAAAACCAAAACAACCACCATCTGGTCTAACCAAACCATCTCCTCCCAAGCAACAAGAGAAAGAGAAGACAAACACCACTGCAGATGCATTGGTTGTATTTGAACCTTCATCCACTGACTGGACGGCACAAGCAAATCAACATCCTTGCACTCATGGCTCATATTACTCCCGAGGTTGATGCCGAACCATTATCTTGTTTATCTTGCATTAAATTGACAGGTTCTATTAATAGACTAAAGGAGGATAATGAAAGATTAAGAACTGATCTTGATAAGTTAATGGAGGCTAATAAAGTTTTGAAACATAATGAAACCCTTTTTGATAAAAAACTTGAAGCTTCTTTGTCTAATACACAAGCCTTAAAAGCCAAAAATTTTAGTAAGCAAGATGCCATTTATAGTTACTTGAAAGAGATTTCTTTAGTAAATAAGGAACTTGCTGAATCTCGGGCTGAAATTGTTGATTTAAAAAGAAAACTCTCAAATTTTTCAACATCCTCTGTTGTCTTTGATAAGATCATAAACAAGCAACGCACTGACACAAAGAGTAAGGCTAGACTTGGATATCACCAAGTTCCCCCTCCAAGTGATTATTGCCAAATGCCTGTTAAGGATGACATCAAAGATTTTGTGCCTACTTCAGCATCAAAAGTAGACACAGACTCTGTTAATAAATCGGTCAAAAGTACTACTAATGATGCTTCAAGTATTACATCAAAACCTGTTGTGAAGCCGTCTGTTAAAACTATTAGTAAACCTCCAGTTAGTGTTGAGGAGGTAGTTGAAGTAGAAGATGTGACTGATCATGAATATAAGAAATTTGAAAAAGTTGAAGTAAAACCTGAAAATTATATTGTTACAAATGAACCTGTAAAGGATCATAAACAAAAGGGTAAAAGTATGGTTTCTAAAGAAAAATCTCCAGTACTTTCACAGTTAAATGTGAAAATATTGAAAAAAGAAAAGAGTGTTGAAAAACCTCTATCTGACAAACCTTCAACTTCAACTTCTTCACCTATACAAGCATCTAATTCAACATGTATACACAAATGTGCATGCTCAGTTAATGCTTCATCTTTTAGACCTGAATCAGTTCGTCCTCCACCTCAACCATATGTTGAGCAACGTTCTTGTTTTTACTGCAAAAGACAAGGACATTTAATTCATGATTGTCCCAAACTTTCACATCGGCACTTTGGGAAAAATATGCCTAGAAATTCTTTTTATAGAAATTCTTTCTCAAAACCATCTTCTAGGCGTAACTCCTTATCTCCCAAACCTACTGTGAAGCAAAGTAATGTTGTGCAACATCTTTTGCCTAAACCCAAACCCAACATTACTGTTAAGCCATCTTCCGAACCTTCTAAGGTATGGAAACTCAAAGAGTCTAAAGTTGACTCTTGTGTCCTCAACAATAACACATCAGGTCAAAATCCTGATTTGTTTAAAAATAAAATATTTTCTGATGTGATTATTGTTGATGACTTCGAATGACCTAAGTCTGTAAAGGCTTGGGTCTCCATTTCTCATTAATATTCTCCTTATTTTATGTTGCAGCAGTCAGAACATGTTAAAGAAAGTGAATGGTATATGGACAGTGGCTGCACGCGACACATGACTGGCAATGTGTCCCTGCTGACTGATGTTAAGCAAATTAATGGGGGATATGTTGCGTTTGCTGGAGATACCTGTAGGATTATATCTGGTCAAGGAATGCTTACTAATGGGAATATCAGTTTTGAGAAGGTAAACTATTTGGAATAGCTTCAGCACAATTTGCTGAATGTTTCACAGGTCTGCGATAAAAAATAAACCGCAACTTTCACGGATACTGAGTGTTTAATACTGAAGCCAGGGTTTGTAATTCTGGAAGAATGGGTGCTAATGAGAGCACCAAGGATGAATGATACTTATATTCTGAATTTGCGAACTGTTGAGACAATGAATGAGCATACATGTCTTCTCTCTAAGGCTTCGAAAAAGGAATCACTTCTTTGGCACAGACGTATGGGACATATTCACTTTTGTAAAATGAATTTTATGATAAAGAATGATCCGATGAATGGAGTTCCAAAGCAATCATTTGCTTTGAAGGATGACTGTATTTCCTGTCAAAAAGGGAAAATACACAAAAAGTCCCATAAGTCAAAAGTTGTGAATTCCATTGCTGCTCCATTGGAATTGTTGCACATGGATTTATTCAGGCGAATTTCTACAAAGAGTATAGGTGGGAGTTCCTATTGTTTAGTAGTTACAGACGATTACTCAAGATTCTCTTGGGTTTATTTTCTTTCTACTAAGGATCAAACACCTGATATTCTGGTTTATCTGTTTGATAAGTTGGCAAATCTGTGCAATTTGAAGATTAAGAGACTGCATAGTGATAACGGGACTGAGTTCAAGAACAATACTCTTGAGATGTACTGTTTAAATAAAGGCATTGATCATCAATTCAGTGCACCAAGAACTCCACAACAGAATGGAGTTGCAGAACGAAAGAACAGAACCATCATTGAGATAGCAAGAACCATGCTATCTGACTCTAAATTACCTATCATTTTTTAGGCTGAGGCGGTTAGCATTGCATGCTATGTTCTGAACCGGGTCCTTACGGTTAAGAAACAGAATAAAACTTGTTATGAGTTGTTTAATAACCGTAAACCAAATCTGCAGTTTCTAGAACCTTTTGGATGTCCGTGTATGATAATGATCACGAAGGATAAAGTCTCTAAGTTTGGTGACAAGGCTACCGAGGGAATTCTTGTAACTCGTGTGCATAAGAATCACCCCATTGAAAATATCATTGGTGATCCAAATGCTGGTATTCAAACACGAAGTCAAGTGAAAGAAACTCCAACTCAGCAGCTCATCGGTCTTGTAGCTAGGATAGATTCATGTATTCTATCCCAAGTTGAACCAAAGAATATTAGTGAAGCTCTAAAGGACTCTCACAGGATAACTGCTATGCAGGAAGAGCTTCAGCAATTTGAAAAGCTACAACTCCGGAAGTTAGTTAAAGCACCGAAGGATGCATATCGCATTGGAACTAGATGGGTATTCCGTGTAAAGAAGGATGATAGAGGTGTTATCATCAAGAACAAAGCGCGACTTCTAGTTCAAGGATTTAAGCAAATTGAGGGATTAGATTACGATGAAGTATTTGCTCTTGTTGCTCGCTTGGAGTCTATTCGAATATTTCTGGCATATGCTTCGTATAAGGGATTTCGATTGTTTCAACTGGATGTCAAGTCGGCTTTTCTGTATGGAAAGATTCGTGAGGATGTGTATGTCTGTCAGCCGCCTAGATTTGAAAATGCTAAACATCCTGACTATTTCTACAAATTAGACAAAGCCTTGTATGGTCTTCATCAGGCTCCTCGGGAGTGGTATGAAACATTGTCATCGCATCTGCTAGAGAATGGATTTACACGAGGGCAGATCGACTGCACTCTCTTTGTTAAAAAGTCTGTAAAGGATTTGCTACTTGCACAGGTTTATGTGGACGATATTATCTTCAGGTCAACTGATGAGAAGCTATGCAAAGAGTTCTAGCACATCATGAAATCTAAGTTTGAGATGAGTGCAATGGGAGTTCTCACTTTCTTTTAAGGTCTGCAGGTTGAGCAATCTGATGATGGAATCTTTATCCATCAGTCTAAGTATGTTCAGGATATTTTAACTAAATACCAATTGCTTGATTGCAAGACCTATGGGACTCCTATTGACATGAATCATAAGCTTGAACCAGCTGATGATGAAGATGATGCTTGTTTATGTGACTATCGATCAATGATAGCTTCGTTGATGTATCTTACTGCTTCTCGGTCTGACATTATGTTCACAATATCACTTTGTTCAAGGTTTCAGGCAAAACCTAAGGTTTCTCATGTGAAAGCGGTCAAGCGAATTTTCAGTTATCTGAAGTTTAAACCATCTCTTGGTCTATGGTACTCTAATGAAGATAACTTCGCTCTAACTGCTTATTCAGATTCAGATTACGGCGGTTGCAGTGTGGATCACAAGTCAACTACAGGAGGGTGTCAATTCTTCGATAATCGATTAGTTTCGTGGCAGTGCAAGAAGCAAACAACAGTCTCTACCTCAACAGCGGAGGCTGAATACATTGATGCTGCAAGTTGCTGTTCCCAATTTCTTTGGATTCAGCATCAAATGCGCGACTATAGGTTACTTCTTACCTTAACTCCTATTAATGTTGACAATACCGCTGCTATCTCTATCACCCGCAATCCTGTACTCAAAAACTAAACATATTGAAATTCGCTTTCATTTCATACGGGATTGCTATGAGAAGCACTTAATAGACTTAATTCATGTAGACACCTCTGAACAAAAAGCCGATATTTTCACTAAAGCTTTTTCAAGGACTCGTTTTGATGAGTTAGTCTCAATGATTGGGATGAAGAAAAATCCCAATCATCAGTAATTTGTGACTTGGTAATTCGTATTAAAAAAAAAAAGATAACGAAACGGCCACTCTTTATACTTCTTAGTATCAAAGAAATGCACGGTTGCTACGTTTATAAAATAGACGTTGGGTTGTGTCTGTAAACAACTTGGGATATGATAGTACATCAGGTAACATGCACAAAATGGAAATTTTAAGGTTTATCCTTGATGTGTCAGTAGGTTTATCTGGCATATTTACAACAGCTTTTATAAACATTAGCTTCATCATATGATGTATTGGTAGGCATTTGTACTTAAGTTACTAAAAATCTTAATTGTCAAACTTGCATATTATTTTATATAAAACATATTATTATATATGACATTAAGTTGAAATAGGACTTTAAGTCTTCAAATATTTTGACACGTAGTCTTAATATTTAGATGATAAACATGCTATGATCTATGATTTAGGGTCTTACTATGGTTTTATCTAGGGAAATATATTGGTTGTCTCCTCTGTTGTATGAAAATACAGACCTGGTTTCAACTGATATATTCTTGAAAAGGACATAGGTATGTAGCCTGTGTTAAGTTACGGACAGATATTACATACCCGTGGTGATGTTGATCTTAAATATTGTACAAATGTACAAGAAAATATTTTAAACAAAGATTGCCTAGTACTGGTTTGTGTTAAACTATGATACTCTGTTGTACTAAGTTGTGACACCCGCTAATTTAGGACTGTAATTAGTGCTTAACTTACTTGTAATTACGTGTATTTAGTTTTATATTAATCTAAATATACGTAACATTTTGTGTAATTACATACACGTTTATACGGTTTGTTTAAATCGTACACTATGTACCGGACGAGGTCCGACACTATTTACTATGGACGTTGGTGACAAATTATTTGAAATAATGTGGAATTATCCAAACAAACATTATCTATCTTAATATATTGTGATAATATATTACACGTATTATTTATCGTCTAAAAACACTCCGAACGTGACAAAACGTACGAAACGCACTCAACTGACGAAATAAACTTAAGTTATATTTTTATAACTTCATAATAAGTATTTTAATAAAATACTTCAAGTAAAAATATCGCGATTACACGCGTACAACTAAAACGTTTAAAAACGTTACACAATTCGAATAAACACACGATTCGCGACCGACGACCAAACGAATACTCAAATCTTATTTTAATAACTTAGAATATGTTATTTGTGTAAAACTTTTATTAGAATTATCGGGTTTTAAATCGTTAACAAAACGTATTAAATAAAACATTATACGATTAATTAAAACGCAAAACGAACGGGTAAACGAGCACGGGACTTAACGTAACTTTGGGAGGCAATTTGACACACCATGTGGGGTGGGACCCATGAGATTTCTGCTGAAATCTCCCCCCATACCCTTTCCCCCCTTTTCCCTTTAATGATCTACACACTCCACAACCCATCCCCACTCCATTTCAACCCCTCACTCTTACATTTTATTTCACACTCTTCACTCAACTCTCTCTAGTCTCTCTCCCTCTCCTCTAGACATTTTCCAGCCAGCCACCACAAACCACCATCATCCACCACCTCATTTTGAAGGAAAAGCAAAGCCGAAGACATCAAAACGATCACCTACGCATGTACATCACTTCTACCGTCTTCGTTTCTTCATACACCATCGTGAGACTTTAAAACTCTTATACTTTACTTATATAATGTTTATTTACATGTTATGTTGCTTATTCAACTAGTTAATGTCCAAATACCATGTCGAAAAACGTTTTAAAGCACACACGAAAACATCACAGAATCTGTCACTGGAAAACAGCCTCACGAAAATAATCATATAAAATCGAAAGCACAACAAAAATGTATGAAACTAATGCCAAAATCTTCGTATTTTCGTTGTCTACAACTTTCGTGTTTTTCTCGAATCCTAGAAATACACCCATTCTCCTAGAGAACCCGATTTGTGAGACTATCACTGTTTTGGCCGGATTTCGGACCCGACACCTTCTCGATTTTATTTAACTAACTTAGAGACTCCCATAGTTCTTGGGAAAATTATGTAAGGTACTAGAACCTAGTAGAACATGTGGTAATTTTTGCGGAACTTAAATCGGACTAGAAATGTGTAACACCCGCCAATTTAGGACTAGTAAATAGTGCCTAATCATATGTTAATACATGTAATTAGTTCCTGGTTAGGCTAATTAATGTATCGAATTATATATATTGTTGAATAGATACGAAAATGCGATTTGGTTAAATCGTACGCAAATTTAAATCGAATGTATTTCGATTCAATTTAATACGGACGTTGGTGACCAATTTTATTAAATAACGTTGTTATGTCAAAAATATTATTATGATAATATTTCGTATTCATTCGTATCGTACAAACAAACCTTACACAATTTAAAATATTAAAACGCGCAAATTAAATAAACTAACTTACCATTTTATAACTCAAATATAAATTAAATTGTAAAACATTTAAATAAAATCTCGCGTAATAATTTGTATTTTAAAACATACCTTTAATATTTAAAATAATTATTTACGATTAAACGACGGAGAAAACGAACACCGCACGGAGCGGGAACGCGGGGCGAAAATGGGAGGATAACCTCCCATTCCCACCATCTCTTCTCTCATTTATCTTTTCTTTCTCTCTCTTCTTTCTTCTTTTCTCTCAAATCACTAACCACCACCACCTCCACATTTTCCTACAAAATCGCAAAATAACAACATCAAACGGCCTCGGATTATACCATCTCTTTGGAAGAAAATAACCACCGCATCACGATCTATCATCCTATCTTTTCGGATTTTTGATCCGACAATTTGTAAGTTTCCGACAAATCCAGAAATCTCCCGTTTTCAAGTGTTTTTGCTTGTTAGTAGTTTATATCAACTTATAATGTCCAAATATGGGTTGGGTAAAAGTTTTGGACCAAACGGAAACCGAAAAACTCATTTTCGACACATTTTCCGGCCAACAGAACGCTACGTCGCTTTTGGACCCAGATTTATGCGACGTCAGCTGCGACGTCGCAAAACCCCTCGTAACGTCGCATAGTGCGACGTCAGTCACAACGTCGCACGAATCCTCGACGTCGCATATAGCGACGCAGCCTATTACGTCGCATTGACTTGCGAATGTCGCACATAGCGACGCAGACCTTAACGTCGCCAACTTAACCCTACGTCGCATTAGCGACGCAGCACCCTACGTCGCATTAAATTGCGAAACGTCGCCTTTAGCGACGTCATGCTCAACGTCGCAACCCTACCTGCGACGTCGCACCCAACGTCGCACAAATCAGAACCTCAAAAACATAGATTTTTACTAAGTGTCGAGACTCGAAATTTATCACTCGATTTACCCAAATTCAGATCCCAGATGCGTTTTTCGTCAAAGCAATATAGTAGAAATAAAAATTTTCCAAGCTGACCTGGCAGCTCGACCCCAGCCAGGGGCTCTGCCCCTTGGACCCCGCCAGGGGCTGCCGCCCCTTGGACCCCGCTACCAGGGGCGCTGCCCCCTGACCCCCGTACTTAGATTCCGTAACGGCTTCTAAAACACAATCAAAACATATTTTTCAAGTAAAACGACACGAAATCAAAATGATAATATTTGAGATTATTATTACAAATCCGTCACCAACGGGCCGTACATATTTTCAAACATTCGAATAAATCAACTAAATGTAATTTGGACATTATAGTTGGACGAACAACTACAAGGTAGTCTTATTAGATACCTTCGCATATTATAACCATCGCGTGTCGTGGACACCCTCAGGTTATAAGTCTTTGGACTTCGATTCTCGGCTAATCATTCTCAGTTTATTTTCATAAACTCAACGACTCAGGTGAGCCTCATAGCCCCTCTTTTACTGTTTTACTCAGGGGTGTGATATATTGCTCAACTTTTAACATGTGAACGCAAGTACAAACATTTCATATACTACATGAGTTTTTCGAAACTAATCATTTAAAGTCCTCCGTCAGCATAGTTGTTAATACGTTGTAGCGTGAATATTAGTATATGGTACCATATAGGATTGACCCACCTCGTCCTGGTTAGCAAGCACTAACCGGGTAAACGGACGTACTAATATTTGGGAAGACGAATGTTGATTAGGCATTCGTGGAGGCACCTCGCCCGGAATTCTCTATAGGGGACCCGGCCCTCGAGTTAAGCTCAACTATGTGCTCATGGCTGTATACACGATGAAAATCATTTAATTGTTGGATGCAATTCATTATTTAATTGCTGGATGCAATTCATTATTTAAATCTTGCGGTTCATACGATATTACTTGATTTCAAACCTGTGAGCTCACCAGCTTTATAGCTGACCTTTTAGCATATATCGCAGGTACCAAGCAGTAGGATATTTCTGCTTCAGGACTTTAGCTCGAGTCAGCATACAGAAGATTGAGATTTTCTTGCATTAGTATATTTTGTACAAGTACTTATGTACTGAAATCTCCTTTTATTTAAATTCGAGCTATGTAAAGCTTTAAATGTTGTAAACATTTCTATTATCAATATATTTTGTTAAAACGACGCATATAGAGTCGTTTACTATATATCTTTGTGCTTTGTTATTGATTAGTAACACCCAAATCAAGCTTCCGCAAATCATTCAATTTGGGGGTGTTACAGATTGGTATCAGAGCCTAAGGTTATAGTGAACTAGGTTGCATTTAGTGGACCTAGACTATGACCATTAGGCGGTATTCCTTATTAGGTATAACTGGTTCAGTGATTACATCATACGAGTTTACTTTAACATAGCCTGATCAACTATGTACAATTAAGCAAGGATGATGTAAGATCTGAAAGTAGTTACGGCTGAACAGGGTACAATAGAAGACTCTGACCTCGAGAGAACAGATACTTAAACATGTTTATGCTAGACACTCAATAGGCTATATTATATAGGGGTTATATGAATATAGGCCTCAATCTTACTAACGTTTTGTCTCAGAAATGGCAAACACACCATCAAACTCATCTCACTCTCAATCCGGGTCGCAGAACCCAAGGGTAGCAAGGAGGAACAACAGGTTGCCTCGAGCTGGCCCGTACCCCACTCACTTCACCTTGCCGGCCTTAGCCGCTAGGGTGAACCAACACGAGCAGCGACTTTGCACCATGGATGTCGTGCTGCAGGAAACGAACGAAAACTGGAGGCTTACATCCTTTGAACGCATAGAACAAGTCTCCGATGATCTTGAAACCACAAACAACAACATGGATGTCCTTCGCAACCAAATAATAGAAATAAGGGTGGAAAATGCCCTTCTGCAACAAAGGATGGAAGAATGTGAACAGCGCTCACTTGAAGCAGAAGAGTATGCGCGTGGACTAACACAACGACTAGCACTCGCAGAAGACAACGCCCGTCAAGCTAGCAGGCTTGCAAACACTGTGGACCGTCTTGTCACGATGATGGAACAAATTGATCTACGTTAAGACTAGTGTAGTCTTTGTCTTGTAATCTATCCTGTAATCTAGTAACTATCTACGCGCTACTCTATAACTCGGTCGGATGTAACAATTCCCGACGCCTCTTGTAATACATCCGTAGGGTGTAACCTTTGAACTTGTATTAGCTATCAAATATTCCTTGTTGTTCAACTCATATTAATTGTCATTTTTCCATGTTGATGTCATGTATTACTGCTTTTCTACATGTACATCTATAACAAATACAACTTTCCTACGAAATCTCATGTATCTTCATTTCTTTTATTGAAGAATCATGCCGCCAAAGACACGACCTTACACCGATGCTCAGATTACGTCACTCATAACCCAGGCTGTGACAGAAGCCTTGGCTCGGAATACACCACCAAACTCCACAAGAAACAGCGATGCCGCTGAAACCTCTGCCGTCAAACCTTGTTCTTACAAGGACTTTCAAAGCTGCAAACCCTCGAGCTTCAAGGGTTCTGAAGGAGCCATCGGACTGATCAGATGGTTCGAGAAAATGGAAACTGTTTTCCGTGTCAGTAAATGCGCGGAGAACGACAAAGTAAACTTCGCCACCTGCTCTCTTGAAGATGATGCCCACTCTTGGTGGAATTCATATACCCAATCAGTGAGTGCTGACATTGCCTACCAACTCTCTTGGGAGGACTTGAAAGCAAAGCTCACTGCCAAGTACTGCTCAATCGCCAAACTCCAAAAGCTAGATGAGGAGTTCTGGAACTTAAAGGTTCAGGGTGGTGATATCGATGGTTATACCACCAGGTTTCAGCAACTAGCTGCCCTCCGCCCAGCTATGGTGAGCACTGAACCTGATAAAATCAGGAAGTACGTCCTTGGTCTCCCTGATCCTGTTCGGGGACACGTCATATCTTCAAAACCAACCACCATTGACGGTGCGATCCTATTGGCCCAAGACCTGATGTCCATGAGCCAAGATTCTGAACCACTCACTTCATCCTCTCACAACAACAAACGCAAGTGGTCTGACTACCACAACAACCCCTCCAACCAACAAAACAAGGAACCCGTCACCATCAAAGCTTACAACACCACCACTGACATCATCCGGGGCTACACTGGGAGCAAACCCTATTGTTCCAAGTGCAGTCGCCACCATGAAGGCTCCTGTGGTCCCTTTTGCAACAATTGCAAGAGGTACGGCCACCTCACCAAAGATTGCCGCTCTCCTGCCAACAACAATTCCAACAACGACATCAGACCACCCAAAGTATGCTTTGAGTGTGGGAAACCTGGGCATTTCAGAGACTCGTGCCCAAAACTGAAGAACAACAACAACAACTGCAACAACAGCAACAACAACAACAACACCCGAAGCAGAGCTTTCGTCATCAAATCTGGGGACGCCCGCCAAGACCCGAATGTGGTCTCGGGTATGTTCCTCCTCAACAACTTAACTGCTTCTGTTCTATTTGATACTGGTGCTGATAGAAGCTTTATCTCCGATGATTTTTGCCCATTACTTGACATCACTCCTGTTGCCTTAGATGTTAAGTACACTGTAGAGCTAGCAAATGGAAAACTTGTAGAAACCACCAGTGTGATACCTAATTGCACTTTAAACCTAGCTGACGAAACCTTTTCGATCGACCTTATACCCATTGAAATCGGAAGTTTCGACGTCATCATTGGAATGGACTGGTTGTCCAAGCACCGAGCTAAAATTGTTTGTCACGATAAGATCGTCCGTATCCCACTCGCCGTCGGTGGAACCTTGATCATACAGGGGGAGACCGGTGGGACGGGACTCAATATAATCTCCTGCTTAAAAACCCGAAAATTTCTGAGAAAGGGTTACCCTGCAATACTCGCACACATCACAGAGAAGAAGACGGAGGAGAAGCGACTTGAGGATGTGCCGATTGTTAGAGACTTTCCCAAAGTCTTTCCGGAGGAACTACCTGGACTACCTCCGCCTAGACAGGTTGAGTTCTCAATCGATCTCGTGCCGGGTGCCGCACCGGTGGCCCGCGCACCGTACCGTTTAGCCCCATCCGAACTTCAGGAGTTGTCCTCTCAGTTACAGGAACTTCTGGATCGAGGATTCATTAGGCCGAGTTCTTCGCCTTGGGGAGCTCCGGTCTTATTTGTTAAAAAGAAGGACGGTTCATTTCGAATGTGCATCGACTACCGAGAGTTGAACAAATTGACCGTCAAGAACCGTTATCCACTTCCTCGCATTGATGATCTATTCGACCAACTTCAGGGATCAAGTTTCTACTCAAAAATCGACCTGTGATCAGGCTATCACCAGTTACGAGTTCGCGACACCGATAGTCCAAAAACTGCTTTCAGAACTCGTTACGGGCACTACGAATTCCAAGTGATGCCCTTCGGTCTAACAAACGCACCGGCTGTATTCATGGACCTCATGAACCGGGTGTGCAAGCCTTACCTCGACAAGTTTGTCATTATCTTTATTGATGACATACTCATTTACTCGCGCAACGAGCAAGAACATGCGCAACACCTCAAAACCATCCTCGAACTACTTAGACACGAGGAGCTTTATGCCAAATTCTCTAAGTGTGAGTTCTGGATACAACCTGTTCAATTCCTTGGTCACGTGATCGACAGTCAGGGAATCCACGTTGACCCATCAAAAATCGAGGCTATCAAAGACTGGCAAGCACCCACCTCTGCAACTGAAGTACGACAATTCTTGGGTCTTGCTGGGTACTATCGGCGATTTATCGAAAATTTCTCCAAAATAGCTCAACCACTCACGGTACTGACTCAGAAGGACAAAAGGTTCGATTGGACCGATAAACAAGAGTCAGCGTTCCAACTTCTGAAACAAAAGCTTTGCAGTGCTCCAATTCTATCCTTACCCGAAGGCACTGATGACTTTGTGGTATACTGTGATGCTTCCCATCAAGGTCTCGGTTGCGTGCTGATGCAACGGGACAAAGTCATTGCCTATGCCTCACGACAGCTGAAAATTCACGAAAAGAACTACACCACTCATGATCTCGAACTTGGAGCTGTCGTTTTTGCTCTCAAAATCTGGAGACATTATCTCTACGGCACTAGGTGCACAATCTTTACCGACCACAAAAGTCTCCAACACATTTTCGACCAAAAAGATCTTAATATGAGGCAACGTCGATGGGTCGAGTTGCTTACCGATTACGACTGCGAGATCAAGTACCATCCAGGGAAGGCTAATGTTGTGGCCGATGCCCTCAGTCGAAAGGAACGACCAAAACCACTTCGAGTCCGAGCCCTCAGTATGACCATTCACAACGATCTTACCATTCAAATTCATACCGCTCAGATCGAAGCCCTGAAACCTGAAAACATCAAAAATGAAGCCTTACGGGGTATTGACAAACAATTCGAAATCAAATCTAACGGGATTAGGTATTTCTCAAACCGAATCTGGTTGCCTAATTTCGGGAACCTACGAGACTTGGTGATGGATGAAGCTCACAAGTCTAGATATTCTATCCACCCGGGATCCGATAAGATGTACCACGGAATCAAGGAATTTTATTGGTGGCCAAACATGAAGGCCGAAATCGCCACTTATGTCAGCAGGTGTCTTACTTGCTCGAAAGTCAAAACCGAACATCAGAAACCTTCTGGTTTACTCCAACAACCTGAAATCCCTGAATGGAAATGGGAACAAATTGCCATGGATTTCATAACCAAACTACCCAAGTCGGCGAGCGGTTATGGGATGTCAAGGAAAATGGTCCTAAATGGGCTAAAATTGGTCAAACGTCCGAAATCTTCGTTAATGAGAATTTTGGAAAAGTGTCAAAAGGGAAATGTTTGTATTGTTACTATGGACGTGTCTGCAAGTTTTGGTAGTTAAATGTTTAACGAGTAAAAAGTTACGCATGATTGAATTTGTTCCAATATCTGAGTTTTGGTAAAAGTTGTTGCAGCTTGTAAGTACGCAATCCCAAGGAATTGCTAGGATCACGTACTATAGAGTGTTTTGGTCACAGTCGGAATCTCAGTGTAAATATGCGATCCTACTCTTGATCCAGGATCGCGTATTAAAGCGTAAAATGGTCACAGTGCATATTCCTTCACAAGTACGCGATCCCACCCATAGGCTAGGATCGCGTATGTATAAACAAAATGAGAAAGTTTGTTTTAACTTCAGATTTCGATCGTCTCACCAAATCTGCTCATTTCCTGGCAATCAAAGAAAACGATAAAATGGAACGCCTTGCACAAATCTACATCAAAGAAATCGTTTCTCATCACGGCGTTCCAATCTCAATCATCTCTGACAGAGATGCCCGCTTTACCTCTCACTTTTGGCAATCACTTCAAAAAGCATTGGGTACTCGTCTCGATATGAGCACCGCGTACCATCCTCAAACCGATGGCCAAAGTGAACGAACCATTCAGACACTAGAAGATATGCTACGCGCCTGCGTAGTTGATTTCGGTATAAACTGGGAAAGACATCTACCGTTGTGTGAATTCTCGTACAATAACAGCTATCACGCCAGCATTAAGGCTGCACCTTTTGAGGCACTGTACGGTCGTAAGTGCCGATCACCGATCTGTTGGACTGAAGTGGGAGATAGTCAACTCACTGGTCCTGAACTCATTCACGCCACCACTGAGAAAATTGTGGAAATCCAAAACCGACTCAAATCCGCACGTGATCGTCAGAAAAGTTATACTGACGTGAGACGCAAACCACTCGAGTTCCAAGTTGGGGATCGAGTACTCTTAAAAGTATCGCCTTGGAAAGGCGTCATCCGTTTTGGTAAACGCGGGAAGTTGAACCCCAGGTACATCGGGCCTTCTGAGATCCTCGAACGGATTGGCCCCGTAGCTTATCGATTGCAGCTGCCATCCGAACTCAGCAGGGTGCACCCCACTTTTCACATTTCAAATCTGAAGAAGTGTCTGTCTGATGAGACACTTATTATTCCACTAGATGAAATTCGTGTTGACGATAAACTTCACTTCGTTGAGGAACCCGCTGAAATTATGGACCGTGAGGTCAAACAACTGAAACAAAGTCGTATTCCCATCGTCAAGGTCAGATGGAATTCGCGGCGTGGTCCGGAATTCACCTGGGAACGGGAAGACCAGATGCGACTCAAATATCCTCAACTCTTCACTGATTCTACCTCGAACACGACCTCGAGCTAAATTTCGGGACGAAATTCTTCTAACAGGGGGAGAATGTAACACCCGCCAATTTAGGACTAGTAAATAGTGCCTAATCATATGTTAATACATGTAATTAGTTCCTGGTTAGGCTAATTAATGTATCGAATTATATATATTGTTGAATAGATACGAAAATGCGATTTGGTTAAATCGTACGCAAATTTAAATCGAATGTATTTCGATTCAATTTAATACGGACGTTGGTGACCAATTTTATTAAATAACGTTGTTATGTCAAAAATATTATTATGATAATATTTCGTATTCATTCGTATCGTACAAACAAACCTTACACAATTTAAAATATTAAAACGCGCAAATTAAATAAACTAACTTACCATTTTATAACTCAAATATAAATTAAATTGTAAAACATTTAAATAAAATCTCGCGTAATAATTTGTATTTTAAAACGTACCTTTAATATTTAAAATAATTATTTACGATTAAACGACGGAGAAAATGAACACCGCACGGAGCGGGAACGCGGGGCGAAAATGGGAGGATAACCTCCCATTCCCACCATCTCTTCTCTAATTTATCTTTTCTTTCTCTCTCTTCTTTCTTCTTTTCTCTCAAATCACTAACCACCACCACCTCCACATTTTCCTACAAAATCGCAAAATAACAACATCAAACGGCCTCGGATTATACCATCTCTTTGGAAGAAAATAACCACCGCATCACGATCTATCATCCTATCTTTTCGGATTTTTGATCCGACAATTTGTAAGTTTCCGACAAATCCCGAAATCTCCCGTTTTCAAGTGTTTTTGCTTGTTAGTAGTTTATATCAACTTATAATGTCCAAATATGGGTTGGGTAAAAGTTTTGGACCAAACGGAAACCGAAAAACTCGTTTTCGACACATTTTCCGGCCAACAGAACGCTACGTCGCTTTTGGACCCAGATTTATGCGACGTCAGCTGCGACGTCGCAAAACCCCTCGTAACGTCGCATAGTGCGACGTCAGTCACAACGTCGCACGAATCCTCGACGTCGCATATAGCGACGCAGCCTATTACGTCGCATTGACTTGCGAATGTCGCACATAGCGACGCAGACCTTAACGTCGCCAACTTAACCCTACGTCGCATTAGCGACGCAGCACCCTACGTCGCATTAAATTGCGAAACGTCGCCTTTAGCGACGTCATGCTCAACGTCGCAACCCTACCTGCGACGTCGCACCCAACGTTGCACAAATCAGAACCTCAAAAACATAGATTTTTACTAAGTGTCGAGACTCGAAATTTATCACTCGATTTACCCAAATTCAGATCCCAGATGCGTTTTTCGTCAAAGCAATATAGTAGAAATAAAAATTTTCCAAGCTGACCTGGCAGCTCGACCCTAGCCAGGGGCTCTGCCCCTTGGACCCCGCCAGGGGCTGCCACCCCTTGGACCCCGCTACCAGGGGCGCTGCCCCCGGACCCCCGTACTTAGATTCCGTAACGGCTTCTAAAACACAATCAAAACATATTTTTCAAGTAAAACGACACGAAATCAAAATGATAATAGTTGAGATTATTATTACAAATCCGTCACCAACGGGCCGTACATATTTTCAAACATTCGAATAAATCAACTAAATGTAATTTGGACATTATAGTTGGACGAACAACTACAAGGTAGTCTTATTAGATACCTTCGCATATTATAACCATCGCGTGTCGTGGACACCCTCAGGTTACAAGTCTTTGGACTTCGATTCTCGGCTAATCATTCTCAGTTTATTTTCATAAACTCAACGACTCAGGTGAGCCTCATAGCCCCTCTTTTACTGTTTTACTCAGGGGTGTGATATATTGCTCAACTTTTAACATGTGAACGCAAGTACAAACATTTCATATACTACATGAGTTTTTCGAAACTAATCATTTAAAGTCCTCCGTCAGCATAGTTGTTAATACGTTGTAGCGTGAATATTAGTATATGGTACCATATAGGATTGACCCACCTCGTCCTGGTTAGCAAGCACTAACCGGGTAAACGGACGTACTAATATTTGGGAAGACGAATGTTGATTAGGCATTCGTGGAGGCACCTCGCTCGGAATTCTCTATAGGGGACCCGGCCCTCGAGTTAAGCTCAACTATGTGCTCATGGCTGTATACACGATGAAAATCATTTAATTGCTGGATGCAATTCATTATTTAATTGCTGGATGCAATTCATTATTTAAATCTTGCGGTTCATACGATATTACTTGATTTCAAACCTGTGAGCTCACCAGCTTTATAGCTGACCTTTTAGCATATATCGCAGGTACCAAGCAGTAGGATATTTCTGCTTCAGGACTTTAGCTCGAGTCAGCATACAGAAGATTGAGATTTTCTTGCATTAGTATATTTTGTACAAGTACTTATGTACTGAAATCTCCTTTTATTTAAACTCGAGCTATGTAAAGCTTTAAATGTTGTAAACATTTCTATTATCAATATATTTTGTTAAAACGACGCATATAGAGTCGTTTACTATATATCTTTGTGCTTTGTTATTGATTAGTAACACCCAAATCAAGCTTCCGCAAATCATTCAATTTGGGGGTGTTACAAAATGAGTCAAAATAAATGGTGAAGCAAACCGACTAAACCGAAACATGAACTTAAGGACTGTTTTGGAAGTTACTAAAAACCGACACTTCGGGCGAACCCCGACACGAACCAATAATTTTCTTAGGCTCTATAAACTATTTTAAGACTTGTGTAAAAGTTTCGGGTCAAACCGAGCTTGTTTGAGCATTTTACCATGAACGAAACTACTAACAGCCGATTCTGCGAGATGAGTTCATCCTGCGAGATGAGTTCTGCTCTGCGAGACGAGTTCTGCTCTGCGAGACGAGTTCTGCTATGCGAGACGAGTTCTGCTCTGCGAGACGAGTTCTGGTCTGCGAGACGAGTTCTGCTCTGCGAGACGAGTTCTGCTCTACGAGACGAGTTCTGCCCTGCGAGATGAGATCTCAGTCCGCGGTCAAACTTGGTCAACATTTTTCAGCACTTTGAAATTTACTTAAAATGGTTACCGAACGATAATAATTAGCCAATCCGATATTAAACCAATGCAAGAATGGTTAACAATCACTTTCATGAGTATACAAATGAATCGAAACATAATAATAATGCTTTTGAGAATTACTATTGCACACCGTCACCAACGGGCCACACTTATTTACAAAATGATTACAAACGTACAAACAAATACTTGGACATTTCCTAGTTGAGTGGACAACTAGCATGGGTGATCCTTCGAGACACCGACTTACTTACTTACTTGCTTACGACCTTGTGCGTTTCGGACGCTAGAAGGTTGCAGGGTTTGGAGAACCACACTACGGAATTACATCCGATACATACTTACGGACTTACATCCGCTATACTTGTTTGCTTACACAAACATACTTGCTAGACTCAGGTGAGTCTTACAGCCCCACTTTTACTGTTTTCTACTTTGGGGTGAGATATTTGCTACCGTTTTACGTATGAACACAGGTACTGAACTGTTTACACTGCTTTTACATGCATTACATGAGTTACTTTTATCCACTGAAATCCTCCTATCATAAGTTGTTAGTTATGGACTTAAGCGCGATTATTAGTAAATGGATCCATTTGGGACTGACAATCCCTACCTGGGGTAGTAGCGCTACCACGGATTACACCGTAGAAACAGGCATATTAGTATTTGTTACATATGAGTGTCCGGATAGCACTCACGGGGGTACGTGATGCTGTACTTGACTGTACCATTCACACTACACTGTTAAGCTTCAACTTGTGAGCTCATGGTAATTGTGTTGACCTACTGATTTACTGAGTTACTGATTTACTTACTATGCTCGAGGGCATTACTGTTACTTTACTTGTGGTTCATAAATGACTTACTATACTAAACCTGTGAGATTCACCAACCTTTTGGTTGACACTTTTTAGCATTTATCTCAGGTACATTACAGCAGTAGGACTACACACCCTGAGGGGACTGATAGCTCGAGTCACATGCATACTACTTTGGAGATTCTGTCGCATAATTTTTGGTTATGATTATTATGTAATAGAATCTCTAGAAAACTACTTCTGAACTTGGACCTTGTACTATGATTTAACAATGTAATACTTTTGTACTTTTGTACGACGTTGCATATAGATGTCGTTTGCTTTACTTTGGTGCTTGATTATTGATTAGTAACACCCAAAGCTTGCTTCCGCGCAACAGTAAATTTGGGGGTGTTACATAAGTACAGACCTGTATCCTCTGGTTTAATTGTTCAGACTGGTGTTTGTTCAACCGGAATCAATGTTTATGTGACTCTGTTGTACTTTGTACAGACCTGTCACCTCTTGCTTGGTTCTGAAGATATTTCTATATTCTCACCCTCTATATAGAAAGTACTAACATGTTTTGATTTCAAATGTATATTCTAATATGGTTTATATAATTTAATATGCATACTAATAATAAAGATATGATTCGATTCAAATGATTCGAAGTCACTTACTTAAGTACAAAATGTTTAAGTGGTCAAACAATACCAATAATCGTCTTGAAATAATTCTTATAAACGCTGCTTTAAATATGTTAAGTAAATTTAAAATGGACAAATATACTGATAATCAAAATAACACTTACCATTTCCTAATAATTGCATGTTGGCCTGATATGATCCCTAACCAGACCCAAAACAATCCCGTCAACAAAATAAATGTGCTTGGTTTGTATTTTTATTTTGTTTTACTTTTACTTATACTTTTTATTTGTATTTGTATTTGTATTTTTATTTTTATCCAAGTCACATATCACTATCAGTTCGAGTACAAAAATCGAAAAGCAAAAGATCGAAAATTTATAAATTTTTCATTAAATGTCACTGAGTGACACTCGCCCCAAGTGTCGCCTAAAATTGGTCTAAGTGCCACATTGAGTGTCGCCTATTGAGTGACGGAGTATATAAGCGCCCGTACCGCGACACTCACACGCACACTCCTTAAAATTAATTTGCGACACTCACATACTTTCTGTGGCACTCACTCTGACCTCTGCGACACTCGATCTGTGATGGTTTTTTCGGTTTCTTTGTGGATTTCGACTCGATTTCTCTATGATCGGGCTTCATATTCTTGTTCCTGTCAATTTTCCGCACCTTTTGGTATATTTCTTAACTTATTTAACCATATATGTTTGATTTAATCATCGATGGAAGTTACGGGTTAGGGTTTGGTATGTAAACGATGAAATTAACGATTGGTTGGGTGTTATACGTGTGTAAAAAGGGTGTGTTTTGGTCGTATATATTAACCGCACCATGTGGTTTACTTAGATATCAGAAACCCCAATTTTGCTAAATCACGTTTTATGGGTTTCATCATTTCTGGGTTGGTGTTCATCTTTGCGACACTCGTAGCGACACTCGATCGAGTGTCGCCAAGTGGAAATTTGGGATGTCAAGCGGCATTCGTTCAAGTGCCGCATACATGTTTGAGTCATTCGACTGAGTGCCGCTCACTTTACAGCGACACTTTATTAAGTGCCGCATGATTTTGCATTCGATTTGCTAGCGGCACTCACTCAAGTGCCGCATCCATTTCCTTGATTTGATAGCGACATTTAACGAAGTGCCGCACTTGATTTAACCGATTACCTGCGACATTTGGTTGCGACATTCACTTAAGTGCCGCTAATTTATTTACAATTTATTAGCAACATTTAACTGAGTGCCGCATTGAATGCGACACTTATCCTAAGTGTCGCCAATGATTCAAAATGTTGAGTTTTTGTTAATTTTACTGTCGTAACGTTTGAACGTTCTCTAAACGCTATATGTGTGCATATGTTCAGTTTTATTATACAAATGGCTCATCTTGCACAATATTCTTGCCAGGTTCAGACACGACACAATGTTTTGGCATTTCTTGACGATACTCACGCAAACTCTGCACCTTTTCATCCGATAAATTAATTTCTGCGACGTTCTCGGATTTTTCATGCCATTACGGATACCGCGCCGATCTATCTAAATCAGATCAAGGAATTCTATGATCAAGCGCTTATTCATACTGAAGGAGAACACCGAAGTGTTCGCTCTACTATTTTTGGACACCAGATCGAGATTACTGAGGACATGATTCGACAAGTCCTTCAGTTTAGTGATGCTCCGGATCAGTCAACTCAATTTGAGACTGCATTTATTACCGGTGGTCTACAAAGAATGGGGTATCCGGAGATTCCCCAAGATCAGTATAGGAAACAGCATCTAAGCAGGGTTTGGAGATTCCTGGCTCACATTATCATCGTCTGTTTATCTCTGAGGAAAGCCGGTTTTGATGGCATGAGCTATGCTACTCTCTCGGCTATGCTAGCTCTCGTCTACAACAAGCCGTTCATTTTTTCCGGTTATATTTTTGGTTATATGGTTGAGAATTTGCAAGCTGGGAATGATATGTGGTTGATGTATCCCAGGTTTATACAACTTATTCTCGATTCTTTGAATCTGGATCTTCTGATAGATGCCAGGTCTCGTCTTACCTTGACACCGATACTGCTAAGGGTTTTCGGAGATTGTACCACTCCACCCAAGGGTAAGGCGGTTTTACCTGATGTTCCTTAGTTCGGGCACATAGTTAACGAAGACTATGTTGCGCCGCCAAATGACGGTTTTCAAGACGTCATTGTACCACCACCTCAACAGCCAATTAATGAGGACGAGTTTGTGAACATTGAGGTACAGGAACAACTTGACGATATCGAGAATATACAACATGTGGACGATCAGGTTGATGAAGCTGCGGACGGTGGTCCCACACCACTTGATTCTGAAGGTGACGTGCCACCACCTGATACTTTAGCAGCTATTCAGCTGGTGAATCATGCGCGCTTCAAGCGCATTCTTCGCAGGATGTCACAAGGGCAGGTTCATGTGCCCCCCAGGTCTGATAAAAGGCCACGATCGGCGGATTCCGGTTCCGATACTAAGGAAACTACTCTTCGTCGTACTCGTCGTCGGGTTATTGATACTTCTGCTGATACTCAGCCTCAGCCAGCAGTCTTGCAGCAACTTCTTGAGCGTGTTGAGCAGATGAACAAGAGATTTGATGATCAATCTGCTGTCATTGAAGCTCAAGCTTCTCAAATTAAGGATTTAGAGATCAAGGCTGCTAGGGTTGCGGATTTAGAGTTACAGGTTGCTCGGGTTCCAGCTTTGGAAGCTAGGATTGTCGAGTTGGAGTCTAGGGTTATTGTTTCGGGGAAGTCAGGCCTGCGTGCCTTGAAAACATCAACTTCGACTCCCCCCAGCCTGAAAATGTAAATCCTGATTCAGTTATTAATGAAAATATTGCTTTTGATTATTTTGCTTCTTCTGCTCCTATTCCAGGTCAACCAACACCTCTGAATATCGATTATTCTCAAGTTAATCTGGATTTTCTACGAAACATGTTATACGAGGATGAGACAGATGAGACAGTTGTGCCTGAGCAGGAAGATAATGTAGTTGATGATGATGTTGATGTTGAACAAGAAAACATCAACGATGAGAATGAGAATGCTGATGAAGTTTATATGGGAGAAGAAATGGATGTTTCTGATACGGAAGAGGTTGTGGAACCTGAATCTTCTACAGCTTCTGTTCCTGAGACTGAACCAGCTACATCAGCTGAGACTTCCTCTGCTCCTCCTGCTTTGGAAAATGAAACGTCTACTTCTGCAGCTGTGGAATCTGATATGTTAAAGACCTGCAAGTTTTACAAAGCAAGCAGCAAACGCATCAAAGGTCGTATTATTAGCTGGAAGTACGATGTTAAGAATAAGGTCATTGTGGTAAAAAGACAGGATGAGTTGCAGTATTTCATTACAAACTTCAAGGTTTTGAGTACTCTTCCTTACTGTGAAATTCTGCATTTAGCTCAAGTCAATATTATCAATCCTACTGATAATGAATTGGCGAATCGAGTACAGAGAATATTGAGAAAAGAGGTCAACAGCAAACAATATTATCTTTTTGGACCGAATCTGGGGATGAGGTATATATCCAGGAACAGGATAAATCCGACTACCAATAGGCCCTGGTTTAAGATTGTGTATAGATCTCCAAAAACTTTGAAGTACAATCCGTTGGAGAAACTTCCGATCGATTTTTTGAGACGATTACAGTATTGGATATATGATGGCATGACATGTGAAGCTGAAATTATATATATTCCTGATTCTGAGCCAAAAGACTGGTGGAAAGCTAAGTCTACAAGGATTCGTGTTTATGATCCTTTAAGCTTGATCAACCTTACAAAGAAAGATCTTGAATCTCTACATGCTAGGAAGATTGTTTATCATCCAGAGTTCAAGACTGAAGCTTTGCGTTTTCAGAAGGTTGTTTGTGTGTGTTTAGCTCAAGGAGTTCACGCAGGTGGCACGTTCCCTGCAGGTTGGAAATGTTGAAGATTTTTTGAAGATTTTTTTGGAAGACCAAGCTGATGACACGGGGGAGTTTGTTGATACATGTTTGTCAGTCAGTTGGTCTTGAGTCATTTATCGAGTTGTAAGCGTCGTAGTTGGAGTTATATAGGTATATTGTTTTTAGCGACACTTACTAGATTAGGGCGACACTTGTCCAAGTGTCGCCAAGAGCGACATTCGAAGTGGAGCGACACTTGACTAGAGTGTCGCATGATGCGACACTTGATCAGTGGAAACGACACTTGGCGAGTGTCACTAAGTCGGTTTAAAGTTCGTATAAATAGAACGTGTAGGTTTCAATTCTGGGGTTGACGAAACCCTAGAAGCAATTTGTCGACTAGGCCTCCTGTAATACGAATCTAATAGGTTACGATCATATATACAACCTTTCAATTTCGTATTCGTTTGTTTCGGTTATTCGTTTAATAAATCAATTGTGTGTTTCCGCCATGTGATTGATCACCTCGATCATATCTGGTTCCAAGGCGAAAAAGGGACTAACAATTAATCATATACGAAGGCTCGTAAATGATTAAACTACCTGAATTCATCTTGTCGTACATTGAATCACCACATAAAATGATCCGATCTGTCCAATTCAAAGATCCGAAGCTTTCGAACACCTTTTGAAGCTCAAACCTCACTCTAACTTTCTCAAATCAATCCGATTTCTTGTGTATGGCTCTGATACCACTTGATAAACCAGGAAGTCTATCACAACTCAGCCACAACGCAATCAGATCAACTCGAATACTAGCGGAAATAGTAAACGAGTAATAAGAACAAGTGATGTAAAGTACTTAGACAATTGATTGCACAAAATCATCTATATTAGCTTTGTATTCACTTAGAGAGAATTACAAGAGTGCTTCCAAAAGTCTTAGCAACAAATGACCTAACATGACCTATTTATAGACCAACAAAAATAGTCCTGCGACAATGGTTAAGTGAAAGTCAAACTTTAGTCAACGCGAGAATCAATTCTCGCATTAACTAATCATTGTCGTAGTCCCTTTGTCGCAGTCCTTTTGTTGCACAATCTAACACTTAGAGAAATTTTACAACTTTACAAAATTCAAACCAAGTTTAGACATTTCATGTTCTAACAAAGTTGCAAAAAATTACACTTCAATATAGATCCTGACTAATTGATGAAAATAATATAGGTTCCTGTGACAACCGTCAAAAATCTCAGGTCATTACTACAATCGAATCTCAAATTACGTTAAAGGCATTCCTTAAATCCTAGTGAAAATTCTAGGTTACGACTCCTTAGGCTTACTAAATTCGTAGAACGTCTTAGAGACTGCTTATGAACTTTAAATTCCCTTAGACATGTTAAATTAGGTTACTAAGTGCCAAATAAAATAAAGAAAAATCTACCTCTTTATGTACTCACAAAATCCTTATCAAATCGCAAAAACCGAAATTTCGGTGACTCGACAAGTAAATTCAATCGGACGGTACCCGACTTAACACGAACGTTGGTGAAAACATTTCTATAAATAACTTAAACCTATTTTTAGAAGTTATTTATCATATATTATTATTTTGTTTAAATAATACACGAAAAACGTAGACGTTTTGCTTAAAACGTCTTAAACGCAACGAAAACGTGCGAATCGAATTCGACAACCAAACGAAAGTCAATAAATATTTTGACAACTCAAAATAAAGTATTTTAATAATACTTCAATGAAAATTTATCCCAAAAATATATCGTTAATTAAAACGACTCTAAATAACCCTACGCGATTTAACGTTTTAAAACGAATAGCAGGTAAACGATTACAGTACGTAACGTAGACTGAAAATCAAAAATTAGATCACACAAACTCATATAGGACCCACTAGTGGGCCAGCCATCCCCTCTCCCCATACATGCAAAACACAATCATAACCATTTTCTTACAACACCATTCAAGACCCATGCAAGTTCTCATTTCCCACAAACCCACTCTCTCTCTATTCTCTAATTTCTCTCTAACTCACCCTTCTCTCTCTAAAAATCTGAGACACCAGCTCCAAACATCACCCTAAAACCACCACAAGTCCACTACTCACCACCATACAACCACCATAAAACACCACCATCATCTTCAAGCTTTTGCAAAATGATTTCAAGATTTCTACACAACAAGTGCTCCTCATCATCATCTCAGCCTTCTCTTCATCATCACCCCTTTGTAAGGACACTTTCTCACTCTTATTATACTTAGTAACATAATCATAAGTGCACTCAACAAGTTTTATGGCCAAACTATACCTAAAAATCATTTTTCATAACATAAAACTCAAGAAAAAGTTACTTTAACTTTCTGTCCAGAAAGTTTTAATTATTTCCACGATTTTTATAAAAATTATTTCTCAATGAAAATGGACGTTTTTATAGTCAAAAATTAAGTTCAGGAAGTATTCCAATCTCACTAACCTCATATTTTTCTGAGCTCGTTTACTATTTTTAATAATTTTTGTGAGAACACATAGATAATATGTCCAGTAAAGTAAGAAAGTTTAGTCTTGTGGTTTTGGCCATATCTCGAGCTACATGGCTTCAAACGACTTGAAACCACTGCCAAAAGTTCACAAATTTTGTTGTCTACAAATGTCGTGTTGACCACTTTTTTGGAAAACCTATAGATTTTGCCCAGAAATTCAACCTTCATGCATGTGTCCTGATTGGTCAGTTTTTGAACCTCAGAAAACAACATAATTATTAAAAATACTTAACTTCTCTAAAATTCCTTTAAATATTACTGAAAGTAGATATTTTTAGAAAAATTCGACAAGGAGATGTATCTTTTGGAAAAATGAGATAGTGGACTGATTTTGCATGTATGATTAAACCAACACTTGTAAACTTGCTAAAAGTGGAAAAATCAACTTTTTAAGGCTTATGAACATAATTAAGGGTTTGGGGAAAGTTTCGGGTCAAACCGAGAAGGTTTGACCAAGTCAACAAAAACGGGGTTCGATTTCGAAAACGTCAAACTTTCTATTTTTGGAAACTTACTATTTTTGGAAATAATTGTAAACAAAGTGGGTTTGGGTGGACTTATTTAGTAACTTGGACCAAAAACGAGACCCGAAAACACAACCGAACGAAAAATGACACTTATATTTGAACCGAGATGTAAACCGTAAGACGTTGACACTAAGTATTAAATTCGCGTGACAACCGATAACCACATACTAAGGAAACTCGATGACACATGACATTTACTATTGTAAAGGGTACAACAAAACAAATTTAATAAAATGTCCTTAAGATCTATTATTACAAACTTTCACCAACGGGTCGTACACTTTTATTTTCAAAAACCAAACACAATTGGACATACTAGTTGAGTGAACAACTAGCTAAAGTAAAACTTAACTCTCCTGTTACACACAACCTTATACATTTAGGGCGTTAGAAGGTTGCACTTGGAAACACGCTTACTTGCTTGCTATCTGATTAATTGCTTGCTTATTGCTAAACTCATGTGAGTTTTCACAGCCCCTTTTTACTTGTTTACTATTTTGGGGTGAAAAGCATGATTCTAAACTTTAGCTAAATTGGTTGTACTTTTTATGAACATATTGAACTTTTGCTATGCTACTTATGCGAATTGGTGTATATTACCTATGTGAATTGAGAACTCACATCCCCGATTGGATGTGTAGTATTTTCCTTGTCCCCGATTGGACGGAAGGTAACTCACGTCCCTGTGAGGACATCATTGAATACTAAGTCCCCGGTAACCTGTTACACTACTCATTAACTCGTCCGAGAGCCAGATGAGCCGTCCTTGATAATCATGAATAACGTTATTTAGGGTAGACCAACTCTCACTCACATGGCTATGTGTGTGCATTTTATCACTCACTCACATCCCCGATCGGATGTGTAGAATTTACCTTGTCCCCGATTGGACGGAAGGTAACTCATGTTCCTGTGAGGACATCATTTGGGGCATTCGGTCGGTAATCAGTTTAGTAGTGGCCTCAATTGCATTAGCACTCACGTATACTACCTTCCTATTCGCATCAAATACAACCAATCACTGATATTTTGTTTGTTGATGAACAAAGCTCTTTTTACATTTGTTTTGTGATAATAAATCTGTGAACTCACCAACTATAGCCATAGTTGACCTTTTTGATTTATCATGCTTTTCAGGAGAACAATAGTAAGGTGGACTCTAGGAGTGCATTTGCATGGATGCATTGTCACTTGCGTTTGCTTTATTTTGAAACTATGACTCTCTTTTGAAAACTTTATGAACTTATTGTAATTTCTTTTGGAACTATGGTTTTTGAACTTGTAGTGATGTGTAATATTTTTACTAAATTATGTATGGTGTTGCTTCTATATCTTATGCATTGTTACCCAGTACTGATACATCTCGTGTTTCCGTTTTAGCGGGGTGTGACAGTTCCTACCATTATCGGTAACTTATTCAAGGTAATTTCATGTTATCAGTATGTAACACCCCCAAATTTAATGATTTGCGGAAGCTTGATTTGGGTGTTACTAATCAATAACAAAGCACAAAGATATATAGTAAACGACTCTATATGCGTCGTTTTAACAAAATATATTGATAACTGAAATGTTTACAACATTTAAAGCTTTACATAGCTCGAGTTTAAATAAAATGAGATTTCAGTACATAAGTACTTGAACAAAATATACTAATGCAAGAAAATCTCGATCGTCTGTATGCTGACTCGAGCTAAAATCCTGAAGCAGAAACATCCTACTGCTTGGTACCTGCGATATATGCTAAAAGGTCAGCTAGAAAGCTGGTGAGCTCACAGGTTTGAAATCAGTTAATATAGTATGAACCGCAAGATTTAAATAATGAATTGCATCCAGCAATTAAATAATGAATTGCTTCCAGCAATTAAATGATAGTCATCGTGTATACAGCCATGAGCACATAGTTGAGCTTAACTCGAGGGCCGGGTCCCCTATAGAGAATTCCGGGCGAGGTGCCTCCACGAATTCCTAATCAACATTCGTCTTCCCAAATATTAGTACGTCCGTTTACCCGGTTAGTGCTTGCTAACCCGAACGAGGAGGGTCAATCCTATATGGTACCATATACTAATATTCACGCTACAACGTATTAACAACTATGCTGACGGAGGACTTTAAATGATTAGTTTCGAAAAACTCATGTAGTATATGAAATGTTTGTACTTGCGTTCACATGTTAAAAGTTGAGCAATATATCACACCGCTGAGTAAAACAGTAAAAGAGGGGCTATGAGACTTACCTGAGTCGTTGAGTTTATGAAAATAAACTGAGAATGATTAGCCGAGAATCGAAGTCCAAAGACTTGTAACCTGAGGGTGTCCACGACACGCGATGGTTATAATATGCGAAGGTATCTAATAAGACTACATTGTAGTTGTTCGTCCAACTATAATGTCCAAATTACATTTGGTTGATTGATTCGAATGTTTGAAAATATGTACGGCCCGTTGGTGACGGATTTTGTAATAATAATCTCAACTATTATTATTTTGATTTCGTGGCGTTTTACTTGAAAAATGTGTTTTGATTGTGTTTTAGAAGCCGTTACGGAATCTAAGTACGGGGGTCCGGGGGCAGCGCCCCTGGTAGCGGGGTCCAAGGGGCAGAGCCCCTGGCTGGGGTCGAGCTGCCAGGTCAGCTTGGAAAATTTTTATTTCTACTATATTGCTTTGACGAAAAATGCATTTGGATCCGAATTTAGGTAAAATCGAGTGATAAAATTTTAGGTCTCGATACTTAGTAAAATCAGTGTTTTCTGGGTTCTGTTTTTGGCGACACTTTGCTAGTGTCGATATAGGCGACACTAGTTTGGCGACACTATGTGAGTGTCGCTACAGACGGCACTGGTTAGGCGACACTTGGTGAGTGTCGCTAGATTTCTGATTTTCAATTTAAGGGCGACACTTGATTAGTGTCAGTATGGGCGACACTTAAAATTTTGGCGTCACTAAAGGAGTGTCGCTAGGATAAATCTGGTTAAGTATTTCGGCGACACTTAAGTAGTGTCGCTATAGGGGCGACACTTAGGGATAGCGACACTTAACTAGTGTCGCTAGTACTGTTTTTGGCACACTATCGACACTTCAAACTGTTCGACGGATTTCGAGCAAAAATCGTGTTTTCGGGTTTTCGATCGGTCCAATATTTTTACCCAACCCTTTTATGGACATTATAAGTTGTTACAAACCACTAACAAGCAAAAACACTTAAAAACGAGAGATTTCGGGATTTGTCGGAAACTTACAAAGTGTCGGATCAAAAATCCGGAAAGATAGCGTTGTGGATCGGGAAGAGGTGAACGTTTTTCTCCAAAGTGGTGATAAGATCCAAGGCCGTTTGATAGTAGTATTTTGCGTTTTTGAGAGATTGTGGAGGTGGTGGTGATTAGAGAGAAAGAAAGAAAGAGAAAGTAAGAGAGAGAAGGAGTGTGTGAGAAATGAGAGAAAGAAAATGGGAGTTGGGGGTTTAACCTCCAACTTTCAGTCTCCGCTCTCCGTGCGGTGTTCGTTTGCTCCGTCGTTTAAACGTTAAATAATTATTTTAAATATTAAATGGTAAGTTTTAAAAGAAATACAATTTTATTACGCGTTATTTTGTTTAAATATTTTACTAATCGATTTATATTTGGGTCATAGAATGTAAGTTAGTTTGTTTGCGCGTTTTACATTTTAAATTGTGTAAGTTCTGTTTGTACGATACGAATTGAAATCCGAGCATTATTAAAATAATACTTTTAACATAACAGCGTTACTTAATAAAATTGGTCACCAACGTCCGTATTAGATTGAATCGAACACATTCGATTTAAATTGCGTACGATTTAATCAAATCGCATTTTCGTATATATTCATCAATATATATATAATTCGATACATTAATTAGCCTAACACATAACTAATTACATGTATTAACATATGATTAGGCACTAATTACTAGCCCTAATTTGGCGGGTGTTACACAGTATCTAATTTCTCATCCACTAATAACTTTTAATTTAAAGTGGGTATTGCTCTATTTAAAGTGGGTATTAATAACTAAGTTAATAAATGAAATTAAATGAGTATACGAATTCTCCATAAACATTTTTTGACTAAAGGATGTATTAATCCAATCACTTGAAAAACTACCAAAACGATACTCGAGTTGGAGATAATGATAATAAAAATAAAATGAAGATGGTTTGCTTTTCAATACCGTGTTTATACACGGGTTTAAAATCTAGTTAACTATTAAAATAATAATCATGATACAAATCTACCTTTTATTATAATTGATCCACATCATGCTATTTTAAATTGTCGTCTTGGTATTGATGCACAAATTAATGATACTTTATTTTATGTTTCAATATCATAGGGGAAGAGAAGTTAGGGAGGGCAGGGAGGGGCAGAAAATCCGGACCATCCATTCGCTTCATCAATAGTTCAGATTAAGCCATGTCACACAGGGTCTATTTTGTAAATATTTTGGGTGGATGGACCATTTTGCAATTTATGTAAAATAAAATGGATATAATAAATAAATATAGATAAGTATTCATTAATGAATAAAAGATGCTATTAAAATGTTTGATTTATAAATTTTAAAGCCATGTAATCTTCTATTAACTAATTAGATGTTAATAAAGAAAAACTCTTATTCACATCTTAATCTCAATACATAATATAATAAAATACTAATAATCATTAATCATTCATAATAATAAATAAAAATGTGAAATGGTCTTTGATAAAAGAGTTAATTACACCGTTCGTCCTTATGGTTATACGCAAAATACTGGTTTGGTCCTTTCAAGTTTTTAATTACGCTGATCGTCCTTTATTATGAAACTTGCTACAAGGATAGTCCTTTAATCTAACGGCCGTTAGTAATCTCGTTAAATCATGTCATGTGCTAAGCATATAAGGGCATAATAGTCTTTTACTTTTTATCTTCCAACTTCAGTCAAACAATTTCTTGACACATACACATCCTCTCTATCCCTCTCTCTCTACATTAACAAAAACCCATTCAAGTATTCAACATAATTCATCTTCTTTAACATATAACCTTACAAAACCCTAATTTGTGAACTCAAATTCAAACCCTAAAATCAATAAATAAAATAAAAACCTAACAGAAAACTAAAAAAGATTTGTATCACAGTTCTTGTAACTTCAAAATTTGTTAAAAATACCAAGTTATGCAACAATATTTCACTTAAGTATTGAACATAACCAAGATATGTAATGTATTTCTTAACCTTGAACTCTATATCCAAAAAAAGAAGAAGCAGAGATAAACATAATAAATTCAGTCGAACGGCAACCGGCTGTGTGCCGGTATAACCACCTTCGGTAGATGTGGTTGCAGGGAGAACGACAAGTCGACAACCGTTAGATGTGTGGTTTTCGGATGAACAATGACCGACAGTGAACGGTGGCTGGCGGCAGGAGGAGGAAGCGGTAGTTTAAAGGCCGACGGCATGAGTTATAGATGTGTATTAGTGGAGGTTGTAAGTTAAAGGAAATTTTAATTAGATAGAAAGTAAAAAATGTAAAAAGGAATAAGATATTATAAATATGAATGAAGCTTTCTTTGTTATTGAGAAACAAAATAATGGAGGTGAGACTTTTGGAGAAGAAAAGTTCAACCATAGAGAGAAAGACATAGTGTTTAGTAAGTGGTGGAGGGATGGTCACGTGGGTTAGGGGGTAGGGAAGGGTTTTCTTGAAAGTTATTGAGTTATGACTAATTTCGTAATTATAAAATGAATATTTATCAATAAAAAATTAAAAACATGGTAAAGTGACGATTATGCCCTCACATGCTGAGCACATGACATGATTTAACGAGATTACTAACAACCGTTAGATTAAAGGACTATCCACGCAACAAGTTTCATAATAAAGGACGATCAGCGTAATTAAAAACTTGAAAGGACCAAACCAGTATTTTTCGTATAACCATAAGGACGAATGGTGTAATTAACTATTTTTTATTATTATTATTTGCAATTTACTAAATTTTAAAATAATAATAATCAGGTAACGATTTAATAAGGTGATAGTGTTTCTTAGTGATTATTCTTTTTAACTGTACCGGTTATAAATACGAATGGTTAGTGATTACAACTTCATTATAAAACAACAATTCTTGGTTATTACTTTATGAATCTATGGTTCGTACAAATTTTTGGTATTTATCATCACAACTTATACGTACCACTCAATACTACTATTTTTTTTTTTTATCAAGAGTTAATTACACCGTTCGTCCTTATGGTTATACGAAAAATACTGGTTTGGTCCTTTCAAGTTTTTAATTACACTGATCGTCCTTTATTATGAAACTTGTTGCGTGGATAGTCCTTTAATCTAACGGTCGTTAGTAATCTCGTTAAATCATGTCATGTGCTAAGCATGTGAGGGCATAATCGTCACTTTACCATGTTTTTAATTTTTTATTGTTAAATATTCATTTTATAATTACGAAATTAGTCATAATTCAATAACTTTCAAGAAAACCCTTCCCTACCCTAACCCACGTGACCATCCCTCCACCACTTACTAAACACTATGTCTTTCTCTCTATGGTTGAACTTTTCTTCTCCAAAAGTCTCACCTCCATTATTTTGTTTCTCAAAAACAAAGAAATCTTCATTCATATTTATAATATCTTATTCCTTTTTACATGTTTTACTTTCTATCTAATAAAAATTTCCTTTAACTTACAACCTCCACTAATAGACGTCTATAACTCATGCCGTCGGCCTTTAAACTACCGCTTCCTCCTCCTGCCGCTAGCCACCGTTCACTGTCGGTCATTGTTCATCCGAAAACCACACATCTAATGGTTGTCGACTTGTCGTTCTCCCCGCAACCACATCTACCGAAGGTGGTTATACCGGCACACAGCCGGTTGCCGTTCGACTGAATTTATTCTGTTTATCTCTGCTTTTTCTTTTTTTGGATATAGAGTTCAAGGTTAAGAAATACATTACAGAACTTGGTTATGTTCAATACTTAAGTGAAATATTGTTGCATAACTTGGTATTTTTAACAAATTTTGAAGTTACAAGAACTGTGATACAAATCTTTTTTAGTTTTCTGTTAGGTTTTTATTTTATTTATTGATTTTAGGGTTTGAATTTGAGTTCACAAATTAGGGTTTTGTAAGGTTATATGTTAAAGAAGATGATTTATTTTGAATACTTGAATGGGTTTTTGTTAATGTAGAGAGAGAGAGGGATAGAGAGGATGTGTATGTGTCAAGAAATTGTTTGACTGAAGTTGGAAGATAAAGAGAAAAAGACTATTATGCCCTTATATGCTTAGCACATGACATGATTCACTACTAGAAAAAATGCATATTCCAACGGGAAAATTCCGTTAGTGAACACGTAAATTCCGTTGGTAATATCAATCATCAACGGGTTTACCAACGGACATGGGGTGTGGCAAAAAAGCTCGTTGCTAATCGCATTTATCAACGGATTTCATTAGTCTGTTGATAAACCACCAACGGATATGCCGTGGATAATTGAAACTTTCCAGTTGGTAATTATATTAATCAAGACCTCAAGTTCCGTTGTTAAATTGGTAAACCACCAACGGATATGCCGTAGATGATTGAAAATTTACTGTTGGTAATTTTAATTGCCAAGAACTCAAGTTCCGTTATTAAATCTATAACTACCAACGGATATGCCGTTGGTGAATGTATAACCTTCTGTTAGCAACATCTTCAGTTAGTTAGTAAATTTATGAATTATCAACGAGAGATTTGTAGATTTAACAACGGGTTTTAAATCCAAGGGTGTTTTGGAAACGCTTATAGCAACAAATGCTTCACGTTGGTATTTGACACACAAACTCTATTGTCGTTTTTGATACCATCATTAGCAACGATTTGAAACTCGTTGATCTCTCTCTCTCTCTCTCTCTCTCTCTCTCTCTCTATATATATATATATATATATATATATATATATATATATATATATATAATGAAATTGAGATTAACCAGAATACACATTATTATGAAGTAAAAGCTCAAACACACATACTAAAACGAATATCCAAATTTTACAAAACAAAGCCAAATCACTACTATCCATCAACATTCAAAGAACTTAGAAACATCATATACGAAATACTTAATAACTAGCAATAGTCTTGCAAGCATGAATCTAAACCAGCGTTACCTTCAGCAGACCTTATTCAACTTCGGATAATTCTCAATTACACATTTGTCTCATTTTCTCTTCCATCTTGACACACATTCTATCTTTCTCTGTATTCATCTATCACTGCATATATAAGAGTAGAACAATATGTATATGACAGTCAATATTAACAATAGAATAAAAAGATGCCTAGAACTTGGGCATCAAGAATGAACTTTTAATTAACATTCAAACAATTATGCCTAAGAGTTTACATGAAAACAAAGAAGCTAGACCACGACAATCACAGTCCACATGGACTTTAACACTTGCAAATCTAGAGTTTGGAGGATACCCACTCACTTCTAATAAAGTGATCAATACCTGCAAATTAAAAGATTCATTCCAAATTTAATCTAAAGATAACATACAAGCTACGTTTTATGTTATACTTTTTGTAAGGCAATTAATCTAAAGATCACCTCTGGAAGAAAAAAAACATGGTTGGCGTGGATATAGCCATATGTTTTATCTTGATTCTTCTCTGACTGCACTGGGTGTTCCCCTGTATGCAAAGTCTATATGCCCATTCATATTCATTATATAACTAACAGAAATATAAAAGCATCTACTATAATATAGATGTGTCAAAAACAACTAGGATTTCAGAATAAATACCTTCAATTGAGTCTTATTCATTGTCGATCTCTCGAAATCTACACAATAATAAATATGGATGGATATTCAATCTGCATATTTCACACATCCTAGGAATCACAGGTTAAATCATAAACACTGTCGTATAAAATATATAATCTAAAAGCGAAGAGTTACCTTATCAACGGCCCAATTTCCTTCATTGTAAAAGCAAACATAAATTACACAAATATGTAAACCATAAAAGAAGAAAAGACATCAAAATGGTGGTGGTGGTTCCGCAATGAAGATAAAGATCGAATTGAAATTGATGTGGTGTTGTGGTGGGTGGCGAGTGGCGGTCTATGAGTGGATCAGAAGTACTGATGTTCAGGTTAATGGAGGTGGTTTTAGGGTTAATTGGTTAGAAAGTACTCCGTAATTGGTTTTGGGAAAAAGTCGAAGAATTAAATATTAGATGGGCTTGAAATTTTTGAAATGTTAATAGTTAGGCGGCCATTTAACGTTTTGAGAGATTACATCCCGCCTAAATAGAAAAGGTAGAGACGAATCTTTGTTAATAGATCAAATTATATATCTACTCTGTTTACATTATAGTTATTATTTTGAAAAGCTAAAACTATTCCACTATCATTGTATAGAATAATTGGTGGGCACTTCCACTTCGGATCTTTACGTCGTTGGTTCAAATCCATGTTTTTGTTAGTTTTTTTTAATAATTTTTGAAATCAACATCTCATTAATAACATAACAATAACAATTATTATTATATTCATTTGTTTTTAAGAGGTTTTAATTATAACTTAACTAAAATAGAGAAACTTATATGATTAATTGAATTTCATTTTAATTGATGATGTCATAACACCGCTTCCTATATTATACTTAATATAAGATTATACTTTATTAACAATTACAGTTATACGTGCCGTTAACGAGTTGAGGAACTAATGAGCTACTTGAGTTCGATCTTATTTAACTCAAATTTCTACTTGAGGATATTCGAGCTCGAACAATAAATGCTACTCCCTCCGACCTAGTTAAAGTATTCACTTTGACTTTGCACATAGTTTTAGTTACACTTTTAACTAATCAAATAAATTATCTACCAACTAAAGTTTCTTTCGCTTGGTTGAAACATGAAATTGGACAATTATTTGAGATAACCCAAAATAGTAATGTGGACACTTGTGATGGCATGGAGGGATTGCTCGATTAGTTTAATGAGCTGAGTTTAAAATAGTATGATTCAACTCCGTTCATTCAAAAAGTCGCTTTAGTTTAAAGTAGAACGAAGTAATCGAGTTTAATGAGTCGAATGAAGTAGTTTATATATTCGATACCTAAAATAGAAGTAACGAATAAATATGAACTTGTTAGAACTCGATCTCAATCTATCAAACGAGTTTAACGAGCTCGAATATGCAAACATGAAACTCGAACTTGAAATTAATTCGTTAAAGAAAATATATTCAATAACTTAATGAGAATCGAATTCGATCTCGAACAATAAAAAAATTGTAATACAAAAATTCCTTTCAAAAGAGCATCCAATACCAATGAAAAATTATAAAAATGTTGTTGCAAAAAGTAGCGCTAAAATGCTCTCAAAAGAAGATATGTTACCAACGGAAATATCAACATAAAAGTACAATTTTTGTGTGGCGAACACATGGCACCAAAATTTCCCTCCAAAAACCTGAATTTTACTACGGACTCATCAACATTAGCAATGGAATTTATAAATTTACCAACGATCCTATTATGTTGTTAGTTTCATGTTTCTAATTTACCAACGGAAACTTCCCGTTGGTACTTATTATAACAATTTAGCAACTATAAATTACAAAATATTCCGTTGTTAGTTTTGGAGGGAAAATTTTCATCTAGATAAGCAAATTTGTCAACGGAAAATAAAAAAAAAATCCGTTGCTAAATTGTGATACAAAAAAACCTTCGAATAGAAAATCCGTTACCAACGGAAAATTATAAATATGTCGTTGGTAATATTAGCGCCAAAATTCCCTCCAAAAAATGGTATGTCACCAACGGAAACATCAACGAAAAAGTAGAAAATTCCCGTTGAAAACACCTGGCCCCAAATTCCACTCCAAAAACTTGAAATTTACAACGGAATCTCCAACGGAAATCCGTTATTGAATTCTTAAACTCTTTTTGGTGTTGTTCCGTTGTTAACTCCGTTGGTAATACCCAATATTACCAACGGATTATTTAGTCGTTGCAAAAATTCCGTTGGTGTTTGCAACTTTTCTAGTAGTGATTTAACGAGATTACTAACGACCGTTAGATTAAAGGACTATCCTCGTAGCAAGTTTCATAATAAAGGACGATCAGCGTAATTAAAAACTTGAAAGGACCAAACCAGTATTTTGCGTATAACCATAAGGACGAACGGCGTAATTAACTCTAACTAAAATTTTGAAACGGTTTACTATCATCACCAGTCGACAAACTAGAATAGATTTTAATGTTTATCACTCCACTAATAAACTAGTACATTACGATAAGCAAAAAGAGAAAGCTTGCTACTCACGTAACCGCAAGCTAAAATCCACGTTATAAGCTTCTAATCGCCCTCCACCACCTTGCTCACTTACTACCTACAACTAAAAACACTTAAACCATAAGCACAATGCTTAGTGAGCTCGTGAGCAATTAATCAAGTAATTCACCAAAACATATATCAAGTAATGGTAAATTACTCTAACCACACAATCTTAATCAAATAACTACTGAGCACAAAGTAGAGGTCAAATCTCTATGCGGATCCGCGGCCAATATCACTTAGTACCAAATCACGTCGAAATGGAAACTAAGTCAACAACAACTCTATGCTAACATAGTTAGCAACCTCTACAAAGATGCTCAATTCACATAATCCACAAGTATCGTCAATTAATCAAAAATAAGTAAGGATAAACAACAACAATATACCACTAGATCATGTAAACATCTTACTCGTAAGAAATCCAGAATACATGATCATTACCCAATTAACTCTCACAACACTCACCTTGGTGGTTAGATGAAGATTAACAACAATTGATTCCACAACTTTAGTCATCTAAACACATAACAAATAATAACATAACAAGTATTTAGAACTTGCTAATTAATGAGATTAACTAGAAATCATAATCATACTCCCGCACTTTGGGTTTGGCTTAGCTTGACCTCAACCAAACTAACACACCCAATTCCCTCTATAGCATAATCATCATTAACTCTTGATTATATGAGTTTCTAGTTAATTTCTCACTTAAACAACATTTTATTACTCTAACAACATCACTAGTAACAATCTAAGCTAAGTAACATTAACTTAGACAAATTTAGCAAAAACCATAATTTTGCCCAAAAACACAACTAGTGATTTTGCTATGTTTATGTTGTATTATGATCACCAACAAACATAATAATACTAGTAAACACTAATACAACCGATTTCTAGGTTAAATTTCGGATTACACCTATCAATTTCTCAAACCCCTATACAAAACCCAAAATACCCATTTCTAGGTTTAGAAATTGAAGGAGAAACACTTACAATCAAGAAAGGAAGATGAAGAAGATGATTAGCTTGAAGATTGGAGCTTGAATTAAAGTTAGAAGTGATGATTTGATGATGGTGAAGAATTTCCTGAAGTTTGTTCTTGAGATTTTTGGGTAAATGACGCTGATCAACAACGAACTTTCCCTTTTTTGTCGAGTTAGGGTATGAACCCAATCTATTATACAGGTCGGTAACGAACTTTGAAATTATGTTTCGAGTTAGGTAACAAACTTTTTGAGTTACCTAACTCGAAACATAATTTGAAAGTTCGTTACCTAACTCGAAACATATATTGGACACGAACTTTAGAATTATGTTTCGAGTTAGGTAACAAACTTTTAAATTATGTTTCGAGTTAGGTAACGAACTTTTAAAGTTAGATGAAAAAAAGTTCGTTCCATAACTCGAAACATAATTTGAAAATTCATTACTGACCTGTATAATAAATTGGGTTCATACCCTAACTCGACAAAAAAGGGAAAGTTCGTTGCCGATTTGCGCCATTTACCTTGAGATTTTTTTGTCAGTAGAATGTTTGTAAATAAAAGTTTAGATACGTACATACAGAGGGATATATTAAGTAAATAATTCCCTTTAATTTCTATTGTGTGGAACTGAGAAACCATTTACAATTTCTATTATTTTATTTATACAACAAATAATACCTCGAGATTTGGGGTATTACAAATCTCCCCCACTTATTCTGTTCGTGTCCTCACGAACCATTCTTGGTGCACCGCAAGATAATATACCATCATCCAATCTTCAAGTTCCTATGTTGTGACACCCGCCAATTTTGGACTTCAATTAGTACTGAAACTACTTGCAATTACGTGTATTAAGTTTTATTATAGGCTAAATATATGTGACATTTTGTGTAATTACATACATGCTTATGCGATTTGATTAAATCGTGCACTTATGAACCGGACAAGGTCCGACACCTATTTAATATGGACGTTGGTGACAAAAATTTAAAAATAATGTGGAATTATCCAAACAAACATTGTCTACTATAATATATTACGATAATATATTACACGAATTTCGTACTGTTTAAAACATATCCTGCGCGACGAAACCATGCGAAACACACCCCAACAAGCGAATAATAACCAAATTATATGTTTATAATTTTACAACTTGAAATAAAGTATTTTGATAAAATACTTTGGTTAAAAATATTCCGGATATACTTTAACATATTTATAAATCCTAAACATAGTACGCGATTAAATGATCAGGCAAATGACTACGGGATTTAGACGACTACGAGTCGTAACATGAAATCCGAAAACACCAACACGCGAGCCCGAGACCCAAGTGGGTTGGCCCAGACCCACAGACCCATGACCCAAACCCCCTTTTTACCTCATTTCTTCCCCATTTCATCTCATTTTACACACACACACATACACCTAAATCACTCCCTTTCTCCCTAATAATTTCGGCAGCCCAAATCATCCCAAAACATACCATTTCACGGAGTGGATTCAAGAAGGAACGATCACCAACTCGAGCTCTTCATCTTCATCTTCTTCAATTTCATTTTCGGGGTATGAAACTTCCTAACACTTTTAAATTACTTGTAAAGCTTTTATTTACATGCTAGAATGTTTACCCAACGAGATTATGTCCAAAATCCGACTTAAAATGCGTTTTAAAACACAAATTGTTTAAACAGCTGCGTCTGCGAACTGAGCTGCATCTCAGTCCGCAGATCATGCTGCGAGCCGAGATTCACCTACCAAAACTGGACTCGCGAAGTCAAACTGCGAACCGAACTGACTTGCGAGTTGACCTGCGAACTGACCTGCGAGTCGAGATTTGCGAGCCGAACCTGTTCTGCGAACCCAACTCGGTTCGCAGCCTACTTTGTCTTGCAAGCCCAATCTCAGTACGCATCGCGAACTCAGTTTGCACCACCATTTCAGTCCGCGGCCAACCTTGGTCAATTTTCTCAATTTTAAATTTTCGATGCCCTTGGACCCCGCTACCAGGGGTGCTGCCCCTGGACCCCCGTTATTTATAAGTTTGTAAAGACTTTTCACACGAGTGATGAACACTCACAAACAACGAAACCTAATACAACGATACATATAATAATAACACTTTTGGATTATTATTACAAACCGTCACCAACGGGCCATACTTATTTTCAAACTACAAACGAAATACTAAACAAACACTTGGACATTTTCTAGTTGAGTGGACAACTAGCATGAGTGATCTTTTAAGACACCAACGTATTTACTTATTTACTTACAACATTGTGCGTTTCGGATGCCAGAAGGTTGAAGGGTTCAGAGAACCAACACACGGAATTACATCCGACACACTACGGACTTACATTCTCTATACTTGCTTGATTACACATACATTGTTTGCTAGACTCATGTGAGTCTTACGGCCCCACTTTTACTATTTTCTACTTGGGGCGAGATACTTTGCTTACTGTTTTACGCATGAACACGAGTACTGGACTGCCTATACTACTTTTTACACACATTGCATGAGTACTTTTTATCCACTGAAAGCCTCCTATCGTAAGTTGTTAGTTATGGACTTAAGCGCGAGTACTAGTAAATGGATCCATTTGGGACTGTTGGAACATAGATTGTGACAACAGATCTAGCTTGAAATAGGACTGGTGTAATTATTATTATGTGTGTATATTGGTTTAGATTTGTAAATAAATATTTGTTTTGTTAGTAATATTCGTTAAACATATTATTATGCTAAGTTAGACGAATGTTTAAATACGAAATAAATAATAGACGTTTCATGCGAGACGAGTCGAGATCTCAGGTCGCAGCAGGTGAGACCTGAACTCGTGAAGTATGAGTCTGGCGAGCCGAGTCCTTTACTGGGCTTGGGCTGCGAGTTGGACCGAACTCGCAGGCCCATGCGAGCCGAGCCGGGACCAGACTATATAATTATTTTTCATACGTGAAAAATAAAAACTTTTGTCATTCGGTTTTTCTGATCTGCGAATTCACTAAACCCAGAGAAAACTTAAACCTAACGGCTAGGCTTTGACATATTATTCGTTTAAAGTTAAGCTTTATAAACGCAATTACGAACGTATTCGTTACTAGTAAGATAACACCGTATTGAGGGATTCCGCACCTTAATACTACAGATAACGAAGTTATCGATCCTAAAACTAGGGGACTTACATCTGGTATCAGAGCTTTCGGGCTAAATACGAGTGTGTTCATAAGTTTTAGTAATATTGCGTTTTTGATTCGGGTCGTTTTTACGTGCTTTCTTGCAATACTAACGATCAAAATCATTCTCGGGACGTTTTAGGGTTTGTTTACGGTCGAAATTTTCAGTTTCAGTCGTAAAAATACCTTAAAAATTCGTTTTCGGGTTTAACAGCCGTTTCGCGAGTCGAGATTAGGGTTCCAGCGTCGCCTGCGAACCGAGTTGAACTAGCGAGTCGAACCAAGACTTGCGAGTCGAACTAAGATTTCTCGCGAATCGACATCACTTGCGAATCGACATCTTTAGCAATCCGAACTGAGGCTTGCGAGTAGACATATTCTGCGAGTCGAGCTGAGATTGCGAGTTGAGCTGAGTCTTGTGAGTTGAGTTTTCTGAATTCGCTGAAACAGTTTTACTTTACGTTTTTAAAGATGTCTGACTTAAGTAGAATGATCGAGATGGACCACGAGGTGGGAAAATCGAATGTTCCACCTAAGTTGTTGAGAATCGAGGATTACTACAATTGGAAGGACAGATTTGAATCTTACTGTAGATTCCATGACCTGTCAATCTGGATGTGTATCAAGAGTGGATACACCGCACCTACTCAAACTGTTCAAAATGCCACTGTGGTTCTTACCTATGCGAACATGAGTGATCAAGAGAAGGAAGCTTACAGAAATGAAAATAAAGCACATTCATGCATAAAGATGTGTCTTCCTAAAGAGATTGCTCATCAACTGAAGTCTTTTCATACTGCTAGAATGCTCTGGGAAGCTCTAGAGAAAAGAGGTGAGGGAAGTCCACAGGTGAGAGCTGGCAAGAGGAGTCTTCTCAAAAAGCAGTTTACTATGTTTAAAGCTTTAAAAGGAGAAGATCTTGATGCCTATGTCACGCGTTTCTACCATCTGTTAAGTGAATTAGAATACCATGAGATTGTTGAAGAAGAAGTAGCTAAAACCGACAAGTTTCTTGAGGGTTTGCCTTCTAAATGGGAAATGCATGGCGTTATGATTAAGGATAACAAAACCAGGTATTCTACTATGACCTTAGAGCAAGTCATTGACAAGCTGAAAGGTTATGATTTCTCTAGAAAGTCAAGAGATAGTGATTCTGATCAGGTTCAGAACCCTGGGTTGTATCATGGAAAGTCAAATCTTTCGACTGCGTCCTCTAGTTCGACAACTACACTGTTAGTTGGTGATACTAGTGAAAATGGAGAAATGATTACTGAAGATCTATGCTTTATTTCCTCCTCTAGTGATGAGACAAAGGGAAAGAATTCTGAGAAGTCACCTCAAGAGCATCAGAAGATGCCTATGAGTGTGAAATCTGCTGAACAGCAACTGTCTGTTCTTGCTTCCTTTGTTGCATCATATGAGAATTACATAGAGGGAAAGATCAATGATCCTGTTCTATTTGACGAGGATTATGAACAGATAGATCCTGATTATGTTGAGAAATTGGAACTTCAAGAGATGTTAGCATTAGTTTCAAGAAAAGTTAAAAATTTCCTCAAGAGAAATGGTAGAAAGGTGTTGGGCAATAGATCAGGGTTTGATAAAACCAAGGTCAGATGCTTTAACTGTCAGGGTATTGGTCATTTTGCAAAAGAATGCCAAAGACCTAAAGTAGAAGCACAAGGAAAACAAGGTTCGGGAAGTACTCTTGCTTCCAAAGCCTTAGTGGTGAAGTAGTTGGATGGTTCTTATGATTGGCAAGCTCATTCTGAGGAAGCCTTGATGGCCGAGATCGAAAAGACAACTGCTGGATCAGTGTCCTACATGCCCACTGATATGGAACAGAGAGTAGAGGTGCCTGAGTCTGAAGTGAAGGCAAGTGATGATGACGTGCTATATATGGATTCAATTCCATATATGAGTCCTGAAAAATTTGTGGCACGCATGGCTGAAGTACAAACTGACAAGAAGAAGGTATGTTTAGATATTCTTAATCTTGCTGATGTTTGTTACTTAGTTACTGATTTACAATCTCAGAATAGTATCTTAACTGTGTCAAATAGCAATCTGTCATCACAATTGAATATGGATAAGGAATCCTATAAGACTGTTAGATCTGAACTTGATCAAGCCATTATGGATATTCGTAGATTAAGTGATGATAAACAGGCCTTAAAAGATAAAATTAAGTCTGATGCTTCGGATAGAACAAAGCTTAGAGATACCATAAGTGAAAAATCTGTTGTCATAGATGGTCTCTATATGAATATCAAAGACTTAAATGAGACAATTGCTAGTAAGGATCAGGAAATAGTGAACCTTAACTTAAGGTTAATTGAGCAAAACCGTAAACTTGAGAACTATAGGACATCTCAAATGGATAAAATGTTAGATGCTCAACGTAGTGTAAAGGACAAGACTGGGTTAGTTTACAATGATGTATCCCCTCCTTTTAATGCCAATTACACTCCTATTCCTGAAGATTCTGAAATGACAGATGCTAATCCTGAAATTTCAGTAACTAATGATCAGGAAAAGTTAGAGGCACAGAAGGATGTTATTAAGAACCCTTCATCTGATAATAGTAAGGCTTCTCATTTCACCAAAATACAATTTGTATCGGGTGGAGTGATTAACGATGCTAAGACTGATGATAAGGTTAATAAGGAACAAATATCTGAACCTTTAGTGCCTAAGACTCCGAGTGGTAATGCAAAAGTTCCTAAATCACGCAAGCAGATGTCATGTTTCAAGTGTCATCAAAAGGGACACGTGGCTTCGTGTTGTCCTAACAAAAAGCCTGAAACACCACATAAGCTTGTGATGGATGAAAAGACATAGACCGACTCTAGTATGACTGTAGATGGGTTAGATACCAAACCTAAGTTAGGTAATAAACCTGTTAACATTCTTAAAAGAGACGGTAAACATAGTGTCTCCCCACCTAAACCTAAACGGTCATATACTCAAAGTGATAATTCTGTCTATAAGACTAGGGATGTGACACCGTCGAGGTTTAGAACTCCAAGTAGAAGCCATAGTCATTATGAGAGTGGTACTACTTCGCGATCACATGAGTTTAATTATAATTATCATAATAGAGCTCATAATTATGTGCCTAGGAGGTTATCCTCAAATTCACCTCTTAAGGCTGATCGTCCACAAACTCAAGCTACTTCGAAAGTAACCAAAGCTCCTGATGGGAAGGATGGTTATTTTAAAGAGCTTAAGTTTGTTGATGATAAGGGACAAACCAAGACCGTGATGGCTTGGGTCCCTCTTGATAACTGATAGTATTTTGTGTTATGTGCAGGAGCATGCTGTGAACAAGGACAGCTGGTGGTATGTAGACAGTGGATGCTCAAGGCACATGACCGGAGAAAGAAGTCTACTGAAGGACTTCAAGGAGAGTCTCAAGCAAAAAGTAAATTTTGCAGGAGATAAAGGAGGAGTAATTTCGGGAAAAGGAAAAGTTTCAAATGGAACTTTGACTCTTGAGGATGTGAACTATGTTGAAGAACTAACTCACAACCTAGTGAGTGTTTCCCAAGTCTGTGATAAAGGTCATCCAGTTTATTTCAATGAAAAGGAGGCCTTAGTCCTGAAGCCAGGTTTCAAAATTCCTGATAAATGGATATTGATGAGAGCGCCAAGGAAGAAGGACATCTATGCTATCAACATGGGTGTTCCTAACTCTTCAATGGTGTCTACATGTTTATTATCCAAGGCTTCGGAAACAGACGCATTGTTATGGCATAGGAGAATGGCACATCTGAACTGGAGAAAGATGAATTATATAACCAAAAATGGTTTGGTTCTAGGTGTACCACAAAAACGTTTCGAGTCTGAGGATAAGTGTGGTCCTTGCATGAAAGGAAAGCAGCACAAGAAACCACACAGACCTAAGACTGAAAACTCTATCTCCTCGCCATTTGAATTGCTACATATGGATCTCTTTGGCCCAATAAGCAAGAGAAGTCTAGGTGGCAAATGGTACTGTTTGGTTGTCACAGATGATTATTCTAGATTCTCATGGGTATTCTTTTTGGGATCAAAGGATGAAACTTCTGGAATTCTAATTGAGTTCTTTGATCTAGTAGAGAATGTCTATAAAAAGAGAGTGAAGCGTATTCGTAGTGACAATGGAACAGAATTTAAGAATTCAACGTTGAATATCTATTGCTTAAGCAAAGGGATATTACATTAATTCAGTGCACCTTATGAACCTCAACAGAATGGTGTTGCTGAAAGGAAAAATAGGACGTTGATTGAAGCTGCTAGAACAATGCTTGCTGATTCAAAGCTTCCGGTCATCTTTTGGGCAGAAGCAGTGAATACAGCATGTTATGTTCATAATAGGGTTCTTACGGTTAAGAGACATAACAAGACTTGTTATAAGCTTTTGAACAATAAGAAACCTAACTTAAAAGGGTTTGAACCCTTTGGAGTTTCATGCACCATATTAAAGACTGGACATCAAGCAAAATTTGGTGAGAAGGCTGACGAAGGATTTTTCCTAGGTTATATGCCCAATTCGCCAAACAAGAGAGTCTTTAATAAAGTCACAGGACGTTTAGAGGTAGTTTATAATATTGAGGTTACGAGCTACTCACCGGATGTTCATAAGGGATTAGATTGGCAATTTGATTATTCTGATCTTTTTGCATCATTTAAAGTTCCTATTAGTGACTATGTTAGTGATTCAGAGATAGCTGAACATTTATTGTTTGAAGATGGGGATATTGGTCCCGATTCAACATCAAGTGTTAAGCAGTCTGGAATTAAGACTAATGTTGACTCAGATAAAGCTTCCACAAGTGAGTCACAACAACCTTCAGAGGATAAGTCTCAACAAACAGAAGATCTTGATGATCTTCCTACAAAGTTTGATGATATACTTACTCCTTTGAAACACTTAAGGATATCTTCTGCTCGTACGGAAGATGTACCTGAATTGGAAGAGATTGGTACTAATTTGGAAGATGAGATACTGGTTGAACCAGTTACTACAACTAGAACGAGTAAGAATCATCCCGTTGAAAACATCATCGGTGATATTAATACTCCGGTTCAAACTAGGCATCAATCCAGAGCTAGTACGTCTGAGAATTTAGAATACCAAAGCTTGTATACTGCAATGAAAGAGACAGGGATTCCTAATCAATGTCTATATTCATGCTTTATCTCACAAGTCGAGCCTAAAAATGTTCAAATGGCTTTAAAAGAAAGCTCGTGGGTAGAAGCAATGCAAGAGGAACTATCACAGTTCTCTAAATTACAAGTATGAGAGTTGGTTGACCTACCAAAGGGAGAATATCCAATTGGAACTAGATGGGTATTTAAGTGCAAGAGAGATGATAAAGGAATCGTTACTCGCAATAAAGCTCGTCTGGTGGTTCAAGGTTTTAATCAACAAGAAGGTATTGACTACAATGAAGTGTTTGCACCAGTAGCTAGGCTAGAAGCAATTAGAGTATTCTTAGCATTTGCATCATATTTTGGTATAAAAGTGTATCAGTTGGATGTTAAGAGTGCCTTTTTGTATGGCAAAGTGGAAGAATTGGTGTATGTTTCACAACCGCCAGGGTTTGCTGATCTTGAGTATCCAGATAGAGTATATCGTTTGAATAAGGCTCTATATGGATTACATCAAGCACCTAGGGCATGGTATGGAACACTATCAACGTATCTACTTGAGAATGGATTTACAAGAGGATCGATTGATAGTACACTGTTTGTGAAGTGGAAAAAGAAAGACTTTCTTCTCGTGCAAGTTTATGTTGATGACATTATCTTTGGATCGTCTGATGAAAAGATGTGTCAAGAATTCGAACAAGTTATGAGAAAAAGGTTTGAAATGTCTGCAATGGGAGAGTTGAATTTCTTCTTAGGATTACAAGTTGATCAAAAGAAGGATGGATTCTTTATTCATCAATCTAAATATACATATAAGCTATTAGAACGCTTTAAGATGGATGAAAGTAAGGTCTACAATACTCCAATTCCAGTCAATCATGGACTGGATCCAACTCTTTATAGAGCCATGATCGGATCACTAATGTATCTTACAGCCTCTAGGCCTGACATAATGTTTGCTGTTTGTGTATGCGCAAGATATCAGGCTAATCCGAAAGAGTCACATATGCAAGCTGTTAAACGAATCTTTCGTTACCTCAAAGGGAAACCTAAGCTGGGTCTTTGGTATCCGATTGATGGAGACTTAGATCTCGTAGCATATACTGATTCGGATTATGGAGGATGCAATCAGAATAGGAAATCTACGACCGGAGGATGTCAATTCCTAGGAGGTAGATTGGTATCCTGGCAGTGCAAGAAGCAAACCTCGGTAGCCATTTCTACATGTGAAGCTGAGTATGTTGCAGCTGTTGCTCTCAAGTACTTTGGATTCAACAGCAACTGCGGGATTACAGGTTAAATATAACAAATACTCCTATGATGATTGATAACGAATCTACTATGTCGATCACCAATAATCCGGTGAAGCACAGTAAAACTAAACATATTGATATTCGACATCATTTTATTAGAGATTGTGCTGAGAAAAAGTTGATAAAGTTAGTTAAGGTTCCATCATTGGATAAGTTAGCAGACTTATACACAAAGGCGTTCGACAGAGCAAGATTTAAGACGTTGGTTCAACTAAACGGAATGAGAAATCCAGAGTGATTAGTCTTCCAAGGGTATTTTTTTTTTTTTGTAATAGTTAGTATTTCTGTGTTCATTTAAAAAAAAAAAAAGGGGCGTATGGCATTCATTTGCTTGTTACCTAAGGGGAATCGCCTTCATTTAAGTTTTATTTGCAAAAACTAAGGGATATGATAGTACATTAGGAGAATAAGCTTCACAATAATAAGCTTAAGTCCTAAGTATGATATGGTAGTAGGTTCAAATAAAGTTGCTTTAGAACTACAGCGGTTCTATCAGGTATGTGTTTATATTTATTTGATTATACACCTATATCCACAAGTTATAATTTGTCTATTTTTAAGTGAAAACTTTAGATGGCTTCATTATATGATGTACTGGTAGGCAAATTATATGACATTTTCTAAGCCTTAAGAAGTTAAATAACTACTTGTTTATTATCTTGTGTTACTATTCTATGATGTATGACATTAAGTCTTAATTGTTGAATGATGGTATTGCCATACACTGTTATCATGCATTTTAATTTGAAGTGACAAATAGTAGCTATATGGGTATTAACTTAATTACTGGTAACTTTGTTGTACTAAGTACAGAACTGAAACCTTTAATTAAATTAATATTCTCAAATATATTTTGAATTATGCTAGAAGGGATCTTTTGTTGTACTATGTACAGACTTAGATAACATAGCATATTCAAAGTATGTCTGATATTTGTCTAACCTTAAAAATTCAAGTGTATGTTATATGTTTCGAAAAGATACATCATTTAGTAACCGCTACCTTGAAATTTATTGATGCAGTGTTATGAGTTTTACTTGAAATTCTTCAGTATGTCATATAATAGGAAGCACTTGATAATATTCATACTAACAATAAAGTGTTTGCTTAGAAAATTGAGTATAATTTGTTTATGTGGATCATAATACCGGTAATCGTCTTGGACTGTCTATAATTAAAATATTCACTTTATGTGAGTAATGTATTTATTAATTATGCAATGTGGATAAAGGTACTTAAGATATAATTTTATAAATATAAATGTATAAATGATAAATTTAGTTGTAATTTTACAGTAATTTACTTGAATTTCATGAGGTATGTATACTACCAATCTGCTTAGACTTTTTAATATATAATTGATTGCTTATTCTTACTAATATGATCCCTAAGCAGATAAAATCTTATTTACTTTGTATATTTACTTTGTTTCGAGTGATTAATAAAATGGTACTTGATACCAAAGTTTATATAATTGTGTTTTTATCTTAAGTTTATTTGTTTTTAATTTAAGTTTTTGTGTTTATTAGGTTTTACCCTTCGGAATTAAATTATACTGAATATTTTTGAGCTGAACAAACGTAACAATTTGCAAGTGAAAATTAATTATAATTTAGACTTGTAAAATATCGGGTTTTATTTATACTTAGAATTAAATTCGCGTTTTAATATAGTCCTGCGAGTTGACATCGACTTGCGGATCCGCTTGAAATCTCGCGAATCGGATACAAGGTATAAAGGGGGTCAAACGAGTCAAGCCAACCCACCGAACCCACAAACTTCGCGAGTTCACTATAACTTTGCGAATCCATTTTACAGGCGAAACGAGGCGATTTGTAGTTTTCGTTTGATTTCGATTTTACGAGTACGGGAACGAGTTTTTCAATCCGTAGACTTTATACATCTCTACTTTACGCACATTTTGAGGTATATAACGACGAATTTCACCGTTTAAATTGCATGAAATCGAAGGTTTTATGAACTTAGGGTTTCGGGTTGAAGTTTAAACGATTCACATAGATTTACGATGTTATTGGACATGGATCTTTAGGGTTTATGTTAAACGAACATTAATGAACGTAAATCAATCGATAGATCATGTTAAAATTACAAGATTAATCGATTTTAAGTTTAACCCGGTGACGGCTGTTCATCGAACGAGTTGACATTTTGACTCAACTCGCAGCGAGTTGATTAGCGGATCGACATGATTAGCGAGTTCACTTAAATAGCGAGTTGATAAGTAAAGCGAGTTGATAAACGAAGCGAGTTGATAAGCAAAACGAGTTGATCTCGATTCGCTTAGTTCTCTTATGCGAGTCCAGTACTTAGATAAATTTTATTAGTTATATAAATGTTAAGACTTTTTAAGTAATAATTTTTATATAATGGATTTAAATTAGACTTAAGACTCTTCAGTTATAAGTTAAAATTTTTATATACGACTTGAGACTATTTTGTAACAAGTTATATATAATTTCAATTTTAAACTAAGATGTTTGATGAATCTCGATTCATAATACGTTATAGTTTAAAGATTTTTTAATCATGCATTAATATTATATCTGTTGTTTGTGTTTATTTTACAGATATGGCGAGAGCATTTGACAAGGGACACAATGTACTTGTGGATCTGAACCTTGAAGCCAAGAGGGCTGATAGGGTTGCTGATATTCTTAGATTTCTTGCACGATCACGGATTAGATACGCCATTACGGCCAATCCTCCTATCTCTCAGGCTATACTGAACGATTTCTGGACGGATATTGTATATGACGAATCTGTCAATCCGCCAGAGATTCGAGCTACGGTTAGTGGCCAACCTGTTACATTTTCGGCTGGTAATCTCCGTGAGATTTTGCAGCTAGGAACAGTAGAACAGGAGAATGGGGATATTGAGTATCCTATGGATTTTATAGAAGGTGCTATAGGCCGTATGGGTTATACAGGAGATAGACGTGGACGTCAGTTCCAGAAACCTCTGGTTATTGGTCAGTGGAGGTTTCTCTGGCACGTGATGAATATCGTTTTTGCAGCGAAGAAGGGTGGATTTGATGAGTTGAGCCCTGCTATTCTATCGGCTGCACTGTCACTGGTTTATAATAAACCATACAGTTTTTGTGATTATCTTTTTGGTGAGATTGCGAAACAGATATCGGGGTCTGTTAGATCAAGATTTTTGGTTTACCCGCGATTTTGTATGTTGATTATCCGTGCGCGTCTACCGGATTTGGCTATACCTGAACCATATCTGGTGGTTAATACGATTGATCATCGTGGGTATAACGCCATGTTTATGCAGACGGTTAGGAAGGAGGGAGTGGTGAAACCTGAGGTTAGACCACTATTTGGGTATATTATTGACCCGAACTACGTTGCACCGCCAAATCATGGTTGGTTGGATGTGGTTGCTCCTGCTGCTGCTGTTCCAGATCCTGCTGATGCTGCTGATGTTGTACCTGATCCTGTAGCTGAGGAGGTTCAACCTGAAGATCCACAAGGGCTCCTTGAGGATGTTCTTATTCAGGTTGGTCAGGTTGATCAGCAAGTGAATCAAGAGGTCGCTGCACAGGTTGTGCAAGAGGTTTTGGATCAGAATGATGATGCGACGAATCCATTGCTCCAGGATATTGATAGTTATTTTGCACCATCTGAGGTAATATTGTATTTATATAATAATATAGATGCTTAGTTGATAGATTGTTGTTATTAATCATAAATGCATAATACTATTATATAATGATTATGATATAGATATTTAGTTAATTGGATATTATTTCTGATTTTAAAATATAAATATCATTAAACGAACAGGAAGCTGAAGCTGAGGCTGCAAACCCAGAAGTTGTAATACTTGAGGGGGAGCAGATACAGCTAGATAGATCAGTTGTAGTACCGACTGAGGTATTATATCTGATTAATCTTAAATATATAGAACTTGTATGATAGAGCTTATGCTAACCATAAATGTTTAATATATTCAAAATTTAGGATCCTGTTAGATCATCTAGAGGTCGTGATGGTGAGACGGCTTCTGATGATGATTCTGAGAATACATCTTCTCCTCCTCCATCTGCTTCTGAAAAGAAGAGGAAGGGTAAAAGTGTTATGGAGGAAGATATTGAGGAGATTGATGCTCAATTGATGAAGCGTCCGAGAACGCTAACTATTAGAGAAGGTTAGTATTGATTATAAAAGTTAAATAATCTTAACTTGTTGTTTATCAGGAGTTAAACTGAGACAGTTAATTCTGTATACAGTTGCTCAGGATACACCACAGGTGGAGAAGGATACACCGGTGGTTTCTGAACAGATGTCTGTACCGCTTTAGGTATGAGATATAAGTTCTATAACTATGAGTGTTATGCGATTAATTAGAGTTTGAGACAGAGTAATCTGTAACAATAACTGATTTTAATTGTGTTTAACTTTACAGCATGAGGTTGCTGATCTAGTTCGTGCGGCGAAATTTCCAACGAATAAAGATGCTAGATTTGCGACAAACTTGCTTACGCAAGCTTTGTCTCAACCTCATACACCGCTGTCCAGAGACTGGCATATTGAGTCTCTTACACCGCCTGGACCTACAACGATACCTGTTACTCCAATGACTGATGCTGAAAGGATTACATCCTTAGAGTCTAGGGTAAAGGATTTAGAGAAGCTTACTTCTCAGATTCCAGAGCTGGTGTCGAACAATCTTCTTCTTGCTCAGCAGATACTCAAGCAGAGTGAATCGTACAATCTGTTGATGAAGACTCATGAGACTTTGCTTGCGGACTTCAATGTGCAGAGACTGAAGTTATCTTCTTTGGAGAGTCTGGTCTTGAGATCGCATTCAGGACAGTCTACTCAGGGGGAGATATTGGTATATCTGGAGTCTTGCAGAGAAAATGAGTTGAAGAGGAAGAGAGATTCAGACAAGGACGATGATCCCAATGCACCGAGTGGTGAGCAGACTGGTCCTTCAAAGACTGGTGAGCAAGCTACGATTCAGGGGGAGTCTGGTGCTGGTGCTAGTGGTTCTGGAGTGGGTACACGTGCAGATAAGACTGTACCGGGTGATACTGAAGCTGGTAAGATAGCTTAGTATTATCATAGTACTGTAATATTTGTAATAGTTTGTAGTGAACAAATGTAAACTTAATTTATTGTGTAAATATATTTGGCTTAGGGTTATTATTATTTTAAGTAAAATATGTTTGGTAATTTAAGTTTATATAATTATGTTAAGATAAAATAGTGATCGAAAGACTTCCGACTCATTGAGTAGTCGAGCGGCGTGTTCCGATTAATATCGGAGGTCAAAATTTTATAATAACATATGCATTTTAGATTTGATTATGGACTTAAGACCGTAAGGTATATAAGTAATTAATAAGCTAAAAATGTATTCGTATTAACTAGACAAATGATATATAATTTAAAGGTTAAATTGATAATGAATGAGATCAATTAACACTTGGAAATTATATAAGGTAATTAATAGTAAATTTAAATGTTTGGTGATTATTCACAATGCATTAGAATTTAAAATTAATTAATATTTGTTAAGTTGACTTAAGAGATTTTGGATTGATTCAGGGTAATCAATAAAAGATTTTATACGTTATATGTAAATTGCGTTTATATTTTAGGTTAAAATATACAAAAGAATTAATAAAGAAATTCTTAGATTGATTCAGAGAAATCAATAAGAGAGTTTTAATTATTAATATTAATTTGTATTTGTGGTTTTCTCTTAGGATTGGAAATGCTTGATCTATCTGATTCGGAAGATGATATTTTTGATGAGATAGATGAAGACATTGATTTTGATCTTGAGGATGGAGAATTTCTACCACCTACAGATTGGACTGCTGTACCTGAGATTGTGCAAGATATTGGTGTAGATCCAGATGCGAATATAGATGAACACCATGTGAGCCCATCTAGGACAGAAGTTATTATTGAAAATGAACAAGGTCCAATGATTGTCGATGTAGATGAAGAAATCGATGACTCAACCGATTCTGAAAAAGATGAAACTTTGATTCCTACCAAGAATCCTGCTGTTTTTCTTAGGAAACTTCCAAAGCAGAAGAAGAAGATTGGAGTTTCAGAAGTTGATATTACGGGAAAACGTGTTCCTCGTAAAGGGATTGTTGGATGGTACTTTGACTCTGAACTAAAGCTTTTTGCAATCAAAAGATATGACGGGGTTCAATATTTAGAAAGAAAGCTTGCAGTTTTTAGTTCTCTACCACGTTATGAAATACGTGATTTGGCTAGATTAGAGATAAACAACCCAAGTCGTGATGATTATGCTGATCGTGTTGAAAGAATCATTAGACATGAGGTTGGTACAAATAAGTTTGTTCAGATTAAGCCAAGAAAGGGAAAAACTATGAAACTACAGGAGATAAGTCAAAGAACGGGAAGAAGAAGAAGGAAAAAGATTTATCCAGCTGTAAGATGCATACAGCAGATTCCACTGAAGACAATGCCACAGGATATTCTGGGAAATATGAAGAGTTGGCACGTGGATTCAGGAACTGGAGAAGCTGTTATGGTTGAAGCTGATGATGAGGTTGAAGGTGGTGAAAGAGAAATCTTTAGAGTTTATGATCATCGACACCTGATGAATATGTCGAGAAAGGATCTGTTAAAGTTAAACGAGAACAGAATTTTGACGACTATTGAATGGGCTGATTTAGCAAGAGATTATCAGTTGATGGTTAAAACTTGTATCAAGATGAAGATTTACGCATGTAGTAAGATTTACAAATGAAGACCGAAGACAGCGTGAAGATAAAGACGCTAGAGCTATTGTCAAGGGGGAGTCTGTTGGAACATAGATTGTGACAACAGATCTAGCTTGAAATAGGACTGGTGTAATTATTATTATGTGTGTATATTGGTTTAGATTTGTAAATAAATATTTGTTTTGTTAGTAATATTCGTTAAACATATTATTATGCTAAGTTAGACGAATGTTTAAATACGAAATAAATAATAGACGTTTCATGCGAGACGAGTCGAGATCTCAGGTCGCAGCGAGTTGAACTGTGAGGTGAGACCTGAACTCGTGAAGTATGAGTCTGGCGAGCCGAGTCCTTTACTGGGCTTGGGCTGCGAGTTGGACTGAACTCGCAGGCCCATGCGAGCCGAGCCGGGACCAGACTATATAATGATTTTTCATACGTGAAAAATAAAAACTTTTGTCATTCGGTTTTTCTGATCTGCGAATTCACTAAACCCAGAGAAAACTTAAACCTAACGGCTAGGCTTTGACGTATTATTCGTTTAAAGTTAAGCTTTATAAACGCAATTACGAACGTATTCGTTACTAGTAAGATAACACCGTATTGAGGGATTCCGCACCTTAATACTACAGATAACGAAGTTATCGATCCTAAAACTAGGGGACTTACAGGGACTGACAATCCCTGCCAGGGGTAGTAGCGCTACCATGGATTTCACCGTAGAAACAGGCATATTAGTATTAGTTACATATGAGTGTATGTGGATTACACTCACAGGGGTACATTATATGATACTTGATTGAATCATACTTACACACTGTTAAGCTTCAACTTATGAGCTCATGGCAACTGTGCTGACCTACTGATTTACTTACTTACCTTGCTTGACAGCAACACTGGTACATACTTGTGGTTCATAACGATTACTTACTACTAAACCTGTGAGATTCACCAACCTTTTTGGTTGACACTTTTTAGCATTGTATGTCAGGTACACAGACGGAGTAGGATTTCTCCAGGACACTAGCTAGAGTCGTATGATTTCTGGATTGCATCTAACGGGGATTCTTAGCATTATCTTTTGTATATTATGATTATGTAATAGAACCTCCCGCTACACGCGTGGGCTCTAGGGAACTACATTTTTGTAACCGAAAACACGATGTTTTCAAACATTTTATATATGGAAATGTAACTATTTTAAAACGTCTCATTTAGAGGTCATTTGCTGTATACTTTGTGCTGTTGATACTTGACTAGTCGCGCCCTGACCTGAACTGCTTCCGCAACCCGAATTTGGGGGTGCGACATATGTAAAATCAGAACCCTTTCTGTGCTGCCATTGCACTTTGACAATAGAAACCATTTTATTCCTAAGTTGTTTATCCTTTTGATCGAGGATTATAACCGGTTCTTCCACATAAATCAACTTTTCATTCAATTGAATTTCGGGAAGAGGAACATAAGAAGCTTCGTCAACCAGACATTTTCGAAGTTGTGACACATGAAATGTGTCATGAATACCACTGAGTTCTTCGGGTAACTGCAACCGATAAGCTACCCTTCCAACTCTGTCAACAATTTTGAAAGGTCCAATATACCTTGGACCCAGTTTCCCCCTTTTTCGAAAACGAATAATACCCTTCCATGGAGAAACTTTAAGCATGACTTTATCGCCTAATTGAAATTCGATTGGTCGTCTCCATTTGTCGGCATAAGATTTATGTCTGTCTTGTGCCATTTTCAGTCTTTCACGGATTTGATCAATCTCTTCAGTTTTTAGTTGGACCACATCAGTGCTTCCAATTTCCCTCTGACCAACTTCACCCCAACAGATAGGAGTACGACATTTTCTGCCATAAAGCATTTCATAGGGTGGCATTTTGATGGAAGAATGATAGCTATTATTGTACGAGAATTCCACCAATGGAAGGCGAGAATCCCAATTGCCATCGAAATCAATAACACTGGCTCTAAGCATGTCCTCAAGAGTCTGAATGGTACGCTCACTTTGCCCATCAGATTGAGGATGAAAAGTCGTACTTATATGAAACTAAGTACCCATATCCTCTTGGAGTTTCTTTTAAAATCGAGAGGTGAAACGAGTGTCCCTATCAGAGACAATAGAAACAGGTACTCCATGTCTAGAAACAACTTCACGAACTTAGATGTCGGCTAACACTTCATAAGATGAAGCTTCCCGAATAGGTAAGAAAAGAGCACTTTTGGTTAACCGATCAACAATCACCCAAATAGCATCATGTTGTCGAGGAGTCCTCGGCAACTTAGTGACAAGATCCATGGTGATATGTTCCCATTTCCATAATGGAATTTCCAAAGGTTGGAGTTTCCCGTATGGTTGTTGGTGTTCGGCTTTTACTTGTAAGCACGTGAGACAATTCTGAACGTGCTTAACGATGTCACGCTTCATACCAGGCCACCAATAGTCACGTTTTAAATCACTATACATTTTAGTAGCACCTGAATGAATGGAATATTTAGACTTATGAGCTTCATCTAGTGACATCTGTTTGACATCACTCTTCCTTGGTATCCAAATTCTACCATAATGAGTTTTTAAACCACATGAATCATCGACCAAATCAGAAAGTTGACCCATTAAACGCTGTTTATTCGGGTCACTAGAAGACAAAGCCTCGATTTGAGCAACCTTAATGGCATCACACAATTGAGGAAATACAATCATGCTAAGAGAATTCACGTGAATGACATAGTGAGTAGCCTTTTGTCTAAGAGCATCCGCAACGACATTAGCTTTACCAGGATGGTATAGTATGTCACAATCATAATCCTTCACTAAATCAAGCCATCTTCTCTGCCGATTATTCAGACCACGTTGATCAAATAAGTATTTAAGGCTTTTGTGATCGGTGTATATAGTAGATTTGACTCCATAAAGATAATGTCGCCAAATCTTCAATGCAAAAACCACAGCCGCCAGTTCAAGATCATAAGTAGGATAGTTTTGCTCATGTGTTTTTAACTGTCGTGAAGCATAAGCGATAACTTTCCCACGTTGCATTAAGACACAACCCAAACCAAGCTTTAATGCATCGCAATAAACAACCATATCCTCAGTACCCTCAGGTAAAATAAGGATAGTTGCTTGGCTGAGTTTTTCTTTCAACAGCTGAAATGCATTAGATTGTTGTTCACCCCATTCAATGGATGTGCAGCAAATAGCACCCTCAATTGATCGGGACAATTACATAACAGAAAAGCTTCCTCAATTTCATTTAACCACCTTGAACAAAGAACAGGGTTTATTTCTCCATGGAATTCCGGTGGTTTACAACCCACAAATCTTTTATAGTCAAAATTTTCTTTCTTCTTGTTCATTGCACTTTGAGCGGCTTGAAGTTCTGCATTTTATGGAGGATTCGCTAGAATATGATGCTTTTGTTCAAATTCGGTTAACTTAGAAGTTACAATTTGTTCAACCTATGTAATTATGGCTGGGGCAAATTTATCGAAGGCTTGCCCTATGACTCTTTTTAAAGCTGCTTCATCCTCAGGGTGAAGATCCCTAGCATTAACGTTCTCCTCTCGTGGGGGAGAATTTTCCTGAGAACCCTCACCATGTTGGGTAATAGAAGTATCCATTTACTATAGAGAAATAACAAATTGATTAACATGTTCCAGTGTCTATACAACATAATCTGAATTAAGAAAATTCTCTACTAAAACATTCAAGAACAACCTTGGCCCGAAACCATCTCGTATTTAATAGCTTTGAATCTCCCATGTGCATTAATGTAATATAACTCCGTTGGCCAGACGTAATCATATTACACTGATAACACATTTCCATTCAATGCTCTTAAACACAATCAAGCTAAGAAAAAACTCATTCCTGAAGTTACACAATAGTCACATAACAAGAAACCGAAGAAATGCAACTATAATTCATAATCATATATTCGAAAGTAGTTTAAGATTAAGCAATCCTAAAGTGGATTGCATAATTCTCTTAAACTATCGCTTTGATACCAACTTGAAACGCCCGAATTTTTTTTTAATACCATAGAACATAGGTAATTTGGTCCCAATATTTATTTGTGAGTATGTTGTATTGATAGAGAAACATTTCAACTTAATACAATACATAACCAAGAATGGCTGGAACCAGACGGGTACCCGCCGGGTAGAGACCAAGATCTCCAAAGCCAATTTTCACTGTAACAATTTGCACTAGATCTACCCGTTTAGGGGTGGCTCACCCGCCTGTTACGAGTGACCGGGTAAGGTTACCCGCCGGGTACTAAAGAATTACAACAGACATGCAGTCTGCTCCAAATACTGCACCAAATTTTTAAAATACAAACTTTAAAACATCATAACTTTTGACTCGGACCTAGTTTGACCTTCAAATTTTGTAGGCGCCTTCATTTTACCAAAATGAAGGTTTTCTTTTTTACACTTTTTTAAAATTCACAAAAACGACACTTTTGGACGTGCAACTAAATTGAAGTCATTTTAGTCACTTTTTGGTGACAACCAAGATCACAAACCACAAGGACTGAGATCTTGAACTTTTGACCACAATTCAAACATATCAAAACCAAGTTAAAGGAATTGACAAAACAACTCTAACCTTTATCTAACTCAATTTAGTTCATGGGTGCATTAAGTGACCCATTTGGACACTTTTTGACCCGTTTGCCAACTAAGACTATTTTGACCCATTCACTAGTCAACTATAACTTATAATTGACCAATGAAAGTAAATGACTACATATCATTGCTACGGTTTGACCAAAAACACAATTTAACTATTTAACACTTTCATTATTCAACATAATACAAATATCCCACTAACACTTGTTATACATTCTCCCAACTACAATATACATGTTTTACAACCTTTGTTGACTTACAAAGTCAACTATTACCAAAAACAACAAGTTTTCATGGCGCACCATGATTTACCTCAAAGATTAGTTTTAAGGGCGATTTATACAAGTCTAGTACATTACAATAAGCAAAAAGAGAAAGCTTGCTACTCACGTAACCGCAAGCTAAAATCCACGTTATAAGCTTCTAATCGCCCTCCACCACCTTGCTCACTTACCACCTACAACATTAAGCACTTAAACCATAAGCATAATGCTTAGTGAGCTCGTGAGCAATTAATCAAGTAATTCACCAAAACATATATCAAGTAATGGTAAATTACTCTAACCACACAATCTTAATCAAATAACTACTGAGCATAAAGTAGAGGTCAAATCTCTATGCGGATCCGCGACCAATATCACTTAGTACCAAATCACGTCGAAATGGAAACTAAGTCAACAACAACTCTATGCTAACATAGTTAGCAACCTCTACAAAGATGCTCAATTCACATAATCCACAAGTATCGTCAGTTAATCAAAAATAACTAACGATAAACAACAAGAACAATATACCACTCGATCATATAAACCTCTTGCTCGTAAGCAATCCAGAATACATGATCATTACCCAATTAACTCCCACAACACTCACCTTGGTGTTTTGATGAAGATTAACCACAATTGATTCCACAACTTTACTCACCTAAAAACAAAAAAATAATAACATAACAAGTATCTAGAACTTGCTAATTAACGAGATTAACTAGAAATCATAATCATACTCCCTCACTTTGGGTTTGGCTTAGCTTGACCTCAATCAAACTAACACACCCAATTCCCTCTATAGCATAATCATCATTAACTCTTGATTATATGGATTTCTAGTTAATTCTCACTTAAAAAACATTATAATACTCTAACAACATCACTAGTAACAATCTAAGCTAAGTAACATTAACTTAGACAAAATTAGCAAAAACCATAATTTTGCCCAAAAACACAACTAGTGATTTTGCTATGTTTATATTGTATTGTGATCACCAACAAACATAATAATACTAGTAAACACTAATACAACCAATTTCTAGGTTAAATTTTGGATTACACCTATCAATTTCTCAAACCCATATACAAAACCCAAAATACCCATTTCTAGGTTTAGAAATTGATATAGAGAAACACTTACAATCAAGAAAGGAAGATGAAGAAGATGATTAGCTTGAAGATTGCAGCTTGAATTGAAGTTAGAAGTGATGATTTGATGACGGTGAAGAAGTTCCTGAAGTTTGTTCTTGAGATTTTTTTGTCACTGGAATGTTTGAGAATAAAAGTTTAGATACGTACATATAAAGGAATATATTAAGTAAATAATTCCTTTTAATCTCTATTGTCTGGAACTGGGAAACCATTTACGATTTCTATTATTTTATTTATACAACAAATAATAACTCGAGATTTGGGGGTTACATTATGCCCTAACCGAACTGAAATAAATTATACAAAACTTACTATATTGCTAATATTTAAAATGTATTATCATGAATTAAGTACTGCAATTAAATAAGCCGTGCATCGCACGGGTAACGGTACTAAAATTTATGTAGAAAAACTAAAATTAACTATCCTAAAATTTATCTCATCCCTTGAATGTAACAAACTATAGTCTGACATTCTAAGTATCTAGCGAACTATTCAAAGTTACATTGTATGTAACGAACTTGTAATTTATTTACATTGTATGTATTTTCGTTAGATTAACGGTTCTAAGGGAAGTCACGTCGCAGCGTATAAAGTCGACACGTGGAAAAAGTACTATAAACTACATACAATGTAAAGAAATTACAAGTTCGTTACATACAATGAAAGTCCGAGTAATTCGTTACATACTATGAATGTCAGACTATAGTTTGTTACATTTGCGTTCACTAAACCCCACATAAATTACACGATCACACTTTCATTACATCCCAAAATTTACACGATCACACGTTCATATTAATACTCATATGATTCTATAACCAAAACGCAATTAAAATAACATATTAAAAAAATAGTGTACAAAAATACATTAATGATTGCAAAATCAAATAATCGGATCATCAGTTTTCATCAAATTTTTTTAAAGATAACATATATATCATCTCGCGAGTCTGCGGGTTATAATCTAGTGTGTATACATACATACATATATATATATATATATATATATATATATAGAGAGAGAGAGAGTTTGGATCAAATGAAAACACCTTAAAAATAAAAACGGCTAAGAACGCTTCAAATGCACAATTATTCTTGATAAAATAGTTAGATTAACATTCATACATCTCAAATATGCAAAGAAAAATAAATGTTCCCTTACAATAATGAACAAAAATCGAAAAAATAATGATGCACGATTATCTCTATAATTGTGCATCAATCGTTTTTTATATTTTTGTGCATTTCAGAAAGTTCGCATATATTTTTTACACATAATTGAGATGTATGAGTGTGAATCTAATAAATTTGTTTGCTAGTGGTGCATTTATGATGTGTTCTTAGCCGTTCTTACTTTTAAAGTATTCTCATTGTAACTCTACCTATATATATATATATATATATATATATATATATATATATATATATATATATATATGTATATATATATATGTATATATATATATTTAAGGTTTACACTTATTTGGCTTTGACAGGTTGGTCCTAGGTTGAAAACTAACAATGTGTACAAGAAATGATTGTGTTTAATTGTTTGGACGGACAAGATAGATCATGAGTATTTTGAAAGTCAATGGTATTCCATAATTTTGTTGACGTTTTACTATGTTTTTTAGGGAATTAGCAACCATGTAAGACTTGCATGCATCTTAGAACAACGATCACCCGAGACGATTAGGATGCCACTTTTTAGAACGAATGAGATTTCTTTAGTATAACTAATACTTTTAGTCATACTTACAATATCTCCTTTTGAATATTGTATTCACTAAAACAGATTTAACAACACTACTATTCCTACGACTTGATAAGTCGTAGATTTTCTAACAACTTTTACTTATGGCACCTTAATAATATTTAATCTGCGATAATCATATGCTCTGTGAATGTATGATCCAATGCTTACATCATGCCCCCACCTCCGTACACAAATGCTTCTGCTGACCAACGTTGATCGATTTTGGGGTGTGACATCTAGGTTAAGCGATTGGGAATAATAGCGGATGAAAGCATGGTCAAGATTGTTTGTTGATGGTTAGGGTTTTATTGGAAGATGGAGAGTTAGGGTTATTATGGCCAAATAATCACAGTGGATCAAGATTCAGTTGAAGATAATCATCGGGGGAACAATTGGAATAACGTGATTTAAGGATTTGTTGCAACATGTTATCGAGATCGCCTGACTCGTTTTTTAGTTTTTTGGATCGTGAAGAACTCGGCGAGAAAAGTTTATGTGCTCGGTGAGTTGTATTCCGGATTAAACTTGCTAGAGTTTTTACTGGTGGGTTGAAACGTGACGACACGGCGGGAGGCCGGTCGCGTTGTGACGGTGACTATTCGTGACGGCAGTTATGGAGTTGGTGATCAGGTTCGATTGTTGATTTGTTGCGGAGAGGGTTTAGTGGAATCCGGGGTTATGGATTCGGGTTCATCATTCTTTGTGATTCCGTGCAAAGAAAGGATGAATTTTATTGAATTTTTCTCTTGCGAGATGCCGATGAGAGGATGTATGATGTTGCGAGTGTGGGATGTGATTCTCGAGACTTACTTGATACGGATTGGATTCTCAAAGACGTGAGGTTTGTTACGAGCTCAAGAGGATAATTTTCTCAGTTGAGTGTTTGCTAATAAACGGTACCACATCTGTTTGGTAATCGCTCGCAGGTTGAAACGGAAGACCATGTTTTTGGACGAGTGTTCCATATGTTTGGAATGATTAGGCAGGTTAGAGCTCCTACACTTAGAGATATTCGTTGTTGAAGATGTCGGATAGAACACTTTCGATTGGGCTCAAGTATCGATTGATGTTTGGTTCAACGATTGAATGGATATTTTGGAAGAACCGATTGGGAAATTTCAAATGAGTTAGTGGCGGATAATCTTGTAAGTCCTGATGTGCTCTCGAGATATTGTTGAGAATGTCGGGAACTCTAGGGAGTTTGGAACAGAGGGAAGTGTCGAAGCTAGTGGGAGTTTGGCAACTAGTAGGAGTCTTGAGACGTTTATGCGATTGATGGATCTCGAGTTTCTACAGATTTAGTGTGCGGATTCCGGCAACACTAGAGCACTCGGACCTTCGGTTTTACTTTCCAATGGCAAAGTAATTTGCGACTGACCGAGTGTTATCAACCAAAGTCTTCTCAGAGAGCTGCAATTGTGATTTTGACTCGTACAGTGGGAGTGGGCTTAGTTGGAGAAGATGTGTTCTTAGAAATCGTAAGTACGTTTTTGGGTCAGTGTATCAGCGGAAAAGCGAAAGTTGGTAATGTATGTTTTAAGGTTGTGACTGCGTTCTCACGGATAAACCTTGATGATAATCTATGTTTTAGTTCTATCGGCGATTTTCTGATTGCTGGGAAGGAAAATCGGATGGACAAAATTCTGTACGGGTGGTCGATGACCGTCGGTGGCAGGATCAGACGAGACTGTAATTGATGAGTTGAAGAGACAGCTTGAAAAAATCTTGTGGTTGAAGTTTCGCACGCTTCAACGAATCTTTTTGGGCCTAGAAGATGATGGTGGTGGTTAGAGAGTGGTCCCAGTTTCATGATGTAAGTATTCTGGTAGCTTTGTGTCAAAAGTCTTCCGACTATGTGTTGTTGAGCGGCGTATCCCGAATGATATTTCGGCGGTGTGAAGTATGAACGTGTAACATTGTTGAAGGGACGAGATGAAGGATTACTGATTTTGAGTTCATTAATCTTCAAGTAGGAGATTGTTGGGCTTGTGAATATTAATGGGTGGGCTAGGGTTTACGTTTAGCTTATGGCAATTCGGGTTGGGTCGGGTTATTGGGTTCGGGTTGTCGGGTTAGAAATGGTCAACTTGAACCCAACCTGATTTTAAAATCGGGTTGGGACCCGACAACCCGAACCCAACCCGACTAAACCGAATTTCAATCTAGTCAGCAGATTTTTGCGTTATTTTTGAGTTTTCAGGTCGGTTTCGGATCAATTAAGTCACATTGATAGATCTTTTGAAAAAATTAGATAATCATTTTCAAGCATAAATAATTATAAAATTTCAAAATTAATCATAATAAATATTATATCAATTTGAATTGATCATCAAAACATCATTAATTCACCAACTTATATCAAAACGTAAAAATATCAAAGGAAAATGTTATAAATCAGTAAGTGAAAAAGTCTAAATTATGTGTCATATTTAAATTAAAATAAATTTGTAATTATATTAAGAGAATTTCGGGTTGTCGGGTTCAACCCAAAAATGCATTTGCTGACCCAGACCCCATCCAAAAAAATATCGATTTGGCGGGTTTCGGGTTGACGGGTTGGCGCCTCAAAAATCCCGACCCTAACCTTATAATATTCTAGTTGGGTTCGTGTCGGGTTTTGAGTAGAGTCAGATATTGCCAGCCCTATATAACCCTATTGTATTTGTAATTCTTGAGCCGTATAAATAATAAAGAAAAAAACTCTCTGGTTTGGCCTCGTGGACTAAACCAATCTTCAAGTTGGATATTGGACATAACCACGTTAAATCCTTGTGTTCGTATTGTTCGTGTTTATTATCTTGTTTGCTTTGTTTAATTGCTTGGTGAGCGATTTATCTATCCATTTATTGTGTGTGGGTGTAACGCGTTTACACAAGCGTTGTTTGGGTTTGATTTTTGCTAACAACTGGTTGTTGTTAGTTGGATGTTTCCGCTGTAAATACCTAACAAAGGGCAGTCCATGACTTCCTAGAGGTCATGAGTTCGAATCCTGCAATGGGAATTATTTATCATAAAGGTAAATACCACCAATGAATCGCATGGCCCACAACGTTAAGGCTTAGTCGGTGCGAGTTTCAGTTCGGACGTTGTGGTATATGTGATGGAGGTGATTTACCCGGCGATGTTAAACCTTGTGAGGGATTCACTGAGGGTGACTTGTCGGCGAGGAGGCATGATGCTGAGCAAGAAAAGAACAAGGAGAAAAAGGAATAATATAATTGCATGAAATTTATGATATATCACAAGTGTATATGATGAGATACATGATAACAATACGAAGTGATAATCACGTTCCATTTAGATAATCAGTTGGATACAAGGTACGGGTTTTCCAAAAGATTACAGAGTAATAGTAGTACAAAAGTGCCGGGAATTGTTACATCCGGTCGAATTACATAGGTCCTAATTAAGTAGTTAACCGGTTACAAGTTACAGACTGATCTAATCTTGATGCAGATTAATCCGCTCCATCAGCGCGACAAGGCGGTCCACGGTTTCTGCGAGTCTGTTGGCTTGCCTGGCGTTGTCTTCAACCAAGGCCAGTCGTTGTACCAATGCTCGGGAGTACTCCTCAGTCTCCTGTGAACGTTGTTCACATTCCTCTAGTCGGTTTCTTATGAGTTCATCCGCACCTAATTCAGCGGTCATTGAATCCTAAATTATGCTTACAGAGAGGCTGGTATCTTCTTGTTCTCGCTGGAGTTGGGATATGTGGTCCAGTGCTTGGCGGAGTAGGTAGGTCATTCGGTGTTGTTCCCGCTCGAGATTCTCGAGCCTTTGCTCCTGATGATGGAGTTGAGCAGCCAACATTGGCACCGTGGGGTGTGCCGAGTTCCGAGAGTTATGAACATGATAGGGGCTGGTTCGAGGTGACCTAGTGGTCCTCCTGGCTACTCGCGGGTTTCGAGATCCTTGCGGATGAGAGTGTGACGAATTGGGTGGTGTGTTTGCCATTCCTGTGGCAGAGTGTAAGTAAGACGAGGCTAATATATAGGTAAGTACATAATATCCAGCCTAGTGTCTAGCACATATCAAGTAATGGTCTGGTTCTCTCGTGGTCAGAGTCAACTAACGTATCCCCGTTCAACATAATCGTTTCAGACCTTACATCATCTTTCCTTAATTGTACATAGTTGATCAGACTATGTTAAATTAAAGTCGTATGCTGTAATTCCTGAACCAGTCATGCCTAATAAAGAAATACTGCCTAACGGTCATAGTCTAGGCTTACTAAATGCAACCTAATTCACTATAACCTTAGGCTCTGATACCAATCTGTAACACCCCCAAATTCACTGTTTGGCGGAAGCAAGTTTTGGGGTGCTACTAATCAAATATCACAGTGCAAAGATACAGCAAGCGACATCTATATGCAACGTTTGTAAATTAGTTACATTCTCATAGATATAATGTTTGAAAACTTAATGTTTTCGTATACAAAAATGCAGTTTCCTAGAGTCCACGCGTATAGCGGGAGATTCTATTACATAATCGACATATACAAAAGATAATGCTAAGAATCTCCGTTAATACAGTTGTGTTGAAATCATACGACTCTAGCTATGTCCTGGAGTAATCCTACTCCGTCTGTGTACCTGAGAATACATGCTAAAAGGGTCAACACGAATGTTGGTGAATCTCACGGGTTTGTAAGTAATATCAGTTTTGAACACAATATTTCATCAGTAGTGCCCGTAGGCGAAAAAATCAGTATTTGCAATCCAGCAATTGTAAAACCAGTATTTGAAATCCAGCAAATGTAAGTAAGTAAGTTATACCGTTGCCATGAGGCTCATAATCGAAGCTTAACCCGTAAGTAATAAGTTGCTCCAGTGACATGCTCGTAACTGAGCAAGCATATGTAACGAATAATAGTCGCCCGTATATACAGAACAGTTCGTGGTAGCGCTACTACCCCGGGCGGGGAGGGTCATTTCCCTAATGGATCCATTAACTAGTGTTCGCGCTTAAGTCCATAACTAACGATATATGATGGAGAGACTTCTGTAAGTAGTAAATAACTCATGCAATTCCGTTTGGTATAGTAAATGTACAATTCGTACTTGTGTTCAAGAAGATAGTTAAGCAATGTATCTCACCCCGTATGTAAAACAGTAAAAGTGTGGCTGTAAGACTCACCTGAGTCGAGTAGTAAGCGGTAGCAAATAGCAAGTAGTAAGTATAGCAAGTAGGTTCTCCGAACCCGTAACCTTCAAATGCCTAAACATATGAGGTTATGTAAGTATGTGTCTCGCGAGACGTTTCGTTTAGTTGTACACAACTAGTATATCCAATGTTTGTCCGTATGTTTGTAATTGTTTGTTGTTGGAAAACATGTTTGGCCCGTTGGTGACGGTTTGTAGCAATAGTTCTAAGCTGTTATTATTGCGTTGAAACATCGTATATTATAATGACTTTGCTACAGTAAATTGCTACAACGAATTGCTTCAAAACTCTGATCCTGCGACACAATTTGCGACACAAGAATTTGGTATGCGACACAAGAGTTGTGTCGCATAGGAATGCGACACAAGAGCTTAGCGACACAAGGGTTGTGTCGCAAAAGCTTGCAATGCTGATTCAACAGCGACATAAGGGTTGTGTCGCATAACGTCTACGACACAAGGTTGCGACATACCGGTACGACACAAAATATGACACAATATGGTTTATGCGACACAACATGCGACACAAGCGTTGTGTCGCAAAGATGAACACCAGCCCAGAAAGTTTCGGCTGTCGCGATTTTTCGACCAAAAACGCAAATCTAACATATTTTTAAGCTGTAAAATCGTGTTTTATTCATACGTATGGACAATACTAAGTTGTGTAAACAATATAACATCAAAATAATACACCAAAATGAGTAGATCTAAGTTTTTTTTAGAAATTTCTTACAATTGCAAATCGAAGCCAAACGGGGAAGAAAACGAGTATGGTGCCTTTGTTAATCTTGTTCCTCTCGTGATGGTGATTCCGAAAATGTAATTCTTGTGGGTCGATTTGTGAATCCGAAAATTTGTGGAGATTTTTAGAGAGAGTTTGAGTTAGTGTGTGTGTTTGTTTAAGAGAGAATGATAGGTGAAGGTTGGGATGAGGAAGGGTTTTGGCTGATTCCAAAAGAGAAGGGAGGGAAAACACTCCCTAAAATACAGTATTTACTCCGTGTCCTAATTGATTAATCCTTCGTTTTTAATATTTGACCAAGCAGTTATATTTTTAAAATGTGACGGAAGTATTTTAATAAAAATACCTTGAAATTAATTATAAAAACATTTGCCGAGTTATTTAAGTTATCTGTTTCGCGTTTGTTACGTTTGCTAAAATATTCATAATGTTGTCGCACAATTCTAATAGTGTCCGTTCGAATATGTATTTATACAGTAAAATACGTTCCCATTATTTATGTAAGTTTTGTCACCAACGTCCAAGTAAAATGTATCGGACTCCGTCCGGTTAATCCGTACGATTTATCCAAATCGCGTAAGTACACACATATATATAAATCACCTTATATATACAAATAGAGTCTGTAATTAGTCCTATTACATACTAATTACAACTAGTTACAAATAATTAGGCATAATTAATTATCCTAATTAGGCAGGTGTTACATTCTCCCCTTGTTAAAGAAATTTCGTCCCGAAATTAGCTCGAGTGCACGGACGGTGGTTTGTCTGGGAAGAGATGTGGGTATTTTAGTCGTATTTGGTCTTCCCGTTCCCAAGTGAATTCAGGGCCACGCCTAGAATTCCACCTGACTTTTACGATGGGAATACGACTCTGTTTCAATCGCTTGACCTCACGGTCCATGATTTCCATAGGTTCCTCGACAAAATGAAGTTTATCATCGATTTGGATTTCGTCGAGCGGTATTATCAGTGTCTCGTCAGACATACATTTCTTTAGGTTAGAAAGGTGAAAGGTGTTGTGAACGCTGCTAAGCTCAGCAGGAAGTTGCAGGCAGTATGCCACTGGACCAATCCTTTCAAGGATTTCGAATGGTCCGATGTATCTAGGGTTTAGTTTGCCTCGTTTTCCAAATCGAATGACACCTTTCCACGGTGCCACTTTGAGAAGTACCTTGTCCCCTACCTGGAACTCAAGGTGTTTGCGTCTCACGTCAGCATAGCTTTTCTGACGATCACGTGCGGCTTTCAGCCGGTTTTGAATACCAATGATTTTCTCAGGAGTTTCGTGAATGATTTCCGGACCCGTGAGTTGGGAATCTTCTAACTCAATCCAACAGATAGGTGATCGGTACTTACGCCCGTAGAGTGCCTTGAAGGGTGCATCCTTAATGCTGGTATGGTAACTGTTGTTGTACGAGAACTCGCACAACGGTAAGTGGCTTTCCGAAGAAGTACCGAAGTCCACTACGCAGGCTCGTAGCATATCCTCCAGTGTTTGGATGGTTCGCTCGCTTTGACCATCGGTTTGCGGGTGATAAGCTGTACTCATATCCAGACGAGTACCAAGAGATTTCTGTAACGATTGCCAAAAGTTGGAAGTGAAACGGCTGTCTCTATCCGAGATGATCGAGATAGGTACACCGTGTCACGAAACAATTTCTTTGATGTAGATGCGAGCCAAACGCTCCATCTTGTCAGTTTCCTTGATGGCCAGAAAATGAGCAGATTTTGTGAGACGGTCCACAATCACCCAAATGGTATCGCAACCGCTCGAAGTTTTCGGTAGTTTGGTAATGAAGTCCATGGCAATTTGCTCCCATTTCCATTGAGGAATTTCAGGTTGTTGGAGCAATCCCGAGGGTCTTTGGTGTTCGGCCTTGACTTTGGAACAGGTTAAGCATTTACTGACGTACATGGCGATGTCAGCTTTCATGTTAGGCCACCAAAACAACCCTTTGACGTCGTGATACATCTTGTCAGAACCAGGATGTATAGAGTATCGAGATTTGTGAGCTTCAGCCATCACCAAATCTCGCAAGTTTTCGAATTTGGGTAACCACACCCGGTTAGAGAAGTATCGAGTCCCATCGGGTTTGATTTTGAATTGTTTATCCAAGCCTCGTAAGGCTTCATTTTTCAGGTTTTCATCGCTGAGTGCTTCAAGCTGAGTGGTAAGGATTTGAGCAGGGAGCTCGTTACGAATTGTCATAGAAAGTGCTCGGACTCGAAGGGGTTTCACTTGTTCTTTTCGGCTTAAGGCATCGGCAACTACGTTTGCCTTACCCGGATGGTATTTGAACTCGCAGTCGTAGTCACTAAGTAACTCAACCCAACGACGTTGCCTCATGTTAAGATCCTTCTGATCGAATATGTGTTGGAGACTTTTGTGATCGGTAAAGATAGTGCTTTCCGTACCGTAGAGATAATGTCTCCAGATTTTCAATGCGAAGACCACGGCACCTAACTCGAGGTCGTGGGTCGTATAGTTTTTCTCGTGGATTTTTAGTTGTCGTGAGGCATAGGCAATGACTTTTTCCCGTTGCATTAACACGCAACCAAGTCCTTGGTGTGAGGCGTCGCAATAAACTACGAAGTCATCGGTGCCCTCAGGTAAGGACAAGATTGGTGCACTGCAAAGTTTGTGTTTCAATAGCTGGAAAGCTGACTCTTGTTTATCAGTCCAATCGAACTTCTTATCCTTCTGAGTCAGTGTTGTTAAGGGAACAGCTATTCTTGAAAAGTTTTCAATGAATCGGCGGTAATAACCAGCAAGACCTAAGAATTTCCTCACTTCGGTTGGAGTGGTCGGTGACTCCCAGCCCTTGATTGCTTCAATCTTGGCGGGATCAACATGAATTCTCTGGCTGTCAATCACGTGTCCGAGGAATTGAACGGTTCGAATCCAGAACTCACACTTAGAGAATTTGGCATATAACTCTTCGTGTCTAAGGAGTCCTAGAATGGTTTTCAGATGTTGAGCATGTTCCTATTCATCGTGAGAGTAAATCAGGATATCATCGATAAACACAATGACGAATCTGTCAAGATATGGTTTGCACACCCGATTCATAAGGTCCATGAATACGGCCGGTGCGTTGGTTAAACCGAATGGCATCACTTGGAATTCGTAATGCTCATAACGAGTTCGGAAAGCTATCTTTGGGATATCATTGTCGCGGACTCGGAGTTGATGATAACCTGACCGTAGATCAATCTTTGAGTAAACACTCGATCCCTGGAGTTGGTCAAATAGGTCATCGATTCTAGGAAACGGGTACCGATTCTTTATGGTTAGCTTATTCAGCTCTCGATAGTCGATACACATGCGGAAAGATCCATCTTTCTTTTTCACGAATAAGACTGGAGCTCCCCAAGGCGAGGAACTCGGTCGAATAAATCTTCTGTCCAGGAGTTCCTGTAGTTGGTTAGACAACTCCTGCATTTCGGATGGTGCTAGACGGTATGGGGCTCGTGCCATGGGTGCAGCCCCTGGCACAAGTTCGATTTGAAATTCAATTTGTCTAGGTGGCGGAAGTCCGGGCAAATCCTCAGAAAAGACATCCGGGAAATCCCTCACGATTGGAACATCCTCAAGTCACTTCTCCTCCGACTTCTTCTCCGTTACATGTGCAAGGATGGCTTGATACCCTTTTCGCAGATATTTTCTAGTTTTCAGGCAGGATACAATATTCAGATTCCGTCTGTCGGTCTCCCATTGTAGGACTAAGGTTCCACCGGAGACAAGACGTATGCGAACGAGTTTTTCATAACAGATGATTTCAGCTCGGTGCTCGGATAACCAATCCATACCGACAATAATATCGAAGCTTCCAATCTCGACAGGGATTAAATCAATGGACAACGTTTCGTTCGTAAGGTTAAGTGTACAGTTGCGTATGATGCTATCAGTCTCAATCAGTTTGCCGTTAGCTAGTTCTACAATGTATTTAGCATCTAAGGCAGTGGGAGTTATATCAAGTAAAGGGCTAAATTTCTCAGAAATGAAACTTCTATCGGCACCAGTATCAAATAATACAGAAGCAGTAAGGTCGTTGAGAAGGAACGTACCCGTCACGACATTCGGGTCTTGTCTAGCTTCCCTAGCCTTGATAACGAATGCTCTACCGCGAGCAAGGTTGTTGTTGTTTTTCAGCTTTGGGCAATCTCTCTTGAAATGCCCTGAATTTCTGCACCCAAAGCAGGCCTTTGGTGCATTAGTGTTGGGGGTAGGAACATTGGCCCGGCAATCCTTGGCTAAATGCCCGAACCATTTGCAGTTGGAGCAAGGGCAAGAACCGTCATGATGGCGGTTGCATTTGGAACAGTAGGGTTTGTTCCCGATGTACCCTTTCTTTTCCGAAGTTCCGATGAATAAGCCTTAACAGACTCAGGCTTTTTGTTGGAGGTTTGGTTGAATGAGTTGGGGTTTCCTTCCCATTTGCGTTTGTTGTTTGCAGATGGGGTTGAAGTTGTACCACGGCGGACAGAATTTGCCGTTAGCTCATGGGCCATAAGAATGGCGCTCTGAATAGTACCCGGTTTGGATGATGTCACCAGGTCTTGGAGCCTTTCAGGAAGTCCATCAACATATTTCTCGATCCTCTTGTACTCAGGATCGATCATGGATGGGCAAAGAAGTGCCAGTTGGTGGAAACGGTTGTAACCAGTGATGTCATCACCCTGCATTTTGAGGTTCCAGAATTCCACTTCCAGTTGTTTCAGTTCATCTCTGGGACAGTACTCGCCCCTCAACATCTTCTTCAACTCCTCCCACGGGAGTTTGTAAGCATTATCAATACCCACAGTCTGGGCATAGGTGTTCCACCAGGTGAGAGCGGTGTCAGAGAAAGTACTAGCGGAGAACTTGACCTTGTCTCCCTCTGTGCAGTTGCAGATAAGGAATACAGATTCGATTTTCTCGATCCAGCGTACTAGACCGATAGCTCCTTCAGTACCTGCAAAGCTCAAAGGTTTGTAGTTCTGAAAGTCCTTGTAAGAGCAGGGTTTGGGTTGCGGCCCGTTAGTAGCTGAATCCTCGCTACCAGAAGTCGGCGTTCGGGTAGCCAAGGCTTGAGCTGCACTGCGGGCAATCAGCCCCGCGATTTCAGCTTCACTGAGGGTGACTGGTCGGCGAGGAGGCATGATGCTGAGCAAGAAAAGAACAAGGAGAAAAAGGAATAAGATAATCGCATGAAATTTATGATATATCACAAGTGTATATGATGAGATACACGATAACAGTACGAAGTGATAATCACGTTCCATTTAGATAATCAGTTGGATACAAGGTACGGGTTTTCCAAAAGATTACAGAGTAATAGTAGTACAAAAGTGCCGGGAATTGTTACATCCGGTCGAATTACATAGGTCCTAATTAAGTAGTTAACCGGTTACAAGTTACAGACTGACCTAATCTTGATGCAGATTAATCCGCTCCATACAAGGCGGTCCACGGTTTCTGCGAGTCTGTTGGCTTGTCTGGCGTTGTCTTCAACCAAGGCCAGTCGTTGTACCAATGCTCGGGAGTACTCCTCAGTCTCCTGTGAACGTTGTTCACATTCCTCTAGTCGGTTTCTTATGAGTTCATCCGCACCTAATTCAGCGGTCATTGAATCCTGAATTATGCTAACAGAGAGGCTGGTATCTTCTTGTTCTCGCTGGAGTTGGGATATGTGGTCCAGTGCTTGGCGGAGTAGGTAGGTCATTCGGTGTTGTTCCCGCTCGAGATTCTCGAACCTTTGCTCCTGATGATGGAGTTGAGCAGCCAACACTGGCACCGTGGGGTGTGCCGAGTTCCGAGAGTTATGAACAGGATAGGGGCTGGTTCGAGGTGACCTAGTGGTCCTCCTAGCTACTCGTGGGTTTCGAGATCCTTGCGGATGAGAGTGTGACGAATTGGGTGGTGTGTTTGCCATTCCTGTGGCAGAGTGTAAGTAAGACGAGGCTAATATATAGGTAAGTACATAATATCCAGCCTAGTGTCTAGCACATATCAAGTAATGGTCTGGTTCTCTCGTGGTCAGAGTCAACTAACGTATCCCCGTTCAACATAATCGTTTCAGACCTTACATCATCTTTCCTTAATTGTACATAGTTGATCAGGCTATGTTAAATTAAAGTCGTATGCTGTAATTCCTGAACCAGTCATGCCTAATAAAGAAATACTGCCTAATGGTCATAGTCTAGGCTCACTAAATGCAACCTAATTCACTATAACCTTAGGCTCTGATACCAATCTGTAACACCCCCAAATTCACTGTTTGGCGAAAGCAAGTTTTAGGGTGCTACTAATCAAATATCACAGCGCAAAGATACAGCAAACGACATCTATATGCAACGTTTGTAAATTAGTTACATTCCCATAGATATAATGTTTGAAAACTTAATGTTTTCGTATACAAAAATGTAGTTTCCTAGAGTCCACGCGTATAGCGGAAGATTCTATTACATAATCGAAATATACAAAAGATAATGCTAACAATCTCCGTTAATGCAGTTGTGTTGAAATCATGCGACTCTAGCTATGTCCTGGAGTAATCATACTCCGTCTGTGTACCTGAGAATACATGCTAAAAGGGTCAACACGAATGTTGGTGAATCTCACAGGTTTGTAAGTAATATCAGTTTTGAACACAAGATTTCATCAGTAGTGCCCGTAGGCAAAAAAATCAGTATTTGCAATCCAGCAAATGTAAAACCAGTATTTGCAATCCAGCAAATGTAAGTAAGTAAGTTATACCATTGCCATGAGGCTCATAATCGAAGCTTAACCCGTAAGTAATAAGTTGCTCCCGTGACATGCTCGTAACAGAGCAAGCATATGTAACGAATAATAGTCACCCGTTTATACAGAACGGTTCGTGGTAGCGCTACTACCCCGGGCGGGGAGGGTCATTTCCCTAATGGATCCATTAACTAGTGTTCGCGCTTAAGTCCATAACTAACGATATATGATGGAGAGACTTCTGTAAGTAGTAAATAACTCATGCAATTCCGTTTGGTATAGTAAATGTACAGTTCGTACTTGTGTTCAAGAAGATAGTTAAGCAATGTATCTCACCCCGTATGTAAAACAGTAAAAGTGTGGCTGTAAGACTCACCTGAGTCGAGTAGTAAGCGGTAGCAAATAGCAAGTAGTAAGTATAGCAAGTAGGTTCTCCGAACCCGTAACCTTCAAATGCCTAAATATATGAGGTTATGTAAGTATGTGTCTCGCGATACGTTTCGTTTAGTTGTACACAACTAGTATATCCAATGTTTGTCCGTATGTTTGTAATTGTTTGTTGTTGGAAAACATGTTTGGCCCGTTGGTGACGGTTTGTAGCAATAGTTCTAAGCTGTTATTATTGCGTTGAAACATCGTTTATTATAATGACTTTGCTACAGTAAATTGTTACAACGAATCGCTTCAAAACTCTGATCCTGCGACACAATTTGCGACACAAGGATTTGGTATGCGACACAAGAGTTGTGTCGCACAGGAATGCGACACAAGAGCTTAGCGACACAAGGGTTGTGTCGCAAAAGCTTGCAATGCTGATTCAACAGCGACATAAGGGTTGTGTTGCATAACGTCTACGACACAAGGTTGCGACATACCGGTACGACACAAAATATGACACAATATGGTTTATGCGACACAACATGCGACACAAGCGTTGTGTCGCAAAGATGAACACCAGCCTAGAAAGTTTCGGCTGTCACGATTTTTTGACCAAAAACGCAAATCTAACATATTTTTAAGCTGTAAAATCGTGTTTTATTCATACATATGGACAATACTAAGTTGTGTAAACATTATAACATCAAAATAATACACCAAAATGAGTAGATCTAAGTTTTTTTTAGAAATTTCTTACAATTGCAAATCGAAGCCAAACGGGGAAGAAAACGAGTATGGTGCCTTTGTTAATCTTGTTCCTCTCGTGATGGTGATTCCGAAAATGTAATTCTTCTGGGTCGATTTGTGAATCCGAAAATTTGTGGAGATTTTTAGAGAGAGTTTGAGTTTGTGTGTGTGTTTGTTTAAGAGAGAATGATAGGTGAAGGTGGGGATGAGGAAGGGTTTTGGTTGATTCCAAAAGAGGAGGGAGGGAAAACACTCCCTAAAATACAGTATTTACTCCGTGTCCTAATTGATTAATCCTTCGTTTTTAATATTTGACCAAGCAGTTATATTTTTAAAATGTGACGTAAGTATTATAATAAAAATACCTTGAAATTAATTATAAAAACATTTGCCGAGTTATTTAAGTTATCTGTTTCGCGTTTGTTACGTTTGCTAAAATATTCATAATGTTGTCGCACAATTCTAATAGTGTCCGTTCGAATATGTATTTATACAGTAAAATACGTTCCCATTATTTAAGTAAGTTTTGTCACCAACGTCCAAGTAAAATGTATCGGACTCCGTCCGGTTAATCCGTACGATTTATCCAAATTGCGTAAGTACACACATATATATAAATCACCTTATATATACAAATAGAGTCTGTAATTAGTCCTATTACATACTAATTACAACTAGTTATAAATAATTAGGCATAATTAATTATCCTAATTAGGCAGGTGTTACAGTTTGTACTTCTAATTGTCGTTTATAAATCTTGAAATTTGATTTAGTCAAGGGTCAATGCTTGAAGGATATATAGAGGGTATAGTATTTCTCTTCAATGGTTTTTTTAGATAGGATGTTATGTTTTGGTTGAATGCTTGAATGTTTAACCTTAAAGTTAATGTACATGTACTAACCTTGAAGTTAATATATTGTGCATGTAGATGGACGTGAATGAACTTCAACACATGAAGAAGTTCCCTGTTGCAAATGTAATAATGCTCGAGATTGGTGATACCACAAAGCAAATTTCCGGTATCATAAACTTCAATATATGATCAAGGTAATGTGATTAACTGTAAAAAAACACTCCTGAATAATAAGTATGGTTTTATATATGTCGTCAAAGAGATAAAGCATTCTGATGTTAGTATATAAGTAAATTCGGCTGCGGGCTGAAGGGGGTCAATGTGGGTCATAACGGGCGAGTCTGGAAATAGTAGTTAATTCGCGAAGCTGGAAAATTGGACATTGGTTGCTGCTATCTTGAGCTGCTATTGATCTTCATGTATTGATATGGGGCTTTATTTTAAAGTTTCAAACGTACAAAACAGTGGGTGTTTGAGTGTTGCATGAGTGTCGTGTGACTCGTGTTCATGTGTACTCATGTATGTCCATATTGTCTTGGTTATTCATATTTGGTTTAGTTTTAATAAAATTGCTTTTTCTAAAAAAAAAGAAGTTAAATTGCAGGACTACAATTTTCAAGCTATTGTTCCCATTCTTGGAGCATGTTAGTTTGGTCCTCTGTTTTGTGTAGTGTGGGTCCAAATTGTTTATTTTTGTTTTGGTTTAGTGTTCTCTAGCTTCTTGTGTAATGAAAATAAGTTAATTATATTATGCCCATTCTTATTGATTGCTTACTAGAAATGCAACTTGATCTACTGATGTAACGTAATGAGTAAATTAATTGGTTACATTGATTAAAAGCATGTTTATTGTATGATACATTTAGCTATTTCTTAACCGGTGTTTTTGATATAGGGGTGACAACGACTGCGGGAGGTGGCAAAGTGGGCCGTGGACGGGGATATGTAGATGGACTGAGTGAAGATGCTAAGTTTTCTAATGACTTTGATGTAGTCTACATTGGAAGTAGTTGTAGTCTACATTGGAAGTAGTTGTATTATTGCAAAAAAGTGCAACCAAATCACTATAAATGAAGTTTGTAATATTTCCGTTTTATCATCCCTTTTAGTTGCGCTTGATGTGTTACTGGAACATAACTTCAATGGACCCATTTTATAAGTATATGTTTTGATACTGGCATCTATATAATATGATATCAATTTTAGTTCCTTTCGATTCTCAGTTTTTGCTCTTTTAGAGTTATGGTTTTGTTGTTCTATTTTTAGTTTGACATGCTTTATTTATCTATCCTTTGATCATTCATTATTTCATCAACTTACATCTAAAATCCTTATACTTAAAAAAAATCTATCTTATATACAATTTGACAATGAAGCTGACATCACTATTGCTGATTTGTCCAACTCTACAGCCTTTGTTGATGCTGACGTGTCTGCACTAAAAACGCTTGCTGATGTCACATTGTTCTCTAAACAAATTAATGCAACAAAAAATTAAAGTATAAGGCTTTAACCTCTCCATCTTGAACCGATTATATTTGTGAGTTCCAATAAAAGACTCTGTAATGTGTATTGTTTCTTGAAATGACCAATCTTGCACGCCTATAGTTTGAATGGTTAATTACCACCGCCCTTTTTGAGCAGGTTTCCTTTTCATCTCCTCCAAGATTTTAAATTATCTGATAAACCACCTAATACTACTTCCTTTTCATCTTTTTCATAAGGTATGTATGTTTATGTTCGGTCAAAGATAATCATGGATTTTCTAAAATCTATTTGCAATTAGGGTTTTTATTTTTCTTTCGATTTCGTTAAAAAATTTTGTGATTTGGTTTGTTATAATTCTGATTTGAGGCTTTAAACAATCAATTAACCTTCCTTATGCAACAATCAATTAAGCTTCTGTACATATATGCTGATACAATCAAGGACCTATTCAAATAGAGATTTTTAATGGCAAGTTTCTTGATGCTGATTTTGTTACGATTTTCAGATGGCCATGAAGTTTTATATATTTATGTAGTGGCAGCAAGGAAGAAGCATGTAACTTGATAATGTTTATGAACAACTATGTAATGCACACCAAGTGTTCGTTTAAATGTCAAAGTGAAATAATGATATATTTTTTAAAGCTTCTCATGTGAACAATTATAAGGATTTGATAATAAAAATCCTTATAAAAAAACTAAATAATTCTTGATTATGCTATGTACCCTTATGTTTATGGTATGTTTTTACTACTACTCCTTGATTATAACACAACTTTTTAATCAGTGTTTTTGAATTTGAGATTTTACATTTCAATCTCTCTTGGATTTCTTTTCCCTTTCTACTCTATAATGTTTGATTTTGGTTTGTACTTTGTTTAGATTTGACAATGAGATGGTTGATGCATTTTGAAGACGTTAACATATTTGGTATTCACATAAACAATTAAAGGTATGTAAAGTTAGTTTTAACATTGAATTTACTGTCGTTCTAATCATTTGTTATTATTCTTTGTTTCATGCATATTAATTGTTTGATGAAATGTTTGAATGGAAACTGAATTTTATTAGTATCGTGCTCAGTTCAGCATCAATTGTGTATGAGCTTTGTTAACACTGTGGTTAATTACATTCATATTGTTGAATGATGCTTATTGTGTTAATTTACATGTATGAACTTGAGTATTCAAAGATTTTTTTTTTTTTTGAAATGTTCATGTATATACAGTTGTCTTCTTCTGCTGCTGTACATTCCTCATCTTGATATTTTATTAATTTTTTTTGTACCTTTTGATGCTTGATAAAAAGTTATATTCGATAGTTTGAATTTAAGTCTAAAAGTACATTCCTCAGGTGTTCACTTGCTGATTTATTTTCATTGGTTCTGATTTTGATTTTTTTGGTGATTTTGGCAGAGTTGATATTGAATTACTGCATAAATGTTTAGATAACCAAACATGGTAAGTTTGAATTGTAATAATATGATTAATGATACAATAAGTCCGTTGTTATAATATTTAAAAGCGTATTTGTTTGAGTAGTTAACAATGAATACCGGAGTTTTTATTCTAGCATTTGTTGTAGTTTTAATTAAAGGTGACAATGTTGTCCTATTTACTTGTGAGTGGGTTGATTAGGGACCAAATGACATTGTTTTGATGGTGATCTTTTATAAATAGGATTATTGACAAAGACCTAGCAGTGTTAAGTTATGTTAGTTTAATACTTGAATTGATTTTGTGAGGTCAATGACGTTAATAATTTTGGTTTAGTAGTCGTTTTCTAATAATTTATATGTGGCAAAATGATGTTCCTCTCAAAAGTGTTTCTGTTCCGTTTTCTTTCGGTGTATTTATCTTTATTTGGTGCAGATCTTTGCAAAATATAAGAGATTGGGGTAAGTTTTGTTCCCCGGGGTTTGCACCATGATGGGAATGCAGAAGAAGTAGAGGTCTGTCCCTATTCTAATAGTAGTGTTATACAGATTAGGTCGATAGGTGTTCGGGTCGAATTTAGGTGTGCCAAGTTAATGATGAATGGTAATTATACAAGTGCATGAAGGTGTTTGATGAAATGTCCGAAAGAATTAGAGTTACATGGTATGTATGATTTCCGTTACACTTGCTTTTTATTCGAGATTACTAATCAAGAAATAGACCCATCTATTATTTTGCAAACAACTGTTTATGATCGTCATTCTGCACTTCATATAGCTGCTGCAAATGGTCAGATGGGTGTTTCAAATTTTCAACATTTCTTGAAATATTGATAAAAAAAAATTGGGTAAAATTCAATCTTTATGCAAATTTGATACTTATACTGACATATCTTTGGTGGGTATTTTTTGTTGTTGTTGTTAGATTCTTTCTATGCTGTTGGAAGATAGATCAGTGAATCCTGATTTGTTGAATCGTCATAAACAGGTGATTTTGCATAAAATGTGGAAATTTTAGTGATAAATGAAAAGTTGAAAACTTTATTTTAGTTCGTTGAATGGTTTGACTCTTTGACTGATTATGTGTATTTTGACTATTTGGGTGTTGTTTGGTTTAGACTCCATTGATGTTAGCTGCAATGCATGGGAAGATTAATTGTGCTGTAAAGCTTATTGAAGCTGGGGCTAATGTAATGACAACCTCTTTATTTATTTCACATTTTCAAGTTTTAGTTTAATTACTACTATTTAATTTAGGTTGAATATGAATTGCTGACTATATTTTTTTAAAAATGTTATAGATTTTGATGTTTGATTCATTCAATGGAAGAACTTGCTTGCACTATGCTGCTTATTATAGTCATTCTGATTGTGTTGAAACAATTCTGAATGCTACCCGGACTTCTCATGTTGCTGCTTCTTGGTAGGTTTCTTTTGAGTTTATTTGGTTCAATCATTTAAAAATATAATATTTATTTATGAATCAAGATTAAAGTTCGTTGATTGAAATGGGGGTTTCAGGGGGTTTTCAAGATTTGTGAATATTAGAGATAGTAAAGGGGCAACACCATTGCATATGGCGGCCCGTCAAAGACGGTCACAATGTCTTTACACTCTTAATGAGTGTCTTTGAAAAAGTATTGGTTTTAGTTTAGATACCTGCTATAATGTATGAGACTTATAAGCTCTTAGTTTCATATGTAGTCAGCTTCATAAATAGAATCGTTGGGTAGGTTGATGTGTATTTTAGTATTTGTATTATTTTGTAACTTATTGTATTCTTTAGAATGGATTGAGAACAATGAAGAGTACATAAATATGGCTGAGTAACTTTTCTTAATTTAGTTTAGGTTGGTAGCTTGAATAGTTATCCTTTTTATATATGAGAAGTTAAGACTGCAGTCTTTGAAAAAAAAAAAATATGACTGTTATAAGTTATAATTTAAAGTGTATATACGTATATTAAAAACATGGTTACGATACCTTATTTTTATAGCATTATTACTTGGTTACGATGCCTTATCTTTAATTGGTTACTACTCTTTACGTTTTACCTATGCTACCTATCCATCAAGTGTGTATTTTGCCATTACCCGGAATAATTTTTTCCTATGGACAATGGCTATTCAAATTTACTTTACGTGTAACTTGATTTGGGAATTTTGAGCTATTGTCCATATTTAACTTTCAAACTTTAAACTAGATGAATAAAAAATCGATATACCGTAAAGGATATACACCTAATCTATTACAGTATATAGTATTTACACCTGATCTATAAATTAAAAGTAAAATATCATCATGTTTTACTGTTCTTGGGACAGAAGGCACTATTGATACTTCACAAAGTATGGCTAAGTTTTGTGTATATCGTTAAGTCTTTTTTACATATACAAATATACGCTATTAATTTTAATGTTCGTATGTTGTACCGATTATTATCACATTAATGCATCACTTAAATTAGCCTACAAGACGTAATAATACAAAATTAATAATACATATAATTTAGAGTAAATTACATTGCCCGTCCATGTGGTTTGCACGTTATTACAAAGCCAGTCCCCGGGTCGGGTATTCCTCGAAGCAAGTCCCTTGACCCGGAAATTTGTTTCACTCCCAGTCCCTACGTCAAACGTCAAACGGGCGTTAAATATGCTTATTATCTCATCTCACATGACTTGCATATGACCGAGTAAATTACATAGCCCGTCCCTGTCGTTGTCCGTAAATTACATTGCTCGTCTCTGTGGTTGTCCACACAATACCCGACCCGAGGACTGGGACCGTAATATACGAACAACCACAGGGACGGGCAATGTAATTATGCGGCCATGTGCAAGTCACGTGGGATGAGATAACAAACATATTTAACGTCCGTTTAACTTAGGGACTGGGAGTGAAACAAATTTCTGGGTCAAGGGACTGGCTCCGAGGAATACCCGACCCGAGGACTGGCTTTGTAATAAGGTGTAAACCACAGGGACGGGCAATGTAATTTACTCTATAATTTATTTATATACACTTATTGATAGAAAAATATATCAATAAATTTTATATATTTATTTTTTGTCAAACCCGTGTATTCACGGGTCAATAAACTAGTATATCAAATAATTGTATAATTTACATCATTCATCAAACCCGTGAATTCACGGGTCCATAAACTAGTATATACCTATTCTTTTATCCTTAGAGCACGAGGAGCGCTCAACACTGTTTCAGTGTTCAGGTCAGTGTCCTCGGGAACACTGAACCAGAACACTGAAACAGAAAAGTGGGGTATTGGTTAACATTGAGTTTCAGTGTTATTGTCAGTGTTCTCGTAATTATTTAATTATTATTTTTTTTTTTTTAAAATCAAATTAAATACAAAAAAAAAATGTTAATTGTTTTCAAAAAAATAATTTTTTTTTTTTTTTTTTTGTATTTAATTTGATTTTTCAAAAAAATAATAATAATAATTAAATAATTACGAGAACACTGACAATAACACTGAAACTCAATGTTAACCAATACCCCACTTTTCTGTTTCAGTGTTCGGGTTCAGTGTTCCCGAGGACACTGACCTGAACACTGAAACAGTGTTGAGCGCTCCTTGTGCTCGTATCACAAGTCGATCGGTTATTCAAACTTGGATCAGTGCGTGCGTCATTTCTTTAATATTTTGGGTGATTAATTCTATCCGTGGCCATATGCTTGTAGCTACTAGCTAGGTAGGTGGGCTGTATGCCTGTATATTAAACACTACTACAATGAAATATATGAGCGCAATTAACATTTATTTCAATTTATTGACCACAATTCAAATTATTTGCGATTTTAAAATTTCTGGTTTTTGCCTTTGGTTTCGTTACTATATGATCACTAAAACTATATAGTTTTGATTGAGATTGTCATCTAAATTATATATATACATCACATATTCATGTATGTACGAAAGCAAGTCACTAAAAATCCCGTTCGAGTATGCTTTTTCGGCCACAAAATTATCACTAAAATGCAAAATTATGAAGAAAAGCCTAAATGCAATATTATGTGTATTAATTATATCTCTTAGTTGGGATCCTTGTGGCCGTTGTGGTAAAAAAAAAAAGTATATGCTTATTGCTAATAGATATATAGATAGATATAGTATATAGGACAATAATCCGTAATGTTGAAATGCACAATTTGAAACGTAATGTTAATGTTAATGTAAGTGACATTTATGTGAATATAAAAAGTTAAAAAATATATCACGGATGTTTCAGGTTTTACTTTGCTATTCAATTTATAGGAGAATGTTCAAGTATGAACACTTGTTATGGTGGGAACGGTAGAACGAACATTTTTACTTTTAACTTTAATATTAAATTATGTTTTTGATAAAAAAAAAATTATATCAAAATTTTAAGAATTGTGTGCTCTTTAATATGAGAATTTTTGTAAAAAAATATATGTAATACACTTCATAAAAAAAATTAGTGTGTATCACACCATTATAAATAAATGGCTATGATACACAACTTTAATTTGTGTATCATATATTTTTTTTATTTGTTTTAATCAATCTAATATTAAAGAGGATAAAATTCTAATAATTTTAGCATAATTTTTTTTTGCAAAAAAAGTATATATGTTGAATTTAAAAATGAGAAAAGTCGTTCCCACGATTCCTACCATAAGAAATGAGTCTACGATAACCTTCCTCATTCATTATATTTATCTATATCTACTTACCTTTCCATCTATCTAATATATTAAAAGAAAAATCATAGAAAAATAATAGCCATTGGATGGAGATCAACAATAAAGCTCTAACTAGAGGTGCACAGATGGGCATTAGCCCGAGCCCGGGCCTAGAAAAAGCCCGAAATAGCCCGGCCTGAAAAAGCCCGGCCCGAAGCCCGGCCTGCCCCGAAAGTCCCAAAGAGGCCTGAAATTATTCCTGAAAGCCCGATCCGGCCCGGGCCCGGGCCAGGCCGGGCTAAGCCCAAAGCCCGAAAAAGCCCAAAAAAAAGCCCAAATCCCGAAAGCCTGGGCTTTTTTCAAAAAAAGCTCGAAAGCCCGGGCTTTTTTGAGATAAAGCCCGGGCTTTTTCATGAAAAAAGTCCGATCCTATATTATTTGACATGTTTTTAATATTTATATTTGAGTTTTTACTTATATAATATGTATATAACATATATTTTGTTATTACAAAAATTATCTTTCATATATTATGTAACTTATACCTTTTGAATATGCAAAGTTTTCAATTCATTAAGTACGTATACGAGTATATATTCATTTTATCGATATATTTTTAAACTACTACGATAATATCTTATATACATTATAGTTGTATATTGTAACACCCTGTTTCTGGGTCTAGTAGTATTTAACATTTTCTGACTGTGAATTATTATTAAGTGTGTCAGAAAATAGGTGTGCTGTATTATTTGAAATAAATAGTGATAATAGTCGAATAATTTATTGTGACTAATAAATTATTCAGTGTTTTAATTTTATTTAGTTGACGGTAAAATAAAATAATGTTTCCCCGCATATGGTTTTTAAGTTCCAGACAATAATAAGTACGGGGGACAAAACTAGTACACATATTATCATTTATATGTGTAAAACCTTATCCCTATCACCTAAAAACATTCCAGAAAATTCGGGAGAGAACGAGAGGTTGATCCAAACCCTAAACCTCATCAAAATCATCATCAATCATCAAAATCTTGTGGAATTAATCCCTGTTCTTCCTTGTTCTTGGTCTGGCCGAACCGTACGCACCATAGGGACGATTCAAAAATTGTGAAACAAGCTTTGAGGTTAAATTGAGTTTATAGAACTATGATTCAAGCTTCAAAAACGTGATTTGATCCTTCTATCATCATCATAAACAACTTGTAAGTGTTGATTTCTTGATTTCTTATAAACTTGAAAATGGGTTCTTGAGTATTTGAAGAAATTAGCTTTATTAATCTTGAATTTGTATTTGTAGTGATTATAAAATGGTTAGTTGATGCTTATTCCATGATTATAACATATCCCTTAGGTTAGAATTGAAGAAATTGATTAAGTGTTCTTGAGGGCTATAGTGCTTACGATGAGTTAGATGAATTAGATGATGAAGTTAGTATTGTTTATGATTGGGAACACTTAATTGATAAGTAGAAAGTAAAATTATAACTTAGTTGGTTAATTACTCATAAAACTTAATATTTGTGATTGGGAGAAGTAGTGATATTGGAGGTTGATAATCTTGTTATATGATCTCATGATGTTAATTAACAATGATTAAGGTGTATTAATATGATAAAGTGATCATGGGAATCATAAACTTGTTACATGATTATGAATTAATGATGTTAATTGGTTATTCATAATCTAGAGATGAAGTATGTTGAATTGTTGTAAATAAGTAACAATTTATGTGAATTGTGGTAGAAAGTGATTATTATGATTGAATGATGGTATTATATTGGATATTAAAGATGTTGTTTGATGAAGATGAATTAATATGATGTTATATATATATTTTAAAACAAGTAACTAACTTGTTCTATTTTGTTGTAATTCCAGTTGAGCAGAAGACTCAGTGATATTAGACTACTGAGTGGATGCCTGAGGTGGTCGGTGAGTGGATCTCTAATCCTCAGTATAACTTGGTTGTAACGAGTTTGGTTACAACAAGTAACATATTATTACTATTGTAGTTGCCATGATGATTATTATAGTTAGTAATAATATGGTTGATATAATAACGTTGACCTGATGAATATGTGATTTGTTGATTATGTGATCACTGGACTTGTTGTTGGCCTTCGGGCATCAGTTGTTAATGAGGTCAACGAGTTGTTGAATTGTTGGTTGGGCTAGTCGGTTATTCAAGGTTTAACACACCTCCTGTGTTAGTTGAGAATAACCACTAGCTATCGGTCTCGTCCGTTATGGCCATACGGATATGGTTGGGTAAGTGTTCTTGGGGAGCCTCCCGGGTATTATGGTTATCCCCAGAGCCACCGATGCCTCATTATTAAGTCCTAGTTGTGGAATAGTTGCTTTGTTGAATAGTTGACTAGTTGCTAAGTTGACCAGTTGAACAGTTGCCTGTTGCTTTGCTAAATAGTGATATTGTGTACTTGTTGGTTTAGTGTTAATTGTTGTATGCAAAGTAGTTGAGCTAAGTTAGACTGTTGATTAGTTATTTGCTCACTTAGCGTTATGCTAATCCCCCACATTAACACTTCTTGCAGGTTAAGCATTATTATAGGGTGGGCAAGAAGTTGGACTGGAAGGAATATTTGACGTGGCGTGACTCTGATATTGATTTGTTTAAATCAATGTTTTATCTTGTTTTTATATAACACCTCTGTTGATAAATTATGTTTTGAAAAGGTGGAATTTTATATGTTGATAAAACGAGGTAAATTATCACTATATCTATTTGGACTTAGGCTTCCGATTTACTATATTTAAATGAGATTAAAATGAGGGGTGTTATAAGTTGGTATCAGAGCATAGGTTTGGGCGAATTGGACATTGCAATGCGTTCAATCCCAAATCTATGGTAGTGTCAAGTCAAACATTCCTGGGAGTGCGGGATTAGTAGTTGCATGAGAAAGTTGTTATTGAATGTGTACTAACCTATAAAAAGTTGCAAAAGTGTTGTTTTGGTTGCAGAGACGGAGGAATATGAGGAACCAATAGGTATTCTCATTGATTCCTCAATACTCGTGGGCCTAGATATGCCAGGTAATTCTCGATAAATTCGATGAATTTAAATAAGTTTGAATTGTTTACTTTGCTATGTTATGATTAGTAGTGAAGTAAGTTGAGTCAAACTGCTATGATTCCTTAGTGATGAGTCCTTGATAATAGTTGCTTGTAAATCTGATGATGAGATATTAAATAAGATGTTTAACATCATATGAAGGTGTAGTATATTGTTGCATTGAGTAGACACATTGTTGAATAAGGTGTAATAGTAGTATTATGTGGATTTAATGGTGTCTACAATATGAAATTAAAATATGAAATCGGTTGTATGAATTGTTATGTGAAATAATAATTTTGGAAGTAATATGATTAGCAAAGTTGAAATGACTCCATGTAGTGAAATGAGATGTTGGATTATATCAATTGAAGTAATATGGAGTTGTATAGATGTTTAAAATCAGAAGGTGTCCATTAATTGGAATGTGTGTCGTTGACTTGGAAAAGTCAAAGTTGAGATTAGTAGAGTCGAATTTGGTAATATATATACTATAAAGTGATGAATATGGTAAGATGTTTATGTGTTTAATAATGATCATGATTGTAATTGAATTATGATCTATATACTAAAAGTGGTAAAATAATGAAGTCGAAGTGGTCAACCAAACTAATATGTATTAACAAGTTGTGAAAAGTCAAAGTGATCATGAAATTGGAAAACTTGTTGTGATTGGTCTAAATTTGATGATTTTATGTGAATTTGGTGTTTTAAGAATATAATGAGACACCGATAGCGAAAGTGAAGTTGTTTGACTTGGTAAAGTCAAAGAAGTGTAAAATGGGTGTTAAAATTTGTAAACATATAGGTTGAAACCCAAATGGGTTGTTAAAGTGCCCAAATGGGTCACTGGGTGGTTAAATAGTTAAAATGAGTATTGGTTTGGTTATGACCAATGTAACAGTGATTTTAAGTCCTACATATAGTAGGAATGTGTGTTGAAAGTGTTGAAGTAGTTAAACTAGTAGATTTTGGTAAAGGTGCCCAATTGGACCCCTAAACGGGTCGACTAGTTAAAACATGATATAATGAGTATATGAAAGTGATGAATATGCCCACACGTCCTAAATATATATAGAAACATGTTGGTAAAAGGTGGAAGTCTGAAACCAAGCCATTTGGAATATGGCGTGTCCACTAAATGGTCGGAAATGGCCTAAAATGAGTTACACGTCCGTTTTCGTGTAAAATGTGAAAATTGAAAAATTGTAAAAAGGGAAAGTTTCATTTTGGCATAGTGGACGTGCCTGCAAAATTTTAGAGTCTAACTCTAAACGAGTAAAAAGTTATACGTGATTGAAATTGGCTAAAAATGTAAATTTTGCTGAAACTCAGAATTCTACTTGGGAACGCGATCCCAACAATCTTTTCTGGATCGCGTTCGTATGTGTTATTTTGTCACAGATTATTTTCATGCTTGGGAACGCGATCCCAGCCATTTTCCAGGATCGCGTTTGTGTGTGTATTTCGGGTTCAGATGCGTTTTCTCTTGGGAACGCGATCCCGCTCACTTCTCCGGATCGCGTTTGTATGTTTAATTTGGTTACAGAACATTTTTCACTGAGGAACGCGATCCTGACCCGTTTTTCCGGATCGCGTTAGTTAGTATAAAAAAAAAAAAAAAAAAAAAAAAATTTCTTGCGACGTTCGACGTAATACTTGACGTAGAAAATTTTTGAAAATTTCGGTGTCCGATTAAGACGAAATTTACAGGGTCACTTGGAAACGGCTCAACGGTCAAAGCTCATCGCATCGCCATGAGCCCTGTCAGTTTTGGGCACTTCGGGGTCGTTTGGGGCCCGAAAATGGCATTTTACTATTTTTCGGACCTTATTTTTAACTTTTGACTTACGTTTTAAATCGGGCTTTTGTTTCTTTGAACCCTGGGATCATTCCTATGAATATATATGACGTTATAACTTGTTTTAAGAGGTCCTTAAGTTTTATTGAGTATGAGTTATTTTCAAGCTGTGTATTCGTCGTATTGTAAAATTGTGGCCAACTGTTGTTGGTGGTGATTTATGTTCTTGAGTTATATGGACTAAGTGAAATAGGATAAAGTAAATGAGTCATCTAAAATATTGGAAATGGTTAAAATAAGTATTCTTAGAGTTTGAAAAGAAGTGTATGAGTTTATACTTATTTGATATTTGTCAATAGAGTTATAATGTGTATGTTTGATATGATATGTTTATTTATAATACAACTAAAGAGGTAAAGATTAGAGAGAACATGTTGAATATTACACGTAGTATGGATGAAGTGTTTAGTACCAGATGTGCTATTAATGTTAAGTGATGTAATTAGTAAACGACCTTGAATCAGGTAATAAAGAAATTGATTGTAATAATAGTGTTAGACATTACACTTGGGTTAATGATATAATAAAAAGAGGTGTTGAATGTCTGTGTTGCTTATGTAAACTAGATGATATGTGTATTAGACATTGTGCCTATGTTAATAATTGTGTAAATTGTTGAAATTACTATTGAGAAATATGTGAGAGTAAAGATAATTACTTAGGAGATAAATGGTATGAAGTGGCCTGAGAATAAAGTGTGACTGACATAATATGACGACGTCTGGCCAACGTATTTATATTATGCCATTTCATATGGAGTTGTTGAGGCTACTAAGTACCATATAAAGTTAAGTGGTTTTAAAATAACCGGTAAGATATGTTGACCTGTAGTTGATAAATAGTCAATGATGGACTAATATGAAAGAGTAATAAACCACTAAGTTGTTGTTGCTAAAGTGATATCTATGGCACATTTGATGTATATGTGTGATGCATTGTCAATAGTAAGAGTTAAAAGTTGATTTAAGCAAAGTAGAGGTAAGTTGAATATGAATAATATTGTTGAATAGATGTCTAATGTCAGCACCTTGTGTTGTTGAGATACCAATGATGATGTTTGGTATTAACAGGTGTTGAGTTAGCATCCAAATTGTTGTGAAAGGGTGCTAGTTGATAAAAAAAAAAAAAAAAAAAAAAATTTGGTTGTAACAATCAAATTAATTGACCTCTACCTATTGCTTACTGATTTTCTTGCTTGTTGATGTAACGATGTGATGACTAAAGAAGTATATGATTATTAGTTAAATTACTAGTGACGAATCGAGTTACAATTTGTTGCTAAAATGCATGTAGTAGTGTTCGTTACCCCTTATTGTTACTATGATTATTGTTGTCGTCATAGTTGTATTTGTTGCTATAGTTGTTGTTGTAATAAAGATGACACGTTAAGTGACTATAAGTTAGGATGGACATGTGGATATGTGTTTGTAGAAAGGATGTTAAATGTATACATAATTAAGGAGTTACTCTAGGGGGTGACATGGAATATGTATAACGATTATTGTGATTAGATAGTTGATGTGTTGGTGTTAACAAATTTAGTGGAGAACAACACACAACTTATGTGTATATAAAAAGTAAATTGAAGTATATCTCGATGATGTGTAAGCTAATAAGATGTGTATAAGTGAATTAAATTGTAATCACCTTTGTGTGATTATAATAATGAATAAGTATGTGGTTAATAGTGTGTAAGAAAAAGATTATTAGTGAATTGAAATGAGAATAAGTGATGGTTGTGTTAAGCTATATAGACTAAGTGGGATTAGATTTCGAGGACGAAATCTCTTAAAGGGGGGAAGATTTGTAACACCCTGTTTCTGGGTCTAGTAGTATTTAACATTTTCTGACTGTGAATTATTATTAAGTGTGTCAGAAAATAGGTGTGCTGTATTATTTGAAATAAATAGTGATAATAGTCGAATAATTTATTGTGACTAATAAATTATTCAGTGTTTTAATTTTATTTAGTTGACGGTAAAATAAAATAATGTTTCCCCGCATATGGTTTTTAAGTTCCAGACAATAATAAGTACGGGGGACAAAACTAGTACACATATTATCATTTATATGTGTAAAACCTTATCCCTATCACCTAAAAACATTCCAGAAAATTCGGGAGAGAACGAGAGGTTGATCCAAACCCTAAACCTCATCAAAATCATCATCAATCATCAAAATCTTGTGGAATTAATCCCTGTTCTTCCTTGTTCTTGGTCTGGCCGAACCGTACGCACCATAGGGACGATTCAAAAATTGTGAAACAAGCTTTGAGGTTAAATTGAGTTTATAGAACTATGATTCAAGCTTCAAAAACGTGATTTGATCCTTCTATCATCATCATAAACAACTTGTAAGTGTTGATTTCTTGATTTCTTATAAACTTGAAAATGGGTTCTTGAGTATTTGAAGAAATTAGCTTTATTAATCTTGAATTTGTATTTGTAGTGATTATAAAATGGTTAGTTGATGCTTATTCCATGATTATAACATATCCCTTAGGTTAGAATTGAAGAAATTGATTAAGTGTTCTTGAGGGCTATAGTGCTTACGATGAGTTAGATGAATTAGATGATGAAGTTAGTATTGTTTATGATTGGGAACACTTAATTGATAAGTAGAAAGTAAAATTATAACTTAGTTGGTTAATTACTCATAAAACTTAATATTTGTGATTGGGAGAAGTAGTGATATTGGAGGTTGATAATCTTGTTATATGATCTCATGATGTTAATTAACAATGATTAAGGTGTATTAATATGATAAAGTGATCATGGGAATCATAAACTTGTTACATGATTATGAATTAATGATGTTAATTGGTTATTCATAATCTAGAGATGAAGTATGTTGAATTGTTGTAAATAAGTAACAATTTATGTGAATTGTGGTAGAAAGTGATTATTATGATTGAATGATGGTATTATATTGGATATTAAAGATGTTGTTTGATGAAGATGAATTAATATGATGTTATATATATATTTTAAAACAAGTAACTAACTTGTTCTATTTTGTTGTAATTCCAGTTGAGCAGAAGACTCAGTGATATTAGACTACTGAGTGGATGCCTGAGGTGGTCGGTGAGTGGATCTCTAATCCTCAGTTAACTTGGTTGTAACGAGTTTGGTTACAACAAGTAACATATTATTACTATTGTAGTTGCCATGATGATTATTATAGTTAGTAATAATATGGTTGATATAATAACGTTGACCTGATGAATATGTGATTTGTTGATTATGTGATCACTGGACTTGTTGTTGGCCTTCGGGCATCAGTTGTTAATGAGGTCAACGAGTTGTTGAATTGTTGGTTGGGCTAGTCGGTTATTCAAGGTTTAACACACCTCCTGTGTTAGTTGAGAATAACCACTAGCTATCGGTCTCGTCCGTTATGGCCATACGGATATGGTTGGGTAAGTGTTCTTGGGGAGCCTCCCGGGTATTATGGTTATCCCCAGAGCCACCGATGCCTCATTATTAAGTCCTAGTTGTGGAATAGTTGCTTTGTTGAATAGTTGACTAGTTGCTAAGTTGACCAGTTGAACAGTTGCCTGTTGCTTTGCTAAATAGTGATATTGTGTACTTGTTGGTTTAGTGTTAATTGTTGTATGCAAAGTAGTTGAGCTAAGTTAGACTGTTGATTAGTTATTTGCTCACTTAGCGTTATGCTAATCCCCCACATTAACACTTCTTGCAGGTTAAGCATTATTATCGGGTGGGCAAGAAGTTGGACTGGAAGGAATATTTGACGTGGCGTGACTCTGATATTGATTTGTTTAAATCAATGTTTTATCTTGTTTTTATATAACACCTCTGTTGATAAATTATGTTTTGAAAAGGTGGAATTTTATATGTTGATAAAACGAGGTAAATTATCACTATATCTATTTGGACTTACGCTTCCGATTTACTATATTTAAATGAGATTAAAATGAGGGGTGTTATATATATTATAAAATACAACGTACAATAACTCATTTTACCCCAATAGATACAAAATTATTAGTTATATAGTACTAAAAATGTAATAAATAATTAGTAATAAACAAAATTAAAATTTAAAAAAAAGCCCGAAAAAGCCCGGTCCGGGCTTTTAAAAGCCCGGGCTAAGCCCGTTTAGCCCGTTCGGGCCTTAGTAGGCCTAGTTTTTTTGTTAAGGCCCGGACTTAGCCTGGCCCGGGCTTTTTTAGGCCCGGGCTTTTTTAAATCGAAAAAGCCCGGGCTTTTTTAAATCGAAAAAGCCCGGGCTTTTTTAGGCCCGGTCTAAGCCCGGCCCGGCCCGGGCTTTGTGCATCTCTAGCTCTAACCATTAATAAAAATAATGACATACTTAATCCTATTTTTTTGTGATTAAAGACTAATATGCCCTTATATATTTACAATATACACTCTTCTATATTTACAATATAAATCCTTTATTTTTTTCTTAATTCTGGATCGCTCCTCCAAATATTTTATGAAAAATATAATTTAATAACTACCTCATTATTTCTTCCATAATTCAAACTATTCCTGCATTTTTTTTTTATTTTTTTCCTAAACAAAGCTCCAATATGTTATTTTTCGATTTCAAAAAATTCATAGCTTCATTCCATTACCCAGTGATCTAAATTCCTATACAATCGCCTTTTAATATTTAATTATTTTATCAATTTCTAAGTTCCAACTTGGATGAGGGATAGCAACGGGTCGAGTTTGAGCGCGTTTTATTGTATATGTACCCATACCCTTTAATAACTACCTCATTATTTCTTCCATAATTCAAACTGTTCCTACAATCTTTTTTATTTTTTTTTCTAAACAAAGCTCCAATACGTTATTTTTCAATTCCAAAAAATTCATAGCTTCATTTCATTACCCAGTGATCTAAATTCCTATACAATGGCCTTTTATTTTTTAATTCTTTTATCAATTTGTAAGTTCCAACTTGAAATAGGGATGACAAGAGGTCGGGTTCGAGCGGGTTTTATTGTATATGTACCCATACCCGTTTAGAATATTCGAACACATACCCGGCCCAATGCCCGCTTGCTACCCAATTAGGATTATCCATCGGTTTTTCGGTATTTATTCACGAGTTTCGATTATATATCCCCATATATGTAACTTTGGCCGAACAAAAATTTGTATAGTTGTTGAGCATACGATACAAATTTAAAACACTGCAAAAAAAGAAATCAAAATAACATAAACTATAGTATATTCAAGATCTAATCTTAAAGCTAACAATTTAACTATTTAATTAACTTATTCAAAGTTTCAGTACGTTCAAAATAGCAAACAATTTCATGTTTTTGTATCATACAAGAGTAAAATGTACTAATCATGAAAATCCGTATATAAAAGCGTATGGAAATCCAAATACAAGATTAAAATGTAAGGTTCACCAGTTAATATGTACATTATCTTCTTATATATAATAATATATTCATATTATTTAAAACTCAAATTATTAATAACAATTATGTGGGTATGAATATGGGTAAATGTTTTGGTCAAAACTTACTAAAAGCAATTAAGTGATCAAATTTAGTTTGTGAGGTTAGGTGTAAAAATTACTTTCAAGATAATTAAGTAGAAACACAATTATCTCTATTAGTAAGTCAATGTTTTGTATGAAAAAGATAAATTAGATACGTAGATCCTTGTTGAACAAATGTTTTAATATCAAAGCTCTAGAACAGATTAAGGATAATGCTACTTTGACAATGAAAATGTAAAAAGAATACGATCAAAGCAATATAAATGATAAACAATCGAAAACGACACGATGATGTACGAGGAAAGCCCTTGATCAAGATTGATCGCCGGCATAAAACCTCGGGAAGGATCAAATGATCCTTGCCTTTGTTAATCTTATAAAAATGAAAGTAATTGATTACAAACTAAGAGCACATGGATGATCGGCTAAGTGAATTTGTGTGTGAATCTAGCTTAGTGTTGATGAAATAACGTTAAAGATAGAAATAGCAGAGTGTTTGTGTGAGTTGCAGGTGAAAATAGTGAATATTCGTTAGCCTAAATGATCATCCATGCCTCGTTTAAATACTAAGAGCGTATAACAATATTCCCGAGATTTCAGGGATCCTCCGATGAAGGATGAAGACCTCCAACGTCTCTTTTGACTTCATTATACACGTGCATTAGACTTCGTCTCTACTGAATCATATCAAAACCTTGCCATGTAATCCGGAGCATATCTCATTAACGCATTCCTCTTATGACCTGGTCAATACTTGTAACATCCTCTCCAGTGGTCTGGTAATTTCTAATTTTAAATTGATTTATTTAATTGTGTTAGAAATTATTCGATATTAATTGTTTTATTGCGAAACTTAGATAAATAAGTTCAAGGACTTATTGTGGATAGTAAATTGTTGTTTATTTTAATTTACTATAGTTGACGGTAAAATAAAATAAGTTTCTCGCAAGTGGTAATTAGGTTCCAGACAATAGATTTAAAGCGGGTATATAATACCCAAACATTGGGTTGGTTTAATAAGGGGCCGACCTCCCTTTTTGTGTGACTTTTCCCAATTGTTGAAACTCACTTGTAAACTCTTTATAACTCACAAGAACTAACAACTGAAATTAGCATACAAGATTAGTGAATTAGGGGCTGTGATTCTTGCAAGTTATTTTCATCTTCTTCTTGCCATCATCATCTCCATCATAAAGTGTAAGTGATTCTAGATTTTCATGAACTCAAATGTTTGTTAGGTTAAATGAGGAAATTGATGTTTGAATGATAGGTGTGAGTTATAAGAACTGATTTTGAGATGATTGATGCGCCCCCAGCGGTCGGTTCAGGAATCGCTTCCCGTCGTTGCAGACCTTTCCGCTAGGCGCGGCACCAGTGGTGGTTTTAAATTTATAAAAGTCGGGGGAGCCTAAATCTCCGTCCTTCTTACTAATACTGGGTATGAATACCTGGTATGAGTATGCGGTAAGGATGATCCAGGGTCGTTCCTCACGACGGTAGAATTGAAAAAGAGCTAGTTCTGACAACTTAGTAATTAAGCTAGGGTTTTGAATGATTGAAAGGTAATTGTTTTTGGGGTTTTATCTATTTAAACTACTAAAACTAAGAAAGCATAAAAGTAAAGGGAGGCTACCAGATATATAACACTTAAGGATAACAAAGACGTGGTTCACCATGATTTAGGATAGCGTATTGATGATTATTGGGGACACATTTAGCTAACAGACAAATAAACTTAGGTGTAAACACTAGGACCCTACTTATTTAGTTCCGGTTCTAAATTAGTATGTCACTGAGTACCTAGGTTATCGTGATTCTGATCAGAACAGGTTGCTCAACCCCCCAACACTGCCCTTGTGACGGTACAGTGACCCTTGCTCAACTATCCTGTTACGGATTAGTGAGTCTCTGGATATAACTCCGGGGTGCATGCATGAGGTAACAAACTGCCATTAAGGATACTCTGACCGTTCTTAACACATATGTCTAAATGTTATTACCTAATTGTGTGCTGGTTGTTTACTTTGTTATTCTAAACTGTCGGGTAAGTGGAATTAAGCGGTTTAAGCATCTTAGACTACTGATGAGTCTTTGCTTTCTTTTCAGAATTCCTTATTCAAACATTTTAAGCTCAAGTACTTCCGTCATGAATTAGACCCTCCTTTACAATCAGTCGTTCATCCCTAGGTATACTTACGGTGTACACTGCATTAAGTATTTCCACAGCTTATATAAATCTAAGTATACTCACGGTGTACAGTACTTTTAAGGTTTAGCATTTCCACAGCTTTATGTATCCTAGACCATGTTCTAGAAGGGTGGCTTCTATGTAATTCACGATGAGGTGATCCTACGGCATTTCCTTAGCTTCTACGTATTTGTACTCCACACTAGGTGTTTCCAACGCTATACGAAGTACAGTGCCGTTTTGTGGAGTCTCATAGCTTCATAACTGTAACAGAGATGACTATATCTACATAGTATTCGGGTTTGCAAAGTCCTATCCTAGGGGCAATAGTCACGTGAAAGACTGGAAAGGGTGAATGATAAAGTCTATATTCAGGATAAGTTTAGACTGATAACAACGTATAACAACTCCCATTTATATAATAATCGGGAACATTATTCCACAACGGATTGTGCCCACGACTTTCATAGCTTCCACGTTCTATACTCCACACATTCGTGATGTTTCCGGCGCTATACAAATGAAAGCCGTATAACGTTACCTCCGTTGTTTCATAACGATATTATCCCAATTAGAGATATCACCACAAACTACCCATTAATCACGGCAAACATACAAGCACACTACTCACAATGCATAGCAATAGACATTTCTAATATTAATAAATCAATACATCAAACAAGAACAATATGACAAATTAATAATAGAAAGGATAGAAAATACCGATAGGAATTGCGAGCAGAATAACACTTGTATTTCTTCATTAATATCCAAGTATTACATAAGCTAGCCTCTACTAATTAACTACATAACTAATATAAAAGAAAGGTTTCCCTCCCTCTAGTTCTCCTCTAACTCCTAAGAGTAGTGCTAGAGAGAGAAACTAGAGAGAAGAACTAACTACAAGAACAATTCTCCTCTAACTCCTAAGAGTAGTGCTAGAGAGAGAATTCTAGAGAGAGAAAGAAGAAATGAGAGAATGAGGTGTGTGAAATGAGGTATGAGAGGCCTCTATTTATAGGCAAGGGCTTGGAAGAGGGTTACAAGCACTTATGCACAAGATACAAGCCACAAAAGCACAAGAAAATCACACGGGCACCCCCAGGGCCGTACACGGCCTTGCCAGAGCCGTACACGGCCTCTAGCAGGCCGTACACTGCCATATTAGGGCCGTACACGGCCATCCCCAAGCAATACACGGCCGTGTGATATTTTCGGCTTTTCTCGTTGCTTCGGACGGCCATAACTTCTTCGTTTCTTGTCCGTTTGACTTGATTCTTGCGCCCACGATCTCGTAATTCTGTTACGCTTCTAATGATACCAATTTTGTAGAAATTGGAGGTGTGGAACCCAGGCATGTCCGGAATACGTTTTGTGGTCTTCGGAAGCATTGTTCGGCTTGTAACTTTCTCGTCCTTGATCCAAATTGAGCTTTCTTTATATCCACGGTCTCGTAATCTTCATAGCTACAAAATGAGATAAGAATGAGATCTTGGTATGAAGTTTATAATAGATTTGAAGTATTGCTCAATTCGGTGCCTATTTTGGTTAGTTTTCCGACACTTTTTGCATGATTTTTGAAAGACCAGCAAGTTTATACCTTTCTAACAAAAGTTGGTGAATAATGATGATTTTAAGATGTATTTGTTAGAAAAGAGCTAAATATGAGACAAATAACGTAGGTAAAAACGTGACTTTTTGCGGTACATCAAATATCCCACACTTAAGCTTTTGCTTGTCCTCAAGCAAACCTCATTTGGAAAAAGATTTTTTTTAAAAGAAAAAATGTTTTGGATGCTTAGAGTATCTTCTGCAAAAAGTTACTTTCTTCAAATTAGATAAACATTTTCTGAAAGTAAGTATGAACAAAAATTAACTATACTTAAACATAAAAGTGATCAACCCTTTTTGGCATACTTTGCAACTCTCGAAACGTAGATGTACATGACTGGGCGATTCTCACAAGTGGGTCACTCAATTCACTCAAAGTGTATCGGGTTACCTATAATCTAATAGAAATGAAATCGCTCAATGCCAGTCATGCAGTGCTTATCGTCATAGGCTTGGTCGAGAATCGAATCTCCACCACTCCTTTGAGAACGGTGCTAATTATCCCAAGGCATTTTGATCGGGTTGTGTGAATGAGGGTAAGGTGTGTATGGACAGTAATAGGTTGGTTAATGGGTTGAGGGTTTGGAACTTCAGACTCAGAATTTCAAGGATCAAAGAAAGTTTCACTTAAGATAACTACTAGAGTAGACTCATCTCCTAGAGGAATAATCTCTGCTGAATATGATGTTTCTTTTGAGATCTGACAGATTTTTCTCTTCTTTAGAGAATAGTCTTCTTATTTGAGGTCTTCTAGGAGTTCTCTAAGTTTTTTTTTTTTTTTTTTTTTTTTTTTTTTTTTTTTTTTATGACCTTAGAGATCCTTCATGTAGTGAGACATCTTTGACTTCTCTTTTTGACAAGTACCAATTTTTCGTACTGTCATTTGCGGAAAATATCTTCGTGATGGGTACTAACTTCGCTTTTGTACCATTTCTTCTTTTTGGATTTTTCTTTAAGCTCTTGAAAGGTACGGAGAGATGTTTGAAGATGAGACACCAATAGAAAGATATCTTTAGCAATCCTTTACTTATAACCTATGAAGTTCACGAGCTGAAATGGTGTTTGTGGGAAAGTTTTAGGGTTTTGAGGTTTTAGAAATGAAATGGCTAAGGCGCAAAGGGTTTTCTAATCGGATCATCAACAATCTTAAAAAGAAAGTTGGAAGGGTTGGCTTGAAAAAGATATGAAAGAAAGGGGTTAATCCTAATAAATGCCAAGATCCTCTAATTGCACCTATACCGCGTACGGTACTCATCGGTATGGTCTCGAAACGCATTACAGGAGCAAGTTCTAATTCAAAGACACATGCATCGGCGCACACTCCGAAATGAAAGTGAAGCATTAAAAATGAATGCTTATTAAGGGCTCAAATACCTCACCACAAAAGGGGTTATAATACACCAAGTCATGCGATGCCTAGAGGATTTCTCAATTTCAGTTTAAGATACGTTTTATTTTTGCCTTATCTTACTTTCCAAAGCAACTTATTTAATTTGACAGAAAGTTCATTTCTTTGAAAGAGTCTTCTAAGTCTAAAATCTTTTGAAAATCATTCGAAATCAACCGAATGGATGTCGGACATCGTCGAGGTTGGGTTTTCGAATGTTTTGGTGATTAAAATCTCAACCTTTTAGGTTGGTTTTGTGAAAATTTTGAAAATTTTGAATGAAAACGGAGGTATTACTTTGGACAGGCAAATATAAACTTGCGGTATTTATATACCGCGTATCCCACACTTAAAACAACATTGTCCTCAATGTTCATTGCTAAGACGTAGGATTTTCTTCGAGAAAAATCCCACACTTAGGTTTTGAAACAGTGGAACAATTTAAGTGTTTTTGAAAAATGGTGGGATGGGATCCCACACTTAGAAATTTAGGCACTTAGGATATATGGTAATGATACGAGGAATTTCAAAATCAGATAAAAGGTATAGAAAGTAACTCCCCTACGATAGAGGCAAGAGATGGTTTTAAGAAAGAAGCCGCAGTCTGCCGACAGTTGAACTTTATTTAGCTGGCTCCTTGCAGAATGTGGTTTCTTCATGAACGTTCGTCATCTCTTTGCTCAATATTTCATTCGCAACCTCACAAGTTACCGGCACATACGTGAGCTGAGGATCTGAAAGGTAGACTGAGTTGACAGTTGTGTCTGCTGAATCCAAGTCAGTCTTCATGTTGTGCACTCGAGCTCACACTGGCATACTCTTCATCCAATCCTTCCACTAACTTTTCTATGAAAATAACTAAAACAAAAGGGATAGATTGTAGAAAGTGAACCGAAGTGATGTCTTCTTCCGGATACATGTAGAATCAACCAAGATACACCATATGTTGGGTGGAAATAATGGACGATGATTCTAATCATCAAGTGCTACTGATGTAGACTAACTGCTCTTAGATGATCTGAGAGTGCTGAATCCAACGACCATAAATCTTTATCACCGATATCTTCTCCGATGAACTGATGAAATGAAGCTAATGTTGTTCTTATCGGCAGAGATCTCTAGCTTACATCATGTACATTTTGTATCCATTCCTTGGTTACATGGTGAACAAATGGTCCCAGATGGTGATGATGGATGAATGGGCGAATGTGGGTGGATATGGTTATGGTGGATGGTAGTGATGATTTTTGGTTCCATGTAACACCATGATAGTAACCAAGGAAAATGTAAGGTATGGCTTTGGGATGTGGAACATATGGTGAATTTTGATGTGATCCTCTCGATGACCTAGTCATAGAAAACTAGAATGTAATCATCTATGTGCCTGAAATTTCCATCTTTTCTCCTAAAAAGAAATGCTCAAATGTTTCCTCATTTTGTGAACTTGTAAGCTCCCCTTGTCTTCTTTCCATTATACCCAAAAGTTCTTCATCCATAGGCGTCAGTCCCTGTTTAATAGAGCAAACAAGCATGATCTAACAAACAAGTGATCATTCTCCAAATCACATATTCACTGGTTTGTAAAGGCCCTATCAAAGTGAGTACTTTGAAGAAACAAACCAGTGTATGACTTAGAGTTTAATCTCACACATATATGTGTTAGTTGCCTATAATTTCACTACAAACAACAGATATGGGAATATTAATATGAGCAATTAAATTAGGCAACCAAGTATAAAGATGTTCACATCACATATTTTTAAACGAGTTCCAGCATAATACAAATATTGACATACAAATCACGTTACCAGATAAATCATTTAAAGATCTTTTATGTATGTTCACAGAAATATATGTAAGTACCTCAAATGCTCGAAATATGTGGGTGAGTAGTGTAAGATTACTAACGTTGCTAATCCCATGTTTGTGAGTGAAAGGATATGTAAGAATTTTTAGATAATGGAAAAATAGATGTTGCAATAAAGTTCAAACCAGTGGGAGAAGGAAGTTTTGAAGGTTTTGACAAAAGTTTGAAGTTCATTTTGAAAAATCATCCTTATTGTTCATATGAAGAAAACTTTGAACATGCAATTTAGGGTTTCATTTTCTACTTATTCAAGTTAGCATACTACTTATCCTAAATTAACTACTATTATTATTACTACTATTAAAACTACGTTAGACACGGGTTGCCTCCCGAGAAGCGCTTGTTTTTGTTTGAGTCACTAGCTTGACTCTAGCACTATTTATCATTAAATCCTACCGGCTTCCTTGCATCCATCAGTAGACACAAGGGATAATATTGGTACATACCTAAGAATTTAAAGCATGTTAAGGCCAGGGTATGTCCAATATGAGGAGATGGTTCAAAGTGAGGGAATTGATTTACCGGAGGTATAGCAAATCTCTCAACTTCTATTACCTCCTTTAGTTGGATGGGCATAATGGGTTGGTCAATGGGGTCCTTACTTCTCCTAGACATATACGTCATAATGTGGTGGATAGTTGGTTTGTAGGGAGACCTTGACGCATAACCCACCTTACTTCATATGGTCTTTGATTCCATGATAATGTTGGACATTGGGCATGGAGGTGGGACAGATTCCGTTAACGTCTCCAATCTTGTAACAACATTTTCATTGACTACTTGGGTAGAAGGTTCAAATTGATCAAGGGGTGATCCATCCGAAAGGCCATGTGGGATATAATCAACCTCAACTAGTTGTGGGATAGTATCAACCACGTTGGTTTGATTCGGGATGAGATCACGGCTTAGAGTTGGTGCACGATCCTCCAGTCTCTCTGAAGCTGAGCCTTCTGTGTAGTTATCCTCCTCTGGGTTCTCCAATTCTAACTCCTCGTCTACCTCGTCGTACTCGTTACTCCGGTCGGAAGTTTCAAGTTGCAGTGGTTCGGAAAGTTCTTCAAGGATAAACTCTTCGTTGGTCTCAGACGATGATAGGTTAAGAATGGGTGGAAGTGAGGATTCAAAAGGTTGTGTAGGAGTAATGTGACCAAACTCATGAGATTGCAAGTCTGTGTTAAGTGAATTAGATGTGGAGTGTGGGTTAACCTCGAATGATAAGGATTGAGATTGATGTTGAGTGGGGCTATAGGGGTTTGATTGAGAATCTAAGTGTCCTATGCCTAACATCGTATGTCCCTCACATTCTCCGTCAAAGTGGGGAACACCGCATATCCTACATCCAAATTGAAATATTTGAGCAAGACTTTGCATTTGATCTTTTAGTGTTTCTACCCATGTGTTTAGTAAAGACGACATCTGAAGAAGGTTTAAGAATTAAAGTTGTAGTATGGAGGGAAGTTATTCTAAGCTACGCTAATTTAATCTAACTACGCTAATCTACGGGTAAAAAGTAAAAAGATCACTTAAAAACTAAATTATCTAAACAGGCTCCGAATCGTACTACCGTCCCCGGCAGCGGCGCCAAAAACCTGATGCGCCCCCAGCGGTCGGTTCAGGAATCGCTTCCCGTCGTTGCAGACCTTTCCGCTAGGCGCGGCACCAGTGGTGGTTTTAAATTTATAAAAGTCGGGGGAGCCTAAATCTCCGTCCTTCTTACTAATACTGGGTATGAATACCTGGTATGAGTATGCGGTAAGGATGATCCAGGGTCGTTCCTCACGACGGTAGAATTGAAACAGAGCTAGTTCTGACAACTTAGTAATTAAGCTAGGGTTTTGAATGATTGAAAGGTAATTGTTTTTGGGGTTTTATCTATTTAAACTACTAAAACTAAGAAAGCATAAAAGTAAAGGGAGGCTACCAGATATATAACACTTAAGGATAACAAAGACGTGGTTCACCATGATTTAGGATAGCGTATTGATGATTATTGGGGACACATTTAGCTAACAGACAAATAAACTTAGGTGTAAACACTAGGACCCTACTTATTTAGTTCCGGTTCTAAATTAGTATGTCACTGAGTACCTAGGTTATCGTTATTCTGATCAGAACAGGTTGCTCAACCCCCCAACACTGCCCTTGTGACAGTACAGTGACCCTTGCTCAACTATCCTGTTACGGATTAGTGAGTCTCTGGAGATAACTCCGGGGTGCATGCATGAGGTAACAAACTGCCATTAAGGATACTCTGACCGTTCTTAACACCTACGTCTAAATGTTATTACCTAATTGTGTGCTGGTTGTTTACTTTGTTATTCTAAACTGTCGGGTAAGTGGAATTAAGCGGTTTAAGCATCTTAGACTACTGATGAGTCTTTGCTTTCTTTTCAGAATTCCTTATTCAAACATTTTAAGCTCAAGTACTTCCGTCATGAATTAGACCCTCCTTTACAATCAGTCGTTCATCCCTAGGTATACTTACGGTGTACACTGCATTAAGTATTTCCACAGCTTATATAAATCTAAGTATACTCACGGTGTACAGTACTTTTAAGGTTTAGCATTTCCACAGCTTTATGTATCCTAGACCATGTTCTAGAAGGGTGGCTTCTATGTAATTCACGATGAGGTGATCCTACGGCATTTCCTTAGCTTCTACGTATTTGTACTCCACACGAGGTGTTTCCAACGCTATACGAAGTACAGTGCCGTTTTGTGGAGTCTCATAGCTTCATACTGTAACAGAGATGACTATATCTACGTAGTATTCGGGTTTGCAAAGTCCTATCCTAGGGGCAATAGTCACGTGAAAGACTGGAAAGGGTGAATGATAAAGTCTATATTCAGGATAAGTTTAGACTGATAACAACGTATAACAACTCCCATTTATATAATAATCGGGAACATTATTCCACAACGGATTGTGCCCACGACTTTCATAGCTTCCACGTTCCGTACTCCACACATTCGTGATGTTTCCGGCGCTATACAAATGAAAGCCGTATAACGTTACCTCCGTTGTTTCATAACGATATTATCCCAATTAGATATATCACCACAAACTACCCATTAATCACGGCAAACATACAAGCACACTACTCACAATGCATAGCAATAGACATTTCTAATATTAATAAATCACATACATCAAACAAGAACAATATGACAAATTAATAATAGAAAGGATAGAAAATACCGATAGGAATTGCGAGCAGAATAACACTTGTATTTCTTCATTAATATCCAAGCATTACATAAGCTAGCCTCTACTAATTAACTACATAACTAATATAAAAGAAAGGTTTCCCTCCCTCTAGTTCTCCTCTAACTCCTAAGAGTAGTGCTAGAGAGAGAAACTAGAGAGAAAAACTAACTACAAGAACAATTCTCCTCTAACTCCTAAGAGTAGTGCTAGAGAGAGAATTCTAGAGAGAGAAAGAAGAAATGAGAGAATGAGGTGTGTGAAATGAGGTATGAGAGGCCTCTATTTATAGGCAAGGGCTTGGAAGAGGGTTACAAGCACTTATGCACAAGATACAAGCCACAAAAGCACAAGAAAATCACACGGGCACCCCCAGGGCCGTACACGGCCTTGCCAGAGCCGTACACGGCCTCTAGCAGGCCGTACACTGCCATATTAGGGCCGTACACGGCCATCCCCAAGCAATACACGGCCGTGTGGTAGGCCGTGTGATATTTTCGGCTTTTCTCGTTGCTTCGGACGGCCATAACTTCTTCGTTTCTTGTCCGTTTGACTTGATTCTTGCGCCCACGATCTCGTAATTCCGTTACGCTTCTAATGATACCAATTTTGTAGAAATTGGACGTGTGGAGCCCAGGCATGTCCAGAATACGTTTTGTGGTCTTCGGAAGCATTGTTCGGCTTGTAACTTTCTCGTCCTTGATCCAAATTGAGCTTTCTTTATATCCACGGTCTCGTAATCTTCATAGCTACAAAATGAGATAAGAATGAGATCTTGGTATGAAGTTTATAATAGATTTGAAGTATTGCTCAATTCGGTGCCTATTTCGGTTAGTTTTCCGACACTTTTTGCATGATTTTTGAAAGACCGGCAAGTTTATACCTTTCTAACAAAAGTTGGTGAATAATGATGATTTTAAGATGTATTTGTTAGAAAAGAGCTAAATATGAGACAAATAACGTCGGTAAAAACGTGACTTTTTGTGGTACATCAATGATATATGATGATTATATGTGGTTTGTTTAATTGTTAAGTTGCTTGAATGAATTTAGGGTTCAATCATGTGGGTTATTGAATTGGGTTGGATTGAACATGAAAAGTTGAAGTTCTTGTTGTTGTAGATGTTATTAGTGTTCCTTTGGTGTTAGAACTCTTGTAATATCGATTTGGTATCAACAATTTTGGTATGTAAAGGTTTTGGTTCGTGCTGTGTGTTTGCAGGTCAGTATAGGAGCTGTAAAAAGTATAAACGCAATCCCACCCCTTGAGCCGGATCGCGTTCCATAGTTGTATTTTGAGTCAGTCGCATTTTGGTCTTAGAAACGCGATCCAGCCCTAGTTCCCGGATCGCGTTCCCAAGTGTAAAACGGTGACAGAATATTTTCTAAAGGTGAACGCGATCGAGCACCTCTAGTCCGGATCGCGTTTGCATGAATAATTTTGACGGGTTTTGCAAATTTTGAAAATGCATTAGTAATTCGCATGGTCACGGTTTAGTGACGAATTTCATTAACTCGGATTGAGTTGAAATTCGCATGGTCACTCGAAAACGGCCCAATGATCAAAGCTCTATTCTAAGAGTATAGGCAGTTTTTGGCCATTCGGGGTCATCTAGGGGCCGAAAATGGCATTTTTCAGCTTTTACACGTCATTTCGGGATTTTCTGATTGAACATTTTGTTGGTGCATTTTGTGTGTCAGTCAGTTGGTCAAACATATGTACTTGTTAAAGACAATTAGTCTGAGTTTGTTAAGTGTTAGGTTTGTATATTCGAGTATGTAAACAAAAAAATTAATACGAAAATATACAAGTGTTAAAGGGCGACACTTAGCCAGTGTCGCTATAGCGACACTTAACTAGTGTCGCTAGTAGCCGGCTAGTGTCGCCAATAGGGTAAATGGAAAGTATAAATAGACACTTAGGGTTTATTTGTTATGTTAGACATTTTTTGTGAGGCGTGGAGAGAGCAGAGGTAGAGTGTATTGGTGATTGTAAGCAATATTCTTCAATTGTTAATATATATGAAAGCTTATAGAGAATCGTGGGTGTGGTTGTTCGATTCGATTAATACGTTCAATACTCGTTTGTTTGATTTCCGCTCTTGCAACGGTTTCGGATCGTATTTTGAGCGTTTTTCGGGTTAAAAACGAAGGTACGTGCGCGATTTACATGTTTTAGTTCGTTTTTGATCATTGGGGATAGCTTAGATCATTTCAGAAGTTATTTTCTGAGAATTTTGGTGTTTCGTTCGTTGAAAATCGTTAGGGTATCGAATTTTTACGAAAATTAGGGTTTTTGGGGTTTCCAGCCGCGATCTAGCAACACTTCTTTGTTTTGGCGACACTTCCTTGTTGCTCAGATTTTTGGCTAAGTATATCCGTAGCGACACTTACCTAGTGTTGCTACACTATTAATAGCGACACTTCCCTAGTGTGGCGACACTTCCATAGCGACACTTCCCTAGTGTAGCGACACTTCCATAGCGACACTTCTTTGTTGCTCAGATTTTGGCTAAGTATAGAATAGCGACACTTCCCTAGTGTAGCGATACTTCCATAGCGACACTTCCATAGCGACACTTCCCTAGTGTCTCTACCAAAAAAAAAAAAAAAAAATTTTTTTTTTTTTTTTTTTTTTGAAAACTCACTTTTGGGTCTTTGTGTTTCACTAAATTTCTTGTTTAAAGATGTCATTTCTACAAAGTGTCTGTAATAAGTCTCCGATGTTCACACAAAATACTGACTACTCAAGCTAGAGAAGAAGTTTCGAGGCTTTCATCTCTTCTAACGATCCAGACACGTGGATACCATTACTTGAGAGATATGAAAGGCCAGTCATTGAAGGAACAAAAATTGAAAAACCATATATATCAATGACAATCGAAGAACGCAAAGCATTGGATGATGAACGGAAAACTCTCACAACAATTCAAAAGTCTTTATCGATGGAGATCTTAAAGTTGTTTAAGCATCACAATAATGCATATGATCTTTGGGTTGCCCTCGAAAAGCGTTGCGGTGGATATAAAAAGGAAAAAGAGCATCAAAACAGTGCATTCGAGGCTCAAATACATGGGTTTGGTTCAAATTCTTCTGAATGCTTATCTTGTATGAAATTAACTGATTGTGTTAACAGATACAGGGAGGATAATGAACGCCTCAATTCAGATCTTAAAAACTTGATGGAGGCAAATAAAATTTTAAAAGAAAATGAGAAAGTTTCTGATAAAAAGTTAAAGGCTGTTTTTGAAGAAACAAAAGAATATAAAGCCAAAATTTTTAGTCAGCAAGACGAAATTGATAGTTATTTGAATATGATGAAAATTATAAAAAAGGAGCTTGCTGACTCACAGGCTGAAGTAGTTAACTTAAAAAGAAAGCTTTCAAATTTTTCAACATCCTCTTTGGTGTTTGATGAAATCCTTCAATCGCAAAGGACAGATACCAAAAGTAAGGCAGGTCTTGGTTATCACCATGTACCTCCTCCTAAGGACTATCTGCCTATGCCATCAAAGGATTCCATCAAAGAATTTGTGCCTACTACTTCAACTGTAGACACAAAATCTGTTAATTCATCAGTTAATGAGCAAGTTAAACAGGCCGAGCTTGTTAGGCCTACATTTGTTAAAGCTGAAAATAAACCTCCGGTTAGTGTTGAGGAGGTTGTTGTGGTAGAAGATATACCAGAAGAGTCTACCATTAAGGTTGAGAAAATAAATGTCACACTTGAAAATTTCATCATTACAACTGAAAATGATGAACGTTTTAAATGCAAAGGCAAGGCTAAGGTTGACAATGAATCCTCAAATGTTAAAATTAAAAGGGATTCACATTTTAAATCTTCAAATAATTCACAGTCATATGTGAAGAATCTAAAGAAAGATAAACTAGTTGAGAAATCTGAAAATACTAAATGTTCAACATCAGCCAGCTCAACCTCAGGAACATCTACTTCAACATGTTCACCAAAGAGTGCATGTTCAACAAATGTTCCTATTAATAGACCTTCTGTGTATTGTCCTCCACCGAAACGATTTGAGGGAACTCATTGGAATCGATCGTATGTTGAGAGACGTTCTTGTTTTCGGTGTGGTCAACAGGGCCATATTATTAGGGATTGTAAGTTATTATCCCTAGATAGGTTTGGTAGAGGGATGCCAAGAACTTCCTCTTTTAGGAATTCGTTTTCAAAATCTTTTTCAAGGCATCGTTCGTATTCGCCTGTATCTAGTTGTGCATCAAACTCTCCAAAACCTATGGCTAGAGTAAACAAAGTTGTGCCTAGTAGACCTCAAGTTCAACAGCACAATATTGTTGAAAACAAATCATCCGAACCTAAGCAGGTTTGGAAACCAAAATCCGCAAACAACACATCCATGAAATCAACTGAGTTTTTAAAATATCATAAACTCATGGATGTGATGATTATGGACCATAGTGGACAACCCAAGTTTATCAAGGCTTGGGTGTCCCATAAACTCTAATGTTTGAGTGTTTGTGTTTATGCAGTCAGGTTCTTGTTAGCTAATATTTCTAGTGACTGCAAGAATGTGTATATTGTTGAAAGACTGGATAGATGAGCTTTTGCGTGATGGTAAAAAGTGCTAAAAGAATTTGATTTGACTGGATATGTGATTTTGGAACTTTTATTTAAATATTATCTATTTTTGTTAGTAATGCAACAGCCATTCTTTGTACTTTTTAGTATCAAAGAAATGCAATGTTGCGAAATTTGTTAAATTAAAATACAAAAATATGTTTGCTAGTTTACGGGGAGTATTTTTGGATTGGATATAAGAATTTGCTGTTCAGGGGGAGTAATTTTAAAAATTAAAAATTCTGATTATTTGGATCAGAAATGTGAACAGCAAAATTCTTAATTCTTGAAAAGACATTGGATTGTTTCTGTAAACAACTTGGGAAATGATAGTACATCAGGTGACATGCACAAAATGGAAATTTTAAAGTTTATCTTGGATGTGTCAGTAGGTTTATCTGGCATATTTAAAACAGCTTTTATAAACATTGGTTTCATCATATGATGTATTGGTAGGCATGATACACACCGGTCTCTGAGTGAGTAAGAAATAATATTAAAACTTGTCTATTACATTGTGAAAACTGTAATATGATGTATGACATAAGTCTTAATTGATGAATGAAGGTACTACCATACGCTGTCATAATTATTATCTAAGTGCAAAATTGGCATATAGTAATAATATGATTATTAGCTTAACTAATGGTGACTATTGTTGTACTAACGTACAGACCTGAATCCATTAGTTATGCAAATAGTCTCAAACTTGTTTTGTTCATACTAAGGGACCCTCTGTTGTACTAAGTACATATCTGGGGCCACTAGTATCTTCATAATAGGTTTGATGTATGCCTAAATTTAAAGGTCAAGTGTATGTTACGAGATAGCCAATAAAAACTTAGTCTTGTAATCTCTACCTTGTTTGTAAAATATGCAGCGTTATGAGTTTTACTAAAATTTATCAGTATATCATATAATAGGTTTCACAAAATTTATATTCATACTAACAATAAAGGTTAGCTCACAGATACGGATGTAATATGTTTAAGTGGACAAACAATACCAATGATCACCTTGAACTAATTTTTATAAAAGGTACTTTAAATATGTCAAGTAAATTTAAAGTGGACAAATATACTGGTGATCAAAATAACACTTACTATTTCCTAATAATTGCATGTTGGTCTGATATGATCTCTAAGCAGACCTAAAACAATCCAATCCCCAATTTATTTTAATCTTTATTCTTTACTTTTCATTTATAAAGAAAATACAAAAAGATTTTATTTCTATGTTATTTTCTACAAATATAACATATCTTGTTAAAGTCAAATATTGAAGATGTAAAGGATGTCGGTTATTCTCCAAAGACTGTGAAAAATTCTATTGGAGAAGCTGCTGATGATTGAGAAATGGTCACAGAGTTTGCAGATCTTATTGTATGATAAATGTGTGTCAATCACATGAATCTAGACATCAAGATTTTTTTGAAGACCATGCTATCTCAATGGGGGAGTTTCTGATTGTTGAAGACATGAAAGAGTTTGTTGGTTCAGACTAATTGAAGACTTATTTGACCAAGCTGCTGACATGGGGGAGTTTGTTGGTGCATTTTGTGTGTCAGTCAGTTGGTCAAACATATGTACTTGTTAAAGACAATTAGTCTGAGTTTGTTAAGTGTTAGGTTTATATATTCGAGTATGTAAACAAAAAAATTAATACGAAAATATACAAGTGTTAAAGGGCGACACTTAGCCAGTGTCGCTATAGCGACACTTAACTAGTGTCGCTAGTAGCCGGCTAGTGTCGCCAATAGGGTAAATGGAAAGTATAAATAGACACTTAGGGTTCATTTGTTATGTTAGACATTTTTTGTGAGGCGTGGAGAGAGCAAAGGTAGAGTGTATTGGTGATTGTAAGCAATATTCTTCAATTGTTAATATATACGAAAGCTTATAGAGAATCGTGGGTGTGGTTGTTCGATTCGATTAATACGTTCAATACTCGTTTGTTTGATTTCCGCTCTTGCAATCGAGATATCGATCCGATTAGGTCCGTATCGGGAGCCTACACTTTTGTTTGCTTAGACTTCAGGGATTACCTGATTTGGATAAATATGTTATGATGATGATTATGAGACGAGTTACTAACTTGTGCGTTGTGTGATGTTTCAGATACCCCAAAGACTCAGTGATTAGAAGCTGAGTGTGGTGACTCCTGAGGTATCAGTGAGTGGATTTAGAACTCACCTTTTGATTTAGTTGTAACTGTTTGGTTGCAACAAGTGAACGTAGATATAATTGTTGAATTATTTAGTTGATATTGTTAACTTTGAATCTACGTGCTATTTGGCCTTCGGGCATCAATTGTTAATGAGGTCAACAGGTTGAATTGGTTGGTTGAGCTAATTGATTATTATATAAATTACACAGGGTCTTGCTTCATCTGTTGTGTGTATAGAACCTGTGTTTGAGTATAATAGCCACTAGCTATCGGTCTCGTCCGTTAGGCCATACGGATATGGTTGGATAAGTGTTCTGGGGAGCCACCCGGGTATTATGGTATTCTCCCGAACCACCGATCCTCATCATTGAATTGTTGATTAGTTGATTTGTGTGTTTACGGTTGTTTGGTGTAAACAAGTAGTTAAGCTAAGTTAATTGGTGTGTGTTAAATTCATTCACTTAGCTTCGTGCTAATCCCTCATTTTACTTCCTGCAGGTTATATTTTGGGATGTGGATTGCAGGAATGTAATGCTTGTGGAGCAGGGAGTGTTTTGACTGACCGTGCTACTCTGATATAGTTTGTTATAAACTATGTTTTGTATTATATAATACCCCGTTTTGTAAACATGTTGTGTAAATGATGCGAAAAGTTGTGTACATTTTATAATGTATAATAAGAAAATATGTTTTTATACACTCGCTTCCGTGATAATGAGTAATAATTTGTATATATTGGACTTGTATTGAAATATATATTTATATCGAAAGTCTACCGATTCAAAAAGTAATTGAGTGGCGTGTCTTAATTTTGAGTTAGCGGTATAATATATATTTGTTCAATATAACGTTAAAGACTTGAGAATTTTAAATTTACAAGTAACTAACGTAAATTACTTATTGAACTTATGATTCTATTAGTTATAAGTTGTATATGTGATTCATATGATAAGAACTAAGATGTTAGATGATAATTTTGATTCATAAACATTATAGTTTATAACTTACTAACGTGCACTAACTGTTTTTGTCATTTGTGTTTTTTACAGATATGGCGAGACCGTTTGATAAGGGTCACAATATTCTTATGGATCTAGATCTTTCGGCACGTGGAGCTAGCAGAGTAGCTCAAGTGCTTTCATTTTTTGCACGTTCACGCATCAGATATGCGCTTACAGAGTCTCCACTTATATCTCAGACGATACTGAATGATTTTTGGACGGATAATCAGTATGATCAGACCGTTAGTCCACCTGTTATACGCGCATCGGTGAACCAGCAACCGATTGTTTTTGCTGCTTCTGACCTTCGTCAGATTTTACATCTGGGTACAGTAGACCAAGAACATGGTTCGACTGAGTACTCTAGTGATTTTCTTGAGGGTGCGTTAGGTCGCATGGGCTATACTGGTGAGAGAAGAGGATGGCAATTCCTCAAGGCCCTGGTTATTGAGCAATGGAGATTCTTGTGGCATGTTATAGTCACAGTTTTTGGACCGAAAAAGGGCGGTTTCGATGAGTTGAGCCTTGCTCTTGTATCGGTTGTACTGTCACTGGTTTACAATAAACCATACAGTTTTTGTGATTTTATTTTTGGGGAGTTGGTGAAGCAGGTTTTGGGTAACGTTAGATCACGTTTCTTGATCTACCCAAGATTCTGCATGATGATCATTTGTCATCATCTTCCTGGTTTAGTTGTTCCTGAGCCGCACTTACGTGTTGATACTATCGCACTCAGAGGATACAACGCCATGTTTCAGCAGACTATTCGTCGGGACGAGTATGTTAAGCCTGAGATCAGAGATCTTTTTGGTTATCTTATCGACGAAGCTTACATTACGCCACCGAACAATGGTTGGCTCGATGTTGCTGATGCTGCTATTGTTGTACCTGAGCCTGCTGCTGCCGCTGTGGTTCCACAACCTGAGCCACAGGCACTTATTGAAGATGTTTTGATACAGGAAGATCAGCCAGGTCAACAGGTTGATGCTGAGGTTGCTGCACAATTGGTGCAAGAGGTGCTCGGTCAGAATGACGATGCACAAGATCCCGATCTGAGGGAAATAGACCAGTTTGTAGCACCTGAACAGGTATTATTTCAATTATATAATGATATAGATACTTAGATGTTCGATGTAATTATTAAATATTATAGTATAATATTATTATATAAAGATAATGCTATAGATATTTAGTTGATTAGATAATAATTCTGATTATAAAATATAAATATCATTATATGAACAGGAAGCTGAAGCTGAGACTGTAGACCCAGAGGTTGCAAGACCTGAGGGTGAGCAGAGATAGCAAGATAGGTAAGAGGTTGTACCTGTTAAGGTATTATATCTGATAAATCTTACATATATAGAACTTGTATGATAGAGCATTACGCTAATCATAAATGTTTAATATATTTAAATCTTAGGATCTTGTTGGTCCATCTGGAGGTCGAGATGGAGATACAACTTCTGATTCCAGTGATACTGAGGATGATCTGGATCGTCCAGTTGATCTGATCACAGGTCTTCCTGCTGGGATGATGCTGAAAGGATCTAAGCTTGTGTTTGATCCTTCTCAGAAGCTGAAGCTGAAGCGTAAAGTCAATGATCCTGATCCAGATTTCATTATTCATGACTTGGACGCTGAAGAGGATTCTCCACTTGTACGCCGTAAGCGTTCGAGGATTTTGACCATCAGAGACGGTTAGTGTATTTAAAAGTTAGATAATCTTAACTTGTTATTTATCAGGAGTTAAACTGAGACAGTTAATTCTGTGACAGTTGCTCAAGATACTGAGCAAGTAGAGAGGGTAATATCGGTAGAGTCTGAACCGATGTCTGTACCTACTGAGGTAAGAGATATAAGTTTAGTACTACATGTATTACAAAATTAATTAGAGATTGAGACGGAGAAATCTGTAACAATTACTTATTTAATTTTTGTCTAATGTTTATAGGAGATTGTTGATTTAGTACGTTCGGAGCCGTTTCCGACTACTACAGCAAGCACATTTGCATTTGATCATCTACTGGCAGCTTTGTCTCAGCCGCCTCCACCGCTTACATATGATTCACATGTTGCTTCGCTTACACCACCTGGACCGACAACCATCTCAGTTACTCCTACGACTGATGCTGAAAGGATTACATTCTTAGATTCGAGAGTTAAGGAGCTCGAGAAGGTCGCTTCAAGGATTCCAGAGTTGGTTGTTAACAATCTTACTCTTGGCCAGCAAGTGCTTCAACAGAGTCAATCTTACACGACATTGTTGCAGACTCATAATACGTTGCTTGATGATTTCAATATCCAGCGACTGAAGCTTGATAACTTGGAACGATTGGTGTTGACTCTGAATTCAGGACAGTCTGCTCAGGGGAGATATTGGTATACTTAGAGTCTTGCAAGCACGATGAGCTGAAGAAGAAAAGAGACTCTGACAAGGACGATGATCCCAATGCACCAAAAGGTGGTGAGCAGACCGGTCCTTCAAAGACTGGTGAGCAAGCTACACGTCAGGGGGAGTCTGGTGCTGAAGCTAGTGGTTCTGGAGCTGGAACAAGTACAAATAAGACAGTACCGGTTGATACTGAAGCTGGTAAGATAGCTTAGTATTAGCATAGTATTGTAATATTTGTAATAATTTGTTCTAAACAATTGTAAACTTAATATTATTTGTAATATATTAGACTTGAGATTCTTATTATTACAAGTTAGATATATTAGAAACATGTTTAAGTTATTTGAAGTTAAATAAATTAGTGATAGAAAGTCTTCCGACTCATTGAGTAGTCGAGCGGCGTGTTCTGATTTATATCAGCGGTGAAAGTTTATTTGAACTAAGACATTTTAGACTTGAGAGTTTTTAGAACTGATAAGTTAAATATGTAGGATTTTTAACTAGACAAATGATATATAATTTAAAGATATAATTGATAGTTAAGTTTTTGAATATAACAGTTCAATTAAGTCTTGGAAATTATATAAGGTATTTAATAGTAAATTTAAATGTTTGGTGACTATTCACAATACATTAGAATTTAAAATTAATTAATGTTTGTTAAGTAGTTTATAAGACTTAAGAAATTTTAGATTGATTAAGTATAATCAATAAAGAATTTTTATAAGTTATATATTTAGCGTTTATATTTTAGGTTTAATTACACAAAAGAATTAATAAAGAAATTCTTAGATTGATTCAGGGAAATCAATGAAGGAATTTAGATTATTAGTATTGATTTGTGTTTGTATTTCTCTTAGGATTGGAAATGCTTGATCTATTATATTCAGAAGATGATCTTTTGGATGAAATAGATGAAGAGATTGATTATGATCTTGAAGATGGAGAATTTCTACCACCTGATGATTGGACCACTGTACCTGAAGTTGAGCAAGACATGGGTGTAGATCCTGATGAAAATATAGATGAACACCATGTGAGCCCATCTAGGACAGAGTTTGTATTTGAAGATGAGACAGGTCCTAAAGTAGTCGATGTTGTAACACCCGCCAAATTAGGACTAGTAATTAGTGCCTAATCATATGTTAATACATGTAATTAGTTCCTTGTTAGGCTAATTAATGTATCGAATTATATATATTGTTGAATATATACGAAAATGCGATTTGGTTAAATCGTACGCAATTTAAATCGAATGTATTTCGATTCAATTTTACACGGACGTTGGTGACTAATTTTATTAAATAACGTTGTTACGTCAAAAATATTATTATAATAATATTTCGTATTCATTCGTATCGTACAACCCAAAACTTACATAATTTAAAATGTAAAACGCGCAAACAAATTAACTTACCTTTTTATAATTCAAATATAAAGTGATTAGTAAAATATTTAAATAAAAATCTCGCGTAATAATCTGTATCTTAAAACGTACCATTTAATATTTAAAATAATTATTAAACGTTCAAACTACGGAGTAAACGAACACCGCACGGAGCGGGAACACGGGGCGAAAAATGGGGGCTTAACCTCCCCTTTTTCCCACTCTCTTCTTTCACTTCCTCATTTCTCTTTCTCTTTCTCCTCTCTTTTCTCTCAAATCTACCAACCAACCAAAACCCACAATCTCACAAATTCACAAAATACTACCACTAAACGCACGCGAATCATACTACTCTTTTGGAAGAAAACGACCACCGCGACACGATCTATCATCCTATCTTTTCGAATTTCTCATCCGACACTTTGTAAGTTTCCGACAAATCCCGACATCTCTCGATTTCTAGTGTTTTTCACCTTCTAGTTGTTTGTTTATGCTTATAGTGTCCCTATAAGGGTTGGGTAAAAATATTGGACCGATCGGAAACCCGAAAACACGTTTTTTTCTCGAAATCCGTCGAACAGGCTTTAGTGTCGCATGAATGCCAAAAACAGTACATGCGTCACTTAAGTGCCGCTATCAAACATATACCGTCACTTCGGTAGTGACGCAAGCCTATAATTTTCAGCAGAAACCATGCGACACTTCATAAGTGTCGCTATTATCCGTAGGAACTCATCACTTTCAGTAGAAACAAGTGACGTCCGGTTACTACTGATGACGTCACTCGAACCTCATACCGTCACTTCCATAGTGATGCATATACAACTTAGCGACACTTCCCTAGTGCCGTCCTCGATGTTACCTGACACTACTTAACGACACTCCCCTAGTGCCGCCATACCATTTTACCCGACACTTCTTTAGTGTCGCTATATTGCACGTCACTTCTTAAGTGACGCCTAAATGTCAGAAAACCATTCTCTTACACGACACTCCTGGAGTGCCGCTATGTTACGGAACCCGTCACTTTCTAAGTGACGCATAAATATGTTACACGACACTATCTCAGTGACGCATACCCTTACACTGACACCAATACCCGACACTTCACAAGTGACGCATAGAACATATAAGTGACGCATATAGTGTCGCATAAAACAGCAGATTTTCTAACTTAAATTTCACTAAGTGTCGAACTTTTACAACCTCAAATCCTTATACGATACGACTTATAAAACACTTTGGGACACTTTTGTAAGTGCAAAACATCAATAATTTGATAATAATACTTGAAGTTTATTATTTCAAACTCGTCACCAACGGGTCGTACACTTTTCAAACACTTAAACATATCAACCAAATAGTGGAAATTTGGACATTATAGTTGGACGAACAACTACCGGGGTGATCTTTTGAGATACCCAATCATATTTATAACCATCGCGTGTCGTGGACACCCTCAGGTTACAAGTCTTTGGACTTCGATATTCGGCTAATCAACTTACGTTTGTTTAAACGCATTCAGACTCAGGTGAGTCTCATAGCCCCTCTTTTTACTGTTTTACTCAGGGGTGTGATATACTGCTCAAACTTTTAACATGTGAACGCAAGTACCAAACTTTTCATATACTACATGAGTTTTTCGAAACTAATCATTTGAAAGTCCTCCGTCAGCATAGTTGTTAATACGTTGTAGCGTGAATATTAGTATATGGTACCATATAGGATTGACCCTCCTCGTCCGGGTTAGCAAGCACTAACCGGGTAAATGGACGTACTAATATTTGGGAAGACGAATGTTGATTAGGCATTCGTGGAGGCACCTCGCCCGGAATTCTCTATAGGGGACCCGGCCCTCGAGTTAAGCTCAACTATGTGCTCATGGCTGTATACACGATGATTATCATTTAATTGCTGGATGCAATTCATTATTTAATTGCTGGATGCAATTCATTATTTAATTGCTGGATGCAATTCATTATTTAAATCTTGCGGTTCATACGATATTACTTGATTTCAAACCTGTGAGCTCACCAGCTTTATAGCTGACCTTTTAGCATATATCGCAGGTACCCAGCAGTAGGATGTTTCTGCTTCAGGATTTAGCTCGAGTCAGCATACAGACGATTGAGATTTTCTTGCATTAGTATATTTTGTACAAGTACTTATGTACTGAAATCTCATTTTATTTAACTCGAGCTATGTAAAGCTTTAAATGTTGTAAACATTTCAGTTATCAATATATTTTGTTAAAACGACGCATATAGAGTCGTTTGCTATTTATCTTTGTGCTTTGTTATTGATTAGTAACACCCAAATCAAGCTTCCGCAACTCATCAATTTTGGGGGTGTTACAGATTGGTATCAGAGCCTAAGGTTATAGTGAACTAGGTTGCATTTAGTGAGCCTAGACTATGACCATTAGGCGGTATTCCTTATTAGGTATGACTGGTTCAGGGATTACAGCATACGAGTTTAATTTAACATAGCCTGATCAACTATGTACAATTAAGCAAAGATGATGTAAGATCCGAAAGTAGTTATGGCTGAACAGGGTACAATAGAAGACTCTGACCTCGAGAGAACCGAGACTCAAACATGTTTATGCTAGACACTCTATAGGCTATATTATATAGGAGCTATATGAATATAGGCCTCAATCTTACTAACGCTTTGTCTCAGAAATGGCAAACATTCCATCAAATTCATCTCGTTCTCAATCCGGGTCGCAGAACCCAAGGGTAGCAAGGAGGAACTCCAGGTTGCCTCGAGCTGGCCCGTACCCCACTCATTCCACCTTACCGGCCTTAGCCGCCAGGGTGAATCAACACGAGCAGCGACTTCGCACCATGGATGTCGTGTTGCAGGAAACAAACGAAAACTGGAGACTTACATCCCTTGAACGCATCGAACAAGTCTCCGATGACCTTGAAACCACAAACAACAACATGGATGTCCTTCGCAACCAAATTATAGAAATAAGGGTGGAAAATGCCCTCCTGCAACAAAGAATGGAAGAATGTGAACAGCGTTCACATGAAGCAGAAGAGTATGCGCGTGGACTAACTCAACGACTTGCACTAGCAGAAGACAACGCCCGACAAGCTAGAAGGCTTGCAAACACTGTGGACCGTCTTATCACGATGATGGAACAAATTAATCTACGTTAAGACTAGTGTAGTATTGGTCTTGTAATCTATCCTGTAATCTAGTAACTATCTACGCGCTACTCTATAATTCGGTCGGATGTAACAATTCCCGACATCTTTTGTACATCTGTAGGATGTAACCTTTGAACTCGTATTAGCTATCAAATATTCCTTGTTGTTCAACTCATATTAATTGTCATTTTCCATGTTGATGTCATGTATTACTGCTTTCTACATGTACATCTATAACAAATACAACTTTCTTACGAAATCTCATGTATCTTCATTTCTTTTATTGAAGAATCATGCCGCCAAAGACACGACCTTACACCGATGCTCAGATTACGTCACTCATAACCCAGGCTATTACTGAAGCCTTGGCTCGGAATACCCCACCAAACTCCACAAGAAACAGCGATGCCGCTGAAACCTCTGCCGTCAAACCTTGTTCTTACAAGGACTTCCAAAGCTGCAAACCCTCGAGCTTCAAGGGTTCTGAAGGAGCCATCGGACTAATCAGATGGTTCGAGAAAATGGAAACTGTTTTCCGTGTTAGTAAATGCGCGGAGAACGACAAAGTAAACTTCGCCACCTGCTCTCTTGAAGATGATGCCCACTCTTGGTGGAATTCATTTACCCAATCAGTGGGTGCTGACATTGCCTACCAACTCACTTGGGAGGAATTGAAGGTAAAACTCACTGCCAAATACTGCTCTATCGCCAAACTCCAAAAGCTAGATGAGGAGTTCTGGAACTTAAAGGTTCAGGGTGGTGATATCGATGGTTATACCACCAGGTTTCAACAATTAGCTGCCCTCCGCCCAGCTATGGTGAGCACTGAACCTGATAAAATCAGGAAGTACGTCCTTGGTCTCCCTGATCCTGTTCGGGGACACGTCATATCTTCAAAACCAACCACCATTGACGGTGCGATCCTATTGGCCCAAGACTTGATGTCCATGAGCCAAGATTCTGAACCACCCACTTCATCCTCTCATAACAACAAACGCAAGTGGTCTGACTACCACAACAACCCCTCCAACCAACAAAACAAGAAAACCGACACCATCAAAGCTTACAACACCACCACTGACATCATCCGGGGTTACACTGGGAGCAAACCATATTGTCCCAAGTGCAGCCGACACCATGAGGGTTCCTGTGGTCCCTTTTGCAACAACTGCAAGAGGTACGGCCACCTTACCAAAGATTGCCGCTCTCCTACCAACAACAATTCCAACAACAACACCAGACCACCCAAAGTATGCTTTGAGTGTGGGAAACCTAGGCATTTCAGAGATTCGTGCCCAAAACTGAAGAACAACAACAACAACAACCGCAACAACAGCAACAACAACAGCAACACTCGCAGCAGAGCTTTCGTCATCAAATCTGGGGACGCCCGCCAAGACCCGAATGTGGTCTCGGGTATGTTCCTCCTCAACAACTTAAATGCTTCTGTTCTATTTGATACTGGTGCTGATAGAAGCTTTATCTCCGATGATTTTTGCCCATTACTTGACATCACTCCTGTTGCCTTAGATGTTAAGTACACAGTAGAGCTAGCAAATGGAAAACTTGTAGAAACCACCAGTGTGATACCTAATTGCACTTTAAACCTAGCTGACGAAACCTTTTCGATCGACCTTATACCCGTTTAAATCGGAAGTTTCGACGTCATTATTGGAATGGACTGGTTGTCCAAGCATCGAGCTGAAATTGTGTGTCATGATAAAATCGTCCGTATCCCACTCGCCGATGGTGGAACCTTGATCATACAGGGGGAGACCGGTGGGACGGGACTCAATATAATCTCCTGCTTAAAAACCCGAAAATTTCTGAGAAAGGGTTACCCTGCCATACTCGCACACATCATGGAGAAGAAGTCGGAGGAGAAGCGACTTGAGGATGTGCCAATTGTTAGAGACTTTCTTGAAGTCTTTCCGGAAGAATTACCTGGTTTACCTCCATCTAGACAGGTTGAGTTCTCAATTGATCTCGTGCCGGGTGCCGCACCGGTGGCCCGCGCACCATACCGTTTAGCCCCATCCGAACTTCAGGAGTTGTCCTCTCAGTTACAGGAACTTCTGGATCGAGGATTCATTAGACCGAGTTCTTCACCTTGGGGAGCTCCGGTCCTATTTGTTAAAAAGAAGGACGGTTCATTCCGAATGTGCATCGACTACCGAGAATTGAACAAATTGACCGTCAAGAACCGTTATCCACTTCCTCGCATTGATGATCTATTCGACCAACTTCAGGGTTCAAGTTTCTACTCAAAAATCGACCTGCGATCAGGTTATCATCAGTTACGAGTTCGCGACGCCGATATTCCAAAAACTGCTTTCAGAACTCGTTACGGACACTACGAATTCCAAGTGATGCCCTTTGGTCTAACCAACGCACCGGCTGTATTCATGGACCTCATGAACCGGGTGTGCAAACCTTACCTCGATAAGTTTGTCATTGTCTTTATTGATGACATACTCATTTACTCGCGCAACGAGCAGGAACATGCGCAACACCTTAAGACCATCCTTGAACTACTTAGACACGAGGAACTTTACGCTAAATTCTCTAAGTGTGAGTTCTGGATTCAAACCGTTCAATTTCTTGGTCATGTGATCGACAGTCAGGGAATTCACGTGGACCCATCAAAGATCGAGGCAATCAAAGACTGGCAAGCACCCACCTCCACAACTGAAGTACGACAATTCTTGGGTCTTGCTGGGTACTATCGGCGATTTATCGAAAATTTCTCTAAAATAGCTCAACCACTCACGGTACTGACTCAGAAGGACAAAAGGTTCGATTGGACCGAAAAACAAGAGTCAGCGTTCCAATTTTTGAAACAAAAGCTTTGCAGTGCTCCAATTCTATCCTTACCCGAAGGCACCGATGACTTCGTGGTATACTGCGATGCTTCTCACCAAGGTCTTGGTTGCGTACTGATGCAACGAGACAAAGTTATTGCCTATGCCTCACGACAGCTGAAAATTCATGAAAAGAACTACACCACTCACGATCTCGAACTTGGAGCTGTCGTTTTTGCTCTCAAAATCTGGAGACATTATCTCTACGGCACTAAGTGCACAATCTTTACCGATCATAAAAGTCTCCAACATATCTTCGATCAGAAGGATCTCAATATGAGGCAACGTCGATGGGTCGAGTTGCTTACCGATTACGATTGCGAGATCAAGTACCATCCAGGGAAGGCTAATGTTGTAGCCGATGCCCTCAGTCGAAAGGAACGACCAAAACCCCTTCGAGTCCGAGCCCTCAGTATGACCATTCAGAACGATCTTACCATTCAAATTCATACCGCTCAGATCGAAGCCCTGAAATCTGTAAACATCAAAAATGAAGCCTTGCGGGGCATTGACAAACAATTTGAAATCAAACCTAACGGGATTAGGTATTTCTCAAACCGAATCTGGTTGCCTAGTTTTGGGAACCTAAGAGACTTGGTGATGGACGAGGCTCACAAGTCTAAATATTCTATTCATCCGGGATCCGATAAGATGTACCACGGTATCAAGGAATTTTATTGGTGGCCAAACATGAAAGCCGAAATCGCCACTTATGTCAGCAAGTGTCTTACTTGCTCGAAAGTCAAAACTGAACATCAGAAACCACCTGGTTTACTTCAACAACCTGAAATCCCTGAATGGAAATGGGATCAAATTGCCATGGATTTCATAACCAAACTACCCAAGTCGTCGAGCGGTTGCGATACCATTTGGGTGATCGTCGATCGTCTCACCAAATCTGCCCACTTTCTGGCAATCAAGGAAAACGATAAAATGGAACGCCTTGCACAAATCTATATCAAAGAAATCGTTTCTCATCACGGTGTTCCAGTCTCAATCATCTCTGACAGAGATGCCCGTTTCACTTCTCACTTTTGGCAATCACTTCAGAAAGCTATGGGTACCCGTCTCGATATGAGTACCGCGTACCATCCTCAAACCGATGGCCAAAGTGAACGAACCATTCAAACACTGGAAGACATGCTAAGAGCCTGCGTAGTTGATTTCGGTACAAACTGGGAAAGATATTTACCGTTATGCGAATTCTCGTACAATAACAGTTATCACGCCAGCATTAAGGCTGCACCTTTTGAGGCACTGTACGGTCGTAAGTGCCGATCACCGATCTGTTGGACTGAGGTGGGAGATAGTCAACTCACTGGTCCTGAACTCATTCACGCCACCACTGAGAAAATTGTGGAAATCCAAAACAGACTCAAAGCCGCACGTGATCGTCAGAAAAGTTATGCTGACGTGAGACGCAAACCACTCGAGTTCCAAGTTGGGGATCGAGTTCTCTTGAAAGTATCGCCTTGGAAAGGCGTCATCCGTTTTGGCAAACGCGGGAAGTTGAATCCCAGATACATCGGGCCTTTTGAGATCCTTGAACGGATTGGCCCCGTAGCTTATCGATTGCAGCTGCCATCCGAACTCAGCAGCGTGCACCCTACTTTTCATATTTCAAATTTGAAGAAGTGTCTGTCTGATGAGACACTTATTATTCCATTAGATGAAATTCGTGTTGACGATAAACTTCATTTCGTTGAGGAACCCGCTGAAATTATGGACCGTGAGGTCAAACAACTGAAACAAAGTCGTATTCCCATCGTCAAGGTCAGATGGAATTCGCGGCGTGGTCCGGAATTCACCTGGGAACGGGAAGACCAAATGCGACTCAAATATCCTCAACTCTTCACTGATTCCACATCAAACACGACTTCGAACTAAATTTCGGTACGAAATTCTTCTAACAGGGGGAGAATGTAACACCCGCCAAATTAGGACTAGTAATTAGTGCCTAATCATATGTTAATACATGTAATTAGTTCCTTGTTAGGCTAATTAATGTATCGAATTATATATATTGTTGAATATATACGAAAATGCGATTTGGTTAAATCGTACGCAATTTAAATCGAATGTATTTCGATTCAATTTTATACGGACGTTGGTGACTAATTTTATTAAATAACGTTGTTACGTCAAAAATATTATTATAATAATATTTCGTATTCATTCGTATCGTACAACCCAAAACTTACATAATTTAAAATGTAAAACGCGCAAACAAATTAACTTACCTTTTTATAATTCAAATATAAAGTGATTAGTAAAATATTTAAATAAAAATCTCGCGTAATAATCTGTATCTTAAAACGTACCATTTAATATTTAAAATAATTATTAAACGTTCAAACTACGGAGTAAACGAACACCGCACGGAGCGGGAACACGGGGCGAAAAATGGGGGCTTAACCTCCCATTTTTCCACTCTCTTCTTTCACTTCCTCATTTCTCTTTCTCTTTCTCCTCTCTTTTCTCTCAAATCTACCAACCAACCAAAACCCACAATCTCACAAATTCACAAAATACTACCACTAAACGCACGCGAATCATACTACTCTTTTGGAAGAAAACGACCACCGCGACACGATCTATCATCCTATCTTTTCGGATTTCTCATCCGACACTTTGTAAGTTTCCGACAAATCCCGACATCTCTCGATTTCTAGTGTTTTTCACCTTCTAGTTGTTTGTTTATGCTTATAATGTCCCTATAAGGGTTGGGTAAAAATATTGGACCGATCGGAAACCCGAAAACACGTTTTTTTCTCGAAATCCGTCGAACAGGCTTTAGTGTCGCATGAATGCCAAAAACAGTACATGCGTCACTTAAGTGCCGCTATCAAACATATACCGTCACTTCGGTAGTGACGCAAGCCTATAATTTTCAGCAGAAACCATGCGACACTTCATAAGTGTCGCTATTATCCGTAGGAACTCATCACTTTCAGTAGAAACAAGTGACGTCCGGTTACTACTGATGACGTCACTCGAACCTCATACCGTCACTTCCATAGTGACGCATATACAACTTAGCGACACTTCCCTAGTGCCGTCCTCGATGTTACCTGACACTACTTAACGGCACTCCCCTAGTGCCGCCATACCATTTTACCCGACACTTCTTTAGTGTCGCTATATTGCACGTCACTTCTTAAGTGACGCCTAAATGTCAGAAAACCATTCTCTTACACGACACTCCTGGAGTGCCGCTATGTTACGGAACCCGTCACTTTCTAAGTGACGCATAAATATGTTACACGACACTATCTCAGTGACGCATACCCTTACACTGACACCAATACCCGACACTTCACAAGTGACGCATAGAACATATAAGTGACGCATATAGTGTCGCATAAAACAGCAGATTTTCTAACTTAAATTTCACTAAGTGTCGAACTTTTACAACCTCAAATCCTTATACGATACGACTTATAAAACACTTTGGGACACTTTTGTAAGTGCAAAACATCAATAATTTGATAATAATACTTGAAGTTTATTATTTCAAACTCGTCACCAACGGGTCGTACACTTTTCAAACACTTAAACATATCAACCAAATAGTGGAAATTTGGACATTATAGTTGGACGAACAACTACCGGGGTGATCTTTTGAGATACCCAATCATATTTATAACCATCGCTTGTCGTGGACACCCTCAGGTTACAAGTCTTTGGACTTCGATATTCGGCTAATCAACTTACGTTTGTTTAAACGCATTCAGACTCAGGTGAGTCTCATAGCCCCTCTTTTTACTGTTTTACTCAGGGGTGTGATATACTGCTCAAACTTTTAACATGTGAACGCAAGTACCAAACTTTTCATATACTACATGAGTTTTTCGAAACTAATCATTTGAAAGTCCTCCGTCAGCATAGTTGTTAATACGTTGTAGCGTGAATATTAGTATATGGTACCATATAGGATTGACCCTCCTCGTCCGGGTTAGCAAGCACTAACCGGGTAAACGGACGTACTAATATTTGGGAAGACGAATGTTGATTAGGCATTCGTGGAGGCACCTCGCCCGGAATTCTCTATAGGGGACCCGGCCCTCGAGTTAAGCTCAACTATGTGCTCATGGCTGTATACACGATGATTATCATTTAATTGCTGGATGCAATTCATTATTTAATTGCTGGATGCAATTCATTATTTAATTGCTGGATGCAATTCATTATTTAAATCTTGCGGTTCATACGATATTACTTGATTTCAAACCTGTGAGCTCACCAGCTTTATAGCTGACCTTTTAGCATATATCGCAGGTACCCAGCAGTAGGATGTTTCTGCTTCAGGATTTAGCTCGAGTCAACATACAGACGATTGAGATTTTCTTGCATTAGTATATTTTGTACAAGTACTTATGTACTGAAATCTCATTTTATTTAACTCGAGCTATGTAAAGCTTTAAATGTTGTAAACATTTCAGTTATAAATATATTTTGTTAAAACGACGCATATAGAGTCGTTTGCTATTTATCTTTGTGCTTTGTTATTGATTAGTAACACCCAAATCAAGCTTCCGTAACTCATCAATTTTGGGGGTGTTACAGATGTAGATGAAGATATCGATGATTCAACTGATTCAGAAGATGAAGTTCTTATTCCTACCAAGAATCCAGCTGTTTTTCTTAGGAAACTTCCAAAACAAAAGAAGAAGAAGATTGGAGTTTCAGAAGTAGACATTACGGGAAAACGTGAAGCACGTAGAGGGATTATTGGATGGTATTTTGACTCAGAGATGCAGCTTTTTGCTATCAAAAGGTTTGACGGAGTTCAATATTTTGAAAGGAAGCTTGCAGTATTTAGTTCGTTACCACGTTATGAGATACGTGACTTGGCTAGATTGGAAATAAACAATCCTGATAATGATGATTATGCTAAGCATGTACAAAGAATAATCAGGACTGAGGTTAGAAGAAATAAGTTTGAAATGATTAAGCCAAGGAAAGGAACAACGATTAAATTGAAAGAGAAAAGTCAAAGAACTGGAAGAAGAAGAAGAAGAAGAAGAAGAAGAAAGAAGGTTTATCCAGCTGTTAAGTGTGTACAGCAGATTCCACTGAAGACAATGCAACAAGATATTTAGGGAAATATGAAGAGATGGCATGTGGATTCAGAGACTGGAGAAGATGTCATGGTTATAGCTGATGATGAAGTTGATGGTGGTGAGCGTGAGATCTTCAGAGTTTATGACCATCGACACTTGATGAATATGTCGAGAAAAGATCTGTTGAAGTTAAATGAGAACAGGATTTTTAAGACTATTGCATGGGGTGATTTAGCAAGAAATTATCAAATGATGGTAAAGACTTGTATTAGGATGAAGATACATGCTGGGAGCAGGATTTACAAATGATGACCAAAGACAAGCGTGAAGATAAAGACGCTAGAGCTATTGTCAAGGTGGAGTCTGTTGAGACATAGATTGTGACAACAGATCTAGCTTGAAATAGGACTGGTGTAATTATTATCTTGTTTGTGTATTGGTTTAGATTTGTAAATGAATATTTGTTTTGTTGTTAATATTCGTTAAATATATTAGTGTGTTAAAGTGTTAAACGAATATCGAAAATGAAATAAATAAGTTTGGCGAGTCGAGATCTCAAGTCGCAAGTCATGGACTGCGAGTTGAGAACTGAACTCGGAAGTATAGCAACGAGCCGAGCTGAAATGGGCTTGGGCTTGTGGCGAGTCGAGTCAACTCGCAGGCCCAGCAGCTGCGAGTTGAGACGAGGTATTTAAATGATTTTTGGTTTAGAAAATAATAACTTTGGAATAACTTTTGCGATTTGATACACACCTGCGAATTCCAGTATCTTGAGAGAAAACATAATTTGCTAAAGGCTAGGCTTTGACGTTTAATCGTTTAATGCTAAGTATTAGTTAAATGCGAACTTATTCGTTATAGTAAGAAAACACTGTATTGAGGGATTCCGCACCTTAATACTACAGATAACGAAGTTATCGATCCTAGAACTAGGGACTTACAGAGCTCACTTCCGTAGGCATCACGATTGCATTTAGCGTATGCAATAAGCCTTTAAACCCCTCGGTATCCCGAGTGGACGAGTTATAGTCTCGTGAGGGTTTCCAAGGAACTCACCCAGAAAGTTCGAAACTGCAAAAACAACTAACAAGAACACAAAAAGAAGAAAAGGAAAACGAAATATAAAATAACTAAAAATTAAAACTAACAAATTAACAACCAATAACCTACATAAAATAAGGTACAGGAAATAAACAATAATAATTAGTACATAATACATATGACAAACAGAGCAGAAAACAAAAATTTTCTCGCAAAACAGCCTTCCAACCGTCGGCTGGTGCACTCAACCGCCGGTCTAACGTCTGTGCAAACCAGATTCAAAAACCTTGCTCTAGTAAAAATTAAACTTATATAATATGCAGATACATATAATTAACAAGTAAACAATTATTTACAACCAAATTACATCATTAATCATCACAACTTCTAGACAAGACAAAAATATTTGTTTAGCAAATCAAGCCTATAAAATTGTGCGTGATTAAAAAGATTTTTTTTTTTAATTTTTTTTATTTTCCAACTTAATCGAATAAGCAACCGTTCCCCGGCAGAACAAAAGTTCAACCGGTTAAGTGTTCCCCGACAGCGGCGTCAAAAACTTGATGCGTGTGAAAGCGTCTCGTTTTATTATTTGTAAATGGAAATACCTTATTCATACTATCACACAACCAGGCAAAAATACCCGATCGGAATAATATAGCTATGGTAAGTCCAGGTCAAACACAGGAACACATGAACGATGTTATTCAGTTAAATTGGAATTATTAATAAAACAGTAAAATAGGGGTTACGTTTTAGTTCCGTGCGAAGATTTAAATTGAAGTAACAACTAAAATAACTAAACTTAATTTAAAACAACAAACGGGAAACAATATGAAGGAACAAGTAATTGTGTAGATAACTTCACTCAGATTCATATATCCCGATTCATGCATATTGATTGTCTGATTGTGATTTCTTTCATATCCACTTAGTTACTAATCAAAGAGTCCAAGTTGATTGTAAATTAGTCTCCAGTTCTGGTTAACTAATATCTACAATCTAGAGTCCCACATTAAACATCGATCCGACGTCGCAAGAATGTTGCTCTATTGCGTGCTTTTCCCAAGATTGTGCATTAAGTATTCACGACTTGTTATGATTAATCCTAGCTGTATGACTCAACAATACCTACTAATAATCACTTATTAGCTTGTTCATTTTAGATTAATTAGTTACTAGTCTCTTAACCTATCAAACTCAATATATTTAGCAATGATCACAAATCTAGATTTATAACCATCAATAATCAATAGCATCAAAGGAACTCAATGACACTATTAACCACTTTAAGTAATAACTATTAATCACCAATAACCAAGGATGCACGGATAACATAACAATCTGCAATCAGATAATTTATTCAACGTGCAATTATAATCGTTCAACAATCATTATCCAAGATTCATTTTACTACACAACTACTAAAGTATCAATTCATCATCAAATAAGCAAAAATCAGATTTATCATTCTCAAAAACATAGTGCAATCGAAAGAAATAAAGTAATTGCAAACCGAAAGATGAATCACGCAAAGCTAAATCGAATATTCTTCAACCTTAACTTCTTGTACTTCCAAAATGCTCCTAAAAATCGAAAATACACGTCTGGAGTCGTAAGAAATAAACCCCAGCAGAAATCCTCCCTGATTTAGGGTTAAAACCGCGTTTTTATAGTTCCTGGAAAACTGATCCATCCGGCGGATGGAAGTTTCATCCGGCGGATGGATTGCAAATGAGCCCAGCCCAGCTCCGCGTATACTGGGCTCCACCGACTTGATCCATCCGGCGGATGGATAATCCATCCGGCGGATGGATGGAATTTCCAGACTTATTCCAACTTTTCCTTATTTAATACTCCGGCTTCGTTCGACTCTTCCAAAATGCATCGTTCAACTTATTTCTTGACTGTTTTCTGTTCTTTTCTCCAAAAAGCTTCATTTCCACTTCTGATTGCAAATATAAACGAAATAAGTACCAAAACTTAATTAATTGCAATAATAACATTCAAGAAAAGGGGTAAAATACTACTTAAATATAGTACTTATACGCGTTTATCAATACTAGTGTGGTAACTGTTGTTGTATGAGAACTCTGCTAGAGGCAGATGAATATCCCAGCTACCTCCAAAGTCTATCACACACGCTCGCAACAAGTCCTCGAGCGTTTGTATAGTTCGCTCGCTTTGGCCGTCGGTTTGACGAAGGAAGGCAGTACTCATGTCAAGTCGAGTACCAAGTGCCTTTTGGAGTGATTGCCAAAAGTGGGATGTGAATCGGCTATCTCTATCAGAGATAATGGATAATGGCACATCATGTCTGGAAACGATTTCCTTCAGATAGATTCTAGTCAGCTTTTCCATCTTATCCGTTTCCTTAATAGCAAGAAAGTGGGCTGATTTCCTCAGTCGATCGACAATCACCCAAATGGCATCTGCTCCAAATGATGTTTTGGGTAACTTCGTGATGAAGTCCATCATGATTTGTTCCCATTTCCATTGTGGCATTTCAGGTTGTTGCAAAAGCCCTGAAGGTTTTTGGTATTCAACCTTAACCTTCGCACAAGTTAGGCATTTGCTAACATAAGTTGCGATATCTCGTTTCATGCCAGGCCACCAATAGAAATCCTTCAGATCATGGTACATCTTATCTGCACCAGGATGTATCGAGTAGTTGGACTTATGAGCCTCGTCCAATATCAATCTACGCAATTCGTCTACACATGGAACCCAAATTCGGTTCATGAAGTACAACACTCCGTTGTTCTTATTTTCTAGTTGTTTTTCCATCCCCTTCAGGGATTCATCCTTCAGATGTTCTGGAGTGAAGGCTATTTGTTGTGCGTTCCGAATTTGTGAAATGAGATTCTAGTGGATAGTCAACCCCAAAGCTCGAATTCTGCGGGGTTTGACTCTCTCCTTACGATTCAGGGCATCTGCCACTACGTTTTCCTTGCCCGGGTGGTACTTGATTTCATAGTCGTAATCGTTTAGTAATTCGACCCAACGTCATTGTCTCATGTTGAGTTCCTTCTGGTCGAATATGTGTTGGAGACTCTTGTGATCAGTGAATATGGTACACTTGGTGCCATACAGGTAGTGTCTCCAAATCTTTAATGCAAAAATGACTGCCCCCAGCTCTAAGTCATGAGTTGTATAGTTTTTCTCATGAACTTTTAGTTGACGAGATGCGTAGGCAATGAATTTGTCATTTTGCATTAGAACGCAACCCAATCCTTGATGCGAAGCGTCGCAATAAACTATAAAGTTTTCTACCCCTTCGGGTAATGATAGGATGGGTGCGGTACTCAGTTTCTGCTTCAACAGTTGGAAGGCGTTCTCTTACTTCTCGCCCCATTTGTATTTCTTGTCTTTTTGAGTTAGAGTGGTAAGGGGCTGGACTATTTTTGAAAAGCACTCGATGAATCGCCTGTAATAGCCGGCTAAACCAAGAAATTGTCGGATCTCAGATGGGGTTTTCGGAGCTTCCTAGTTTTTGATTGCCTCAATTTTGGATGGGTCTACGTGGATCCCTTTATCATTTATCACATGACCAAGGAAATGCACTTCTCGCATCCAAAATTCGCACTTAGAGAATTTTGCATACAGCTTCTCTTTCTCAAGTAGTTCGAGGATGAGTTTAGGTGTTGTTCGTGATCTTCTTTCGTTCGTGAGTACACTAGGATGTCGTCGATAAATACGATGACGAACTTATCGAGGTAGGGTTTGCATACTCTGTTCATGAGGTCCATGAATACTGATGGCGCGTTTGTCAGCCCGAAAGGCATGACTAAGAACTTGTAGTGACCATAACGAGTCCTAAATGCAGTTTTTGGTACATCCTCTTCTCAAACTTTCAGTTGATGATAACCTGATCGTAGATCGATTTTCGAGTAGGAGCTCGACCCTTGCAGTTGATCAAACAGATCGTCGATACGTGGTAACGGATATCGGTTTTTGATAGTTACTTTGTTCAGTTCCCGATAATCTATGCACATTCGCATGGATCCATCCTTCTTTTTGACAAACAAAACCGGAACTCCCCAAGGCGAAAAGCTAGGTCAGATGAATCCCAAGTCTAGGAGCTCTTGTAACTACGTAGACAGCTCCTGCATCTCCGAGGGTGCTAGCCGATAAGGTGCACGGGCGATTGGTGCGGCTCCAGGCACCGGATTGATGAGAAACTCGACTTGTCGCAGGGGTGGTAATCTTGGTAATTCCTCAAGAAACACTCCCGGGTAGTCACGTACGATAGGCACATTGTCTATACTTTGCTCCTCAGGTTTCTTTTTCACAATGTGTGCCAAAAATGCTTGGTATCCCTTTCGGAGATACTTACTGGCTTTCATGCAAGTAATCATTTTCACGGCACTCCTTCTCTTCTCGCCTTGTATTACCAACATTTCTCCTGTCGGTAATGGTAGGCGTACTAACTTCTCGAAACAAACAATTTCAGCACGATTCTTTGACAACCAATCCATACCGACCACAATATCGAAACTCCCTAGTTCTACCGGTAGTAAGTCTATTTCGAAAGAATGACCCCTAACGTTAGGGTACATCCTGGTACTATTTCTCCCGATTCAATCAACTTACCATCGGCTAGTTCTATAGTGTATTTGTCATTTAGTTTAAGGTATTCGATTTCTAATAGTGGTCTAAACTTAGTGGACATAAAACTTAAATCAGCGCTGGAATCAAATAACACAGAAGCATGCTGGTTGTTTACTAGAAACGTACCCGAGACCACATTCGGGTCTTGACGAGCTTCCCCGGAGTTCAGAATGAAGGTTCTACCTTTAGCAGTGTTGTTTCCCTTGTTCTTCAGCTTTGGACACTCATTCCTGAAATGCCCTGTGTTGCCACACTCAAAGCAGGCTCGTGGTTGATTGGTTTTGGTGTTGTTGTTGGTATTGGTGTTGTGTGCTCTGCAGTCCTTGGTAAGATGTCCGTATCGCTTGTAGTTGTTGCAAGGAGTACCGCAAGGACCATCATGATGACGGTTACACTTGGAACAGTAGGGCTTGTTTCTAGTATAACCTTTCCTCTCTCCAGATCCGGTGGTGTAAGCCTTAATAGTCTCAGGTTTCTTGACGGTTTGTTGGTTTTGGTTTGAGTTTCCAGACCACTTTCTTTTGTTGTCCCTAGAGTTGTTTCCAGTAGTCGTTGCAGGTGTTCCGTGACGAACAGCCTGAGCCATAAGTTCATGTGCCATACGAATGGCACCCTGAATTGTTCCTGGTTTCGACGAGGTGACGTTCCCTTGAATATTCTCCGGGAGTCCGCGGATGTATCTCTCGATACGTTTGCGTTCAGGGTCAACCATGGATGGGCAGAGAAGAGCAAGTTGCTAGAAGCGAGTGGTATAACTAGTGATATCGGTTCCTTGCACACTCAGATGCCAGAATTCATCTTCTAATTTCTGGAGTTCTTCATTGGGACAATAGTCGTCCCTCAACATCTTTTTCAATTCTTCCCATGGAAGTTGGTATGCGGCATCAATTCCCACAGAGTAAAAATGCAAGTCACACCACGTCAGAGCACCTTCCAGGAAGGTACAGGTGGAAAATTTTACTTGGCAGTCTTCCGGGCAGTTGCTGATTCTAAAGACTGACTCCATTCTCTCGAACCACCTGATTAATCCAATGGCACCTTCCGTGCCCTTAAAGTTCAGAGGTTTGCAGTTGAGAAAGTCCTTGTAAGTGTAGGGTTTAACAACAGTAGCGTCGTTAACAGTGTCATCACTTCTTCTGTTATTTCTCTGTGATGATTGAGCAGCCAGAGCTACAGCTACTCCTTGAGAAACGAATTGTGCGAGTTCAGCAGCGCTGAAGGTTTGTCTCCTTGGTGACATGTTCCTTCAAGAGAGGGAATGAAAGGTATATGAGATTTTATACGGGCGTAATGATTATCGTAGATGTATATGTACATGTGATAATATACCACAGTACAAAGGGATAATCATAATTCATTAGATAATCGAGTTGGATTACGTGGTACGAGTTTCCAAAGGTTACAAAATATAGAGTTATAGAAGATGCCGGGAATTTGTACATCGAGATTCGGAATTTGTCCGGATGAAAGTGATGCTATCAACAGTGTGCGCGGGATAAGGCTTAGCTTAGGAAGACCTAGAAGTTCTCCTAGTAGTATGTTTCAATCGTGATCCCGAAGGATAAGAATGGTGGGAAGAAAGCGAAGCGATATCTTCCTCGTGAGTACATGATGGTACAGCGGAATGTGTTGTTATTCGTCGTGCGTGTATAAATAAATAGACGGTAGTAGGTGAGAACAAGTCTCGTTCTTTACATCGAGTGATATTGTAGTAGCTATACTTGTCGTCTTCGGTGGTGTGAGTGTCAGCGAGTGTGTTATCGTGTGAGGCCTATTCATATATATTCAATACATATAATAGCCTAGTGAGTAGTACGTAAGTAAGGCCTATTCATGTATACCTACAGTACATATAATAGCCTAGAGTTTTTAGCACAAGACAAATAGGAAGTCTCGGTTCTCTCGTGATCAGAGTCAACTAGTGCATTCCTGTTCAGTATAACCAATTTCAGATCTCACATCATCTTCATTTAATTGTACATAGTTGATCAGGCTATGTTAAATTAGACTTGTATAATGTAATCCCTGAACCAATTATACCTAATAAGGAATACTGTCTAACGGTCATAGTCTAGGCCCACTAAATGCAACCTAGTTCACTATAACCTTAGGCTCTGATACCAATCTGTCACACCCCTGTTTTCATGATTAGCGGAAGCATACTTTGGGTGCGACTAATCAAGGTGATCATAGCACATAAGATATATAATGAACGACATCTACATGCGTCGTTTTGATAAAATACGTTAAAGTAATAAAAGTTACATATTGTTTACAAAAGCAATGAGTTCACATGGATTCCTTGGGAGATTCTAGCACATATCTAATTATATAAAATATAGAAATGCAGTAAAATCTCTTGATGATTAATGTTTGCATGTGACTCGAGCTAAGATATCCTGAGTGGGCAGTCCTACTACTGCTGAGCACCTGAGAATACATGCAAAAATGGTCAGCCAAAAGCTGGTGAGCTCACAGGTTTGTATGATACAATTTAATGTATGATTCGCAAGATTTTGTATAGTGATTTGCATTCAAGCAAATAAATGATGAGTATATTACTGCTATGAGCACATAGTCTGAGCTTAATCGGGGTGTCAGGATCACAATCAAGTGCCTGATCGAGGGTGCCTCCCTGCGAGTGCCTAATCTACACTCGTATGAACAAATGTTAATGCCTCCGTTTGACCAGTTGGGGCTTCTAACCCAGACGGGGATTGTCAATCCCATATGGTACCATACACTAACATTCACGCTACAAACTGTATTACCAAACTATGTTGTGGAGGGCTTTAAATGATTAGATGAATAAACTCATGCAGAATATAGCGATATTTGATACTTGCGTAATATGAAAAGCAAAACAAGCATGTATTCCCACCCCTGGGTTTAAAACAGTAAAATGAGGGGCTATAAGACTCACCTGAGTCTGATGTGTGGCTGTGATGTGAGAGCTAGTGAATAGTAGTAAAACGTTGCTCAAATATAGTCCCTTAACGTCCTAAACGCAAAGGATATTATCATGAGTACTTGACTACTCATCCAATTGTGTTAATAATTCGGTTGTTTGAAAGATTATTGATTTTTAAATATGTACGATTCGTTGGTGATGATACTCAAAAGTTTGTTTGTTACGCATTCACGATTGTTGATTGTGTCGTGTATATATATATATATATATATATATATATATTTAATAGTCGTTGTGTATGTAAAAGTACATAAGTTTCCAATTGTTGTGGATATCATTATCCGAATGTATAATAATTTATAATTAGTAGTTGAGTGTGTATATATATATACACAATATATATATACATACATATATATAGTTTGTATACATCTATTATTTATTACATTATATATATGTAAAACGTAAATTTCTTTCGTTAGAAAAATATTAAATTTTATGGTTGTCTACAAGTATTATACAAATACTTGTTGCGCGAAAGTATATATATATATATATATATATATATATATATATATATATATAATTCGTTTTAAGTTCATTGTATATATACATAGTTAAAGTTGTCGGATATACATATATATATATATATATATATATATATAAAATTAGTACATCGTATATGTATACATACGTTTTATTTGTTGCAAAAATATATCTATCCGTATTTAGATATGTACCCTTATAACTTTCTCGTTGTGTGTGTGTATATATATATATATATATAGAGAGAGAGAGAGAGAGAGTTAATTGTTACGTAAAGAAATATTAATTACGAAAATTTGGTTGTACTCGTTTGTTCCGTCGTGGATATATATATTTATCCGAATGTATATATGAATATATATATATATATATATATATATATATATTATTTGTCTTTGTGTATATATATATATGAATATATATATATAATTAATTGTAATAATAGTATTAATGTTTGTTAATTAATAAAATATTAATAACCTTTCTATAAATAGTAACAACTATAAGTGGTAAGAATAATATTAGGAAGTTACCCATTCGGTTCTCATGAACCTAGCCATTCGGCTATCTCTAATTGAGCCTTTCGGCTCACAGTCTCTAGCCGATCGGCTGGGATTTCTCACCCAATCGGTTCACTTTTCTCAGTCGTTCGGGTGTCGTTTGTTCTTGGTCTGTACTCTGTTCGAACCAAGAAAAGCATCCGAATCATTCATTGTTTTTTACTATGATTTTGAGTTATGTTTTTCACCAAGTTATAGGACACAATCTTTTAGCTTTACTTTCACACCCGTCAAATTAGGACTGGTTATTAGTTTCTAATCATCTAGTAATACATGTAATTAGTGCTATGTATTAGGCTAATTGTATGTATCAATATTAATATTATTATATATATATATCAGTACGCGATTAAATTTAATCGTGCATTATCAAAATCGGCCAAATTCTGATTCATTTATACGGGCGTTGGTGAACACAAGTATTAAGTAATATGGAATTATTATTTAATACACTCATTATTTATTATAGATTATTCTGATAATATATAAAGTATTTTGTAACGTACAAATCAAAACATTCATGACAAAACTTATAGATAATGTATTATTATAGAAAATAATAATTATTATTTATTTAGACAAAAATAAACCATATTTCGTTTTACTCAAATCGTACTCAACGCGACGAAACCATTTGAACCATATCCGTCAACCAAGCTTAAAATAAAGTTATATAATGTATAACTCAAGTAAACTATTTTTATAAAATACTTTGATTAAAAATATATACGATTTCGTATTAACAAAATTATGATTTGAAAATATTAAATTATTTTACGATCGGGTAAATAAACACAGGGTTTAATACTACCCCTTTTGTATTATTGAACTGGACAAGATCCACAGATTGTGGATCTTGCCCATGAAGCTACTGCACCCAAACCCACCCTTCTCCTTCAATTCCATTTCATTTTCTTCTTCCTTTTACCTCATCTCTCTCTTGGCACATCACCACCAACCGCACCACCACCACCATTTCGAAATCATCATCAACAACAACAACAATTAACAACAGTAGAAGCAACAATCGAGTATCATCATCATCCTCTTCATCATGATCATTTTCATCACAATCATCATCTTTCGGTTCCAATTTCAAACCGTAAGAAACCTCACTTTTCCTTTGAAATTTTCGTGTTTAAAATGCTTATATTATCATGCTTTAATGTTCTATCAACTAGGTATGTCCGAAAAATTAGATTAGAAACTTGTTTTTGCGGATTGATTCACGAACAGACCTGGAACTGACCTGAAACGCCTTCATAGCTGTAACACCCCCAAATTTAATGATTTGCGGAAGCACGATTTGGGTGTTACTAATCAATAACAAAGCACAAAGATATATAGTAAACGACTCTATATGCGTCGTTTTAACAAAATATATTAATATTGAAAATGTTTACGACATTTATAGCTTTACATAGCTCGAGTTTAAATAAAAAGAGATTTCAGTACATAAGTACTTGTACAAAATATACTAATGCAAGAAAATCTCAATCGTCTGTATGCTGACTCGAGCTAAAAGTCCTGAAGCCGAAGCAATCTACTGCTTGGTACCTGCGATACATGCTAAATGGGTCAGTTAAAGCTGGTGAGATCACAGGTTTGAAATCAAGTAATAAGGTATGAACCGCAAGATTTAATAATGATTTGCATCCAGCAAATGAAATGATAATAATCGTGTATACAGCCATGAGCACATAGTTGAGCTTAACTCGAGGGTCGGGTCCCCTATAGAGAATTCCGGGCGAGGTGCCTCCACGAATGCCTAATCAACATTCGTCTTCCCAAATATTAGTACGTCCGTTTACCCGGTTAGTGCTTGCTAACCCGGACGAGGAGGGTCAATCCTATATGGTACCATATACTAATATTCACGCTACAACGCTAAATTAGGACTAGCAATTAGTGCCTAATTCGTTATTAATACATGTAATTAGTTCTGTGTTAGGCTAATTGATGTATCGAAATATATATTGTTGAATATATACGAAAATGCGATTTGATTAAATCGTACGCAATTTAAATCGAATGTACTTCGATTCAATTTTATACGGACGTTGGTGACCAATTTTATTAAGCAACTCGGTTATGTTAAAAATATTATCCCGATAATGTTAGAATTACAATTCGTATCGTACAAACAGAACTTACACGATTTAAAATATTAAAACGCGCAAACTAAATAAACAAACTTACATTTTATAACTCAAATATAAATTGAATTGTAAAGTATTTAACTAAAACATCGCGTAATAAATTGTATTTTAAAACTTACCATTTAATATGAAAAATAGTTGTTCAAAACGTTAAATGACGGCGAAAACAAACACCGCGCGGAGCGCGGGGCGAAGCCGAAAAGTGGAGGATAACCTCCACCTTTCTTCCTCTTTTTCTCATTTCTCAACCATTTCTCTCTCTCCTCTTTAAAATTTCTCCAAAATAGCTCAACCACTCACGGTACTGACTCAGAAGGACAGAAGGTTCGATTGGACCGATAAACAAGAGTCAGCGTTCCAACTTCTGAAACAAAAGCTTTGCAGTGCTCCAATTCTATCCTTACCCGAAGGCACCGATGACTTCGTGGTATACTGCGATGCTTCTCACCAAGGTCTCGGTTGTGTGCTGATGCAACGAGACAAAGTCATCGCCTATGCCTCACGACAACTGAAAATTCATGAAAAGAACTACACCACTCAAGATCTCGAACTTGGAGCTGTCGTTTTTGCTCTCAAGATCTGGAGACATTATCTCTACGGCACTAAGTGTACAATCTTTACCGATCGTAGAAGTCTCCAACATATATTCGATCAGAAGGATCTCAATATGAGGCAACGTCGATGGGTCGAGTTGCTTACCGATTACGATTGCGAGATCAAGTACCATCCAGGGAAGGCTAATGTTGTAGCCGATGCCCTCAGTCGAAAGGAACTACCAAAACCACTTCGAGTCCGAGCCCTCAGTATGACCATTCACAACGATCTTACCGTTCAGATTCATACCGCTCAGATCGAAGCCCTGAAACCTGACAACATCAAAAACGAAGCCTTACGGGGTATTGACAAACAATTTGAAACCAAATCTAACGGGATTAGGTATTTCTCAAACCGAATCTGGTTGCCTAATTTCGGGAACCTACGAGACTTGGTGATGGATGAAGCTCACAAGTCTAAATATTCTATCCATCCGGGATCCGATAAGATGTACCACGGAATCAAAGAATTTTATTGGTGGCCAAACATGAAAGCCGAAATCGCCACTTATGTCAGCAAGTGCCTTACTTGCTCAAAAGTCAAAACCGAACATCAAAAACCTTCTGGTTTACTCCAACAACCTGAAATCCCTGAATGGAAATGGGATCAGATTGCCATGGATTTCATAACCAAACTACCCAAGTCGGGGAGCGGTTGCGATAACATTTGGGTGATCATCGATCGTCTCACCAAATCTGCTCATTTCCTGGCAATCAAGGAAAAAGATAAAATGGAGCGCCTTGCACAAATCTACATTAAAGAAATCATTTCTCAACACGGCGTTCCAATCTCGATCATCTCCGACAGAGATGCCCGCTTTACCTCCCACTTTTGGCAGTCACTTCAAAAAGCATTGGGTACTCGTCTCGATATGAGCACCGCGTACCATCCTCAAACCGATGGCCAAAGTGAACGAACCATTCAGACACTGGAAGATATGCTACGCGCCTGCGTAGTTGATTTCGGTACAAACTGGGAAAGACATCTACCGTTGTGCGAATTCTCGTACAATAACAGCTATCATGCCAGCATTAAGGCTGCACCTTTTGAGGCACTGTACGGTCGTAAGTGCCGATCACCGATCTGTTGGACTGAAGTGGAAGATAGTCAACTCACTGGTCCTGAACTCATACACGCCACCACTGAGAAAATTGTGGAAATCCAAAACAGACTCAAAGCCGCACGTGATCGTCAGAAAAGTTACGCTGACGTGAGACGCAAACCACTCGAGTTCCAAGTTAGGGATCGAGTACTCTTAAAAGTATCGCCTTGGAAAGGCGTCATCCGTTTTGGCAAACGCGGGAAGTTAAATCCCAGGTACATCGGGCCTTTTGAGATCCTCGAACGGATTGGCCCCGTAGCTTATCGATTGCAGCTGCCATCCGAACTTAGCAGTGTGCACCCTACTTTTCATATTTCAAATCTGAAGAAGTGTCTGTCTGATGAGACACTTATCATTCCACTCGATGAGATTCGCGTCGATAACAAACTTCATTTTGTTGAGGAACCCGCTGAAATTATGGACCGTGAGGTCAAACAACTAAAACAAAGTCGTATTCCCATCGTCAAGGTCAGATGGAATTCGCGGCGTGGTCCGGAATTCACCTGGGAACGGGAAGACCAAATGCGACTCAAATATCCTCAACTATTCTCTGATTCTACATCAAACACGACCTCGAGCTAAATTTCGGGACGAAATTCTTCTAACAGGGGGAGAATGTAACACCCGCTAAATTAGGACTAGCAATTAGTGCCTAATTCGTTATTAATACATGTAATTAGTTCTGTGTTAGGCTAATTGATGTATCGAAATATATATTGTTGAATATATACGAAAATGCGATTTGATTAAATCGTACGCAATTTAAATCGAATGTACTTCGATTCAATTTTATACGGACGTTGGTGACCAATTTTATTAAGCAACTCGGTTATGTTAAAAATATTATCCTGATAATGTTAGAATTACAATTCGTATCGTACAAACAGAACTTACACGATTTAAAATATTAAAACGCGCAAACTAAATAAACAAACTTACATTTTATAACTCAAATATAAATTGAATTGTAAAGTATTTAACTAAAACATCGCGTAATAAATTGTATTTTAAAACTTACCATTTAATATGAAAAATAGTTGTTCAAAACGTTAAATGACGGAGAAAATGAACACCGCGCGGAGCGCGGGGCGAAGCCGAAAAGTGGAGGATAACCTCCACCTTTCTTCCTCTTTTTCTCATTTCTCAACCATTTCTCTCTCTCCTCTTTTCTTTTCTCCAAAATCACCAAATCACCACAACCCACAAAATCGCAAAATACTACTATCAAACGCACTCGTATCACCAATATTTTTAGAGATTCACGACCACCTCGCGACGATCTACAACGCTATCTTTCCGGATTTTCGTTTCGGCAATTTGTAAGTTTCCGATAAAATCCCGAAATCTCTCGATTCTTAGTATTTTTCACTTGTAATTGTTATTATAACTTGTTTATGTCCATTACTAAGTATAGAACACGATTTCATAGCTTAAAAACGGATTTGAAATGGGTTTTTGGCCGGAAAAATCTAAACAGCCGGACTTTCTGGGCTGATGTTCTTCCATGCGACACAAGCCTTGTGTCGCATGTTGTGTTGTATTTTGGCATTTGTGTCGTACCAAATAATTAGTGTCGCAATCCTTGCGACACAACCATTATGTCGTATTCTATGTCGTATTTTCATACGACACAATCACTATGTCGCTGTTGAATCAGCATCCCGCATCTATGCGACACAACCCTTGTGTCGCATAGACATTGTGTCGCATTCCTATGCGACACAACCCTTGTGTCGCATGACAAACTTTTGTGTCGCATATTGTGTCGCAAAACACAGAAAACTCAGATTTTTACTAAGTGTTTAGACTCGAAATTTATCACTCGATTTTACCCGAATTCAGATCCCAGATGCGTTTTTCACCAAAGCAATATAGTAGAAACAAAAACTTTTTGAGCTGACCTGGCATCTCGACCCCAGCCAGGGGCCAGCCCCTTGGACCCCGCCAGGGGCGCTGCCCCCGGACCCCCGTACTTAGATTCCGTAACGGCTTCTAAAACACAATCAAAACACATTTTTCAAGTAAAACGCCACGAAATCAAAATAATAATAGTTGAGATTATTATTACAAATCCGTCACCAACGGGCCGTACATGTTTTCAAACACTTAACAAATCAACCAAATCGTAGTAATTTGGACATATATATAGTTGTGTAACAACTACAAGGGTGATCTTTTGAGATACCCAATCATATTTATAACCATCGCGTGTCGTGGACACCCTCAGGTTACAAGTCTTTGGACTTCATTACTCGGCTAATCAATCAAAGTTTATTAAGTTAAACTCGCTAGACTCAGGTGAGTCTCATGGCCCCTCTTTTTACTGTTTTACTCAGGGGTGTGATATATTGCTCATTTTTAACATGTGAACGCAAGTACAAACATTTCATATACTACATGAGTTTTTCACAACTAATCATTTAAAGTCCTCCGTCAGCATAGTTGTTAATACGTTGTAGCGTGAATATTAGTATATGGTACCATATAGGATTGACCCTCCTCGTCCGGGTTAGCAAGCACTAACCGGGTAAACGGACGTACTAATATTTGGGAAGACGAATGTTGATTAGGCATTCGTGGAGGCACCTCACCCGGAATTCTATATAGGGGACCCGGCCCTCGAGTTAAGCTCAACTATGTGCTCATGGCTGTATACACGATTATTATCATTTCATTTGCTGGATGCAAATCATTATTAAATCTTGCGGTTCATACCTTATTACTTGATTTCAAACCTGTGAGCTCACCAGCTTTAGCTTACCCATTTAGCATGTATCGCAGGTACCAAGCAGTAGATTGCTTCGGCTTCAGGACTTTTAGCTCGAGTCAGCATACAGACGATTGAGATTTTCTTGCTGATGGGTGCCAAGAGGTCGGTTGCGATTTCACTCGCGTCGTTGCGGACCTTCCTCCGGGCACGGCCACCAGAGGGTTTTAAAAATTTGTTTTTGCTGGGCCTAAGTATACTAAAGCTATGGGTGAGTATAGCGATAGGTATGACCTAGGGTCGTTCTTCAAACTACAACGGGCATGGGATCTAGGACTTCAGTTATCTATGTGGATTTAGCTGGGGTTTAAAAGAGATTTTTGGTTTGTTTTGGTTTTAACTAACTACTAATTATCTAAAATTAAATTAAAATAAAGTAAAGTGGAGGGGAGGTGGCAACGAGAACTTATAGGTGAAGCGAGTGTTTACTATGATAATTACTTATGCTATTTAGGGGTAGTTAATGGGATAAAGCCTTAGTTAAGATGACAGCTATATTTCCTAATGAGCCATAACTCCTAGCCAATTATCTATCTAACGTAGAGTTGTCCGCAATCATATAAATAACATGTCACATGGATAACAGTTATGGAATGTAAACTACACCGGAAGTTGTCCCAAATGTAGCAACCAATTTAACCAACAACCATCCTCGAGTCTTGTTTCCCAATCTCGGACATTTGAGATATCCGAATCATGGCATGAATTGTTGAATAAACAAAAACATGAACAGGGGTTTCCTACCGGAACAAGTTGGGATGATCTGGTCTAACGGTTGATTAAATTGTTCATCATTATTTCATATAAATCATTTTAACTATTCTATGCATGTTAAACTGGTGTATGCAATTGATAAATATTCGAAAACCTAATCATGTAACTAATCAGCATAACAGATACTAGCATGCAAACCCTAAGCAACAATCAAACAAGAACATGCAGAAAGGCAGCATAGCAGGGATCAATTATGCAGAGTGACGGGGTACATAGTTAAGTCACAAGTGTCCCGAAAGTTCTCTCAAAGACACTCGTTAAATGACTTGAATCTAATCTATCTCTAATCCTACTCTCCGTGTCTCCCTCCGGTAATATTTCAACCAGGAGAACACTGGCCATGTCGAGTTCAACGATCATCAGACACAGAATAATTAGCGGCATACAACTAGCAATTGGCCAAGCCTAGAAGGATGTTACTAACCACAGCATAAGTTGGATAGATAAACATTTGAGATTCAATTCATAGATTCAAATATATTTCAATAGCATACAGACAGAATAACAGCATGATTTAAGTGTAACTACCCTAGCATGGCAACTATCATAGCAAACACAGATTTGTCTAGCTAAGCATGGCAATAATCCTAGCAAGTAATTCTAAACAAGCATAGCAACAGCACAACATTATTTAAAATAACAAGATAGAGATTATAATAAAACCTGACAAAGCGTTATTACAAATCGTGTGACACCGCAGTTTCGGAGCACCTCCGTTACAAAAGAGCTTAAAGCTCGTACCCTACTAGATTAACTAAACTAACTACCAACTAATTTATTCTAGAGAGAGAAAGTGTGTGTGTGAGATGAGAAGTGTGAAAGAAAAGTGTGTTGAAATGTTGAAATGAAGCCTCTATATATAGAATTCGCACAACCGTATCCGTAGACCGTATCCAAATCTTCAAATGCACAACCGTATCGCAAAACCGAATAAAAACCTAATTTTTATCGCCCAAACGCACGATACGGTTGAGCTAGGGCAAATACGGGAGAACTGGAGTGTATACGGTTGAGCGTAGGGTGAATACGGGAGAACACAGACCGTATACGGTTGTGCTAGGCCGTATATGGTCTAGCTAGGCCGTATACGGTCTGTGCTAGGCCGTATACGGTCTAGTTTGGCCGTATACGGTCTAGCTCTCCCGTATCTTGATTCTTCGGTTCTTCGTTTCTTCGTTCGGGCGTAACTTCTTCGTCGTTTATCCGTTTTGAGTGATTCTCGTGCTCACGGTTTCGTAATTTCCTAACGAAGAAAATGACATAAGTTAGAGGTCATAATTCCAAGTATAGCTTAATTTGTGCTTAAATGCGTGAACGGAAGATTCGTTAACCGTTTGTGCTCTATTTTACTAGTTTTTAGATCTTTTTGGTTGAATCTTGAAACATCGTCTATATTTTAGCCCTAATGATGAAATGTGACATTTAAGTTCATATTTAAGTGTTTTCATTAATAATTGGGCTAAAATGGTGAGATAATGGCACACAAAAACATGACTTTTTGCGTGTTATCAAATATCCCACACTTAGACAATTGCTTGTCCTCAAGCAAACTTCCCTTCTTACCTGCCAAAAATTTTCCATGCAAAAAGATTTTTGATTCTGACCCACAAAGAAGAATTCATACAGATTGAAAACAAGTATTTGCCTGTTAGATAAATAAGAGGTGTTCACATGACGTATCTAAAGGTTTTCAAGATGATTCTCTTAGGCAAACTTTCAATTCTCAAATTTGTGGAATATACACGACTAGGCGATCTCACTGGTGGTCACTCAATTCACTCAAAGTGTATCGGGGTTCCTATTATCCTAAGCCAAATGAAAAAATCGCTCAAATACCAGACGTGCAGCACTCGTCGTCATAGGCTTGCCCGAGGATCAAATCTCCATCACTTAGACAGGAACGGTACTGATTATCCCAGGACATTCAAATGGGTTGTAGTGTTTGGTGTGGGTTTTTAAGGGGTATGGATAGATTGGGGGTATCTAGGTTTTAAGGGTGTTTACTTATCTTGGGACTTCTAAATTTTCGAAAAAAACTCTATGTAGATATCCTTTTTTAATGAAAACGGAAATGGATAACACTTTTAGGGGATAAGATAGCTATTTTGACTTCTATCCTTTGAAAACACACGGAATGATATTTCTTTGAAGAATCGAGTTTTCGAGAGAGTAAAAGTACTTAGCTTTATTTTAGCTATTTTCTTTCTTTTTCTTTTGCTTTTCTATTTCTATTTTTGGGCTTAGATTTTTCTGGCCAGGAAACTTCTAAGGGATTTTCTTTTATTTCCCTTCTTGAGATCCCTTCTTATTTTCATTTTTTTCAATCCTTTGATGATTTCTGAGTTTACTTTGGTGCCAATTTTTCGCACCACATGACTCTCGATTCTTTAGTATAGATCAATAAAACGCACACGAAAAGTTTTAGTAAACATTATTTGTGATTTTTTGAGTGAAAGCAAAAAGGAATAACTAAATATCGTTTTTCAAAAAGATTTAAAAATTCTAAGATAAGTTTTTGGTAGGTAAGGGAATAAATGGGTTTAATAATATGGGTTGAAAGAAATGAAAAGGCTAATGCTCAACAGGGTTTTCTAAGCGGATCATCAACACTAAAATTGAGTGTTGGAAGGGTTTTGGGCTTGAAGAGATATGTGAAAAGGGGTTTAAATCCTAAGGAATGTCAAGGTCCTCTAATCGTACCTATGTCACGTATGACACCTGTCAATGTGATCTCGAAATGTATACCTGGGGCAAGTTCTAATTCAGAAATGCGTGCACCGGTCACACACAACAAACGAACAGTGAAGCATTTAAAATGAATGCTTATAAGGCTCAAATTCCTCACTGCAAAAGAATGGGTTATATGTGTCCAGTCGTGTGATGCCCCTCTTAGATCCTCATCTTAAATTGTTTAGAATCCGACATGATTTCGACCTCATATTTACCAACTTTTGACATTCTTGTAAAAAAAATCTGTACTTCATCTTACTTTATGACTCAGAAAAGTTTAAAATTTTTGAAAATTTTGGCAAAATAAGGGTTGAAAATTTATTTAGAGGACTAGCATGTTTCTAGATCAACTTAAACGGATATTTTGACAGACGAGAGATATACCGCTATCCCACACTTAGAAATAAACATTGTCCCCAATGTTTCTACACTAAGTAGGGAGAAAATCCCACACTTAGGGTTTTGGTTTAGGAAAAATGTGAATTTAGAAGTTATAAGCGAGGGGGATCCCACACTTTGAGATTTAAGTGGTCAATAGGCATATCGAAGTTATATTAAAATAGGAAGAACGGGTTTAGGAAAGATACTTCCCTACGGACAGTGGGCACTGGATATCGGACCAGATTCGTGTAGGGTTGGTGTAAATAATTTGCTGGATTGTGAGGACCAGACTCTTTTCAAAGCTCATCCAATTCCTACGAAGATAAGGTCTGCAATATCATAAAATACCATCATAATCATCAGTTCAACAACACAACAGTTCTAATGATAAATAAAGATAACTAAAGATAAAATAAACTAGAGATCGTCTAGTAAATCATCCATGTCTGGATCAAATGCTGCAAGTGCTTCAGGATCAGGATCTGAAGTGAGTGATAAGGCAGCAGTGCGATCAGACATCATGGATGCATCAGCGGGAATCCGAGGTGTCCTAGAAGGAGCAACAGCAGTGGGAGGAACAGTCTGTGTTGGGGCAGCTGGGAAGAAGGACCAAGGTGGGAGAGCTGGCCCGGGACCCTGACCAAGCTGATACGGCTGGTCGGCGAGTCTTGGTAGTCCCATCACCTCTCTGATTTCGGACTGAGAGCTACGCTGAATCGAAAGCTCACTGAGCATCGCCCAAATCACCCTTGGGTCTGAAGTGGTAACTCCAAAGTCAAAAAGTGGGGCTGATACAGGAGCAGTCGGAGCATGCTCATCAGTAGTGGTGGTCGTCTTCTTTCTTTTTCCTCTGCGGGTTCTCTTCCTCTGTTGTTTCTGAGTAGCTTGTCCTGAAGTCTTGGCTGAAGCGTCCATCCTGAAACATAAAGATAAACAGGTAATGCTATAGTTTTAAATGGGTATACAAATGCAGAATAATCAGATGACTTCAAGAAATGTTTGTTTTAAATGTTAAAGCTTTGTGAGGTCATCTGTTCATTCACATTTGTATACTATGAATAAAACTTATCTGATGTATATGTAGGAGTGTGGCATCGTCAGATATTTGGGTTATCCTGCATCATTAGTTTAGGGATGATAATACTAAAGCAAAAATAACTAAGAAATAAAATAAAATAAGATAAGCAATGGGGTGCCTCCCAAGAGCGCTTGTTTAGAGAGTCTCTAGCTTGACTCTTTGTACCTAATAGTTGGCTCAAGGTGGTTCAAAGATATAGACTTCCTCACCAGAGGGGAAATCTTCGATGTAGTGCTTTAAGCGATGGCCATTGACTTTAAAATTACCATCCGGGGCTTCCAGTTCGACAGCTCCGAAGGTATAGACTTTTGATACAACAAATGGTCCGCTCCACCTTGATCTGAATTTGCCGGAGAATATCTTGAAGCGCGAATTGAAGAGAAGAACTTTGTCTCCGGGCTTGAACTTAGAATATTTGAGTTTAGCGTCGTGAGTATTCTTTGTTTGTTTTTTGAAGTGCAGAGAGCTATCGTATGCTTGGTCTCTTAATTCGGCTAGTTCATTCAGTTGCATTTTCCGATGTGATCCAATTGTAGAAGGGTCTAAATTACATTCTCTCAGCGCCCAGTGAGCTTTATACTCCAACTCTATCGGCAGATGACACGCTTTTCCGTAGACCAGTCTGTAGGGCGTGGTTCCTAGTGGTGATTTATATGCGGTTCTGAACGCCCACAGAGCATCGTCTAATTTTTCAGCCCATCTTTCCCTATGATTAACCACGGTTCGTTCTAAAATTCTCTTGAGCGCTCGATTCGTCACTTCAGCTTGCCCATTCGTCTGCGGGTGGTAAGCCGTAGAGGTCTTATGGGTGACACCATAATATTGTAATGTCCTCATAAACTGAGCATTACAGAAGTGCGTGCCCCGATCACTAATGATCGCTTTTGGAGTACCGAAACGTGAGAAGAGCTGCTTTAAGAATTTCACCACTACTAGGGAATCAATTGTAGGAAATGCTTGAGCTTCAGCCCACCTGGAGACGTAGTCGACAGCAACTAGAATATACTCTTTCCCATATGATTTTGGGAATGGTCCCATAAAATCTAACCCCCATATATCAAAGATCTCGCAGGCCTGGATGTTAGTAAGTGGCATTTCACTCCTCCGTGAGATACTTCCAAACCTTTGGCAAGCATCACAACGTTTTACCAAGTCGTGAGCGTCTCTGAATATAGATGGCCAATAGAATCCGGAATCGTATACCTTCCTTGTAGTCATATTTGCTCCATGATGTCCTCCAGTTGGTCCGTGATGACTTTGGTGAAGAATGTTCCTTGCCTCCCTCTCGTCTGCGCATCTTCTGATGATTTGGTCCGGGCATACTTTGAATAAGTATGGATCGTCCCAATAGTAGTTCTTTACGTCTCTAAAGAATTTACGTCTTCTAGAGGTGGGCATTCCTTTTGGCACAATTCCTCCAACCAGATAATTAGCGTAGTCAGCATACCAAGGGTTATAAGTGAATTGAGATCCCTTTTGGTATCCTCCGATATTCATGAGTTGTTCTTCAGGAAACTGGTCTTGAATTTCTCTCTCATCAAGCTTCTCTATCGACGGATTTTCCAATCGACTAAGATGATCTGCTGCGACATTCTCGGCTCCCTTTTTATCCTTGATTTCAATGTCAAATTCTTGGAGGAGGAGAATCCATCTAAGCAGTCTTGGTTTAGCGTCTTGCTTTTTGAAGAGATACTTCAAGGCTGAGTGATCTGTATAGACAATAGTTTTGGATAATATTAAATAAGAACGAAATTTATCAAAAGCGAATACTACCGCAAGAAGCTCTTTCTCTGTCGTGGTGTAATTCTCTTGTGCATCAGTGAGTGTCTTGCTGGCGTAGTAGATTGGCTGAAACTGCTTCTCCTTCCTTTGCCCTAAGACAGCTCCAACAGCGAAGTCACTAGCATCGCACATGATCTCAAACGGAAGACTCCAATCGGGGGCGACCATGATCGGTGCATGTGTGAGCTGATCCTTCAAAAAGTTGAAAGCTTTAAGACAGTCATCTGAAAAGACAAACGGAGTATCCTTCTCGAGAAGGTGTGTCATAGGTCGAGAGATCTTAGAGAAATCCTTAATAAAGCGACGGTAAAATCCGGCGTGACCTAGAAAACTGCGAATGGCTTTAACAGAAGTAGGTGGCGGAAGTTTGGCAATAGTCTCAACTTTGGCTTTGTCAACTTCGATTCTAGATTTTGAAATTCGATGTCCAAGAACTATTCCTTCTTTCACCATAAAGTGGCACTTTTCCCAGTTTAAGACAAGATTTGATTCTTCGCATCGGGCTAGCATCCTTTCAAGGTTGGAAAGACAAGATGTGAAGGAATCACCGAAGACTGAGAAGTCATCCATGAATACCTCCATACATTGTTCAATCATGTCATGGAATATTGCCACCATACACCTTTGAAATGTTGCAGGCGCATTGCATAAACCGAATGGCATGCGGCGGTAGGCAAATGTACCATATGGACATGTGAATGTCGTCTTTTCTTGGTCCTTTGGATCGAGAGGAATCTGAAAATAGCCGGAGAAACCATCGAGGAAGCAGTAATATTCATTCCCCGATAATCTTTCCAACATTTGATCGATGAACGGCAGAGGGAAGTGATCTTTCCGGGTGGCTTCATTTAATTTCCTGTAGTCGATACACACCCTCCAACCGGTGACGGTTCGTGTAGGAATTAGTTCATTATTTTCGTTAGCGATAACCGTCATTCCTCCTTTCTTTGGGACAACCTGAACTGGGCTGACCCATGGGGAATCTGAGATAGGATAGATCAAGCCAGCATCCAAGAGTTTGATAACCTCTTTCTTGACCACGTCTTGAATCTTTGGATTTACTCTCCTCTGTCTCTGTATGGAAGGTTTGAAGTCGTTTTCCATGAGTATCTTGTGTGTGCAGTAATTTGGACTGATCCCTTGTATATCAGAAATCTTCCATGCAATCGCCTTCTTGTGTGACTTCAAGACCTGGATAAGTCTTGCTTTCTCTTCAGGTGAAAGACCTTTGGCAATTATGACGAGTAGATGTGAGGTTCCTTCGAGAAAAGCATATTCCAAGTGAGAGGGTAATTCCTTCAGCTCCAATTCTGGCGGTTCTTCGATAGAGGGTTTCATTCGAGCGATCTCGTCTCTTTGTAATTCTTCATACTCCTTTTGGAATTCTGATTCTTCTGGAGATGAGTCGGCTGTAGTGGCTGATGCTATTTCTACTAGTTCTGTCTCATTGGGAAGCGTGTTCTTCTTTAACTCGTATTTGCAGGTAGATGATGAAGAAGTTGCATTATCCTCAGTGATGATGACATCATTGTTGTCGGTGAGTGTGAACTTCTGAAATTGAGCTTTAGAAGAAGTACTTATGGTGATTTCTGGATTTGATTTTTCACAACCTTCAGATAGTTGTGGCAAAGTACCGGGATCCATCTCCTCGAAAGATTTGAGAATCTCAGCTACAGACGGAGACGATTCGGGTATCGGAAAAAACTGATTTCTTCTTAAAAGTGGAATAGGGATGCCTTCGCCTAAAGGAACAGCAACAACGGAGTTGTTCGTGGGAGAGTAGTTAGGCGGTGCTAAAGGATTCTTCATTTCAGGTAAGGGAAATAGCAGCTCTCCGGAAGGTGCTGGTTGGTCAGAGATAGCTGAGCAGAGTCCGATGTCGTCCTGGCAAAGTCTTCTTTTGGTGATGACAGTGCTGGAGAAAGGTTCGTTACTGCTGACTGCTAGAATCTCCTCCAAATGCTCGTCATATATTTCCTGCATGGCATCCACAAGACCAAGATCTTCTCCCATAGGATGCTTCATCAACTTATCGATATTAAAGGTGACTTCCTCCGCTCCGACCCTCAGTTTTAAAGATTTTTCGTTTTCATCTATCACAGCCTTGGCAGTGTTTAGGAAAGGTCTACCAAGGATGAGGGGAACTTGGGCATCTTCCTCGATATCCATAATGACGAAGTCAACTGGGAAGATAAATTTACCGACTCGGACCATTATATCTTCAGCAATTCCTCGGGGGAGTTTAACTGATCTATCAGCTAATTGGATGGTCATTCGAGTGGGTAGCAGTTCACCTAATCCTAGTTTCTTATAGAGAGAGTAAGGCATAAGATTGACACTAGCACCTAGGTCAGCTAAGGCGTTACTAATTTCGACGTTTTGAAGAAAACAGGGAATAGTGAAACGGCCAGTATCTCCTAGTTTGGGTGGAAGGCCATGTAACATGATTGCTGAGCATTCAGCATCTAAGGGTAAACTAACTATTTGTCTTAATTTTTCTTTATTTGAAATGAGTTCTTTGAAAAACTTAGCACAACTAGGCATCTCTACTAAAGCGTCTAATAGTCTAACGTTTAAGTGCAAGCTTTTAAACATTTCCAGATATTTCCCAAATTGTGCTTCCTGCTTCTCTTTCTTAAGCCTACCAGGGAAGGGTATCCTGGTTCGTGGAATGATTTCTGAGGCTTTAGGTGATACTGGATCTGGTGCAGTGACAGGGGTGTCACTAGGCACTGGATCAGTGGTCGGTTCAGAGATAGGAAGTTGATTTGAAGAATTATCTGAGGATTTCTCATTTCTGGTCTCTTTACCTCCTCTAGTGATGACCATGATTCCTCCTTGGTTCTCAACTTTTAAAAACAGTTGTTTAAGACTAACTTCCAGGTTTTTGATCAAATCTTCTGATATTCTAAGTAAAGCATCAATTTTATCTTGAAAATCTATTACTTGTTTGTTTATGTTCATTTGTTCAACCATGAAATTAGTTAAAGTTTCATTATAGTGTTGTTGAGAATTCACGGGGGAATCTGACATATTAGAGGATAAAGGTTGCAGAAACTGAGTAGGTGGGTTATTGGTCGGCCGCTGAATGAAACGTTTAGAATGAAAGTTCGATTCAGGGTTTTTAACGGTAGTGACCAAAATTTCTTTCGTAGAAGATTGAAGATCCTTGAAGACTCTGGAGAGATTGTCCACTTGAGCTTGCAGAGCTTCCAAGGATAGGCTTGAAGTACTAGTTACTTCCTTAGCCGGTTCACCAAACTCCCAGTCATGTTGATGCATTGCTATCGTCTCAACTAGCTCCCAGGCTTCTTCAGAAGTGTGTGACATGAAATTTCCTTGAGAAGCAGCATCGAGGGTTGACTTGTGCTGAGGAGTCAGACCATTGTAGAATATGCAGATTAGGTTCATCTTACCCATTTGATGATTCGGACATCTGTTAAGTATCTTCTTAAATCGTTCCCATGCCAGATATAATGATTCATTGGTTCCTTGTAGGAAACTAACGATGTCATCCTTGAGCTTGGCTTGCTTGGAAGGAGGGAAAAACTTAGCCATAAACTTAGTAGCCAACTCCTCCCAAGTATGAATCGAATTGGGTTCGAGTTCATCAAACCAGGTTCGAGCACGCGAAGACAAAGAATAGGGAAAAAGATTTAGTCGGGAGACTTCTCTTGCAATCCCTGATTGCTCACAGGAATAAGAAAGATTGATGAATCTATCCAAATGTGAATTTGGATCATCGAGCGGAAAACCGTGAAATTGGCAGAAGGTTTTGAGTAACTTGATAACGCTAGGCTTAATTTCAAAGTTTTCGTCGGGCAGCACGATAGGTCCTCCTCTTCCCTCCAGTAATGGTGTGCAGGTCGAGGCGAGAGTAATACGATTCGTCATAGCTGAAGTTCGGGTTTGGTAGAAAAGAGAGTTTTGGAAAGGAAAGAACAGAAAAGGAACTTTCGGATGATATTGATCTTCCGAAAGGATCGCTAAATAACTAAGACAACTAAATTCCTAAATCGGTCGTTGTAGTCCCCGACAGCGGCGCCAAAAGACTTGATGGGTGCCAAGAGGTCGGTTGCGATTTCACTCGCGTCGTTGCGGACCTTCCTCCGGGCACGGCCACCAGAGGGTTTTAAAAATGTGTTGTTGCTGGGCCTAAGTATACTAAAGCTATGGGTGAGTATAGCGATAGGTATGACCTAGGGTCATTCTTCAAACTACAATGGGCATGGGATCCAGGACTTCAGTTATCTATGTGGATTTAGCTAGGGTTTAAAAAGATTTTTGGTTTGTTTTGGTTTTAACTAACTACTAATTATCTAAAATTAAATTAAAATAAAGTAAAGTGGAGGGGAGGTGGCAACGAGAACTTATAGGTGAAGCGAGTGTTTACTATGATAATTACTTATGCTATTTAGGGGTAGTTAATGGGATAAAGCCTTAGTTAAGATGACAGCTATATTTCCTAATGAGCCATAACTCCTAGCCTATTATCTATCTAACGTAGAGTTGTCCGCAATCAGATAAATAACATGTCACATGGATAACAGTTATGGAATGTAAACTACACCGGAAGTTGTCCCAAATGTAGCAACCAATTTAACCAACAACCATCCTCGAGTTTTGTTCCCCAATCTCGGACATTTGAGATATCCGAATCATGGCATGAATTGTTGAATAAACAAAAACATGAACAGGGGTTTCCTACCGGAACAAGTTGGGATGATCTGGTCTAACGGTTGATTAAATTGTTCATCATTATTTCATATAAATCATTTTAACTATTCTATGCATGTTAAACTGGTGTATGCAATTGATAAATATTCGAAAACCTAATCATGTAACTAATCAGCATAACAGATACTAGCATGCAAACCCTAAGCAACAATCAAACAAGAACATGCAGAAAGGCAGCATAGCAGGGATCAATTATGCAGAGTGACGGGGTACATGGTTAAGTCACAAGTGTCCCGAAAGTTCTCTCAAAGACACTCGTTAAATGACTTGAATCTAATCTATCTCTAATCCTACGCTCCGTATCTCTAATGCAACACCGCAGTTTCGGAGCACCTCCGTTACAAAAGAGCTTAAAGCTCGTACCCTACTAGATTAACTAAACTAACTACCAACTAATTTATTCTAGAGAGAGAAAGTGTGTGTGTGAGATGAGAAGTGTGAAAGAAAAGTGTGTTGAAATGTTGAAATGAAGCCTCTATATATAGAATTCGCACAACCGTATCCGTAGACCGTATCCAAATCTTCAAATGCACAACCGTATCGCAAACCCGAATAAAAACTTGATTTTTATCGCCCAAACGCACGATACGGTTGAGCTAGGGCAAATACGGGAGAACTGGAGTGTATACGGTTGAGCATAGGGTGAATACGGGAGAACACAGACCGTATATAGTTGTGCTAGGCCGTATACGGTCTAGCTAGGCCGTATACGGTCTGTGCTAGTCCGTATACGGTCTAGTTTGGCCGTCTACGGTCTAGCTCTCCCGTATCTTGATTCTTCGGTTCTTCGTTTCTTCGTTCGGGCGTAACTTCTTCATCGTTTATCCGTTTTGAGTGATTCTCGCGCTCACGGTTTCGTAATTTCCTAACGAAGAAAATGACATAAGTTAGAGGTCATAATTCCAAGTATAGCTTAATTTGTGCTTAAATGCGTGAACGGAAGATTCGTTAACCGTTTGTGCTCTATTTTACTCGTTTTTAGATCTTTTTGGTTGAATCTTGAAACATCTCTATATTTTAGCCCTAATGATGAAATGTGACATTTAAGTTCATATTTAAGTGTTTTCATTAATAATTGGGCTAAAATGGTGAGATAATGGCACACAAAAACATGACTTTTTGCGTGTTATCACTTGCATTAGTATATTTTGTACAAGTACTTATGTACTGAAATCTCTTTTTATTTAAACTCGAGCTATGTAAAGCTATAAATGTTGTAAACATTTTCAATATTAATATATTTTGTTAAAACGACGCATATAGAGTCGTTTACTATATATCTTTGTGCTTTGTTATTGATTAGTAACACCCAAATCATGCTTCCGCAAATCATTAAATTTGGGGGTGTTACAATATGTAACACCCCCAAATTTAATGATTTGCGGAAGCTTGATTTGGGTGTTACTAATCAATAACAAAGCACAAAGATATATAGTAAACGACTCTATATGCGTCGTTTTAACAAAATATATTGATAACTGAAATGTTTACAACATTTAAAGCTTTACATAGCTCGAGTTTAAATAAAATGAGATTTCAGTACATAAGTACTTGAACAAAATATACTAATGCAAGAAAATCTCGATCGTCTGTATGCTGACTCGAGCTAAAATCCTGAAGCAGAAACATCCTACTGCTTGGTACCTGCGATATATGCTAAAAGGTCAGCTAGAAAGCTGGTGAGCTCACAGGTTTGAAATCAGTTAATATAGTATGAACCGCAAGATTTAAATAATGAATTGCATCCAGCAATTAAATAATGAATTACATCCAGCAATTAAATGATAGTCATCGTGTATACAGCCATAAGCACATAGTTGAGCTTAACTCGAGGGCCGGGTCCCCTATAGAGAATTCCGGGCGAGGTGCCTCCACGAATGCCTAATCCACATTCGTCTTCCCAAATATTAGTACGTCCGTTTACCCGGTTAGTGCTTGCTAACCCGGACGAGGTGGGTCAATCCTATATGGTACCATATACTAATATTCACGCTACAACGTATTAACAACTATGCTGACGGAGGACTTTAAATGATTAGTTGTGAAAAACTCATGTAGTATATGAAATGTTTGTACTTGCGTTCACATGTTAAAATTGAGCAATATATCACACCCCTGAGTAAAACAGTAAAAAGAGGGGCTATGAGACTCACCTGAGTCTGGAAGCGTTTAAACAAACGTAAGTTGATTAGCCGAGTATGAAGTCCAAAGACTTGTAACCTGAGGGTGTCCACGACACGCGATGGTTATAATCATGATTGGGTATCTCAAAAGATCACCCTTGTAGTTGTTCATTCAACTATAATGTCCAAATCTCCACTATTTGGTTGATACGTTTAAGTGTTTGAAAAGTGTACGGCCCGTTGGTGACGGATTTGTAATAATAATCTCAACTTATTATTATTTTGATTTCGTGGCGTTTTACTTGAAAAATGTGTTTTGATTGTGTTTTAGAAGCCGTTACGGAATCTAAGTACGGGGGTCCGGGGGCAGCGCCCCTGGTAGCGGGGTCCAAGGGGCGGCAGCCCCTGGCGGGGTCCAAGGGGCAGAGCCCCTGGCTGGGGTCGAGCTGCCAGGTCAGCTTGGAAAATTTTTATGTCTACTATATTGCTTTAAGGAAAAACGCATCTGGACTTGAAATTGGGTGAAATCGAGTGATAAAATTTAGGGTCTCGACACTTAGTGAAAATCTGTATTTTCTGGTTTGTGCGACGTTGGGTGCGACGTGAGTGTTTGCGTCGCATTTTGCGACGTTCGCAATTCAATGCGACGTAGGGTGCTGCGTCGCTAATGCGACGTTGGTTAAGTTGGCGACGTTAAGGTCTGCGTCGCTATGTGCGACATTCGCAAGTCAATGCGACGTAATAGGCTGCGTCGCTATATGCGACGTCGAGGATTCGTGCGACGTAAGTCGCTGCGTCGCATTTGCTCCAGGCCAAATGCGACGTACGGGATCTGATCGGAGTTTCAACTTCAAAAACGCATTTTTCGGCCATCGATCAGCCTAATATTTTTACCCAACCCATTTTAGGACATTACAAGGTTATACAAACAACTAGCAAGTGATAATACTTAGAAACGAGAGTTTTCGGAGTTGTGTCGGAAACTTACAAATCGCCGAAATGAAATTTCAGAAAGATAGGAAGATAGATCGTTGCGTGGTGGTCGTGAATCTCTAAAAATCTTGAAGATCCGAAGTCGTTTGATATGTTTATTTTGCGATTTGGATGGATGGAGGTGGTGATTTGTTTGAGAGAAAAGGAAAGAGGAAAAGAAGAGAGAGAGAGAGTTGAGAAAGAAATGAGGAAAAGGGAGGGGAATGGGAGGTTAAGCTCCCATTTTTCGCCCCATGTTTCCGCTCCGTGCGGTGTTCGTTTTCTCCGTCGATCAAACGTTAAATAATTATTTTACATATTAGTTGGTACGTTTTAAAATACAAATTATTACGCGATATTTTATTTAGATATTTTACTAATCAATTTATATTTGAGTTATAAAATGTAAGTTAGTTTGCGCGTTAAATATTTTATATTGTGTAAATTCTGTTTGTACGATACGAATGAATACGAAATATTATCATAATAATATTTTTGACATAAAAGCGTTATTCATTAAAATTGGTCACCAACGTCCGTATTAAATTGAATCGAAATACATTCGATTTAAGTTGCGTACGATTTAACCAAATCGCATTTTCATATATATTCAACAATATATATAATTCGATACATTAATTAGCCTAACACAGAACTAATTACATGTATTAACGTATGATTAGGCACTAATTACTAGTCCTAATTTGGCGGGTGTTACACAATAGCCGATCGGCTATGCTCTAGCTGATCGGGTAACTTTATCTAGCCGATCGGCTATGTGAAACCAGCCGATCGGGTGAGTTTCCTCCCAGCCGATCGGGTATGTGCTCCCAGCCATTCGGCTGTGCTCCTTCCAGCCGATCGGGTAACTTCCTCAGCCGATCGGGTTTCGTGTAAAAATAGAGATTTTTATTAAGTATCGAGACTAAGATTTTGCCACCTAGTTTTACTCCAAATTTGAATTTCAAATGCGTTTTTACTAAAACAATATAGTAGAAATAAAAATTTTCCAAGCTGACCTGGCAGCTCGACCCCAGCCAGGGGCTCTGCCCCTTGGACCCCGCTACCAGGGGCGCTGCCCCCGGTCCCCCGTCATTCAAATTCTTGAAAATACATTTTTGCACTAAGTGTCGAACTGGTGTAACATCAATACTTATATACGATACAACACTGAAACATACTTTACAAATGTAACATGACAACATAATAATAATAATACGTCAAGATTATAATTACAACCGTCACCAACGGGCCGTACATGTTTTCAAAACACAAACAAACAACTAAACATTTGGACATAACTAGTTGAGTGGACAACTAGCATAGATGGTCTGTTGAGACATCTAATCATTATTATAACCTTGCGCGTTTAGGACGCCCAGCAGGTTACAGTCATTTGGACGACCTCATTTCTTGTGCAACATATAGCAACTCACTAGACTCAGGTGAGTCTCATAGCCCCTCATTTTACTATTTTAACCCAGGGGTGGGAATACATGCTTGTTTTGTTTTACTTGTGAACGCAAGTATCAAAATATCGCCATATACTGTATGAGTTGTTTTCTCTAATCAATTTAAATCCTCTAGCATAGTTTGGTAATACTTCTGTAGCGTGAATGTTAGTGTATGGTACCATATGGGATTGACACTCCCCGTCCGGGTCAGCACGCACTGACTGGTCAAACGGACGCATTATCATTTGTTCATACAAGTGTAGATTAGGCACTCGCAGAGAGGCACCCTCACTCAGGCACTTGATTGTGATCCTGACACCTCAGTTAAGCTCAGAATATGTGATCATGGCAGTTATATACATCATTTATCATTTACTTATTTGCTTAATTGCAAATCATCATACTTAAATCTTGCGGTTCATACATTACACTCTATCATTAAACCTGTGAGCTCACCAGCTTTTAGCTGACCATTTTAGCATGTATTCTCAGGTTCGAAGCAGCAGTAGGTCTGCTCACTCAGGATGCCCATTAGCTCGAGTCGCATACAGACATCAGGAGATTCCCTTGCATTTCTATATTTTGTATAATTAGATATACCCTAGAATCTCTATCATTTGGCTTACGAGCTTTTGTAAACTATTATAACGGTGTAAGACTTTTATAATATCAATGTATATGAAAACGACACATGTAGAGTCGTTCATTATGTATCTTATATGCTTTGTTTATTGATTAGTAGCACCCCAAAGTATGCTTCCGCTCAACAGTAAATTTGGGGGTGTTACATTTACAAGGGTTTTTACACCTTTACTTAACCTATAAATATACTCAAAAATTTTATACAGAGTATAATTTTTGGTCCAAATATTATCATCACCAACAACTTCATATTTCTTAACTTTGATCGACTTTTTGTTTTCAATCTATAATATACATCAAGTAGTTACATAATATATAACAACAATTTATATAAAGAATGAAACAATTTATAAAGGAATTTGAATGTGAAAATTTCCTTACAATGGTAAAGATGGTGAAGATGATACGATGATAATAATGATACTGTAATTGTTATTGTTGTTGTTAGTTAATGAGGATAGTGTAACATCCACTCCTCGGGTCTGGTAGTATTTTAATATTTTCTGATGTAGAATTATTATTTAATATGTCAGAAAATAGGTACGTGATGTTAATTGGAAAATAAATGGGAAAAGAGTCGAATAATTTATTGTGATTAATAAATTATTAACTGTTTTAATTTAATTCAGTTGACGGTAAAATAAAATAATGTTTCCCTGCAAATGGTTTTTAAGTTCCAGACAATGATAAGTACGGGGGACAAAAGTTGTACACATATTACCTAATATATGTGTAAAATACGTTTTTAATATCACAAAACTTCCAGGGAATTCGATTACGTACCAGAGGAAGATTCAAAAACCCTAGTTCATCAAAATTCATCAAATTACTTGTGAAATCAATTCCTTCTTCTTCCTGATTTTGGTACGGTCCAACTAGAACAACCTCAGGGATGATTCTAAAGCTTCAACACAAGTTGTGGAGTTAAATTGATGTTATAAAACTTTAATTCAATCTTCAATAACGTGGATTAATCATCCTATCATCATTATCATCAACTTGTAAGTATTAATTCCTTGATTTCTATAACCTTAGAAAATGGGGTTTTGGTTATTTGATTGAATTAGCATGATTAATATGAAATTGAAGGTTGTAGTGATTATATTATTGTTAGTTAATAGCTAATCCATGCTTAAAATTGAAGCTTTAAGTTAGAAATGAAAATTTTGATATGAACATATGAAGAAAGTGATGGGTTTAGTTGATTTTGGAAGAATCAATGTTTAAGTTGATTGTTATTATTGAATAATTGATAATAGTTGATTATTGATGATGATTAATATGATTTGAGCTATAAATTGATTATGTGTTCTTGAGGCTAATGATGAATTTGGTGATTATAATGGGTTATATGATACAATTAGTATTGCTATGGCTAAGAACACTTAATTGATGATTAAAGATGATTGTGTGAACTTAATTGTTAAGTATTCATTCGACCTAATATTGGGATTTTGATAAATTGTTGATATTGGAGGTTAATAACCTTACTAAAGGTCTAATTATGTTAGTCTAACAATGACTAAAGTGATATGATCATAATGATCATAAACTTGATAAGAAATTATGAATTTATGATGTTAATATGGTTATTCTTAACCTTGGCATGATTGGCGTTCAAGTAATGTAAGCTGATAATCAAATATTTGATTGAATTGGAGAGTGATTACTATGATCATTAATCATGACTAAGTGATAATTCAAGAGATTTGATAATTGTGATGATTGTGTTAATTCATATGAATTGAGTAATTTGGGTTGTTGGTGTAAATCTATTGGAATGATGTTATACAGATTTTGGGACAAGTGACTGACTTGTGTTATTCAGTTGTATTCTCAGATATAGAGAAGACTCGGTGACATTAGACTAATGAGTGGACAACTGAGGTGTTGGTGAGTGGATCTGTAACCTCAGTGTAATTTAGTTGTAACAAGTTTGGTTATAACGGGTAACGTATTATTACTATTTTATTATTCCATGATGATTATGGTTGTTAGTAATAATACTGTTGATAGACTGTTAGTCTGATATGATGAATATGTGATCACGTGATATTCAGCCTTTGGGCTTTGACGATATTCAGAGGCCAGCCTGGAGTTGGGCTTGGTTTGCTATTGGTTGGATAACACAGGGTCTTAGTACAAGTATTATTGTTGTAGCCTGTGTTATTTGTGTTAATAGCACCAAGTATTCGGTTAAACCGCTGTATTGGCCTGCAGTTGGTTTCAAAGTGTTCTATGAGAAGGTGTTACCTCAAGAACCACCGGTCCTCTTTGACGCCAGTTGTATTTGATATTATAACATGTTGTGTGTTCTTGGCTGAAGGTTTCCCCAAGAACCATAGATACTCAGTGATATTTTATGTTTACGATTATTTGCTGTAAACTGATTTGTTATTACTGAGTTGGACTGTTGGTTATATTCTGTCTCACTTAGCTTTATGCTAATCCCCCACATTAAATACTCCTTGCAGTGCATGATTTGATAAAGGGCTAGGCAAGGTAGTGGCACTGGAATGGAATGTTTGACAACTGAGCAATACTCTGATAAATGATTTGTGTAAATCAGTGTAATATGTTGTTTTATATAACCCCCGAGTTGATAAACTATGGTTTGATATAGTTTGAATATTTTATGTTTGTTAAAATAATGTAAACAATTAAGGTTTATATGGACTTACGCTTCCGATATATTATACTAAATGATAGTAAAATGAGGGGTGTTATAAGTTGGTATCAGAGCATAAGTTTGGGTGAATTGTACATTGTAAAATGTTCAATCCCAAACTTTTATATGTGTCAAGTCAAATATTCCAATGAGTGTGGGATTAGTTGTGGTATGAGAATTAGTTAATGTGATATGTACTAACGCTTAATAACTTGTGAGATTGTTGTTTTGAATACAGAGACGGTAACACATGAGTACTGACTGGTACTCTCGGAAAGTCGGCTATATCAGGTAATCCTTGATAAGCTTACTTGGATTTACCTTAATTGGAATTGCTTGCTTTACAATGATGATTAGTAGTAAAGTGATTGAGTCAGACTGATATGATTCCCCAGTTATGAGTCATTGGTGATTATTACTTGTTAATGTGATGCTAGGAATATTAGTTGAGATGTTTAGCATCATGAGTAGTTCATAATGAACTAGAAATGGATTTTGTAGACACCTTGTTGAATAAAGTGTAATAGTTGTATTAATTGGATTTAAGAGTGTCTACAATGTGAAAATAAAGTATAAATCATTGTGTAATTATGATTTGATAAATGCAAGGTGTAGTTATGAATCCTTGCTAGGGAATTACTTGTTACATGATAAAGTGAATCAATGTGACCCTTATAGTGAAATTGATGAGATATTGGTATATCGCAATCAATAGTTTTGGAGTCATGTTGTTATTTAATCTAGAAAGTGTCCATTGATTGGAATGTGTTCCTTTGACTAGGAAAAGTCAAAGTTGAAATGGGTATAGTCAAATTGTGTAATGACTATATTATAAAGTGATAAATGTGGCTAGATGTTTGTGTGTAGTATTGATCATGATTTTGGTTGAATTATGATCTATATGTCAAAAGTGGTATGTTGAGTTAAATATGTCGTCTTGACATGTTATCCATGACATGGAGTTGATAAATATCGGAATTGGTATTAATGTAGTTAATACAGTTGAATATGGTAAAGGTGCCCAATTAGACCTTCAAACGGGTCAAAGAGTCGATACATGGTAGAATGAATGTATGGGGGTGACGAGTATGCCTACACGTCACAAATGTATATATAAATATGTTGGTAAAAGGTTGAATTCAAAAACCATGTGAATTAGAATTTGACATGTCAACCAAATTGGTTTAAAATGGGTTCAATGGAAAAAATTGAGATTTTATAGCTATAATGAGATTTTAATAGAAACATTAGCTTTATTTGACTTAGAATAGTCAATGAAGTGTAAATTGAATGTTGGAATAGTGGTTATATGGGTTAAAACCCAAATGGGTCATTAAAGTGCCCAAATGGGTCACTTGATGGTTAAACGGTTAAAATGAGTGGTGGTTTAGTTATGACCAATGTAAAAGTGGCTTTAGACTCCAAATTTGATAATAGATATGTGGTAAAAGTGTCCAGGTCTAAATCCTAGTGGTTTGGATTATGGTATGTCCACTAAAATGGTCGAAAATAAGTCTTATGTCCGTTTTCTCGTAAAACATGTAAATTGAAAAAGTGGAAAAATGGAAAGTTGTATTTTTATTATATGAAGGTGCCTGCAAAATTTCAAGGTTTAATTCTTTACGGTTTAGAAGATATGCACGTTTGAATTTCATACTTTTGCAAAAGGTTATGCAGATCTGCTGTACTGGGTCCAATCCGGCGGATTCAGGATGAATCCGGCGGATTCAGGATGAATCCGGCGGATTGGGTGGACCGGATTGGTTAGAAGGGGTTCTGAGAATGAATTTTTGTCAAAATTGGGGTGAATCCGGCGGATTCATAATGAATCCGGCGGATTCGTTGGGGTATCAGGAGGTTAATTTTAAAATGGTCATAAAAGATGAACCGTAACTCCGTTTTTGACGTTCTTTATATCGCCGGAAACGTGAGAGAGTCTAATTTCCAATGGTAATGTCTTTTTGATAAAATTTGCAATGATTTAAATAATTAAATTATGTGCAAATGTGTTGGTACAAGGAAATTTTGAAGTTGTTGACTTAAGACAAACAAGTGATAATTAGTGTGAGTCTAACTAATTATTAATGAACGAAATGAGTGTGATTGGAACTTAATAAGAGATTATGTGAATCATATTATGTGGTTAAATTGAAATATGATAAAGCTTTTAAATCATATAGAGTATTAAAAATCGATTGAATTGAGCATCTTAAGAGATAAGAGAATAAATATATGAGCTTGTATCTATATGATAGTTGATCAGGAAATGCTCAACTGTAACTCAACTAAAGAAGTATAGATTGATGAAAATATGTTAAGAATTGCACATAATAGTGATAATATACTTAGTACTAAATCTTATGTAATGCACTATTAGTATTAATTGCTATACTATTGCTTGAAATTGTGTTATGTACTAAAAGTACTGATGGAGGTGGTTGTGTTAGACATTACACCTGTGTTAATGAGATGGTGAAAATGGTGTTAAATGTCTGTGTTGATTATATCCACCTGATTATATAATTAGTCTTACAGTCCAAGGAATATATGGAATGGGTAACAAGTTAATACCTGATTTTGTACTTGTTGTTAAAGTGATATCATTGTTAATGATATATGTGAAATTAAAGATTAATCACTTTGAAGATTAACAGTATGAAGTGACCTGAGAATGAAGTGTGACTAACATAATATGACGACGTCTGGCCAACGTATTTGTATTATGCCATTTTACATGGAGTTGTTGAGGTTACTAAATACCAGATAAAATTAATGTGAATTAAAATAACAGGTAAGATTTGTTGACCTGTAATTGAGAAATAGTCAATGATTGACTGAAATGAAAGAGTAGTAAACCATAAATTGTTGTTAATATGGTACCTATGGTACAAGTGATGTGTATATGGTTAATTGCAACTAGTAATAATTAAAAGAGGATTTAAGCGAAGTAGAGGTGGTTGAATGTGAATTACATTGTGATGATATTATTGAATATGTGACTAATGACAACACCTTATGTTGATGTGTTGAAAGAATTATGCTGATAAAGAAGAGTATCAACTGTTGTTGATTTAGTATCCTATTAGATGTGATAGGATGCTAATTGATTAAGTAAAAATGGTTTTTAACCATAAGACTTGACCTCTATGTATTGCTTACTCTTATGTGTCTAAGATTATATGATGGTAGATTTCATTTGAGTAAAAAGGGTTTCATATAATCTGGTGATGTTATAATTACATGTTGTGAACCTATAATGAACTAGTTGCAAAAGTATAGATTTCTAGCAATGTGTTAGCTAAAGATATATATGATTATTAGCTAAATTGCTAATTATGAATCGAGTTTAACCTTGTTGCTAAGGTGCGGGTTGAGTATTTATTACTACTATTGCTATGGTTGTAAAGATAAATGATTCATGTGATTATATGTGTTTCACTTATATTAAGTGATTGTGTGTTCTAAATGATATACATGGCTAGTTATGAATGGTCATGTAAGTGGTCAGTTAAATTATTAAAGACAGGATATATGCACAGTATATGTGCAGGGGAAAAAGATATAAACATGTACATTCGGTTATGTGCATGTGGAAAGAATTGAATATATGTATATGTATATTTATGAGTTGCTCAAGGGAGTGACGTAGAATATGTGAATCTATTGTGATTAAATAGTTGATGATGCTACCTTTATGTTGGATATTACATATTGGGTTAGTAAACTGAAATATGCTAAAAGCATAACGTATATGTTTATGTGATTATGTTACACTAAATGGACTAAGTGTGATCAGATTTCGAGGACGAAATCTCTTTAAGGGGGAAAGATTTGTAACATCCACTCCTCGGGTCTAGTAGTATTTTAATATTTTCTGATGTAGAATTATTATTTAATATGTCAGAAAATAGGTACGTGATGTTAATTGGAAAATAAATGGGAAAAGAGTCGAATAATTTATTGTGATTAATAAATTATTAACTGTTTTAATTTAATTAGGTTGACGGTAAAATAAAATAATGTTTCCCTGCAAATGGTTTTTAAGTTCCAGACAATGATAAGTACGGGGGACAAAAGTTGTACACATATTACCTAATATATGTGTAAAATACGTTTTTAATATCACAAAACTTCCAAGGAATTCGATTACGTACCAGAGGAAGATTCAAAAACCCTAGTTCATCAAAATTCATCAAATTACTTGTGAAATCAATTCCTTCTTCTTCCTGATTTTGGTACGGTCCAACTAGAACAATCTCAGGGATGATTCTAAAGCTTCGACACAAGTTGTGGAGTTAAATTGATGTTATAAAACTTTAATTCAATCTTCAATAACGTGGATTAATCATCCTATCATCATTATCATCAACTTGTAAGTATTAATTCCTTGATTTCTATAACCTTAGAAAATGGGGTTTTGGTTATTTGATTGAATTAGCATGATTAATATGAAATTGAAGGTTGTAGTGATTATATTATTGTTAGTTAATAGCTAATCCATGCTTAAAAGTGAAGCTTTAAGTTAGAAATGAAAATTTTGATATGAACATATGAAGAAAGTGATGGGTTTAGTTGATTTTGGAAGAATCAATGTTTAAGTTGATTGTTATTATTGAATAATTGATAATAGTTGATTATTGATGATGATTAATATGATTTGAGCTATAAATTGATTATGTGTTCTTGAGGCTAATGATGAATTTGGTGATTATAATGGGTTATATGATACAATTAGTATTGCTATGGCTAAGAACACTTAATTGATGATTAAAGATGATTGTGTGAACTTAATTGTTAAGTATTCATTAGACCTAATATTGGGATTTTGATAAATTGTTGATATTGGAGGTTAATAACCTTACTAAAGGTCTAATTATGTTAGTCTAACAATGACTAAAGTGATGTGATCATAATGATCATAAACTTGATAAGAAATTATGAATTTATGATGTTAAGATGGTTATTCTTAACCTTGGCATGATTGGCGTTCAAGTAATGTAAGCTAATAATCAAATATTTGATTGAATTGGAGAGTGATTACTATGATCATTAATCATGACTAAGTGATAATTCAAGAGATTTGATAATTGTGATGATTGTGTTAATTCATATGAATTGAGTAATTTGGGTTGTTGGTGTAAATCTATTGGAATGATGTTATACAGATTTTGGGACAAGTGACTGACTTGTGTTATTCTGTTGTATTCTCAGATATAGAGAAGACTCAGTGACATTAGACTACTGAGTGGACAACTGAGGTGTTGGTGAGTGGATCTGTAACCTCAGTGTAATTTAGTTGTAACAAGTTTGGTTATAACGGGTAACGTATTATTACTGTTTTATTATTCCATGATGATTATGGTTGTTAGTAATAATACTGTTGATAAACTGTTAGTCTGATATGATGAATATGTGATCACGTGATATTCAGCCTTTTGGCTTTGACGATATTCAGAGGCCAGCCTGGAGTTGGGCTTGGTTTGCTATTGGTTGGATAACACAGGGTCTTAGTACAAGTATTATTGTCGTAGCCTGTGTTATTTGTGTTAATAGCACCAAGTATTCGGTTAAACCGCTGTATTGGCCTGCAGTTGGTTTCAAAGTGTTCTATGAGAAGGTGTTACCTCAAGAACCACCGGTCCTCTTTGACGCCAGTTGTATTTGATATTATAACATGTTGTGTGTTCTTGGCTGAAGGTTTCCCCAAGAACCATAGATACTCAGTGATATTTTATGTTTATGATTATTTGCTGTAAACTGATTTGTTATTACTGAGTTGGACTGTTGGTTATATTCTGTCTCACTTAGCTTTATGCTAATCCCCCACATTAAATACTCCTTGCAGGGCATGATTTGATAAAGGGCTGGGCAAGGTAGTGGCACTGGAATGGAATGTTTGACAACTGAGCAATACTCTGATAAATGATTTGTGTAAATAAGTGAAATATGTTGTTTTATATAACCCCCGAGTTGATAAACTATGGTTTGATATAGTTTGAATATTTTATGTTTGTTAAAATAATGTAAACAATTAAGGTTTATATGGACTTACGCTTCCGATATATTATAATAAATGATAGTAAAATAAGGGGTGTTATAGATAGGTTGAAAATGATGAAGAAATTGTTTGTTGCTCTCCTCCTGCCTTCCTGCTTCTGCCGATTTGTTTGAAGATCACAGATCGAGAGAAATAAAAGTGGGTGTTGAATTATTGAGGTTGGTGTATCACTAAGATGTGAGGATGGGAGTATATAAAATTAGATACGGGGTAAATTTTCAAAGGAGGGAGTATGGTTTAGTTCCCAGTCTGTCTCCCAGATATTTTGGAGTAGTAAAAGTGTGAGTATTTATCCCGTTAATTTCGTGTGCGGGTCCAATTATATCAAATTTAAAATTTGATATTCGTAAATTTATTTTGAAGTATTGTTTCAAATACTTTATTCGAAATAATAAAAATAAATTTTTTATTATTTTGGTTGTCGGGTACGTTTTGTATATTTTGTCGCGTACGATACGTTTTATATAAAACGTATAAATGTTTCGTTTCCTTTTCATATTTCGTTGCTTACGAAATACTTTCAACTAAATAATTATTTAAAAATAGTTTTGCATTCTCTCTAATTTTTGTATCACCAACAATCGTACTTGTTTTTGTCGGGTTCCTTCCGATAATTATTCGTATAATTAATTTATAATTATAAATTATTATAAATAGTTCTAAATTTCGTAATACTTTTTGTATATAAAAATTTGTGGGCTCGCTAGACTTATCTCACATCAATGGTTTAGTTTAAATTTTGTGGCGAATTAGTGTGAGAAATGCGCGTAATTAGTGGTAAAAATCTTACCAAAATTGGAGGAGTGTCTCAAATAAACATGTACTTATAGATTTAAAATAGGAAGAGTAATATTGGTATTAACAAAGATGAAGAAAGCATTAATATTAACAACGGAATATATAAGGTAACTATTAAATTCTACAAGTGTGCTATAGGGCCCACAATAGAAAATCCCATTATAATAAATAAATAATCAATACATAATTAATAACATACGCTACACGGCTACACCTCTCTTTATTTGTTAGATAACAAATTTTCCATATATATGGCTGCCGACGAGTTGAACAGACAGTTTTTCGTTGACTTTTAATTTCATCCGTTAGATCTTGCTAACTTTTAATCCTGACCATCACAACCTACAATTGTTGGTTACTTTATTTGATGGTTACTTTATTTGACGGTTTTCCTTGGTCTGGCCCTACTGCCAACCGCCATTTTCAGGGAGTGTGCCAATTGCTATAACACACTTACACACACGATCATCCAGCTACAGTTTTGAAGGCAACCGTTCTTTAAACTGCCTGATCATATTCCATCATTTTATCATTTATATTTTATATTTATATACTGTATATATAAAGAATGCATACACATAACACATGTCGGGTTTTTTTTGCTTTTTGTTTTTTTTTCTTAATTCACCCCAAATACTTCTCACTACATGTATTCTTCACTCTCTGTATTCCGAATTCAAATAAGGATTCAATGAAACTGTTGCGCCAAGAGGTATCTGATGCACATATCGGCTTCCAATTTCAAACGGCGTACTTCTCTTGAGTTTCCTTGCTTTGTTTATACATTAATTGTTACTCGATTTTGTACCTGAATTAGGTTTTTCTCGAATCTTTTGTTAGTAATTAGTTTAAATTGTTCGAATTTTTATGCAGATTCTGATAATTTTTGGTTTTTAGATATAATATCTACATATGTAATTGTGTGTATCGATTCCGATTAACTTTTAATTTCATGTTTCTAAATGAAAGGTTGTCATCATGTTGGAAGTGACTATAGAAGCTTGTTAGTGAGGGGATGAGCCTGTAAGTGAGGGGGATCCATGGTTACAACCTTTTCATTTTCATTGTTTAGTTAGTGCCTAATCATGCTATCTCATATTCATATAATTCATCATCCCATCGTAAGCAAAATACATACTCAATTTTATGGCCAAACTATTCATTTGTGGAGAACTAGATTAAGAGTTGCTATATGTGACACCCCCAAATTTAATGTTTTGCGGAAGCGAGTTTTGGGTGCCACTAATCAAATATCAAAACACCAAAGTATAAGCAAACGACTCTAAATGAGACGTTTTAGAAAGTACATTACATTACAATACGTTACCAACAGTAGTACAAGGTTTTAAGTTATAAGTAATACATCATTAGCGAGTTCGCAAAGTTATTCAGCGCTATGGGAGAGAGATGCCTAGGACATCTGTTTATAGAAATTCTTTTTCAAAATCTCCACCTAGGTGTTACTCAAACTCTCCCAAGCCTGTTTTGAAGCCAAGTAATGTTGAACAAAAATCTTTGCCAATTCAAAAGCCCAACATTACTTCTAATAACAATTCCGAACCTTCTGAAGTTTGGAAACGAAAAGAGTCTGATGTTGACTCTTCAGTCGTCAACAATAACACATCAGATAAAAATTCTAATTTGTTTAAAGATAAAATCCTATCTGACGTGCTTATTGTTGATGACCACGGTCGACCTAAGTCTGTAAAGGCTTGGGTCACCGTTTCTCACTAATCTCCTTTCGTTTGTGTGTTGCAGCAGTCAGAACGTGTTAAAGATAGTGAATGGTATTTGGATAGCGGCTGCTCGCGACATATGACAGGCGATGTATCTCTTCTTATGGATATTAAACCACATGCAGGAGGATATGTTGCCTTTGCTGGAGATACTGGAGGAACCATTTCTGGAAGAGGAACGCTAACTAACGGAAATGTTAGTTTTGAAAATGTGAACTACGTGGAACAGCTTACGCACAACTTGCTAAGTGTTTCACAGGTCTGTGATAAGGATTATACAACTGCGTTCACAAAGACAGAGTGCGTGATACTGAAGCCTGGGTATGTCATTCCGGAAGAATGGGTGTTACTGAGAGCACCAAGAAAGGATGACACATACATTTTGAACATGAGAACTGTTGAGACCTCGAACGAGTATACGTGTCTCTTGTCTAAGGCTTCTGAAAAGGATTCACTGCTTTGGCACAGACGAATGGGACACATTCATTTCCGAAAAATGAATTTCTTGACTAAAAATGACCTAGTGCTAGGAGTTCCAAAACAGTCTTTTGCTCTAAAGGATGACTGTATCTCCTGCCAAAAAGGAAAGCTATGTAAGAAGTCCCATAAGTCTAAGCAGGTGAATTCCATAAATGCACCATTGGAACTACTGCATATGGATCTTTTCTGTCCAGTCTCTACAAAGAGCATTGGTGGTCGGTCTTACTGCTTGGTAGTTACTGATGACTACTCAAGGTTTTCATGGGTTTACTTTTTGACCTCGAAGGGGGAGACTCCTGATATTCTGGTGTATTTGTTGGACAAGTTGGCAAATCTGTGCAACTTGAAGGTGAAAAGGATACGAAGCGACAATGGAACTGAATTCAAGAACTCAACTCTTGAATTGTTTTGTGCTACAAGAGGTATTGAGCATCAATTTAGTGCTCCGAGGACTCCACAACATAATGGAGTTGCAGAAAGGAAGAACAGGACAATCATCGAGACAGCTCGGACTATGTTAGCTGACTCCAAGTTACCAATCATCTTCTGGGCTGAGGCAGTTAATACTGCCTGTTATGTTCTCAACAGAGTGCTCACGGTTAAGAAAAAGAACAAAACGTGTTATGAACTGTTTAATAACCGTAAGCCAAACCTGCAGTTCTTAGAACCATTTGGGTGTCCATGCATGATCATGATTACAAAAGATAAGGTCTCTAAGTTTGGTGATAAAGCTGTTGAAGGGATTTTTCTTGGATATTCAGTCAACTCTCCGAACAAAAGAGTCTTCAACAAATCAACGAATCAGATTGAGGAGCAGTTTGAGGTAAAATGTTTAAGGTATACGGAACCTCCTCAAGGAACGGGTCCGGATTGGTTTTTCAACTATGGAAACCTCTTCAACTCTTTCAATATTCCGGAAGAGGATGATACGGAAGAATTGGTTTCTATACTTCATGAACTTGATCTTACTCAAGATACACCTGTTAATAATAAACCATCCGACCCATCTCCCAATGCAACACCCGCACCTCCACCGACTAATCCTACACCTCCACAAACTACACCTACACCTTCACAAACAACACCCACACAACCACAACCAACAACCAAATCACCACCAACTACACCATCTCCTACTCCACCATCTTCGGCTGCTCCTTCTAAAACAGTTTATAACTACACAAAGGAGCTTCCATATGATCCAAACATGCCTCCTTTAGAGGAACCTCAAGAAGAAGATGAATTGGAAGAAACAATGGCCTACTCTCACTTATATACTTCTGAACATGAAGGGGAAGTAGAAGAGTTAGCCTTTCCTGAGTCTGCTGCTACTCCCGAAACTGAGGGAGATTTGAACAATCTGGGTGTGGATGTTGTGCCAACTGCCATACCAGAAACTCGTATACATAAGGATCACCCCATTGATAATATCATTGGTGATCCTCATGCATCTGTTCAAACACGACAACAAGCAAAGCAGACTTCAGCACAGCAGCTTTTGGGACTTATAGCTCATATCGATTCATGTCATTTGTCTCAAATTTAACCTAAAAAGGTTGAACAAGCCTTAAAAGATCCATCTTGGGTCGAGGCTATGCAGGAGGAACTACAGCAAATAAACAAGATGAATGTTTGGGAAATTGTTCCTCTACCCAAGGGTGCTCACTTGACGGGTACTCGTTGGGTTTACCGTAACAAAATGGATGATCGTGGGGCAGTTATTCGAAATAAAGCCTGTCTGGTAGTTCAAGGATATAGTCAACTGGAAGGTATTGACTATGATGAAGTTTTCGCTCCTGTCGCTCGTTTGGAATCTATTCGAATTTTTCTAGCCTATGCTTCTTTTAAAGGATTCCGCGTGTATCAACTTGACGTAAAGTGTGCTTTTCTATACGGAGATGTTGACACAGTGATTTATGTATGTCAGTCTCCTGGTTTTGAAGACCCAAAGCATCCTAATCATGTTTGTAAACTGAAGAAAGCTTTGTATGGTCTTCATCAATCTCCTCGACTTTGGTATGAGCGACTTGCAAAGTACTTGCTGAAGAATGGTTTTGATAGAGGACAGATTGATAGCACGCTTTTCATCAAAAGGGAAGGAGCGGATTTATTACTTGTGCAGGTCTATGTGGACGACATAATTTTTGGATCAACTAATGATCAGTTGTGCAAGGATTTTGAAAGACTGATGAAATCTGAGTTTGAAATGAGTGCTATGGGGGAACTCACGTTCTTTCTGGGACTACAGGTCGAGCAATCTGACAATGGAATTTATATACACCAGTCAAAATATGTCACTGACATGTTGAAGCGGTATGAATTGCTCAATTGTAAACACTACGGCACTCCAATTGAAGTGAAACACAATCTTGGACCTAATGAGAATGACGAAGATTGCAAGGAGAAAGACTATCGCTCAATGATAGGCTCTCTCATGTATCTGACTGCCTCAAGACCAGATATAGTGTTTGCCGTTTCACTCTGCTCTCGATTTCAAGAAAATCCGAAGGTGTCTCATATGAAGGCAGTAAAACGCATTTTTGGATATCTCGCTTTTAGGTCATCTCTGGGTCTATGGTATTCAAACGAGAAAAACTTCGAGTTAACTGCCTATTCGGATTTGGATCTTGGTGGCTGCAAGGTAGATATGAAGTCAACTACTGGAGGATGTCAGTTCCTTGGATCGCGCTTAGTCTCTTGGCAGTGCAAAAAGCAGACTGCGGTTGCTATTTCCACAGCTGAAGCCAAGTATGTTGCCGCTGCAAGTTGCTGTTCTCAAGTTCTTTGGATTCAGCACCAACTACGTGATTATGGGTTCAATCTCTCTATGACTCCTATTTACATTGATAATACAGCTGCTATATCTATAACACACAATCCCGTACAGCATTCTAAGACCAAACATATCGAACTTAGGTTCCACTTCATACGGGATTGCTTTGAGAAACACCTTATAGATGTCGTACATATAGAAACCCTTAAGCAGTGTGCTGACCTTTTCACAAAAGCCTTTTTGCGATCACGTTTTATTGAACTGGTCAATCTGATAGGTTTAAGGTTCTTTCAGTCAAAGAAATGATTTGTGACTTGGATTTTTAAGTTTTTAAATTCATTTAAAAAAAAAAAAAAATATTCGCAACAGCCACTCTTTATACTCTTTAGTATTAAAGGAAACGCAAGGTTGCTACATTTTTAAAATAGACGTTAAAGTTGTGTCTGTAAACAACTTGGGATATGATAGTACATCGGGTGACATGCACAAAATGGAATTTTAAGGTTTATCTTGGATGTGTCAGTAGGTTTATCTGACACACTTAAAACAGTTTTTATCTAAATTATCTTCATCATACGATGTATTGGTAGGCATGGTACACACCGGTCTCTGAGATATTAAGAAGTAATTTAAATACCTGTCTATGATCCTGTGGTCAACACCTTGTGATGTACGACTCTAAGTCTTAATTCCTTAGCGTAGCTTGACATACTTCCATTTTTGGATCGTATATCTGAGATCTTTTGGGGGAGTATGCTGATTGTTTCCTCTGTTGTACGTAAGTGCAGACCTGGTCTCAATTCAGCTTACTCTCAAAACTAAGCAAACGTGAGTCAATGCACTTGCAAAGTCTTAAATTTAAGGTACTAAACAAGGTCGCCACAAATTTGTTTTGACTGCGTTTGGTTTTGCTTACACCTGAATCAAGTTATGTTGCTCTGTTGTACGCAAGTACAGACCTGTCACCGCTGGCTTGATTCTTAAAATTGATTCTCTTATATTCTTTCTGAATTTGGAAACTATGTTCATGTCTAAGTTATAGGGGTATATCTATGGTGGGGATCACGGTGAACTATTAATACTAACAATAAAAGGTTAACTCGCTGACACGGATGTAACATGTTTAAGTGGAAAAACAATACCAATAATCGTCTTGAAATAATTTTTATAAAAGATGTTTTAAATGTGCCACGTAAATTTAAAGTGGACAAATATACTGATGATCGAAATAACACTTACTATTCCTAATAAATGCATGTTATTCCGATATGATCCCTAATCAGACAAAACAACTCCGTCACCAAAAATAGAGTGTTAGTAATTTTATTCTGTTGAATTTTTTACTTTTTGCGATATTAAAGAAAATACCAAAAAGATTTTTTAATTTTATGCTTTATTTTTATTCTATGTTCTTTTTACCAAGTCATGAGTCATTTGGAAATTATTTGCTAAAATAACGAGTAAACGGTTTTTGAAAATTCAAAATTGAATCCAAACTGCTCTATGCGACGTCCCTCTCGTCGTCGCTTGCGACGTCCCAGTCTACGTCGCACATAGGGTTAGACTATATAAAGTCTCAACCGCGACGTAACTCGTCACACTATTCACTATTCACCTGCGACGTAGCCTGCGACGTACCATTTGGCGATTTGCGACGTAGCACTTTTTCGAGTAACTTTGTGATTCTTAGCTGTTTTCATTCCGATCCATTCACGTAGTTTTGATCTACTCGTTATTCCGCACACTTAGGTACCATTTTTACCTCTTTTCACCGTGTATATTTCGTTTAATTGTTATATATATATAGCGGTTGAGGAGGGTTTCGGGTTTGGGATGAATTACCTGTGTAAATGTGTGATAAACATAGTATAAATTATGTTTTCATGATCACCGTTTAAAGCCGCACCTTGTGGTGTGTTTTGTTTTGAAAACCCCTAAATTCGAAAGTTAGGTTTTCTGGGTTGGGGACGACTGTTCGTCGGTGCGACGTACGCTGCAACGTCGTGGCCTACGTCGCTATTGCTTAATTATTATCACTTGTCTACGTCGCCCTTCCCTACGTCGCTTTTTACTGCGACGTCCTACGCGACGTCCCTCACTACGTCGCTACTTTTATTAATGTGATTAAATTCACAATAAATTGCAAAATGCGACGTCCTTCTTGACGTCGCTCGAATTTTCTGCGACGTCAGGCATTACGTCGCTTTTTCAATTTATTCTGATTTTTGGCGACGCACTATTCTACGTCGCTCTGTGTTACTGCGACGTCAGTGGCTACGTCGCTAGTTCCAGGAATTTTATAAAGGTTTTACAAAAAAATGTAACATTTTTTGCTAATCTTTTTCGAGTTGCAATCTGTTTCTGTTTTTGCAGATATGGCTTTGATTTTTGAGGCGCGTCATAATACGGCTGCTTACCTTGCTGACACTTCTGATAAAGCTGCACCGTATCGACAAATGATTGCATTTTTGAGACGCTCAAGGGTATTCCACGCCATTTCCTATAACACTGTGGTTTTTGGAAATCTGATCAACCCTTTCTGGAGAAACGCAAACGTTGTTACTGATAACAACGTTCGACGACTGGTCTCTACAGTTCTTGGTACGGAAATCACTATCACAGAACAGAGTATTCGGGAACTTTTACAGCTGAACGATCAACCGAATATGCCAGTCGGTTTTGATCATGTTTTCATTTCGGGAGCTATGCAAAGGATTGGATATCCCGGGATTCCCACTGATCAGTATAGGAAAGCGAATCTCACACGTGTTTGGAGATATTTGATGCACGTGATTATAGTTTGTTTGGGCAATAGGAAAGGTGGAACGGATGGTATGAGCCGAAGTCTGGCTTCTGCCATGTTAGCGTTAGTGTACAACAAGCCGTTCAACTTCTCGGGTTTTATCTTCAAGGCTATGGTCGACAATGCAAACGCAGGGGATCAGAAATGGGTATTATATCCGAGATTTGTTCAGTTGCACATCAATCGTTATCATCCAGATCTTCAGGCACAGGGTGATATCGATCAGCAACTAAAGATTTCACCGATGATGAGTCGGATCTTTACCATTTGTGCAGGGTATGAGAAAGGGGTTGAGGCACCAAGGGATGTTCCCTTATTTGGTGCTATTGTGGATGAGCATTACGTAGCGCCACCGGAACCTCAGTATATGGACATTCCGGCACCACAGCAGCCGCAGCAACCGCTCGTGAACATTCCTGTTCAAGCTGCGGGGGAGAATGTGGATGCTCTTTTGGAGAACATTGAACAATTCGGGCACGTAGACTCGGACAACCCAGCATCTCATGACACTGTTGAGAGTTCTGATTCTGAAGATACGGCAAATGTAGGTCCTCAGGATGGTGGTCCGACGCCTGAGCATTCAGATGGTACTGTTCCGCATCCCTCTGAGATGGAACGTATCAGGCTTACCGATTCATTCAGATATCTGAGGATTAAGCGTCGGATCAGACAAGGACGTAAGTATGTACCTTCAAGGGATACTGGGAAACGTACACGAGATGGTGATGATTCTGACGATGAAACTTATCGTCCTCGTCGTCGTGTTCGTCGTTCCTCGTCTGCAAGAACTCCAGTCAACCCATCGCAGCAAGCTGATTTTGAGATTCAACCGACTCCAGCATTCATGCAAAAGATTATGGATGATATGCAGAAGATGAAGCAAAAGCTGGAGGCTCAAGACGAAAAGATTGCTGAACAAGCTGCGCTGATCGAGGTTCAATCTAAGGAGCTTGAGGAAACGAAGCTTAGGGTTCATGTTTTGGAAGGCAGGTTACTTGCCTCGGGGGAGTCTGGGTCTGGGGTACCAAATTTTGAGTCAAGTGAACCTGCGTCTGTAAACCCCAACCCTGTACTTGAAAATGTTAATGAAAATATTTCTGTTTTGGATTACTTTTGTGTTGATGATATTCCAGGGCAACCGAGACCGCTGGCCGTTGATTATTCATTCGCTGACTTATCGTTTATTCAGAGAATGGCCAGTGGAGTTGGCTCTGAGGAAGAAACGGAGAATGTTTTTGAGATGAATGAGGATGTTTCGATTGAAGAAGAACAGTTGAATTCAGATGAAACGTATGATGATGCACAATCTGGAGAAGCTTACGATGGTGCACCGATTATAGAATCTGATTCAAGTGAAGATGAGATGCCTGCTAAAGCTCAACATGGAGAATCAAGTTCTGCTGCAACTCCAGCTTCAGAGACACAGGCACCGGACTCAGCAGCTCAAGAATCTACGGATGTTCCTAAGAAGAAATTGACTGCTGAAGAAAAGAGAGAAAGAAATAAGCAATGGTGGCCTAAGGGACGCAATCCAGTTCCTATTCCAGTTAAATGTCAAGTTTATCGAGTTAGTCGAAATTACACTGGAGTTATCAGAAGCTGGAAATGTCAGAGAAATTTGTTTATGATAAAGAGAAGGGATGGAGTTCAGTACTTCAGAATGCGTTTTGATAGATTGAGCTCGTTGCCGAAAGGAGAAATAAATCGTTTAGCTCAATTGAATCTGATCAATCCGTTCGAGAATGATTATGCTGAGTTTATTCAGAGGAACTTACGTCGAGAGGTTTTGTCAAAGAAGTATAATAAGTTGAAACCGGCGTTAGGTACTCAATATACATTCAAGAAAAAGATTGATCCAGCTACGAAGCGTCCGATCGTTAGAGTTCATTATCCGCCTGCAAAATGTTTGACTGAGATACCTCTGGAACCTGTTCCTTATTATTTTCTGCGAAGATTCGTTAAATGGGAACTTGATCCACAGACTGGTGAAGCGATTATTACTTTTGTTCCAGATTTTGAACCGTGGCCAGAAATTGGAGGTATATGGAATTTAAGGCAAGCAACGTTCAGAATATATGATCCGATGAGTTTGATTAATCTTCATGAAAAAGATTTGAGAAAACTCTACGACAATCGGATTCGGGTCGGTGAAAAGAATGAATTCAACAAATGTTTAGTCGAATAGTTTTATAATGTAGTTACAGTTTGTGTGGCTAATGGAATTCACGCTGACGGCCAATTTCCTACGGGCTGGGTTTAAAGAAGATTTTTGAAGACCAAGCTGAAGACACGGGGGAGTTTGTTGGTACATGTTTGTGTCTGTCAGTTGGTCTAGCTCGTAGTTTGTAATTAGAATTAGAATTCCTGATTCCTGCGACGTTGCGTGTAACGTCGCAGGTGCGATGTCAGGTATTGGGCCTGCGACGTAGTCAACGTCGCATGGGCTTGGGCCTGCGACGTCGTGTGCGACGTCGCAGGTGCCAGATTTTGTATAAATTCGTATTTTCGTTTTCAGTTTAGGGTTGACGAAACCCTAAATGCCATTTGTCAAAATCCCTGTAATCTGATCGATTATAAATCAATATAATACGTTTCGTTTGATAATTATTGCGTATTGATTATTTGTGTGATTGTTTGATTAGTCAATTGTTGTTTCCGCCATCAATTGATTGACTCGGTTCGTACAGATCCAAGGTTAGGGACAAACAAAAAGGTCAACCAAAAGGTTGGTGAATCTCACAGGTTTGTATGTACAGTAGTAAACAGTTTGCGTAAATCAGTAAGTAAATCATTCACAATAGTAAAACAGTAAAGTATAATTGTACAATAGTAGTAAGTCAGTAATCAAGTATTTCACCAAGTATTTCATAAATACAGTAAGGTCAGTATAGTTGGTCATATCATGCCATGAGCCATCATAGTCGAAGCTTAACACGTCTGTAATTTGCCCCCGTGAGTACTAATCCAAAAATACTCATATGAAACGAATAAGAAACGCCTGTTTAGACACTTGCGGTTCGTGGTGGCGCTACCACCCCAGGCGGGGATTGTCAGTCCCATATGGATCCATATACTAAAATTCGCGCTTATCGTATAACTGACGACTATGATTCAGAGGACTTCATTGGATTAACAGTAAACTCATGCTATTCAGTAAGGTAATACGTCGGTAAGTAAGTAATTCAGTAAGACAATACATTTGTAAATGTATTCAAGTCAGTAGTAAATAAGTCGGTATAACAATACATATTGTATATGTATTACAGTCAGTAAGTAAATAAGTTTGTAAAACAATACATTTGTAAATGTATTAAAGTCTGTAAAATAATACATTTTGTACTTGTATTAAAGTCTGTAAAATGATACATTTTGTACTTGTATTAAAGTCAGTAAATCAATACAGTTTGTACTTGTATTCAAATCGGTAAAACAATACATTTTGTACTTGTATTCAAATCAGTAAAACAATACATTTGTAAATGTATTTAGTAATTCAAGTAATCTTAGTAAACAATCACTTTCAGTAAACAAGTACATACAGTAAACAAGTATATTCAGTAACAATACATTTAGTAAACAAGTGATGCATCTCCCCTAAAGTAAAACAGTAAAAAGGGGCAGTGAGACTCACCTGTTGAGCAAGCAATCCTAAAGTGCGCGTGTGTAGCAACGTAATCTCCTAATGTCCTATACACGCGATATTATATAATTGTAAGTGTACGTTTAATAAATCATTCGTTGCACGTAAGTATATATATCGATATACTTATTAGTTGAATATATATATTTTTATATATATTACTTGTCGTCCTTGAATATATGTATATATATACATATAATTGTAGTTGTCTTTTCAAAAACATAATTTGTTTGTTACGAATGTTGATTTCGTATATATATTTATATATATATATATATATATATATATATATATATATATACGTATATACATACCAAAACATAGTTTGTATAAAAGTATTTTTATCCGTTCTAAATGTTTTCCATATCATTTAATGACTCTCTATATAGTTACTACGCGTTATGCACCTAGTTCAAACCATTATGCACCTAGTTTTCCATTATGCACCTAGTTCAAACCATTATGCACCTAGTTCAAACCATTATGCACCTAGTTTTTCCATTATGCACCTAGTTTTTCCATTATGCACCTAGTTTTCCATTATGCACCTAGTTTTTCCATTATGCACCTAGTTTTCCATTATGCACCTATTGTAAATTTGGGTCCTGGAGATCCGCCGGATCATGGCTGGATCAAGTAAAAAGGCAGGTTTTGGAATGATCCGCCATTTCACAGTATGATCTGCCGGATCAACTATCTGATCCATCAGGGCCTGGTTCCAGGGTCTGTTGGTGCAGGAAGTTTACAAAACCAGTTTTAAATCCAATTTCCGCAACCAATAACTTAATACTAAGCTAGTACATGTTATACTACGTAATTTAAACATGAAATAAAAAGGAAAACAAAATGGTTTCTTACAATTTTTGAAAACGAAACGGGTGGTGATGATGAGGATGATCCGATGATGAAGATGATGATTTTGAAGCTAGATGATGATGATGATGTTACTGATCTTTGTTGTTGTTGTTGTTTGAATTGGAACGAGAGAGAGAGCAGAGAAGAGAAATATAGATTGAATGTGTGCGTGTGTGTGTTTGCATTATTGAGGTCGGGTGTATATACCGGCCTCAATAATTGAAGTTAGGTAGTATTTTTCGACCCGAGTTTGCGTACCCGATCGTAATGTAGTATAATATTTAAAAATGAAAATTTTCTAAATATTATTTCGTATACGTTTTTAAATTGAAATATTCAATAAAATTACTTTCAATGAGATATAAAAATATATCTTAGTTTAACTCAAAATACACGGATATTTTTCTGTATCTGAAATGTATTTAAATTTCAAACGGAGTACGTAATTATTATCCTCAATAATAATACTTGATTTAAAAATGTTTTTCGCTTGCTTTCATTTTGAGTTTCTACGTTTTGTTAAATTCGTGTATTTGTGATTATTAATTAATCGTTTCGGTTTATATATATACATATATATATATATATAATACTTGTGTACTTGAGTATTGACACGTATGTAATTACGTGTTTTAAAAGTTTAAATTAGGAGCTAATTTTGGGTTATTTTGACCGGGTGTCACATTCTCCCCTTGTTAGGAGAATTTCGTCCCGAAATTTGTGTGTAGTAATTGTATGCGCATTATCTAAGAAAGTGTGTGAGTCTACTGTGAGTGCTATAACCTCATTCTAATAATACCTCCCTCCCCTTGTTAAGCTAATGCCCTACTGGCCATTAAAGGAATAGAGGAAGTGTGTTGTAAAGTACTTGACCATTTTGTCGGTAGGACAAGGTCAGTCAGTCACTAAGGTGTAGCTACACTTTGTACTAGTAGCCTCAAGTAAAGTAGTAATTTCTCTATGTTCATACAGTTTGTAACGGACAGTAGTATCATAGTGTGAACTAGACTCTATCAGTCTCCTACAAAAACTAATGGTTTAGCCTACAGTAGTTCTATGTGGGATGTTACCCATTATATAATAAAAATTTAACCAGTATGTCTTCCGGTATAAAACAATGTAGGATATGCTATCCCTATACATATGCAAGCTAAACATCGTCTCTTAAAGAAACTATAGAATCTAAATTGCCGTCCTTCCCTAATCCTTTCATACACTTAGAATCTAGGGAAAACATAGTAGTATTCAAACAACAAGTAAAATCTACCAAGGTAATTTGTATGTAGGCAGTCGTTAATGGTCAGTGTCGTCATAATATGAGTTAAATTCTATTAGTTTCGTATAAAATTAAGTTGTTACGTGGAAGCGTACCCTTAGTGTTGTTTGGTTTAAACTTAGTCTCACTGACATTGCTTGTCAGGATTTCTCCTCGTGAGTTCTTTTCTTCACTGTTGACACTTCAGCCAGCAGTGGGCAAAGGTAGTAGTAGTAAGCAAGTACAAAGTTTCGATCCTTATATCAAAGGACACTGAAGTAGCTATATTTTGTCGTTTTCAGTAGAGTAAGTAGTAACTAAAGTATCATCAGATAAGGCCTATTCCTATACCTTCAGTATATAACAGCCCATTGAGTAGTACGCATTTGAGACCTATATATGTATATATACCTATATCACATAATAGTCTAATCAGATATGTATACAAATCCTATCTCACTCATAGGATCTAAGCTACGGAATGAAGTATCGAGTAATAAATAGAATTTGGTAAAGCCAACATTGAGGTAATAGGGTTATCTGTACGCGAATGTACCAGAGTTGAGCAAGTCAGCGAGCCTCGGGTTTGGGTCTTCCCTAGCACGGAGTATGTAGGCTCTCCCTCGAGCAGGGTTGTTGTTTTTGTTTTTCAGTTGGGGGCAATCCTTCCTGAAATGCCCGGTACCATTGCATTCATAACAGGTCTTGGGTGTAGAAGTGTTGGTACCAGTGGCGGCTGTTTTGCAGTCTTTGGCTACGTGCCCGAACCTCTTGCAATTGGTGCAAGGACACGCACCATCATGATGCAGGCTACATTTTGAGCAAAAGGGTTTGCTTCCCTTATACTCATTCTTGTTGCCAGAGTCAGTCGGGTAGGTTTTAACAGTATCAACCTTTTTGTTGGAGGTGTTGGGGTTTCCTTCCCACTTACGCTTGCCAAAGTTTCCAGTAGGTGTTACAGGTGTCTCACGCCGGACAATCTGCGCCATGAGCTCATGTGCCATACGAATAGCACTCTGAATAGTTCCAGGTTTTGACGAAGTAACATTCCCTTGAATATTCTTCGGGAGTCCACGGATGTACCTCTCAATCCGCTTGCGTTCAGGATCTACCATAGATGGGCAGAGAAGAGCTAGCTGCTGAAATCGGGTTGTATAACCGATGATGTCAGTACCCTGAACGGTCAAGTGCCAGAACTCATCTTCCAACCTCTGGAGTTCCTCATTGGGACAGTACTCATCCCTTAGCATCCTTTTCAGTTCTTCCCATGGAATTCCATATGCAGCATCAATTCCCACAGACTGAATGTACGAGTTCCACCATGTCAGAGCACTTTCCAGAAATGTACAGGTGGCATACTTAACTTGGCAGTCTTCCGAGCAGTTACTGATCCTAAAGACTGACTCCATTCTTTCAATCCACCTGACCAATCCAATGGCACCTTCCGTGCCCTTGAAGTTCAGAGGTTTGCACTTGAGAAAGTCATTGTAGCTGCAGGGTTTAGCAACAGGAGCAGCGTTCACAGACGGTGATGATCGAGTAGCTAGAGCTTCGGCTACTCCTTGAGAAACAAATCGTGCGAGTTCAGCCGCACTGAAAGTTTGTCTTTTTGGTGGCATGTTCCTTCAATAACAGCAAGGAAAAATGTGAGTTTTTGTGTAAGAGTATGATTATCGTAGTTGTATATATAACAGTAATATATTACAACACAAGTGACAATCAACAGTATAGAATAATGAAGATTGTAATCATTTAACATGCGAGTTCAAAAGATTACAAGATTTTGAGTGTTACAAGAGCTGTCGGGGATATTACGTCCGAACAGATATCAGAAGTTATGCGGAATGTGATAGGAATGTAAGAAAAGATTTGTGTACTTAGAGAAAGTTGGAATTCGGATGTTAAATATGATAGGTGAGTGAAGGACGGTCCTCTGATGACCAGTTCGTGTAGAATAAAGCATTGAAGTTCTTAATCTCTACCTAGGTAAGTCTATTTCGAAGAGATGACCCTCTCTGTCAGGGCACATCCCGGTACTATTCTCCTGACTCGATCAACTTACCACAGGCCTATTCTAAAGTGTGTTCGTACAGTGAGTGTGTTATCAAATATCGGAGGATATTAATAAGCCTAACCATATAGGTGTAACCCATATATACCTATTATCCACCTAGTTGTGTCTAGCACAGAACAAGTACAAGTCACGGTTCTCTCGTTGTCAGAGTCAACTAGTGCATTCCTGTTCAACATAACCCCTTTCAGATCTTACATCATCTTCATTTAATTGTACATAGTTGATCAGGCTATGTTAAATTAAACTCGTATGATGAAATCCCTGAACCAGTTATATCTAATGAGGAATACTGCCTAACGGTCATAGTCTAGGCCCACTAAATGCAACCTAGTTCGCTATAACCTTAGGCTCTGATACCAATCTGTGACACCCCCAAATTTAATGTTTTGCGGAAGCGAGTTTTGGGTGCCACTAATCAAATATCAAAACACCAAAGTATAAGCAAACGACTCTAAATGAGACGTTTTAGAAAGTACATTACATTACAATACGTTACCAACAGTAGTACAAGGTTTTAAGTTATAAGTAATACATCATTAGCGAGTTCGCAAAGTTATTCAAAAGATTTTAAACACATAATCAAGGTACAAAAGATTATGCCAATAAAATCTTCAAGTGTTTATGCATGCGACTCGTACTAGCCTAGCATACCCTGCGGGTCATCCTACTGTTGCTGTGTACCTGAGAATACATCACTTAAAAAGTGTTGGTACATGTTTGTGTCTGTCAGTTGGTCTAGCTCGTAGTTTGTAATTAGAATTAGAATTCCTGATTCCTGCGACGTCGTGTGCGACGTCGCAGGTGCCAGATTTTGTATAAATTCATATTTTCGTTTTCAGTTTAGGGTTGACGAAACCCTAAACGCCATTTGTCGAAATCCCTGTAATCTGATAGATTATAAATCAATATAATACGTTTCGTTTGATAATTATTGCATATTGATTATTTGTGTGATTGTTTGATTAGTCAATTGTTGTTTCCGCCATCAATTGATTGACTCGGTTCGTACAGATCCAAGGTTAGGGACAAACAACTGGTATCAGAGCAGAAAGTGCTCGTTTTTGGCTTAACGGATCGAGTTTGGGATTTAAAAGGACGTGATATTCGTGTGTTTTCGTGTTTATCACGTTTGTTTTGTGTTTTTACAGGTTTTCGATCATTATTACTGGGGATTATTGAAGGTTTCCGTCGTTTGATATTCGTGGTTTTGGTTTTCGGCTTAAAAATTCGTTTTTAGGGTTTTTGGCCGCAGGTTTTCGCATTTTGCGACGTTACCTGCGACGTCATCTGCGACGTCGCGTGCGACGTTAGTGATTTGGACTTTAATTAGTCTGTGCGACGTACTGTTGCGACTTCATCCGCGACGTTGCTATTTTGACTTTAATTAGTCTTTGCAACCTTGTGTTGCGACGTCTTGTTGCGACGCCGTGTGACTCTGCGACGTCCTCTGCGACGTAACTATCAACGTCGCATATTTCTGATTCTTAATTGAATCATTTGCTCTTTGCGACGTCACTATCGTCGTCGCATAATCTTTGTGCGACGTTATCATCTACGTCGCTAATATCAGAAGATTGTTTTTTCGATTAAGTAATTACAATGGCAGCTGACAAAGAGGATATTAGAGGACTGAGAGAAACGATTAAACAAAGTAATGACCTAGGTTCAAGTAATAAACCTCCACTATTTACAGCTGATATGGATTATGTATATTGGAGAGACCGTGTTGAACAATATATTGACTTTCACTGTCCGGAATTATGGGGACCATTACGTGAGCGTTATGTACCTCCATTAGCTGAAGGGGAATACCGTGGTATTCGTCCTGCTAAGACTTATAAAGCTATGTCTCCTGAGGAGAAGAAAGATTTTGATACTGAGAGAAAGTCATTTTCGATGATTAAAATGTGTTTAACCAAAGATGTTCTATGGCTTTTCAGAACTCATGAAACAGCATTTGATTTATGGAAGGCAATTGAAACTCGTTGTGGAGGAAATGATAAGTACAAGGAAGCCAAGCTCGAACTAATTAAGAAACAGTACGATATCTTTGACATTCTTCCTAATGAAGACACAACTTCTTTATTCACTAGGTACTCACGGTTAGTTGGTGAGTTGTTTGAAGGAGGTTATACTTTTCCTCCTATTGAAGTCAATAAGAAGCTACTGGATGTGTTACCAAGTTCTTGGGATGTTAAAGTTCAATTTTTAAAGGAAAATGAAGAACTTGCAAACATGTCTTTGGATACGTTGATAGGGGATCTTCAAGCTCACGCGATGGAGATTAAGAAGAAAGAAACAAGGTCTGGTGCTGCTGTTCAGAATCCTAGTGTGTACGGTGTTCAGATTAACTCTGGAAAGACTTATGGATCTGGAGTGGCCTTCGTAACAAATACAAATGCTTCATCAACCTCTTCTTCTTCTTACGATGGGATTCATTCTGTTTTCATGTCTGGACCTTCTTCAAATCAACAACAGGTTCAAGTCTCACCTGCTATTCAGGAGCAAGCTGCCATTTACACAGCTTTCTTAAGCTCATACAAGGATTTGGTTACTCAACCGAATCTTACTTTGGAGCTGACTAAGGAAGACTATGCTCAGCTTGATGAAGATGATTTGGAGCAAATGGATCTAACTTGGAATGTGGCAATGATCACCCGAAGAATTCAAAAGTTTTTGCAGAGGACAGGGCGTAAAAGCTTGGAAGGTGACGGGAAGACTGGCTTCGGATTTAACAAGAGTAAGGTCTGATGTTACAACTGTCAAAACTTGGGTCACTTCGCCAGGGAATGCGAGAAACCCAAAATGCCAGCATCGGGATTCACAACACCTTCTACTCCTCCAAAGACCAAAGAAATGGAAGTTACCAAGAAAGGGTCTGCTGATAATGCCCTGATTGTTTTCGAGCCCACAAGTCAAGATTGGACAGCTGTCTCCCAGCAATACCAACAGTGTTTGATGGCTCACATTGTGAATGAGGTACCTGATGAACCATTAAATTGTATCTCATGCATTAAGTTAACTGAATCTCTAAAGGCATTTCAGAATGACACCACAGAGTTGAGGAAAAAGAATGAAAAACTAACCGAGTCAAATAATTTTTTAAAAGCTAATGAGAAACTTTATGAAAAACATCTTGAGGCTCATCGGTTAGATACTCAGAAATATAAATCTAAGGTTTTTAGTCAAGAAGATGCCATTAAAAGCTATCTTGTTGAAATTGAACTACTAAAGAAAGAACTTACAGATTTAAAAAATGAGTATGAGAATTATAAGAGTAAAATCTTAGGTTCAAATTCCTCAACGGTTGTCTTTAATGAAATTCTTAGCAAGCATGGTACTAGTGGGAAAAAGAATGAGGGATTGGGATACCACTCAGTCCCTCCTCCTACTACTCATTGTCCCATGCCTGTTAAGGAAGGCTTTGAAGAGATTCCAGTTGATTGGTCAAAGCTTTACGGTATAAAAGCTAAAGATGCTAAAGAGACCAAACATAACAAACCGGCAAAGGAGAAAACCAAGAGGCCAGAGTACCCCTTGCCAACGTTTGTTAAGTCTGTGAATGAATCTCCTGTTAGTGTTGAGGAGATTGTTGAGATTGAGGACATTACAGATCAGGAGTATCCTGAGGTTAAGAAAGTTGCAGTTAAACCTGAAAAGGTGATTTCAAAGGTTGAACCTGAAATTAAGGTTCAACCAAATAAGGGAAAAGCCAAGGTTTTAAATTCGAAACAACAAACTTTACAGTCACCTGTAAAGATTTTGCAACATAAAATAGTAAATGAAAGAGTTTCGTATGATAAACTTTCAACTTCAACCTCTCAACCAAAACAAACACTTTCTAAGACGTGTACGCAATGTTCATGTTCTAGAAATGTTTCTCCATCTCCTGTGGTAATTCCTCAGCCTCAACCGTTTGTTGAGACTCGTTCTTGTTTCTACTGCAAGAAACAAGGACATTTAATTCGCGAATGTCCAAAGCTGTCAAATCAGCGCTATGGGAGAGAGATGCCTAGGACATCTGTTTATAGAAATTCTTTTTCAAAATCTCCACCTAGGCGTTACTCAAACTCTCCCAAGCCTGTTTTGAAGCCAAGTAATGTTGAACAAAAATCTTTGCCAATTCAAAAGCCCAACATTACTTCTAATAACAATTCCGAACCTTCTAAAGTTTGGAAACGAAAAGAGTCTGATGTTGACTCTTCAGTCGTCAACAATAACACATCAGATAAAAATTCTAATTTGTTTAAAGATAAAATCCTATCTGACGTGCTTATTGTTGATGACCACGGTCGACCTAAGTCTGTAAAGGCTTGGGTCACCGTTTCTCACTAATCTCCTTTCGTTTGTGTGTTGCAGCAGTCAGAACGTGTTAAAGATAGTGAATGGTATTTGGATAGCGGCTGCTCGCGACATATGACAGGCGATGTATCTCTTCTTGTGGATATTAAACCACATGCAGGAGGATATGTTGCCTTTGCTGGAGATACTGGAGGAACCATTTCTGGAAGAGGAACGCTAACTAACAGAAATGTTAGTTTTGAAAATGTGATCTATGTGGAACAGCTTACGCACAACTTGCTAAGTGTTTCACAGGTCTGTGATAAGGATTATACAACTGCGTTCACAAAGACAGAGTGCGTGATACTGAAGCCTGGGTATGTCATTCCGGAAGAATGGGTGTTACTGAGAGCACCAAGAAAGGATGACACATACATTTTGAACATGAGAACTGTTGAGACCTCGAACGAGTATACGTGTCTCTTGTCTAAGGCTTCTGAAAAGGATTCACTGCTTTGGCACAGACGAATGGGACACATTCATTTCCGAAAAATGAATTTCTTGACTAAAAATGACCTAGTGCTAGGAGTTCCAAAACAGTCTTTTGCTCTAAAGGATGACTGTATCTCCTGCCAAAAAGGAAAGCTACGTAAGAAGTCCCATAAGTCTAAGCAGGTGAATTCCATAAATGCACCATTGGAACTACTGCATATGGATCTTTTCGGTCCAGTCTCTACAAAGAGCATTGGTGGTCGGTCTTACTGCTTGGTAGTTACTGATGACTACTCAAGGTTTTCGTGGGTTTACTTTTTGACCTCGAAGGGGGAGACTCCTGATATTCTGGTGTATTTGTTGGACAAGTTGGCAAATCTGTGCAACTTGAAGGTGAAAAGGATACGAAGCGACAATGGAACTGAATTCAAGAACTCAACTCTTGAATTGTTTTGTGCTACAAGAGGTATTGAGCATCAATTTAGTGCTCCGAGGACTCCACAACATAATGGAGTTGCAGAAAGGAAGAACAGGACAATCATCGAGACAGCTCGGACTATGTTAGCTGACTCCAAGTTACCAATCATCTTCTGGGCTGAGGCAGTTAATACTGCCTGTTATGTTCTCAACAGAGTGCTCACGGTTAAGAAAAAGAACAAAACATGTTATGAACTGTTTAATAACCGTAAGCCAAACCTGCAGTTCTTAGAACCATTTGGGTGTCCATGCATGATCATGATTACAAAAGATAAGGTCTCTAAGTTTGGTGATAAAGCTGTTGAAGGGATTTTTCTTGGATATTCAGTCAACTCTCCGAACAAAAGAGTCTTCAACAAATCAACGAATCAGATTGAGGAGCAGTTTGAGGTAAAATGTTTAAGGTATACGGAACCTCCTCAAGGAACGGGTCCGGATTGGTTTTTCAACTATGGAAACCTCTTCAACTCTTTCAATATTCCAGAAGAGGATGATACGGAAGAATTAGTTTCTATACTTCATGAACTTGATCTTACTCAAGATACACCTGTTAATAATAAACCATCCGACCCATCTCCCAATGCAACACCCGCACCTCCACCGACTAATCCTACACCTCCACAAACTACACCTACACCTTCACAAACAACACCCACACAACCACAACCAACAACCAAATCACCACCAACTACACCATCTCCTACTCCACCATCTTCGGCTGCTCCTTCTAAAACAGTTTATAACTACACAAAGGAGCTTCCATATGATCCAAACATGCCTCCTTTAGAGGAACCTCAAGAAGAAGATGAATTGGAAGAAACAATGGCCTACTCTCACTTATATACTTCTGAACATGAAGGGGAAGTAGAAGAGTTAGCATTTCCTGAGTCTGCTGCTACTCCCGAAACTGAGGGAGATTTGAACAATCTGGGTGTGAATGTTGTGCCAACTGCCATACCAGAAACTCGTATACATAAGGATCACCCCATTGATAATATCATTGGTGATCCTCATGCATCTGTTCAAACACGACAACAAGCAAAGCAGACTTCAGCACATCAGCTTTTGGGACTTATAGCTCATATCGATTCATGTCATTTGTCTCAAATTTAACCTAAAAAGGTTGAACAAGCCTTAAAAGATCCATCTTGGGTCGAGGCTATGCAGGAGGAACTACAGCAAATAAACAAGATGAATGTTTGGGAAATTGTTCCTCTACCCAAGGGTGCTCACTTGACGGGTACTCGTTGGGTTTACCGTAACAAAATGGATGATCGTGAGGCCAGTTATTCGAAATAAAGCCCGTCTGGTAGTTCAAGGATATAGTCAACTGGAAGGTATTGACTATGATGAAGTTTTCGCTCCTGTCGCTCGTTTGGAATCTATTCGAATTTTTCTAGCCTATGCTTCTTTTAAAGGATTCCGCGTGTATCAACTTGACGTAAAGTGTGCTTTTCTATACGGAGATGTTGACGCAGTGATTTATGTATGTCAGCCTCCTGGTTTTGAAGACCCAAAGCATCCTAATCATGTTTGTAAACTGAAGAAAGCTTTGTATGGTCTTCATCAATCTCCTCGACTTTGGTATGAGCGACTTGCCAAGTACTTGCTGAAGAATGGTTTTGATAGAGGACAGATTGATAGCACGCTTTTCATCAAAAGGGAAGGAGCGGATTTATTACTTGTGCAGGTCTATGTGGACGACATAATTTTTGGATCAACTAATGATCAGTTGTGCAAGGATTTTGAAAGACTGATGAAATCTGAGTTTGAAATGAGTGCTATGGGGGAACTCACGTTCTTTCTGGGACTACAGGTCGAGCAAACTGACAATGGAATTTATATACACCAGTCAAAATATGTCACTGACATGTTGAAGCGGTATGAATTGCTCAATTGTAAACACTACGGCACTCCAATTGAAGTGAAACACAATCTTGGACCTAATGAGGATGACGAAGATTGCAAGGAGAAAGACTATCGCTCAATGATAGGCTCTCTCATGTATCTGACTGCCTCAAGACCAGATATAGTGTTTGCCGTTTCACTCTGCTCTCGATTTCAAGCAAATCCGAAGGTGTCTCATATGAAGGCAGTAAAACGCATTTTTGGATATCTCGCTTTTAGGCCATCTCTGGGTCTATGGTATTCAAACGAGAAAAACTTCGAGTTAACTGCCTATTCGGATTCGGATCTTGGTGGCTGCAAGGTAGATATGAAGTCAACTACTGGAGGATGTCAGTTCCTTGGATCGCGCTTAGTCTCTTGGCAGTGCAAAAAGCAGACTGCGGTTGCTATTTCCACAGCTGAAGCCGAGTATGTTGCCGCTGCAAGTTGCTGTTCTCAAGTTCTTTGGATTCAGCACCAACTACGTGATTATGGGTTCAATCTCTCTATGACTCCTATTTACATTGATAATACAGCTGCTATATCTATAACACACAATCCCGTACAGCATTCTAAGACCAAACATATCGAACTTAGGTTCCACTTCATACGGGATTGCTTTGAGAAACACCTTATAGATGTCGTACATATAGAAACCCTTAAGCAGTGTGCGGACCTTTTCACAAAAGCCTTTTTGCGATCACGTTTTATTGAACTGGTCAATCTGATAGGTTTAAGGTTCTTTCAGTCAAAGAAATGATTTGTGACTTGGATTTTTAAGTTTTTAAATTCATTAAAAAAAAAAAAAAAAAAATTCGCAACAGCCACTCTTTATACTCTTTAGTATTAAAGAAAACGCAAGGTTGCTACATTTTTAAAATAGACGTTAAAGTTGTGTCTGTAAACAACTTGGGATATGATAGTACATCGGGTGACATGCACAAAATGGAATTTTAAGGTTTATCTTGGATGTGTCAGTAGGTTTATCTGACACACTTAAAACAGTTTTTATCTAAATTATCTTCATCATACGATGTATTGGTAGGCATGGTACACACCGGTCTCTGAGATATTAAGAAGTAATTTAAATACCTGTCTATGATCCTGTGGTCAACACCTTGTGATGTACGACTCTAAGTCTTAATTCCTTAGCATAGCTTGACATACTTCCATTTTTGGATCGTATATCTGAGATCTTTTGGGGGAGTATGCTGATTGTTTCCTCTGTTGTACGTAAGTGCAGACCTGGTCTCAATTCAACTTACTCTCAAAACTAAGCAAACGTGAGTCAATGCACTTGCAAAGTCTTAAATTTAAGGTACTAAACAAGGTCGCCACAAATTTGGTTTGACTGCGTTTGGTTTTGCTTACACCTGAATCAAGTTATGTTGCTCTGTTGTACGCAAGTACAGACCTGTCACCGCTGGCTTGATTCTTAAAATTGATTCTCTTATATTCTTTCTGAATTTGGAAACTATGTTCATGTCTAAGTTATAGGGGTATATCTATGGTGGGGATCACGGTGAACTATTAATACTAACAATAAAAGGTTAACTCGCTGACACGGATGTAACATGTTTAAGTGGAAAAACAATACCAATAATCGTCTTGAAATAATTTTTATAAAAGATGTTTTAAATGTGCCACGTAAATTTAAAGTGGACAAATATACTGATGATCGAAATAACACTTACTATTCCTAATAAATGCATGTTATTCCGATATGATCCCTAATCAGACAAAACAACTCCGTCACCAAAAATAGAGTGTTAGTAATTTTATTCTGTTGAATTTTTTACTTTTTGCGATATTAAAGAAAATACCAAAAAGATTTTTTAATTTTATGCTTTATTTTTATTCTATGTTCTTTTTACCAAGTCATGAGTCATTTGGAAATTATTTGCTAAAATAACGAGTAAACGGTTTTTGAAAATTCAAAATTGAATCCAAACTGCTCTATGCGACGTCCCTCTCGTCGTCGCTTGCGACGTCCCAGTCTACGTCGCACATAGGGTTAGACTATATAAAGTCTCAACCGCGACGTAACTCGTCACACTATTCACTATTCACCTGCGACGTAGCCTGCGACGTACCATTTGGCGATTTGCGACGTAGCACTTTTTCGAGTAACTTTGTGATTCTTAGCTGTTTTCATTCCGATCCATTCACGTAGTTTTGATCTACTCGTTATTCCGCACACTTAGGTACCATTTTTACCTCTTTTCACCGTGTATATTTCGTTTAATTGTTATATATATATAGCGGTTGAGGAGGGTTTCGGGTTTGGGATGAATTACCTGTGTAAATGTGTGATAAACATAGTATAAATTATGTTTTCATGATCACCGTTTAAAGCCGCACCTTGTGGTGTGTTTTGTTTTGAAAACCCCTAAATTCGAAAGTTAGGTTTTCTGGGTTGGGGACGACTGTTCGTCGGTTCGACGTACGCTGCGACGTCGTGGCCTACGTCGCTATTGCTTAATTATTATCACTTGTCTACGTCGCCCTTCCCTACGTCGCTTTTTACTGCGACGTCCTACGCGACGTCCCTCACTACGTCGCTACTTTTATTAATGTGATTAAATTCACAATAAATTGCAAAATGCGACGTCCTTCTTGACGTCGCTCGAATTTTCTGCGACGTCAGGCATTACGTCGCTTTTTCAATTTATTCTGATTTTTGGCGACGCACTATTCTACGTCGCTCTGTGTTACTGCGACGTCAGTGGCTACGTCGCTAGTTCCAGGAATTTTATAAAGGTTTTACAAAAAAATGTAACATTTTTTGCTAATCTTTTTCGAGTTGCAATCTGTTTCTGTTTTTGCAGATATGGCTTTGATTTTTGAGGCGCGTCATAATACGGCTGCTTACCTTGCTGACACTTCTGATAAAGCTGCACCGTATCGACAAATGATTGCATTTTTGAGACGCTCAAGGGTATTCCACGCCATTTCCTATAACACTGTGGTTTTTGGAAATCTGGTCAACCCTTTCTGGAGAAACGCAAACGTTGTTACTGATAACAACGTTCGACGACTGGTCTCTACAGTTCTTGGTACGGAAATCACTATCACAGAACAGAGTATTCGGGAACTTTTACAGCTGAACGATCAACCGAATATGCCAGTCGGTTTTGATCATGTTTTCATTTCGGGAGCTATGCAAAGGATTGGATATCCCGGGATTCCCACTGATCAGTATAGGAAAGCGAATCTCACACGTGTTTGGAGATATTTGATGCACGTGATTATAGTTTGTTTGGGCAATAGGAAAGGTGGAACGGATGGTATGAGCCGAAGTCTGGCTTCTGCCATGTTAGCGTTAGTGTACAACAAGCCGTTCAACTTCTCGGGTTTTATCTTCAAGGCTATGGTCGACAATGCAAACGCAGGGGATCAGAAATGGGTATTATATCCGAGATTTGTTCAGTTGCACATCAATCGTTATCATCCAGATCTTCAGGCACAGGGTGATATCGATCAGCAACTAAAGATTTCACCGATGATGAGTCGGATCTTTACCATTTGTGCAGGGTATGAGAAAGGGGTTGAGGCACCAAGGGATGTTCCCTTATTTGGTGCTATTGTGGATGAGCATTACGTAGCGCCACCGGAACCTCAGTATATGGACATTCCGGCACCACAGCAGCCGCAGCAACCGCTCGTGAACATTCCTGTTCAAGCTGCGGGGGAGAATGTGGATGCTCTTTTGGAGAACATTGAACAATTCGGGCACGTTGACTCGGACAACCCAGCATCTCATGACACTGTTGAGAGTTCTGATTCTGAAGATACGGCAAATGTAGGTCCTCAGGATGGTGGTCCGACGCCTGAGCATTCAGATGGTACTGTTCCGCATCCCTCTGAGATGGAACGTATCAGGCTTACCGATTCATTCAGATATCTGAGGATTAAGCGTCGGATCAGACAAGGACGTAAGTATGTACCTCCAAGGGATACTGGGAAACGTACACGAGATGGTGATGATTCTGACGATGAAACTTATCGTCCTCGTCGTCGTGTTCGTCGTTCCTCGTCTGCAAGAACTCCAGTCAACCCATCGCCGCAAGCTGATTTTGAGATTCAACCGACTCCAGCATTCATGCAAAAGATTATGGATGATATGCAGAAGATGAAGCAAAAGCTGGAGGCTCAAGATGAAAAGATTGCTGAACAAGCTGCGCTGATCGAGGTTCAATCTAAGGAGCTTGAGGAAACGAAGCTTAGGGTTCATGTTTTGGAAGGCAGGTTACTTGCCTCGGGGGAGTCTGGGTCTGGGGTACCCAATTTAGAGTCAAGAGAACCTGCGTCTGTAAACCCCAACCCTGTACTTGAAAATGTTAATGAAAATATTTCTGTTTTGGATTACTTTTGTGTTGATGATATTCCAGGGCAACCGAGACCGCTGGCCGTTGATTATTCATTCGCTGACTTATCGTTTATTCAGAGAATGGCCAGTGGAGTTGGCTCTGAGGAAGAAACGGAGAATGTTTTTGAGATGAATGAGGATGTTTCGATTGAAGAAGAACAGTTGAATTCAGATGAAACGTATGATGATGCACAATCTGGAGAAGCTTACGATGGTGCACCGATTATAGAATCTGATTCAAGTGAAGATGAGATGCCTGCTAAAGCTCAACATGGAGAATCAAGTTCTGCTGCAACTCCAGCTTCAGAGACACAGGCACCGGACTCAGCAGCTCAAGAATCTACGGATGTTCCTAAGAAGAAATTGACTGCTGAAGAAAAGAGAGAAAGAAATAAGCAATGGTGGCCTAAGGGACGCAATCCAGTTCCTATTCCAGTTAAATGTCAAGTTTATCGAGTTAGTCGAAATTACACTGGAGTTATCAGAAGCTGGAAATGTCAGAGAAATTTGTTTATGATAAAGAGAAGGGATGGAGTTCAGTACTTCAGAATGCGTTTTGATAGATTGAGCTCGTTGCCGAAAGGAGAAATAAATCGTTTAGCTCAATTGAATCTGATCAATCCGTTCGAGAATGATTATGCTGAGTTTATTCAGAGGAACTTACGTCGAGAGGTTTTGTCAAAGAAGTATAATAAGTTGAAACCGACGTTAGGTACTCAATATACATTCAAGAAAAAGATTGATCCAGCTACGAAGCGTCCGATCGTTAGAGTTCATTATCCGCCTGCAAAATGTTTGACTGAGATACCTCTGGAACCTGTTCCTTATTATTTTCTGCGAAGATTCGTTAAATGGGAACTTGATCCACAGACTGGTGAAGCGATTATTACTTTTGTTCCAGATTCTGAACCGTGGCCAGAAATTGGAGGTATATGGAATTTAAGGCAAGCAATGTTCAGAATATATGATCCGATGAGTTTGATTAATCTTCATGAAAAAGATTTGAGAAAACTCTACGACAATCGGATTCGGGTCGGTGAAAAGAATGAATTCAACAAATGTTTAGCCGAACAGTTTTATAATGTAGTTACAGTTTGTGTGGCTAATGGAATTCACGCTGACGGCCAATTTCCTACGGGCTGGGTTTAAAGATGATTTTTGAAGACCAAGCTGAAGACACGGGGGAGTTTGTTGGTACATGTTTGTGTCTGTCAGTTGGTCTAGCTCGTAGTTTGTATTTAGAATTAGAATTCCTGATTCCTGCGACGTTGCGTGTAACGTCGCAGGTGCGACGTCAGGTATTGGGCCTGCGACGTAGTCAACGTCGCATGGGCTTGGGCCTGCGACGTCGTGTGCGACGTCGCAGGTGCCAGATTTTGTATAAATTCGTATTTTCGTTTTCAGTTTAGGGTTGACGAAACCCTAAACGCCATTTGTCGAAATCCCTGTAATCTGATCGATTATAAATCAATATAATACGTTTCGTTTGATAATTATTGCGTATTGATTATTTGTGTGATTGTTTGATTAGTCAATTGTTGTTTCCGCCATCAATTGATTGACTCGGTTCGTACAGATCCAAGGTTAGGGACAAACAAAAAGGTCAACCAAAAGGTTGGTGAATCTCACAGGTTTATATGTACAGTAGTAAACAGTTTGCGTAAATCAGTAAGTAAATCATTCACAATAGTAAAACAGTAAAGTATAATTGTACAATAGTAGTAAGTCAGTAATCAAGTATTTCACCAAGTATTTCATAAATACAGTAAGGTCAGTATAGTTGGTCATATCATGCCATGAGCCATCATAGTCGAAGCTTAACACGTCTGTAATTTGCCCCCGTGAGTACTAATCCAAAAATACTCATATGAAACGAATAAGAAACGCATGTTTAGACACTTGCGGTTCGTGGTGGCGCTACCACCCCAGGCGGGGATTGTCAGTCCCATATGGATCCATATACTAAAATTCGCGCTTATCGTATAACTGACGACTATGATTCAGAGGACTTCATTGGATTAACAGTAAACTCATGCTATTCGGTAAGGTAATACGTCGGTAAGTAAGTAATTCAGTAAGACAATACATTTGTAAATGTATTCAAGTCAGTAGTAAATAAGTCGGTATAACAATACATATTGTATATGTATTACAGTCAGTAAGTAAATAAGTTTGTAAAACAATACATTTGTAAATGTATTAAAGTCTGTAAAATAATACATTTTGTACTTGTATTAAAGTCTGTAAAATGATACATTTTGTACTTGTATTAAAGTCAGTAAATCAATACAGTTTGTACTTGTATTCAAATCGGTAAAACAATACATTTTGTACTTGTATTCAAATCGGTAAAACAATACATTTGTAAATGTATTTAGTAATTCAAGTAATCTTAGTAAACAATCACTTTCAGTAAACAAGTACATACAGTAAACAAGTATATTCAGTAACAATACATTTAGTAAACAAGTGATGCATCTCCCCCAAAGTAAAACAGTAAAAAGGGGCAGTGAGACTCACCTGTTGAGCAAGCAATCCTAAAGTGCGCGTGTGTAGCAACGTAATCTCCTAATGTCCTATACACGCGATATTATATAATTGTAAGTGTACGTTTAATAAATCATTCGTTGCACGTAAGTATATATATCGATATACTTATTAGTTGAATATATATATTTTTATATATATTACTTGTCGTCCTTGAATATATGTATATATATACATATAATTGTAGTTGTCTTTTCAAAAACATAATTTGTTTGTTACGAACGTTGATTTCGTATATATATATATACGTATATACATACCAAAACATAGTTTGTATAAAAGTATTTTTATCCGTTCTAAATGTTTTCCATATCATTTAATGACTCTCTATATAGTTACTACGCGTTATGCACCTAGTTCAAACCATTATGCACCTAGTTTTCCATTATGCACCTAGTTCAAACCATTATGCACCTAGTTCAAACCATTATGCACCTAGTTTTTCCATTATGCACCTAGTTTTTCCATTATGCACCTAGTTTTCCATTATGCACCTAGTTTTTCCATTATGCACCTAGTTTTCCATTATGCACCTAGTTTTCCATTATGCACCTAGTTTTTCCATTATGTACCTATTGTAAATTTGGGTCCTGGAGATCCGCCGGATCATGGCTGGATCAAGTAAAAAGGTAGGTTTTGGAATGATCCGCCATTTCACAGTATGATCCGCCGGATCAACTATCTGATCCATCAGGGCCTGATTCCAGGGTCTGTTGGTGCAGGAAGTTTACAAAACCAGTTTTAAATCCAATTTCCGCAACCAATAACTTAATACTAAGCTAGTACATGTTATACTAAGTAATTTAAACATGAAATAAAAAGGAAAACAAAATGGTTTCTTACAATTTTTGAAAACGAAACGGGTGGTGATGATGAGGATGATCCGATGATGAAGATGATGATTTTGAAGCTAGATGATGATGATGATGTTACTGATCTTTGTTGTTGTTGTTGTTTGAATTGGAACGAGAGAGAGAGCAGAGAAGAGAAATATAGATTGAATGTGTGCGTGTGTGTGTTTGCATTATTGAGGTCGGGTGTATATACCGGCCTCAATAATTGAAGTTAGGTAGTATTTTTCGACCCGAGTTTGCGTACCCGATCGTAATGTAGTATAATATTTAAAAATGAAAATTTTCTAAATATTATTTCGTATACGTTTTTAAATTGAAATATTCTATAAAATTACTTTCAATGAGATATAAAAATATATCTTAGTTTAACTCAAAATACACGGATAGTTTTCTGTATCTGAAATGTATTTAAATTTCAAACGGAGTACGTAATTATTATCCTCAATAATAATACTAGATTTAAAAATGTTTTTCGCTTGCTTTCATTTTGAGTTTCTACGTTTTGTTAAATTCGTGTATTTGTGATTATTAATTAATCGTTTCGGTTTATATATATACATATATATATAATACTTGTGTACTTGAGTATTGACACGTATGTAATCACGTGTTTTAAAAGTTTAAATTATGAGCTAATTTTGGGTTATTTTGACCGGGTGTCACACTATATAATATGATGGTTATCAACAAAGCTTCCTTCTGTACAAATTATTTGATGGTTATCAACAAAGCTTCCTTATGTACAAATTACTAATGGCGTTTTATTTTCTTAAAATTATACATTTAAGTTGTATTTTATTGATCTTAATTATCCTTAATCCATTCAAATAATGTCAAGTCAGCATGACTTAGCAGGTTGAGTTATTTGTGCATAATGCTACCTCACAGGCCTGATTACCACATTCTTAGATTCTTAATATCAGTTTTTCCTAAATATTCCATTTGTTAATCTAATTGGCACATTAATTTTTTTATTCTTCATTAGTTGTTTTCCAGGTTTAAGTAGGCAAATGCGGGTATATTCGGATCATGCTAGGTTTATGCATTCCGCACTTGAGCTATCCAAGTGGGTTTGATATTGTGTGTGAGATGTTCAAATAACCTTTCTTTGAATGTGTCGTTACCTACAAGTTTGTTGTTGATTATTTTGCAGGCAATAAGTGTGGGATTCATGGATTAAGAGGCGATGGATTTTGTAGAGAAGAAAATGAAAATAGATCCCGAACTATCCTTGAATTTGGTGCAGAGAAACACTTGCACCTACCAGGTTGCTATATACTTTAAAGTATGCTTAAGCTTTATGACACGGATAGCTATTTCAAAAAATAGTCATCATTTATAAAACTATTGAACAATGAGTGGCAATTTTAACCCATTTATTTGAAACTTGGTGACAACATATATGGACAATTATTTATTGGTATAATAGGCCACATTTGGCTAATATGTGTCATTATTCACTCCTGATGTAGTGGAACCTCATAGATACAACTTAAGTATGTGCTTATTGATATTTTAATTGCAATTGTCTGCATAACAAAGAAAGCATATGACTGAATTGTCATGGTTTTATCTATGGAAAATTTGATTACAGGCCTTAACAACTGTGATCGAGTTGGAAGGCTTATAATTAGTGTATGTAATAGCAAGTCTCTTCCTCCTCCCTCTTCATCTTTTGCTTATTCATGGTCACATGTAAACTTATGTGTTTATGAATAAATGGATCGATCTATATAGACCTCGGGCTTTACTACGCCGGGTATACAAATAAGTTTTGTTTATAGCATGGATCTTGGATGTTTTGATGATGAGGGGCAATCCTTGATATAAATCAAATGACTTGCTGTGTACTGAGGTTTTTAATAAGAACTCATTTCATGTGTTATCAGTACAAATGTTTCCTTTTGCTAAATATATGTGTTTTACAAGTTGCTCGAGCACAACTCAAAGGATTCTTTTACGTTATGGCATATTAGAGGTTTCAAAGGGAATTTGACCCATGTTATCAAGTTTTTTTTGTAGTTCCTGATTGCTCTCGTGAACTTTGCAATATCAACCTTTGTTTTATGATAGCCATTTAACGGGCAACGTCCGAGTATAATACTAGTTAAGTTCTGTTGACAACGTGCTATTAGTGACGGCGCCGTAAATATACTTGAATTAATTTGGTTGCCAAAAAAATGTGCCAATTGTAAATAGGATTCTTAGGGAAAAGTTCAAAAAAAAAGAATGAGAAAAAAAATTGAAGAATTAAGGAGTCAATAGGATTTTCTCAATTTCAAAACCTCATTTTCATCTTTTTTGTAAAAAAAAAAAAAATTAAATATCTCACAAACAGTATGTTTATAAATTAACAAAATTACATATTGGGAATCAGCGTCTTTTTATCTTCGATTATATATCACAAGCTATAATTTCGACAAAGTTTTTTTTTCATTTTTTTAGGTTTTAAAATTTTGTAATGTGATATCACATATGATTTAACACTAGAAAATAATCACACCCGCTTATATCTCCGATTAAACTTTAAATTCAAATCATTGATGATTTAAAAATATTTAAACATGAAAAACTAAGTTGTAATCGCATTCGATTGAACATCAAATTATCAATCATATGTCATTAAAGAGTAATAAAATACGGATTTTCAAATCATTGACAATAATTATACAATTAAGTAAAAATCAAACTGAAATCATACATAAATTATCATATACCGGTAAATTGTTGATCAAATATCAATTATTAAATGAAAATTATATGTGATTATATAACAAATAACATGTGACTAAATGTACAACAAAGAATTATATGTGATTTTTAATAAAAACAAATGCAATTTTTAAAATTCTTTTTATAACTATTAATGTGGATGAATATTAAGGTGTATTCATGTGTTAATTAAAATATACCATGAATAAATAATCGTAAACGAATTTTAATTTTTTTATCTTTAATCACATGTGATTATATTGTATAACCCGGTAGAAAAAAAAAAAAAAAAAATTCGTCGAAAGTATAGCTTCTGACATCTTTAATCGAAGAGAAAAAGACGATGGTTCCGAATATGTAATTTTTATAATTTATGAACATACGGTTTGTGATATATTTAAACCTGGGGGTAAAAGTGAAAGTGAGTTTTGTAGAGAAATAGAGCAATCGTACTTGTTCTCTTATTCTTTACTTTTTTTGCATTCTTATTTTAACTCATCTCTGGATTCTTAATTAAGAGACTCTGTCTTACTATCGAGTAACGTACAATTATGTGGTTCTAAAGCTTGAATATATTAGTATTTATTGATTTATTGATTACGAATTCACTAGTGTTTTTGCTAACAATTTAACTAACGATAACGTTTGTAAAAAGAAATATTACTACAATATAATTTTGTACCTTGTTTTTAGTTTTATTTAATCCCATTGTCTAGTACATAAATTAAACATTAAAAGATAATGAAACAAATCGTTATCAAAAGATTGATGGGGCCTACTATATATACACCCGTTCCCCTTCTTTTCTCATCTCATACCTCTTTTCACTTATCTAACAATCACATCAAGTTTTTTTTTTCTACTTTCTATCTGTTACCCCTCTCTTTTTCTAATTCTTACCCCTAGGGGTGTTCATGAAACCGGAAAAACCGGCAAACCTAACCGTTTAAACCGGTCCGGTCTGGTTTTCTTTTTAGCGGTCCGGTCCACGGTTTAAAAAATACAAAACCGGATGTTCCCGGTCTGGTTTACGGTTTCTACTGATTATCGGACCGTTTAAACCGGACCGGACCGATTACTATATAATTTATATAATTATATAATTATGTAACATATATATATAATAATTTATTTACGGTAGGGATGAGCAAAAAAACCGAAATACCGAAACCGAACCGGTACCGAACCGGTACCGAACCGGACCGGTACCGACCGTTACAAATGGTATGGTATTCGGTTTTTGATTTGGGGCCAAAAAAAACCCGGTACCAACCGGTCGGTACCGGTTGGTACCATGCACACCAAAATACCTAAACCGAACCGGAACCGCACCGGACCGGTACCGAACCGGTACCAACCGATACAAATGGTACGGTATTCGGTTTTTGATTTGGGACCAAAAAAAAATCGGTACCAACCGGTTCGGTACCGGTATGGTACCAAGCTCACCCCTAATTTACGGGGTTAATAATGGTTTAATACCTAAACTTTCAACTTTTTTTCGTTTTAACACCTCAACTTTTTTTTTAATGTTTTAACACTCCAACTTATAGTTTGACCAAAACTTAATACCCAAACTTTCAAATTTTTTTCGTTTTAACACATCAACTTCTTTTTTAACGTTTTAACACTCCAACTTATAGTTTGACCACAATTTAATCCCTTTAGTTTGTTTGTCCATTTAAAATTACACTTCTGGATTTTTTTTGTTAACTCTTTAGTTTGAAATAATCAAGATTCGATTTGAATACACTAGAAATTCTTCTTATGTGTTGTCTATTTAATATGTATTCTATTAATCCTTCAAAGAATACTAATATTAGCTAACCTCGGGATCTCGAATGTTTAGCTAACCTCGTGATCTCGAATGTTATTATCATGTTAATTATAGTTTATTATTGTTATAATTCTAACTTATTACCTGGTCAGATTTTAATCAGGGTATTTATAACCGGTAACCTGCTGAATAGGTAATGTTGAAATAATTGACTAGAAATACCCATTTATCGTTTAATACCCATTTATCATTTTTTAGCAACATACATTCATTATAAATAACTTTTCATATAACTAGAAATATTATACACGAAAACATTATAAAAGTATATCGCTATCAAAATAAAACATTATACAATTAATTGTGATAACGCGTTACAATTAATTTATAAGCATTTAAATCATATATATGTACATATCAAAAAAATCCAGAAGTTTAATTTTAAACGGCCAAACAAACTAAAGAGATTAAACTGTGGTCAATAAGTTGGAGTGTTAAAATGTTAAAAAAGAAGTTTATGTGTTAAAACGAAAAAAAGTTGAAAGTTTGGGTATTAAGTATTGGTCAAACTGTAAGTTGGAGTGTTAAAACGTTAAAAAAAAAAAAAGTTGAGGTGTTAAAACGAAAAAAAGTTGAAAGTTTGGGTATTAAATCATTATTAACCCTTTATTTACGTATACTTAAAACATGTTATTTATCATATAAATTGTGTAGTTTGTAGTCTAGTCTTCAACAATAAACTATAAACTATCTATTATCATTTTTAGTAGTATTATTATATAATGAATTATTGTATTTTTGTATGTTTTGTTCAAATTTGATGAGTATAGAAGTCGTTGTGGAAGATGAAGTATAATTATTGTTATCGAATACGAATTAATGATGTTATAATGTTGTGTTGTTGTACGTATTTATTCAAGTTTTTTTTTTTTCATTTTTCAATTTTTAGCAAAAAGCGAAAAACCGCAAAACCGGCCAAACCGAACCGGTTTTCGCAGTTCGGTCCGGTCCGGACTATACATCTCAAACGGTCCGGTCCGGTCCGATTTGAATTCTGCCAAACTGTCAACTACCGGTCCGGTTTGAATTTTCGCCAAAAACCGGCCGGACCGGACCGTGAACACACCCCTACCTACCCCTGTTTATTCTAAAACTGAAACTGGTTCTGAACTGGGCTGTGACCGGTCTTAGAAAAGACTTGACTGAAAAATGACTGAACTGGTCTTAGGACTGCCTGACAGTTTGAAAAAGACAAAAAAGTGACATGGGGGTTTGGGACAGTAAAACTGGAGGTATGTTTAGAATACCCCAAAGATATAATGATAGAGTAGTTTTTGATTGTACGTCCGTAACACTATTAATTATGGAGTACTCGTATTTTTTTTATTTTTTTTTTTTCTATGAAATTTTCCTTTATATAGCCAAACGATCGAACAAGGACATAACACAATCCAAAATAACCAATACATAGCTAGAACACAAAGATACTTAATATGACCAGCACCGGTGATGACCAGAAACATTTTGTTCTAGTACATAGTGCATGCCATGGAGCCTGGTCCTGGTTCAAGCTCAAACCCCTTCTCGAGGCTGCGGGCCACCGTGTAACCTCCATTGATCTTGCTGCCTCAGGCACCGATACAAAAGTAATACAACAAGTTATCACATTTCACGACTACACTAAGCCGTTGCTAGACCTCCTGGCCACTATTCCACCTGCGGAGAAAGTTGTGCTTGTTGGCCATAGCCTCGGTGGTATCAACATAGCCCTTGCCATGGACATGTTCCCCCAAAAAATCTCGGTTGGTATCTTTATCTCTGCCTTCATGCCGGATTGCGTACATAGGCCATCTTATGTATTAGACCAGGTAATTACTACTTTTATATTCTTAATTAGCTGTTTATATATGATCATAAGACTGTTATGTATTCTGTTAGCACCGAGTTCCTGCCAAAGAAAATTTAAAATAAATATTTACTTTTTTTTATCATTAAACATTGTGATCTTGTGACGCGACATAATGGTCCCCTGTTTCTATAAGTTGTTGCATTCGAGTGGTTAGACCACTTGGGGCGTGGTCAAGCCTATTTTAGCCACCACGACGCCACAATGTTTGCAATGGGTATCGTGGTAGTGGGGCGTTGTGGTTGCAAAAACGGGGAAGAGAATGCTAAAAGTGGGGGCCTAATTTTTTTGTTCTTTATGAAATTTATTAATTTTTATTTTTTTCACATAAACAAAAATTAATTAGTGGGATCCACCTCCACAACACACCACAACCTTTTGTTACCTTTGAAGATGTTATGAGATAACACCATGTTATACTGACGTGATACTCACAACGCCCCATAACATGGTATTACCATTGCAAGTGGTTTTAGGAGCATCCTTCATTTTCCCTTTATTTTAAAATTTGTTTTCTTATGAGATTTCAGTACAACGAAAGAACTCCGGCTGAAGCTTGGTTGGACACACAGTTTTTGCCCTATGATACGAAAAACGATTCTGAAGTATCAACGATTTTGGGGCCAAAACTCATATCACAGAAGCTCTATCAGCTTTGCTCCAATGAGGTTATTGTTGTCACTCTTTATGTAGCCTTTTTGTTAAATGACACACAAATTAACATAATTCTCTAATATATTGGTGTACTTACAAATAAAAATTTCATATATAATGTAGGATCGCGAATTAGGACATATATTGATCAGGCCCGGATCATTATTTCTAAAGGATTTAGCGAATGCAAGCAATTACACAAAAGAAGGTTACGGTTCAGTAAAACGAGTTTACGTCGTCTGTGATGAAGATGAAGTCATCAAAAAAGAGTTCCAAGAATGGATGATTGATAATAACCCTGTTGATGAGGTGAAAGAATTGAATAGTGTGGACCATATGGCGATGATATGTGACCCAAAGCAACTAAGTGTTTGCCTCCTTAATATAGCCCTTTCATATGCTTAATATGTCGTCTTACTATATTCTTCTCTCGTTAAGAAAAAACTTAAAATTAATATATGTCTTATTATTTGTCGTGGATTTATCATCAAAAGGTAGTGAAGAAAGCGTGATCTTTGTATATTAATTTTATCCATGTCAAGTAATAATCGAAATATTACATTAAGATTATAAGCTTTAGTTGGTTTCCTTTGTATCAATTCCTGAAGTATGGTCCTAGCTTTGGTCCTAGCTTTTGAGTTTCCTACAATTTACAAAAAGGGAAAAAGGTTAGAGAAGTTGTTAGAAAACGTGAAGTTGTTTTCAAAAGGGGATAGACAAGTCAACTATTCATTCTAATAAATTCGCCGTTAACGTGCATTATTTTTTTTATGGTTTTGGATTAGATGAATGGGAGGCTTCAAGAGTGACGAAGGGGCATGTATGTCACACCCCCAAAATCGGTAATTGTGTTTATTTAAATGTTTAGCGGAAGCAAGTTATAATTTAGCGGAAGCATTTTGTTTAAACAGTTTAACAACGGGGTGATGACGTATCAATTGTGCATTCATTGTATCAGAGCATATGATCATACTGAACATAATATATTAAGGATGCCAGTTTAAAAGGTTGTTACAAAAGTAGTACGACTATGTAAGTCGTACAGTAATAATAAAGTTTAAAACATTTAAGTTTTACAATACATATGTTAAGATAAGATTTCATGAGTATAACTGCAATGTCTGCAGTAATACAGAGGAAATCCTCAAAAGCTGTCCCAAAATGTATGGCATCCTAAGTAGTCCAGGGTTGTCCATCCTGAATGCATGCGATTCATTACTTACGTAGCTAATTTCCTGTAAAACATAGAAGGAAAGTCGTCAACAAATATGTTGAGTGAATTCACAGGTTTTGTATAAATATGTGGTATGTTATACCATTTGTGTTTAAGTTATTGAAATGTTATTCAATAAATAAATGTTTGTGTAACACCCGTCAAACTAGGACTAGTAATTAGTGCCTAATCATATGTTAATACATGTAATTAGTTCCTTGTTAGGCTAATTAATGTATCGAATTATATATATTGTTGAATATATACGAAAATGCGATTTGATTAAATCGTACGCAATTTAAATCGGATGTATTTCGATTCTATTTTATATGGACGTTGGTGACAAAATTTTATTAAATAACGGTTTATGTCAAAAATATTATTATTAAAATATTTCGTATCGTACAATCAGGAATTACATAATTTAAAACGTAAAACGGGCAAACCAAATAAAATAAATTACAACTTATAACTCAAAATAAAGTGATTAGTAAAATAATTAAACAAACTATCGCGTAAAAATTCGTAATCTAAAACTTATAATTAAAACGTAAAATAATTATTTAACGTCTAAACGACGGAGCAAACGAACACCACACGGAACGCGGGGCGAAAAACTGGAAATGGGGATAACCCCACCTCCACCTCCTCTTTTCTTTCATTTATTTCCTTTCCTCTCTCTCTCCTTCATCTTTTTCTCTCAAACTTTCATCACCAAAACTCACTAAAAATCGCAAATAGCAACATCAAACGACCTTGGATCTCATTATCACTTTGGAAGAAAACGACCACCGCGACACGATCTATCATCCTATCTTTTCGGATTTCTCATCCGACAATTTGTAAGTTTCCGACAAATCCCGAAATCTCTCGTTTTTAAGTGTTTTCACTTTCTAGTAGTTTGTAACAACTTATAATGTCCCTATAAGGGTTGGGTAAAAGTTTTGGACCGAACGGAAACCGAAAAACTCATTTTCGACACATTTTCCGGCCAACAGACCGCTACGTCGCATTTGGCCCAGAATTTATGCGACGTCAGCTTCTACGTCGCAAAACCCCTCGTGACGTCGCATAGTGCGACGTCAGTCACAACGTCGCATTAGATTGCGACGTCGCATATAGCGACGTTAGCCTTAACGTCGCCAATACCTCGCCACGTCGCACTTAGCGACGCAAGCCCCTACGTCGCAGAAATCACCTACGTCGCGTTAGCGACGCAGCACCCTACGTCGCATTAAATTGCGAAACGTCGCCTTTAGCGACGTCATACTCAACGTCGCAGTCCTACCTGCGACGTCGCACCCAACGTCGCACAAACCAGAACCTCAAAAACACAGATTTTTACTAAGTGTCGAGACTCGAAATTTATCACTCGATTTTACCCAAATTCAGATCCAGATGCGTTTTTCGTCAAAGCAATATAGTAGAAATAAAAATTTTCCAAGCTGACCTGGCAGCTCGACCCCAGCCAGGGGCTCTGCCCCTTGGACCCCGCCAGGGGCTGCCGCCCCTTGGACCCCGCTACCAGGGGCGCTGCCCCCGGACCCCCGTACTTGGATTTCGTAACGGCTTCTAAAACACAATCAAAACACATTTTTCAAGTAAAACGCCACGAAATCAAAATAGTAATAATTGAGATTATTATTACAAATCCGTCACCAACGGGCCGTACACTTTTCAAACACTTAAACGTATCAACCAAATAGTGGAGATTTGGACATTATAGTTGGATGAACAACTACTGGGGTGATCTTTTGAGATACCCAATCATATTTATAACCATCGCGTGTCGTGGACACCCTCAGGTTACAAGTCTTTGGACTTCATTTCGGCTAATCAACTTACGTTTGTTTAAACGCTTACAGACTCAGGTGAGTCTCATAGCCCCTCTTTTACTGTTTTACTCAGGGGTGTGATATATTGCTCAACTTTTAACATGTGAACGCAAGTACAAACATTTCATATACTACATGAGTTTTTCGAAACTAATCATTTTAAAGTCCTCCGTCAGCATAGTTGTTAATACGTTGTAGCGTGAATATTAGTATATGGTACCATATAGGATTGACCCTCCTCGTTCGGGTTAGCAAGCACTAACCGGGTAAACGGACGTACTAATATTTGGGAAGACGAATGTTGATTAGGCATTCGTGGAGGCACCTCGCCCGGAATTCTCTATAGGGGACCCGGCCTTCGAGTTAAGCTCAACTATGTGCTCATGGCTGTATACACGATGATTATCATTTAATTGCTGGATGCAATTCATTATTCAATTGCTGGATGCAATTCATTATTTAAATCTTGCGGTTCATACGATATTACTTGATTTCAAACCTGTGAGCTCACCAGCTTTATAGCTGACCTTTTAGCATATATCGCAGGTACCAAGCAGTAGGATGTTTCTGCTTCAGGATTTAGCTCGAGTCAGCATACAGACGATTGAGATTTTCTTGCATTAGTATATTTTGTATAAGTACTTATGTACCGAAATCTCATTATACTTAACTCGAGCTATGTAAAGCTTTAAATGTTGTAAACATTTCAATTATCAATATATTTTGCTAAAACGACGCATATAGAGTCGTTTGCTATTTATCTTTGTGCTTTGTTATTGATTAGTAACACCCAAATCAAGCTTCCGCAAATCATTAAATTTGGGGGTGTTACAGATTGGTATCAGAGCCTAAGGTTATAGTGAACTAGGTTGCATTTAGTGAGCCTAGACTATGACCATTAGGCAGTATTCCTTATTAGGTATGACTGGTTCAGGGATTACAACATACGAGTTTAATTTAACATAGCCTGATCAACTATGTACAATTAAGCAAAGATGATGTAAGATCTGAAAGTAGTTATGGCTGAACAGGATACAATAGAAGACTCTGACCTCGAGAGAACCGAGACTTAAACATGTTTATGCTAGACACTCAATAGGCTATATTATATAGGAACTATATGAATATAGGCCTCAATCTTACTAACGCTTTGTCTCAGAAATGGCAAACACACCATCAAATTCATCTCGTTCTCAATCCGGGTCGCAGAACCCAAGGGTAGCAAGGAGGAACTCCAGGTTGCCTCGAGCTGGCCCGTACCCCACTCACATCGCCTTACCAGCCTTAGCCGCCAGGGTGAACCAACACGAGCAGCGACTTCGCACCATGGATGTCGTGTTGCAGGAAACCAACGAAAACTGGAGACTTACATCTCTTGAACGCATCGAACAAGTCTCCGACGACCTTGAAACCACAAACAACAACATGGATGTCCTTCGCAACCAAATTATAGAAATAAGGGTGGAAAATGCCCTTCTGCAACAAAGGATGGATGAATGTGTGCAACGCTCACTTGAGGCAGAAGAATATGCGCGTGGACTAACACAACGACTTGCACTAGCAGAAGACAACGCCCGACAAGCTAGCAGGCTTGCAAACACTGTGGACCGTCTTGTCACGATGATGGAACAAATTAATCTACGTCAAGACTAGTGTAGTCTTTGTCTTGTAATCTATCCTGTAATCTAGTAACTATCTACGCGCTACTCTATAATTCAGTCGGATGTAACAATTCCCGACATCTTTTGTAATACATCTGTAGGATGTAACCTTTGAACTCGTATTAGCTATCAAATATTTCTTGTTGTTCAACTCATATTAATTGCCATAATTCTTTTTCATATTGATGTTATGTATTACCACCTTTATACATGTACATCTGAAATAAATACAACTTTCTTACAAAATCTCATGTATCTTCATTTCTTTTATTGAAGAATCATGCCGCCAAAGACACGACCTTACACAGATGCTCAGATCACGTCACTCATAACCCAGGCTGTTACTGAAGCCTTGGCTCGGAATACCCCACCCAACTCCACAAGAAACAGCGATACCGCTGGAACCTCTGCCGTCAAACCTTGTTCTTACAAGGACTTCCAAAGCTGCAAACCCTCGAGCTTCAAGGGTTCTGAAGGAGCCATCGGACTGATCAGATGGTTCAAGAAAATGGAAACTATTTTCCGTGTTAGTAAATGCGCGGAGAACGACAAAGTAAACTTCGCCACCTGCTCTCTTGAAGATGATGCCCACTCTTGGTGGAATTCATATACCCAATCAGTGGGTGCTGACATTGCCTACCAAATCACTTGGGAGGAATTGAAAGCCAAACTCACTGCCAAGTACTGCTCTATCGCCAAACTCCAAAAGCTGGATGAGGAGTTCTGGAACTTAAAGGTTCAGGGTGGTGACATCGATGGTTATACCACCAGGTTTCAACAACTAGCTGCTCTCCGCCCAGCTATGGTAAGCACTGAACCTGATAAAATCAGGAAGTACGCCCTTGGTCTCCCTGATTTTGTTCGGGGACACGTCATCTCTTCCAAACCAACCACCATTGACGGTGCAATCTCATTGGCCCAAGACCTGATGTCTATGAGCCAAGATTCTGAACCACCCACTTCATCCTCCCAAAACAACAAACGCAAGTGGTCTGACTACCACAACAACCACTCCAACCAACAAAACAAGAAACCCGACACCATCAAAGCTTACAACACCACCACTGACATCATCCGGGGTTACACGGGGAGCAAACCATATTGTCCCAAGTGCAGCCGTCACCATGAGGGTTCCTGTGGTCCCTTTTGCAACAACTGCAAGAGGTACGGCCACCTCACCAAAGATTGCCGCTCACCTGCCAACAACAATTCCAGCAACAACACCAGACCACCCAAAGTATGCTTTGAGTGTGGGAAACCTGGGCATTTCAGGGACTCGTGCCCAAAACTGAAGAACAACAACAACAACAACCGCAACAACAACAACAACAACACTCGCAGCAGAGCTTTCGTCATCAAATCTGGGGACGCCCGCCAGGACCCGAATGTGGTCTCGGGTATGTTCCTCCTCAACAACTTAAATGCTTCTGTTCTATTTGATACTGGTGCTGATAGAAGCTTTATCTCCGATGACTTTTGCCCATTACTTGACATCACTCCTGTTGCCTTAGATGTTAAGAACACTGTAGAGCTAGCAAATGGAAAACTTGTAGAACCCACCAGTGTGATACCTAATTGCACTTTAAACCTATCTGACGAAACCTTTTCGATCGATCTTATACCCATTGAAATCGAAAGTTTCGACGTCATTATTGGAATGGACTGGTTGTCCAAGCATCGAGCTGAAATTGTTTGTCACGATAAAATTGTCCGTATCCCACTCGCCGTTGGTGGAACCTTGATCATACAGGGGGAGACCGGTGGGACGGGACTCAATATAATCTCCTGCTTAAAAACCCGAAAATTTCTGAGAAAGGGTTACCCTGCCATACTCGCACACATCATGGAGAAGACGTCGGAGGAGAAACGACTTGAGGATGTGCCGATTGTTAGAGACTTTCCCGAAGTCTTTCCGGAAGAACTACCTGGTCTACCTCCGTCTAGACAGGTTGAGTTCTCAATCGATCTCGTGCCGGGTGCCGCACCGGTGGCCCGCGCACCATACCGTTTAGCCCCATCCGAACTTCAGGAGTTGTCCTCTCAGTTACAGGAACTTCTGGATCGAGGATTCATTAGACCGAGTTCTTCACCTTGGGGAGCTCCGGTCTTATTTGTCAAAAAGAAGGACGGTTCATTCCGAATGTGCATCGACTATCGAGAGTTGAATAAATTGACCGTCAAGAACCGTTATCCACTTCCTCGCATTGATGATCTATTCGACCAACTTCAGGGTTCAAGTTTCTACTCAAAAATTGACCTGCGATCAGGTTATCATCAGTTACGAGTTCGCGACACCGATATTCCAAAAACTGCTTTCAGAACTCGTTACGGGCACTACGAATTCCAAGTGATGCCCTTTGGTCTAACCAACGCACCGGCTGTATTCATGGACCTCATGAACCGGGTGTGCAAACCTTACCTCGATAAGTTTGTCATTGTCTTTATCGATGACATACTCATTTACTCGCGCAACGAGCAAGAACATGCGCAACACCTCAGAACCATCCTTGAACTACTTAGACACGAGGAGCTTTATGCTAAATTCTCTAAGTGTGAGTTCTGGATCCAAACTGTTCAATTTCTTGGGCACGTGATCGACAGTCAGGGAATTCACGTGGACCCATCAAAAATCGAGGCTATCAAAGACTGGCAAGCACCCACCTCTGCAACTGAAGTACGACAATTCTTGGGTCTTGCTGGGTACTATCGGCGATTTATCGAAAATTTCTCTAAAATAGCTCAGCCACTCACGGTACTGACACAGAAGGACAAAAGGTTCGATTGGACCGGGAAACAAGAGTCAGCGTTCCAACTTCTGAAACAAAAGCTTTGCAGTGCCCCAATTCTATCACTACCCGAAGGCACCGATGACTTCGTGGTATACTGCGATGCTTCTCACCAAGGTCTCGGTTGCGTGTTGATGCAACGAGACAAGGTCATTGCTTATGCCTCACGACAGCTGAAAATTCACGAAAAGAACTACACCACTCATGATCTTGAACTTGGAGCTGTCGTTTTTGCTCTCAAAATCTGGAGACATTATCTCTACGGCACTAAGTGCACCATCTTTACCGATCATAAAAGTCTCCAACATATCCTCGATCAGAAGGATCTCAATATGAGGCAACGTCGATGGGTCGAGTTGCTTACCGATTACGATTGCGAGATCAAGTACCATCTAGGGAAGGCTAATGTTGTAGCCGATGCCCTCAGCCGAAAGGAACGACCAAAACCACTTCGAGTCCGAGCCCTCAGTATGACCATTCATAACAATCTTACCATTCGAATTCATACCGCTCAGATCGAAGCCCTGAAACCGGAAAACATCAAAAACGAAGCCTTGCGTGGTATTGACAAACAATTCGAAATCAGACCTAACGGGATTAGGTATTTCTCAAACCGAATCTGGTTGCCCAGTTTTGGGAACCTAAGAGACTTGGTGATGGACGAGGCTCACAAGTCTAAATATTCTATCCATCCGGGATCCGATAAGATGTACCACGGTATCAAGGAATTTTACTGGTGGCCGAACACGAAAGCCGAAATCGCCACTTATGTCAGCAAGTGTCTTACTTGCTCGAAGGTCAAAACCGAACATCAGAAACCTCCTGGTTTACTCCAACAACCTGAAATCCCTGAATGGAAATGGGATCAAATTGCCATGGATTTCATAACCAAACTACCCAAGTCGTCGAATGGTTGCGATACCATTTGGGTGATCGTTGACCGCCTCACCAAATCTGCTCATTTCCTGGCAATCAAGGAAAGCGATAAAATGGAACGCCTTACACAGATATACATCAAGGAAATCGTTTCTCATCACGGTGTTCCAATCTCGATCATCTCTGACAGAGATGCCCGTTTCACCTCTCACTTTTGGCAATCACTTCAAAAAGCTTTGGGTACCCGTCTCGATATGAGTACCGCGTACCATCCTCAAACCGATGGCCAAAGTGAACGAACCATTCAAACCTTGGAAGATATGCTACGCGCCTGCGTAGTTGATTTCGGTACAAACTGGGAAAAACATCTACCGTTGTGCGAATTCTCGTACAATAACAGCTATCACGCCAGCATTAAGGCTGCACCTTTTGAGGCACTGTACGGTCGTAAGTGCCGATCACCGATCTGTTGGACTGAAGTGGGAGATAGTCAACTCACTGGTCCTGAACTCATTCACGCCACCACTGAGAAAATTGTGGAAATCCAAAACAGACTCAAAGCCGCACGTGATCGTCAGAAAAGTTATGCTGACGTGAGACGCAAACCACTCGAATTCCAAGTTGGGGATCGAGTACTCTTAAAAGTATCGCCTTGGAAAGGCGTCATCCGTTTTGGCAAACGCGGGAAGTTGAATCCCCGGTACATCGGGCCTTTTGAGATCCTCGAACGGATTGGCCCCGTAGCGTATCGATTGCAGCTGCCGTCCGAACTCAGCAGCGTGCACCCTACTTTTCATATTTCAAATCTGAAGAAGTGTCTATCTGATGAGACACTTATCATTCCATTAGATGAAATTCGTGTTGACGATAAACTTCATTTCGTTGAGGAACCCGCTGAAATTATGGACCGTGAGGTCAAACAACTGAAACAAAGTCGTATTCCCATCGTCAAGGTCAGATGGAATTCGCGGCGTGGTCCGGAATTCACCTGGGAACGGGAAGACCAAATGCGACTCAAATATCCTCAACTTTTCACTGATTCTACATCAAACACGACTTTGAACTAAATTTCGGGACGAAATTCTTCTAACAGGGGGAGAATGTAACACCCGTCAAACTAGGACTAGTAATTAGTGCCTAATCATATGTTAATACATGTAATTAGTTCCTTGTTAGGCTAATTAATGTATCGAATTATATATATTGTTGAATATATACGAAAATGCGATTTGATTAAATCGTACGCAATTTAAATCGGATGTATTTCGATTCTATTTTATATGGACGTTGGTGACAAAATTTTATTAAATAACGGTTTATGTCAAAAATATTATTATTAAAATATTTCGTATCGTACAATCAGGAATTACATAATTTAAAACGTAAAACGGGCAAACCAAATAAAATAAATTACAACTTATAACTCAAAATAAAGTGATTAGTAAAATAATTAAACAAACTATCGCGTAAAAATTCGTAATCTAAAACTTATAATTAAAACGTAAAATAATTATTTAACGTCTAAACGACGGAGCAAACGAACACCACACGGAACGCGAGGCGAAAAACTGGAAATGGGGATAACCCCACCTCCACCTCCTCTTTTCTTTCATTTATTTCCTTTCCTCTCTCTCTCCTTCATCTTTTTCTCTCAAACTTTCATCACCAAAACTCACTAAAAATCGCAAATAGCAACATCAAACGACCTTGGATCTCATTATCACTTTGGAAGAAAACGACCACCGCGACACGATCTATCATCCTATCTTTTCGGATTTCTCATCCGACAATTTGTAAGTTTCCGACAAATCCCGAAATCTCTCGTTTTTAAGTGTTTTCACTTTCTAGTAGTTTGTAACAACTTATAATGTCCCTATAAGGGTTGGGTAAAAGTTTTGGACCGAACGGAAACCGAAAAACTCATTTTCGACACATTTTCCGGCCAACAGACCGCTACGTCGCATTTGGCCCAGAATTTATGCGACGTCAGCTTCTACGTCGCAAAACCCCTCGTGACGTCGCATAGTGCGACGTCAGTCACAACGTCGCATTAGATTGCGACGTCGCATATAGCGACGTCAGCCTTAACGTCGCCAATACCTCGCCACGTCGCACTTAGCGACGCAAGCCCCTACGTTGCAGAAATCACCTACGTCGCGTTAGCGACGCAGCACCCTACGTCGCATTAAATTGCGAAACGTCGCCTTTAGCGACGTCATACTCAACGTCGCAGTCCTACCTGCGACGTCGCACCCAACGTCGCACAAACCAGAACCTCAAAAACACAGATTTTTACTAAGTGTCGAGACTCGAAATTTATCACTCGATTTTACCCAAATTAAGATCCAGATGCGTTTTTCGTCAAAGCAATATAGTAGAAATAAAAATTTTCCAAGCTGACCTGGCAGCTCGACCCCAGCCAGGGGCTCTGCCCCTTGGACCCCGCCAGGGGCTGCCGCCCCTTGGACCCCGCTACCAGGGGCGCTGCCCCCGGACCCCCGTACTTGGATTTCGTAACGGCTTCTAAAACACAATCAAAACACATTTTTCAAGTAAAACGCCACGAAATCAAAATAGTAATAATTGAGATTATTATTACAAATCCGTCACCAACGGGCCGTACACTTTTCAAACACTTAAACGTATCAACCAAATAGTGGAGATTTGGACATTATAGTTGGATGAACAACTACTGGGGTGATCTTTTGAGATACCCAATCATATTTATAATCATCGCGTGTCGTGGACACCCTCAGGTTACAAGTCTTTGGACTTCATTTCGGCTAATCAACTTACGTTTGTTTAAACGCTTACAGACTCAGGTGAGTCTCATAGCCCCTCTTTTACTGTTTTACTCAGGGTGTGATATATTGCTCAACTTTTAACATGTGAACGCAAGTACAAACATTTCATATACTACATGAGTTTTTCGAAACTAATCATTTTAAAGTCCTCCGTCAGCATAGTTGTTAATACGTTGTAGCGTGAATATTAGTATATGGTACCATATAGGATTGACCATCCTCGTTCGGGTTAGCAAGCACTAACCGGGTAAACGGACGTACTAATATTTGGGAAGACGAATGTTGATTAGGCATTCGTGGAGGCACCTCGCCCGGAATTCTCTATAGGGGACCCGGCCCTCGAGTTAAGCTCAACTATGTGCTCATGGCTGTATACACGATGATTATCATTTAATTGCTGGATGCAATTCATTATTCAATTGCTGGATGCAATTCATTATTTAAATCTTGCGGTTCATACGATATTACTTGATTTCAAACCTGTGAGCTCACCAGCTTTATAGCTGACCTTTTAGCATATATCGCAGGTACCCAGCAGTAGGATGTTTCTGCTTCAGGATTTAGCTCGAGTCAGCATACAGACGATTGAGATTTTCTTGCATTAGTATATTTTGTATAAGTACTTATGTACCGAAATCTCATTATACTTAACTCGAGCTATGTAAAGCTTTAAATGTTGTAAACATTTCAATTATCAATATATTTTGTTAAAACGACGCATATAGAGTCGTTTGCTATTTATCTTTGTGCTTTGTTATTGATTAGTAACACCCAAATCAAGCTTCCGCAAATCATTAAATTTGGGGGTGTTACAGTTTGCAGGTTTTTGCAAAATATAAGATCGTAGGGTTGTTACCCTAAAATATATTTTTATGTGGGTTGTTACCCAAAAAGTATGTCTGGTTGTTTACCAGAATATAAGTATAATCCGTAAGTATACTGAAATAAAACAGTTGTAGGATATGTTCATCCTAATAATAAGTGTGGGAATGCTTAGACTATAATCCCCTGAAAGGTGAGCTAAACCTCGCAGGTTAAAGTAACGCGACCTAACCCTATAACCAAACCACAACCAAAACTTATGTTGTTTGCCTGAAGGACAATTAAGTATACGCTCCATCCACAGGAGGGTCGTCACGGCAATAGTACTATTCGTATACTCAGTGGCTAGAGTCACCTAGCTAATGGTTATAGTCTGCATGACATAAGGTCTTTCATGCACACATCTCAAGTCTGGTCCGTACTAGGATTTGTTGTCTAATTCCCAAAACAGTTGTGAAATAATATTTCATATCAAACAGTTGTATAAAGCAATAAAGCATTTATATAATTTGCTGCATATGTTTGCATGCAGTTTCTATGTTTACACCCCTATGTTTAAAACAGAAAACATTTGTAAAGTAGGGGCTGTGAACTCACAGTAGTTTTGCTCGGTATGAAAGCTAGCAGCCAAACAGATATTTGCCCAAGGTATGTTAACCTATACAATAAATATATTAACATAAGTACGTTTGATTTGTTTTAATCACTTATGTTAACAGTTTGTTCGTTTGAAGAAATGGTTGATTTCTTTATAATATAAGTCGTTGTATTTGTTGGTGACATTGAGTAGAAATATTGTTATTATTTCTTTCATCGTATACTTGGTTAAGTATATGAATCAATATGTAATTGTCTAATTTAACGGAAGGTCGTTTTGTTTCCATTTGTACATATACTTTGTATATAGTTGTTCGTATAATTTGAACGTTATTCAAATATCATTGTTTGTACATATATTTGTTTTATATATGTATTCGTATGTAAATATACTTGTTGTAAATTATTAAGTTGTACGTTTGTTAAACGTGAACTTCATTGTGTATATATATATTTGTGAATATATATTTTTAATTGTCATATGTATATATGTTAAATAAATACATTGTTTATGTATATCAAAATATATAAGTTTTCATTTGTTTAAGAAAACGTATACGTTTGTGTCTATATATATCGTGTGTCCTCGAATATATATACATATATATCTTGTAATACGTTGCTTCGTATTTATAACGTGTCGAGTTTCATTTGTTATATAAAACTTGTTAATAGCTTTATTCCGCTTAATAAATGTCATTTGCCTTTAGTATTGTTACGTTTGTTTAATACGTGTTAAAAGTCTAAATGTCCCGATTGTGAAATCGTTTTTCCCAAAACGTATAATTTACAAAGTTCGTATATGTATATATGTCATATATGTATTTATTCATATATCGTTTGTTCGTACGAAATAATTAAGTCCAATGTTCGCGTCTCGGATATATCACATTATTGTTTTATTAATGGTTTACAATGTCTCGTAAATGTATCGTATAAATGGAATCGTTAACGGAAACGTTTATGTTTTAAAATAAAAGTCAGATTGTTGATCAGGGTTGGGAATCCGCCGGATTTAAAAGAATCCGCCGGATTCAAGTCAAAAGTCGGAATACGCCGGATTCGAGTGAATCCGCCGTATTCAATTAATTTCGGGGGAATCCGCCGGATTAAATCGAATACGCCGGATTCGTTTGTGTTCATCAGATAGTTCGTGCGAAGCTTTGGAATACGCCGGATTCATTTGAATCCGCCGTATTCACCCGTGTCTTTTACTCGTTCATCGTTTTAGCCGAAGGTTTGTGTGCGGGTCGGACACGGGAATCCGCCGGATTCCCTTGAATCCGCCGGATTCGTTGGTTTTCAGTTGATGAATACGCCGGATTCAAAGGAATCCGCCGTATTCGTGGCTCGTTTTAGCCCCTGTTCGTGTCTGATGAAACATATACATATGAGTGTTTGTTTCCAAACCATTATAAACTAATACTAAATGTTTATACAAGTGTTATGTGTCGTTTTTACACATTATTACTTCATTTTAACATATTTTCATATAACGATTTTGTATTTGAAGTTTTAAGTTTTAAAAACTCATTTTCATGATCAAACCATAATTCTTCAAGTTTGTGATGTTATATGTACAGATTATGATATGTAAACTTGTTATATTACAAAATCAAAACAAAGAAATTAAAGATTTGAAGTTTCCTTACAAAGATGAAAAGATGATTTGGTGGATGATGATGACTTGCGACGATGATGATGATATGTTGCTCTTGATCTTGTTGTTCCCTTTGATCAAATTGAGAGAAAGAAGATTGAAGAGAAAATGATTTTTGTGTGTGTGTGTTTTGAGATCACAGAGGAAGAAAACATGGTGAAGGAGGGAGTATGGTTTAAACCTGAAAATGTCTCCTGCATTATTGGCGATGGGTGATGATTTTTGTACTGCAATTTCGAGTACGGGTATAATTATAGCAATATAAACGTAAACTTTTTACATTTTTATTTTGTAGGTGTTCTCCTGGTTCGTAATTTATAATCAGAATAATGATATTATCATTATTTTAAAACGTTGTACAATTTTGTACATTTTACTGCGCACAGTTAATTGAGCGCAAAATTTCAGTTAATTTAGGATTTCATATTTTGAGGTAATGTTCTAAATGTTATCGAATGAACTAGAAAATTTGCCTTTTTATGATTTGACGTCGTATGCGCGTTTTAGAATTATTTCTGTTCGTGTTATAATACGTTTTATGTTAAACGTAAAATTAGACCTTTATATCTATATGTTATAGATATATAAATACTCGTAATTAATAATTATATTATTAATTATTTTTGTATCACGAACCTTTTGTCATTTATTTTTGTCGGGTTCGTTCCGATATATTTGTACGTAACTTTTAATACTTGCTTATTACGTATTACTTTTTGTTTAAAAGTACCGGGCTTGCTAGAATTACATCACATCAAGAAGTTTTGTTAAAACTTAATCAGGAAATTAGCATAGTAATGCACATGCATATTATTTAATTAATACCTAATTTGGAGAGTTGTCACAATGTAATCTCAACCCGATTTTTCTAATTTACGACTCAATTCATTGCATCATAAGTACATTGCATCATAAACGTATACAAGATCATAATAATATTGAATTTTACCCCTCAAATTTTGATAGCATCATAAATTTTAACTGCATCATAAATTTTAACTGCATCCTACCCCTTTAAACTAGTAGTTAACCCGGGTGTTGCCCAGCTTAATTGCTGCCATAAAGAAAACATTATAATCGTAAAGTTTATTTATTTTCCATAACACAAAAGTATATAAGAATAAGGTAGTTGAGTAAGATATAGATATGGTAGTCATGTATATATACTTGTATAAAGTTTAAGTGAAAAATTATATACTGGATGAAACAAATATAAAATTTTGAATAACACAAATGGTTCAATATATTCATGTTTGATTGTATATGACCAACTGAGAATGAGAGATATATAATTGAATAGAAAAAATAATATATAAAGTAAGAGTAAGGTTCAAATGAGTACACCAATTTTGAGTGAGAATGAGAGAACCAATAGATTTATGCCATGTGTCACTTTATTCTCTCTCCTCCACATTTTTTAAAATTAAATATCTCACAAACGGTAAGTCAAAAAATCATGAAAATTGCACCATAAAATTCAGCGTTTTCTCCTCTTCGATTTGCAGTCCCTCAAGGCATACTTTCTACAACTTTTTTTTTCTTCCATTTTTTGATGGGTTTTATAAATTAGTAACACATGTGTTAGTGATTGGTTATACATTTGATTTGTGGTTAAGGTTAGGGTTTAGGGTTAGGGGTAGGGTTTAGGGGTTTATTAGGGTTTATTAGGGTTTAGGGTTTAGTATGGGTTAGGGTTTAGTATGGGTTTAGTATGATTTAGGGTTTCGAGTTTTGTAAAGCATTTAGGGTTTAGGGTTTAGGGTTTAGGGGTTAGGGTTTGAGGTTTGGGGTTTCGGGGAGAAACCCCAAACCTCAAACCCTAAACCCTAACCCCTAAACCCCAAACCCTAAACCCTAAACGCAACACTGTAACACATGTGTTAGTAAATGTGAAACCCACCAAAAAAAATGAAAAAAAAAAAAATTTCTTTGAAAGTATGCATTGAGGGACGGCAAATCGAAGAGGAGAAAACGCTGAATTTAATGGTGCAATTTTCATAATTTTTGGATTTGTCGTTTGTGAGATAATTGATGTTGGGGGTAAATGGGTTTTGTACATGTGCAACATTCTCTTTGTACACATGGCTTGATATAATTGGTTCCCTCATTCTCACACAAATTCCTATTCTCATTTGAACCCTACCCTATGAAGTAAACATATAAATATAGAAAATGTAAACTATTAAAAATTATATTATATAATTAATATAACAATCACTTTATGAAAAAACATAACTTATATACATGTCATACAACATATCAATAAGAACTTATATATGCTTATGTAATTATAAACATGATTAACACTAATATTTATTTAAAAGAAATGGAGGGCTTTGAAAAATCACGGAAGGGAGGGACATAATGGCAAATATATATATATATATAATCAAGGAATGCACATCCTGGAAAAAAAAACTCAAATATGGAAAGGAGGGAGATCAAGGAAGGAAGAAAAAGTAAAAAATGTGAAAACAAATCAAGGAAGAAAATCAAGGATGTGAAAAAATCAAAGATGTAAAAAATTTATGATGAAGAAATCAAGGATGAAAAATCAAGGATGAAGAAAATCAAAGATGTGAAAAAAAATCAAATATGAAAATCAAGGATGTGAAAAATCAAGGATATGAAAAAAAAAAATGAAAGATATAAAAATCAAGGATGAATAAATTACAAGGATTAAAAAAATCAAGGAAGGAAAATCAAGATGAAAAAAATTACAAGGATGAAAAATCAAGATGAAAAATCATCGTATAACTATTTTGGACTTACATGCGCACGTGGACTTACAAGCCGACAGTTACAAAGCTATACTAACAACTTGAACCATTACCTATATGGCCTCATCATCTGTTGTGCTTGCATCCAAAGCTTTAATAATAAATTAAGAGGTAATGATCTTATGCGTATTCTTTGTGGTCTAGCTGTTCTTTTTCTTCTTTTTTATAGCAGAAACTAGTAGTGTTCTTTTGGTTGCTTTTGCTTTCAACTTAGTATGTTTGTTGGGGACGACAACCTTTTGTCGTCCCGCTTTCTTCTTTTTTCTAACCACCCTTCTTGTGATAATCTTCTTCCTTTGTTGGTTAAACTCCTTTGGTTAATTTACTCTTAAAGTCTGTGTTTTCAGCTTCTTCATCATCCCATCACGTTTGATCATTTTCTTCTTCATATTCTTCATCGTCTATTTCGTCATCTTCCGTTTCGTCATTTTTTGTTTCCACAGCTTCTGCATTTATAAGAAGTTTCTTACCTGCATTTTGCAACTCTAGTGTGTAAATATAGTTTGTAATGATATACACCGCATATTTGAATACAAATGATGGATGAAGTTTAAATTGTGCGTTATATGTAGTCATCATTTGTCACTTTTCATCACAAGTCAAACAATCTATCTTATCTAATAAAGGGGAGTTCAGCTGATGTCATGAAGCTGATTTGGCAAGTCATGAGGTATGTTTTGTTGCTGACGTGTCAAGCTAAGATTAAAAGGGTGATGTCATAATTAAGTAATTTTGGGGGTTGCAAATGGGTTAAAAATCTTTATAAAATAATTTGAGTTAATAATGTTTTTTTTTTTTTTTTGAATGACCAACAAAAGCAATTACCATTATAGATTGGAGCCAACACAACGTTGGACACCAATAAAATCGTATGTTACATACACCAGACCATTATAGATGGCATCAGGAATACATCAAGCTTAACTAAAACGAATGAAAATTAAAATCACACCAATTTTCCTATGTCAAAGCTTTATATCTCGATCGGCTCTTGATCCAGATGAATGATAATGACCGAATTTCATCTTTGATTGAAACCACCGAGCCATTCTTTGAGTTGAAGATAGCCTCATTTCTGTTCCTCCATAAACACCAAATTGAAGTGACAATGATTAAGTGAACCGCTTGTTTCCAACCCACATCCCCTCTCAAGTGTAATGCTAAAATTGCTAAATCTCATACCAAAAAGATAGATTTTCTCCACTTTATTTTTTGTGATTCCCTAAGCTATTTATTTCATGGTAATAATTACTTTTGAGCATGCTTGCTTTTGCTTTAATTTTGTTGTTGCAAGATGGCTATGTAATGTTGTTAAAATTTAAAAATGGGTGGTGATTTGTACATCACCAAAAATTAGACATACACCATTTTTATGCATTGTAATGTTGTACTGTACATCACTGTAAAGCAGCTTTAGTAGTGTATGCCTAATTTTTGGTGGTGTACAAATCACCACCATTTAAAAATTGCACAATAATCGATATCAGAAAGATTTCTCTGATTTGTTTACCGGAACACATCAAAACCCTGAAAAGTAAAAACTAAGGCTAATGATATATCCACCATCAAAATTGATAAATCCACCAAAAACAAGCATTAACAGGTTGTAAAGTACAATCTGCTAATGCATGTTTTTAGTGGATTTATCAATTTTGATTGTGGATATATCACCACCCAAAAACTAATGAAGCAAGCTTCCTTCAAAATTGTCTAAGACGCCTCACCTGTTTAATTTCATCATTGCTACTTCAAAATTTATACACTCCCATTCAATTTCATATTCTTCATCATTCAGATTCTTTCACATTCATCCTCTTTTCAGATCATCTTCTAAACCTTGAATGAATTTCAAAATTTCCTGGAGATTTCTTCAATTTTGATTCAGATGCGAATAGAATGGTGAGATAAAAATCGACCCTCGTCAAATGGGTTGTTACTTTTGATCTGTCTCTGACCCTTTCTTATTTGTCAAATTAATTATCGTGCAACAGAGAAACTGAAGATGATAAGGGTGGATTTCCTTGCTGGAAGTAGATCAGGATGTCGTGATTTGGTGGTTTTACTTATCTATTCGGTTTCTTCAGATTTGGAAGTCTGGTATTAAGTTTTCTACTTATATATCCTAATTATGTATTATAAAGAGATGGAAACTTGAAATGTATCTTGACATTTTAAAATCTAAGAGTAATAATGAACATATTTTTATTCTAGATTCAACACACCGATTTTATGTTTATGTAGGCTGTTATGTCTAATGTTTTGGTTGAGTAGGTTGTGAAGCTTCTTAAGAAAGGTACATACATCGTTTTTATTAAGGAAAATTTTATCAAGATTTTTAGTGAACTGAAATGTCAATCTACTTATATGGTTATTTGATAATTTGATGGGAACCGAATTTGTACGTTTAGTTAAAAGTGTTGATTGAGGTTGCCAATAGTTGTGCTTATTATTGCAATTGGTAGTTACGATCATAATTATCTTAATACACATGAAAAATTACATATTTTGCAACTTATGTTTCACGATAGGTTGATTTAGTTTGCGATACGAAGGGACCGAATCTATTCCTTCCATGATCTTCTTCTTTTTCATTAGAGAATTGAGTAACATGCTTCTACTTATTATTGTTTTTGAAAACTTATTTTCACAATATCCGATCTTTTCTCGAAGGAAATGGCTTTGGGTCTTAAATTGATGCGGAGTGGAGAATCTGTTAATGCTCATTTCAAGGTTTGTTTGCTATACTTTCTTTTTTTCTTTAAGCCTCACAAGTTTTTCGTTGTCAATATGAGGTTGGACGAGATGAACTTTATATATGTTTGTTGTGCACCAACTGTATGATGAAATGCCTAATAATTTTTAGGCTTTGAATTTGTGCATTTTAGGATCAGCGATCGACAGTTGCTTTTTGCTACAGTGCCAAATGTCAAGGAGTTTGCTGATTGGGTTGCAAAGGTGAGCCTTACTTGCCTTTTGAAGTTATTTTTGCAATAAGTTTAACGTTTATATTTTTGCATGTCAGTGATGCATTACTAACTATGGTATCTTTGCTTAGAAGAGTCACTATGCTTGATTAGTTAAGATTCATGGGAAAATGGAAAAAAGTGAGTTTGATCAGTTAATATAACAATGGGTAGTTGGATCTGTATGTTTGTTTTTTTTTTTTTTTTGTATTTGGATCTTTATGTTTTTTTTGAATTCAAGGTTTAAATTGGTTATATTGTATTTGGATGGATTTTTATGTTTTTATTGTAATTGTATTTGTTGTGTGTTTAGTTTTTGTTCTAAATCAGTGGTTTGGTTTTAAGATAAATAGAATTGGTATTTCAAGCTACTTTCGTTCTATTGTTTTGATTTTCCGAATTCTTGAGGTTTATTTCAGAGTTTTAAAACCTGCTTTCTTTTGAGAGCACATGGCTTTCGTTTTTGTAAATACAACAACGTTATGTTGCTGCATACAATTGCAAAATCGACATCTGTTGTGGACAAGAGTTGTGCTGTTAACTTGATAGAGGTTCATCTGCTTCTTAAGTGTTGTGTCCATACAATTACTTTTGTTTAGTTAGAATGAGGCATCTTTGGGCGGTGATGTAGGGAAAAGTTATTCGGTAACTAAAGATGCTACATGTTATGAATTAGAACTGCATGAACCTGTTATTGATTTGGGGCTACATGTTATGAACAAATGCTAAGTTTTACTTTTCTTTGTTGAGGTACTATGGTCCATTTAAACCATTGATAATGAAATTGGCAATGCTAAGTGTTTGATTCGAATTCTGTAAGTACATATGTCGTTAGCTTTAGGAGGTTCATAATTTTTTATCTTCATCTACTGTTATTTTACAACATTTGCCATTGCCCATATTTATGCTATATCTTTGTATTAGCATATCTTAGGCACTGAAACTTATCACCTAAATCTATGTAGAGTCTTTTGTGCTAAGTTCAATGGTTATGCAAGTTATCTTATCCCAGGTAGTGATAACACCAATCTTTGACTTTGGAAGGCTAAAATTACTGGGCAAATGGGTGCTACAACTTTTAATAGTGAATAAAATTGATTTGCAGTGAAACGCCCCGAAACTTGAACCAAATTTTTTTTTTTTACACACTTATTTTATACACTATAACGTATTCTATTAGGTCCCATACATATTTACTAACTCATTTAACCCAACAACTTCTAAATTTCTTTGTACCAATACACTTACACATAATTTAGTTATTTGAATCAATACAAATTTCATCAAAAATACATTACCATTGGAAAGTAGACTCTCTCACGTTTCCGGCGATATAAAGAACGTCAAAAACGGAGTTACGGTTCATCTTTTATGACTATTTTAAAATCAACCTTCTGAATCCCCAACGAATCCACCGGATTCATTATGAATCCGCCGGATTCACCCCAAATTCGAAAAAATTCCATTTTCAGAACCCTTTCAAACCAATCCGGTCACCCAATCCGCCGGATTCAACATGAATCCGCTGGATTCAATCTGAATCCGCCGGATTGGACCTAGAACAGCAGGTCTGCACCACTTTTTGCAAAAATACGAAATTCAAACATGCATATCTCATAAACCGTAAAGAGTTAGACTCTAAAATTTTGCAGGCACGTTCCTATAATCAAAACGAAGTCTTCCCTTTTTACACTTTTCCAAATTTCACAATGATGCAGGATTTTGGCGTATGACTCTTTTTGACCCAAAAACGACCTTTTTGTAAGCATACCAAGTCTCAAACCATAAAGGCTGAGACTTTGAGCCTTTAACCACCTATCATACACCTTCAAACAAAGTTATAAGACACTTTACCATACCCTTAACCCTTCTCTAACCTTTTTTAGACCATGAGTGCACTTAATGACCCAATTTGACCCTTTCTGACCCGCTGACCCACAAAAACTATTTTGACCCATTGACTAGCCAATCACAACCCATAATTGACTAATGGAAGGTTTGACTACATGTCAACACTCCATAACCAATAAAACACAATTTGATTACTTTCAACCTTGAACACATTTTAAAAACACTAATATATTCAAACACTAACATTAAAACTTGAAAACCATAATATACATCATTTACTAGTATTCTTGACCTCAAAGATCAAACTATATCAAAATTTCATATGTCATGGCTCATCATGACTATCTTTTAAAACATGTCTAAAAGGGCGATTTACACAAGCTAGAACAAACGATACTTCAAAGAGAAAACTTGCCATACTCTAATATCATGCAATCCACGCTATCCCTTTAAACCGCTTTCCCCTTTCCTTGACCACTTCCACCTAAAACATAAAACACTTAAACAATAAGCACTTTTGCTTAGTGAGCATATAAGCAAATTAATCAAATAATACATATATCATGGCTACATAAACACTATGCTAGTAAAACTAGCAACTCTATATCATAACTTCATAAGCTTCATATCACTAACTTATGATTGTACCCACCTCTAGCTCGGAAGCTATCCGGTAACATGTACAATCACAATTCATATCACTATGATCATATACAAATAATACACTAAATCTCCACTTGATTGTACCCACCTCTAGCTCGGAAGCTATCCGGTAACATGTACAATCAATTCATATCATAACACTTTTACAAGTAACAATTTAAACAAATAAAACATAATTAACTTCACATGATTGTGTGATCCTCTTACTCATAAGTAATCCGGAAACACAAACAACCAATTACTTGATTAAATCCTTACACTACTCACCTTAAATCTTGATTGATGATTCACAACGTACAACCAAAAGTAACAATTCCAACTTCTTATCACCTATACATATATCACATAACAACATATTCAACTTCAAGGAAATCATAATTCTAAACTAATAACCTCTATATGATCACTCCCCCACTTTGATTCAACTAATTTCAATTATTAATCACTAACATATTCATTAACACTTTCACTTAAATCATGTTCTAACATAGTTTTCATACTCTAATTGCATCATAGATCACACTTTTAACTAATTAACACTAATTCATACATATTTAGTCAAAACCCCATAATTATTCAAGAACACTATCATTCAATTCATCACTTCTAAGTTGTTATACGATCACTAACAACCTTATTTACACTAATAAACAATTATTCTAGCAAATTAAAACCCTAATTTCGTATTTAAAATCACCAATTTTACAAAACCCTTAAAACCCCTATGAACTAGGTTTAAAATGGAGAAATTAACACTTACAAAGATTAAAGGATGGAAGAAGGTGATGATTCAACACTAATCTCTTGAATTTACACTAGAATTGAAGATTTGAATATGGAGAAATGTTTTCTGCGATTTTTCTTTTGTTACTGTGGTTTTCAGGAACTAACAGGAAGAACATGGAATATACACGACACTGTATACGTATTTTTCTATTAAAACCTTACTTCATTTAACTACACAGTCTGACACTGGGAAACCGTCTTACGTTTTTCACTATATCTTATTATTTACCCAATATTACTTCATTATAAATTATATCCGCGTACGATATTAAATTCCTGATATTTGGGGTGTTACATGCAGCAACAACATATCTACTCATATCAATATGTTTAAGGTTTTAGGGTAAGTTGCTTAGCTTGATTCCTGTTTTCTCAATCTGCCTTTTGAGCATGATTAATATGTCATTTACATCTAACTATTTAAAAAAAAAAATTTGAAAGGCAGAATATTATAAATCGGCAACTAGCAAGATGCTAGAAGCCATAATTGAACTAAAGTTCATACACCATATAATTCACCCCTACTATTAATATACCCAAATTCTAGGACCGAACTATTTAAATTGATTTTATTTGTTGTTTCTCTTTTTGTGTGCAGCTCTAATGCAAGCTTAAATGGAAGGAACACAGATCGAGGCCAATAATTTCTTTTTCTTTTTTGTGTGCTCTGCCTACACAAGATGCACCTGGATTTAGAATTTGACATAGTGTTCAAGATGTTTTAAAAACAAAAAATAGGCATCTTGGTTTAATCTTAGAGTTAACATAAGTCATTTGTGTATAAATATGGTTTAATTTTAGAGTTAACATAAGTCATTTGTGTATAAATATGTGAATTCTTATAATCATTTTGTCCTTCGATTAATGACACTTATTTGTATTTTTATTTACACATGGTGGGTATCTCATGCTTTTGTGGATTTATGATTGTGCAACGAATTATTTATTAATTGTCTTTAGTAAATCAAGTCCGTTTATACGATCTCTAAATGGCTAAATAAATAGTGTCATTACCGAGATACTAAGCATCGATATTAACCTCAAAACTATTAGCAACTAGCTCAATGACCCGTGACTACACGGGTTTAACTAAGAAACCTTTATAAGATTTATTGGTAGTATATTTTTGTATGTATATTCGAAAAGCAATAGGTATAGCTCTACTAAGAACAACGAACACAATACTTGATGCATACAAATCTCACACATATATTATAGGTCTCACACATATATCTATCCAGTATCTTCTATGACTGAGTTTAAGTATTACAAAATAGTTGGTAGCTCAAGAATTACAACAATAAGCCGTAGATGAATCACAAAGCAGTAAGCTCACCAAAATGCAAATAAACCAAAAATACGTAAAGTTATGAGAGTCAAGGAGGTTTTCCATTTTCCAAATCCTCCATTACATCAATATCCTTGCGTGCTGTAATCTTCTAGACATAACCTGTAAGGATAAAGCTGAAGATGAACCATATTCAAACATCTACATTAAACCATAACACTATCTGGCTAAATCTATCAAACATAATTACATAAGATGGATATTCGAAGTGTCGACAAATGCAACATATCCATTATGCATATATACTATTGGTTAGAATAACTGTAACAAATGAAAAGTTGCTTGTACACCTTTACAAAGAAATCAAATAAGATCTCAAAGCCCAAATGACCAGGCAAAAGATGTATGGACAATGAAAACGTCACAAACATAAAGGGCCACGGCCGAGTTTTTCCAAAAAATATTTAACCGAAGCAGCAAAATTCAGTATGTAGAGAGAAATTCTAGTACTTCATATATAATTCTTTGTAAAAGCACAACCATTCATTAAAGAACCAAGTTCATGAAATAAACGCGAAGCAACAAAAACATTATACCTATCCCTTGGCACGGTATGGATTTGCAGGCAACTTCCACTCCCCTTTTGTTATAATAACTCACGTATCCTGATCCTTGACAACTTCGACATTTTCCAGTCCAACATTAGTGACATAACTACCCTGAAAGAAACCTTAAAAAAATTCCAAATAACCCGTAGTAATAGAAACAAACTTACATTACATCTATCTATTATCTATTATGTAAATTAAAATACACTCTAAAAGCTAACTGTTCACACCCAATAAACACAATGCAAGAGCATCAAAATCAAAAGAATTATACCTTTAATAGTTGTTTCTCTTAGGCATTTCATCAAACACGAGTGCGCTTCGTCAAAAAGCTCATTTGTCCATAATTCTGAAGTACCTTTCTTTTCTTTATACACAAAACCATCCAATATACTTGTAAAAAAACTAAAAAGCAGAGAAGAGGCAAAAGTTTTGTCTATTCTTTGAAACTTCTCTTGTGATGGTTTTATATAATTGTAATAATAAAAACAAAAGCATATTCATAAGAGCAAAGTGCTTAAGCCTTCAAAGAATTAAAAGTATATTAGCAATATCACAAGAGAAGTTTTCAAATCGGGTAGAAATAACAGTATCATTATCTTCCTATAGCTGATTTTAGAAAATAACAAAGGGTTACCTACAATTTGACCGTGAAATCTTCTTCATTGGTCTTTTAAACGACGTCCTTTTTCTGACTTGCTGGAATATTTTTCCCTAATAAATTGTTGTTATCATCATCTACATTCTTTAGAGATGAAGATCAAAACCCAGATGCTTTCAATTCAAATCAAACACAAAAAGTCTCAAAATACCTAAATCAAAACCTAAGATACAGATACAGACATTAATATATTCACATAATCAAAACCAGATGCTTTTATGGATAATAAGACTAAAAGCTAAGTAGATAGGTTACCTGAATATATTCCACACGATGGGGATTGAAGAAGATGGAGAAAGACCGAGCACGAGATGCCTAATTAGTAAGAGAGTATTAATATTAGAAGTATAATTTGATTTTGAAGCAGAGAATTTTGATTTATAACTACAAAGAAAAAAACCATACTCACGTATTTACAAAAAGTATAGATTTAGAAAAATATAATGAAAGTTCCAAAATGAGAGAAGTGGAACCCGTGAAGTCCTTTGATCCTACGGTTGTACCTTAAATATGACGAAAGCATTTGAACTCCAGCGGCGGTGCAGCTGCAACAGTGGTGGTGGCGGTGGAGAATTTTAATAGAGGTAGTGGTGGATACTGGATAGTTTTTGCAGAGGTGGTAAGATCATTAAATAAGTAAGATCATTAAGAGGAGCATTTTGAATTCTTGGTTGTGTGAGAAGATGAAAGAGGAAGAGTGATACAATTTAAAGTCTCTTGAAAAAGTGGACCTAGAGGAAGAGTGATACAATTTAAAGTCTCTAGAAAAAGTGGACCTGACAGTATCCATAAAAAGGGAGCTGATTTATATTTCCAAAGAAAGGTACGGCCCAAAGTTATGCATGTCTAGAAAGTCACGTAAATATTTGAACCAAACTAATTTTTCGATTTATTAAGAAAATTCAAAAAAACCATAAAATTCCTTACACCTCTATGTGCCACATCAGCAATGATATTGCTTAAGAAGGGGCCAACTCAGCTTTATGACATCAGCTTCATCCTCCTTTTATTAGATAGAAAAGATACTAATATACAATCACTACTATTATAAGCATTGAATTTGTTTGCATGTACGTGTCTAATTTAAAAGATGAATTTTGTAAATTAATACACCACAATCTTACTCAAATATATATCATTCCTATAACTGATTTCTACAATTATTGTACTCGCATAATTTACCAATTTATCTTAGGGTTAATAATGGTTTAATCCTTAAAGTTTCATTTTTTTTGTTCGTTTTAACAACTTAAGTTTTTTCTAATGATTTAATCTTTAAAGTTTGCATTGATTTTTTGGTTTAACCCTTCAAATGGTTAAACCATTAAATTTTTAAAAGTTAGATGATTAAACTAGAAAAATTTTAAAGGGCAAAATCACTATAAATATAAAATTTAGGGATTAAATCATCATTTTTTTAAAGTATTATTAACTTGGTGGATTAAACTACCAAAATTTTAAAACTTGAAAGATTAAATAATGAGAAAAAAAACTTGAATGGTTAAAATGAAAAAAAGTTGAAACTTTGAGGGTTAAATCATTATTAACCCTTTATCTTATAATTTGATTTTTTGTCAAACCCGTGTTGGCGCGGGTCTTAAAACTAGTATGATACATAAAAGCATTTATGTAAACAAGTCTTTTTTTTTCAAGTATTTTTCATTTTACTCCATTAAATTTCTAAATATCCATTTTTTTAAAAATCTTTATTAGGCTATGTAAAACATCTAAAACACTATCAATGAAGTCTATAAAATATTTTAATCACCATACACCTAATTTTCAATCTACATGACGTTTCACAAATGGTTTATTATATCGTGTGTTCATTTACACACTTCTCGACACTCATCAATCATATCATAATTAACCAGTCATATGCGGTCCATTTTAGATACCAACAGATTTGATATTTGCACTTTTAGTATATATGTAACTATTTTTGATAATCAGTCTCTCTACTTAATAGTAGAGGTATGACCTGTTTACATCTTATCTCCCCATATTCGGTTTTTGACGGAATTGGGTATTGTTGTTGTTGGTTTTGTTGTAACTACTTTTGTAACTTCATCTAAGTATGTACCAACATGCAAGTACATAATATACTGCAAAAATTATGGCAACCAATACCATACTACAAATTCATATAATCAAATATTCAAAGTATAAAAATGATGATCAAATATATTTTTCTGAATACGCTACAATTCTTTTAAGAGATGCACGTGTATATTTGTTAATTAACAAATAGACACATATTTTTAACAAACTTCGAAAGCTTAATTTCTACATTTGATAATATGATTTATGAATTAATGCAAGAAGGTGGGCAGGATTTATGAATTAAAAGCGAAAGCATGTGCACAACTCTCGCGGGAACTTGGTGAACTTTTTCTTTACCAACTTTCCCCCGGATTGGAACAAAGCCGGTTTACATGAGGTGTTTGCGGAGGTCGGAGAGATAGCCGATGTTTACCGTTTACGTGGCTAGAAAGGTGTGTAAGACGGGTACGAGATTCGGATTTGCTCGTTTTTTCAGATGTGGAAATATTCGGGCTCTTGAAAATCGATTAAACCGGGTAAAAATTGGGAACTTCAAGCTTAGAGCAAACATTGCAAAATTTGAAAAATCATCTTCAAATTTTAACCAAGGATGCAAGAAGGTTGAGTGGGTATTCGATATCCCTTCCAAGTCGAGTCAAGTATCCACCCGTAACCCTTCTGAAATGCCCCGCAAAGCCGAAAGCAGTGACTAATCGGATACGGTCAGGTTTCAACTAAAAACCATGGTGGAAGGTATCAATTAGTTAGACTTATAAGGGACTCAAACATCTTATCTTAAACCAATGTGGGACGAGTTATTACACCTCCTTTGTCTATGAACAAAATCTTGTTACAAAAAGCTTTCGTTGGTGATTCTTTCATATTTCACTCCGTATTTGAACTTCAATCATTATGGTCGTCGGTCAACGCTAGAGATTGCAAGGTAACAAAGTTGGGAGGTTCGAAATTTTCGTTAGATTTCATAATCAAAGATGGGTCAAATGAAATGGTGAGTGAGGAAATCGAAAGCAGTGATAACAGCAATATAGTTGAAGGAAGTTACGTTGGTCAGTCCGAGGAAGTGATCGACATGGATTCAAAGTGTACCACCGGTGATTTTCCGGCAACAAACAAGAAGATGGAAACCAATCTCTGTGCTAAATTTTCAGTTCCCGCTCTAACTACCGAAGGTGCAAATTTGAATTTCAAAATTGTAGATAACGAGGAAAGCAAACGTGTGTCTGTCGTTGTCGGTGATGAGGATACATCATATCAGGCTGAGGAGGTAACGTCACTCTCTGATGTTACTGAGGGTACCAATGGGCCAATGTTACTTGGGCCTTCTAATTTGGAGCTGGAAACAATAGCAAATTCTATTGGGCTAGAGCAATGTGAGCCCATTCAATGAAAGAGCTGGATTAGGAAGTCACCTAAACAGTTAAACCTAGGCATGCACAAAAACCGGTTTTCGGTAAACCCGACTCAACCCGAAACCGGTTTGGGTCAAACTTGGTCAAAACCGGTTTGGGCCAAAACCGGTTCGGGTTCAACCCGATTTGGGCACCCCAAAACCCCAACCCGACCCAACCCGGTTTGGGTAGGGTCCAAACCGGTTCGGGTTTCAAACCGGTTTTTTTTATAAAAATCGTATTGTCGCTCGCGCGTTAAGCGTTTTAAGGAAAAGCAACGTTTGGGCCAAAATTTTTTCATTAACTTTGTAGAACATTAGTAATGGAAACATAATTGATCAATAACATAACCGAAATGCGTCTAAATCTTCTTAAAAATATTATTGAATCGGAAAAGTCTATAAAATTCATTAACGTTCGCGCGTTAAGCGTTTTAAGGAAAAGCAACGTTTGGGCCAAATTTGTTTCATTAACTTTGTAGAACATTAGTAATGGAAACATAATTGATCAATAACATAACTGAAATGCGTCTAAATCTTCTTAAAAATATTATTGAATCCGAAAATTCTATATAATTCATAAACGTTCGAGCGTTAAGCGTTTTAATGAAAAGCAACGTTTTGGCCAAATTTTTTTCATTAACTTTGTAGAACATTAGTAATGGAAACATAATTGATCAATAACATAACCAAAAGGCTTCTAAATCTCCTTAAAAATATTATTGAATCCGAAAATTCTATATAATTCATAAATGTTCGAGCATTAAGCGTTTTAATGAAAAGCAACGTTTGGGCCAAATTTTTTTCATTAACTTTGTAGAACATTAGTAATGGAAACATAATTGATCAATAACATAACCAAAATGCTTCTAAATCTCCTTAAAAATATTATTGCATCCGAAAATTCTATATAATTCATAAACGTTCGAGCGTTAAGCGTTTTAATGAAAAGTAACGTTTGGGCAAAAAAAATTTCATTAACTTTGTAGAACATTAGTAATGGAAACATAATTGATCAATAACATAACCAAAAGGCTTCTAAATCTCCTTAAAAATATTATTGAATCCGAAAATTCTATATAATTCAAAGTGAGTTGATACTTTCAAGTAATGTTTTACTAAATGCAAGGAAACATGTGCATAAAAAGTGATACTGTAAGCATAAAGAGTTGTACTTTTCCGTGAATTTAGTAAAAACTTCCTTGCATTTATCAACTCCCAAATCAAAGTTAGGCTTTTTAAGGAAAAACGATGTTTGGAGCAAATTTTTTTTATTGAATTCGTAGAACATTAGTAATACAAACATAATTGAACAATAACTTAAACAATAGTCTTCTAAGTCTTCTTAAAAATATTATCAAATAGAAAAAAGTCTTCAAAGTCTTCATAATTTTTATAATCTTCAACTTGTATTAATCTTCAAGTCTTCAAACATCTTCAAACATCTTCAAAGTCTTCAAAAGTCGAAATCTTCTTCAGAGGTAGCCTCGCGCGAAGCTTGATCAAGAGCAATTTCTTCGTCGGAAAGTGATATTGTTACACCTTCTTCCACCTCGATATTGTATATGTCTTCTTCGTATTCCATTTCACCTTCAAGACTTGATACATTTTGTATGCGTTCCGCTGCGTCCAAGTGATCCTTCAAGCAAATGCACATCTCTAAGGAGGCCGGTGTGAGTCTTGTTCTTCGTATAGATAATACCCTGCCACTAAGAGAAAAAGCGGATTCCGAAGCTACCGTAGAAGCTTGGACGGTTAGTGAATCTCGGGCCATGATGGCTAGAACGGGAAATTGAGATTCCCTCTCTTTCCACCAAGCCAAAATATCAAATTGTTCGAACTCATTGGGTAGAATAGTGGCCAAAAAATCCGTAGTCGTATATCTCCCATATTCGTTAGTGGTATTTTGGCTACCATCACCCCTTGCCCGTGTATTGTTTTCTTGTCTTAAACTATTATAAAAGTTTAGCATTTGATTGCTAGAAGAAGATGAAGAAAACATTGGGTTAGCCGTACTACCGGACACATGTGTGGTTGAACTATATTTTTGAAAATATACTCCCAAACATTTGTTAAAACCGTTTTTGCATTATGTGAAAACAATGGGTCGGCCTCATTCAAATCCAAATTGTGACAAATGTTATCGATAAGCATTTCCACCCCGGTAACGTTCAAACAAGGGTTCATTGCGGCGGAACAAGTAATTACCGGTGGCATTTCTTGAAAATATTTTTTTAGTTTTTATTTCATGGGAGCCACCATTTCTTCAAATAAAGGACCTTCATACATGTAGTCGTTTAATTTTGTAGTCATTAACCAAATTTGATTAAGCACCAAATGACTAGTTGGATAATAAACACCCGATAATAAAGTAGTCGCGGTTTTGAAAAGTTTGAGCAATTCGACCATCTTTTTAATATACTCCCAATATGCGATTGGAAATGGTATTGCAAGACCTTTTGTAACAAGATGATCATGAAAAACTTGTAAAGTATCGCGTTGGTGTAAACCACATACAAACATATGGTAGGTCGAATTCCATCTAACGGGCATGTCCCAATTAGGGGTTAAAAAAATAGAATTCGTATCCTTGCACAATTTCATATAAGATTTGTATATAGCTTTACCCTTTTGAAAAACGTCTTGCAACATAGATTTAAACCTCGTTTTTACTTCGTCTACATCTTCAACCGCTAGTCCGGCTTGTACAACCAAGTTAATGATGTGTGCAACACATCGACTATGATAAAAAATGCCCTTCAGTGGTGGTGCGTATTTTAGTATTAATTTTGAAACGGCAAGTGTATTATTACTAGCGTTGTCAAAAGATATTGAAAAAACCTTTTCTTCCAATTTAAACATTTTAATCACACTTCGTAACATGTAAAATAAGTTTTGACCCGTGTGAGGATACTCAAAGTCTTCAAAAGCAATGGTACGTTTCATCATTTGCCAAGTTGCGGGATCAACCCAATGTGCGGTTACACAAAGGTACGAACCGGGCAAACCATGAGGAGCCGACCAAACATCGGTTGTTAATGATACACATGTATTTAAATTTTCAAAACCGATTTTTAGTTGTTTTTTAGCTTCTTTCCACAATTTAAGGGCATCGCGTTTAAGAGTAGTACGACTTACATTGTTATATCGCGGTTGAAGAGTGGTTTGAATCACCCTAGTAAGCCGAGGGTTGTCGAAGTGGTTGAAAGGCAAAGCTTCTTGAATCACATAACCCGCAAAAGCTTGTCGACACCGTTCCACATCGTATGTAAATATAGAACCATCTCATGCCATTGAAGATTGACCACTTGCTTCCGGATTACCTTTGAGTGCCTCACAATGCTTTTCGGTATGATTTTTCAACGTTGTGTTGGAGTCGGGTTTGAAGAATTTCCGACAACGTTTACAATGAGCTTTTGTCGTACCATCCGACAACAACACTTTGTCGAAACCACCCCAAATCTCCGGATTTCTTTTGTTGGGCAATTGTTTCACAATCGTTGGTGCATTTGAAGAACCAACACCATGTGAAGCCGAAGAAGATTGAGTTGCCATGAGAATATAGTTTGCGTTTTTGAGTTTTGTTTGTAAATATGAGTGTATAATTGTGTGTTTTAGCAACTAACTCAAAGGTTCTATATATAGTTGAAAAATAATGGCAAAATGGTAAATAAAATGCAAAAAAAAACGGCTAGTTGGAGGCTCCAACGGATAAAAAAACGTTCAAAAAAAAAAAACCGGTTTTTCAAACCGGGTTGGGTCAAACCGGTTTAAAACCGGGTCCAACGTTCCAAAATCCAAACCGGTTTGAAACCGGCAGTTTATGGAGAACCCGAACCGGTTTTGGTCAAAACCGGTTTTGACCGGGTCGGTTTCGGTTTGGAATCGGGTCGGGTTTTGAAACCCGGTTTGGATGTGCACGCCTAGTTAAACCCACACCACAAGGAGTCAAGGAGAACATCACTGATTCTGTTCCAATGTCCTTAAAAGCTCGGAAGAATAGGTTGGTAAGAAGTGCCCGTCCGAGGAAGAAAAAGATGAGAACAATGAATTTTTTCAAGCTAATTCAGATTAATAATAGTGAAAAACTGAAAAAGTCATTGTTGGAATGGAAAAAATCTACTCCCGGACTAAGGTCATCTAAGGCGCTTAAATTACTACGTAAATTGGCCTTATAATCGTGGTTGTTCATGGAGTCGTGACTTGACAGGGCTTTTTAGGTGTTATTTTGGTTGTGATGGGGTGTCTTTAAATGTTCTCTTTTGAGTTGTCGTTCAGGGAATATTTTGGGTGTCTATTTAGGTGGTTTTGTAGAAGTTTTCACTTCTCAATGGTGTTTTATAGGTCATTTTTAGGTTGTTACATACGAGTGTACCTTATATGTTTGGTGATTGTATCTTTTAGCATCTTGCTACTCCTTTGATATAATATATCTAATATATCTATTGGCGTTCAAAAAAATTTTTTAATACTATATAAGTATTTTGAAGAGATACACATGTTTATTCATATTACTAACAAAATAGATACACATTTATCTTTTTTTTTTGTCATAAACTCATGGTTTCAAATACCTTTAGTGTTTCGTCATCTGTATACACGAAATTCATTCTCGGATAATGTTTGTGAGCTTTCATTATCCACGTTTATAGTTATTGGTGGTAATTATCGAAAAAATGGAGATCTTAGAAAACGCTGATGAATAAAAAATGATGATGAATGTAATTACCGTGGATATGATGAATAAATGATGATCTCGATAAAATCGGTGTGTAAGAGAGATGAAATCATTGTGTATTTTTTAAGAAATTAAATGAGTTCTCAAATAAAATTAGTGTGTAATGAAAGGTTTTTTGATATAACGGAAGGTTAACGGCGTTTGTTTCTTTTTCCCCCTTTTATGTATTTGCCACTCAACTTCTACTTAATTGCAATCGTGTCACCGTGTTTTTTAACTGATCCAACGGTCCTTCCATTATCACCATAACCTACTTGAGTAGGTTAACCCCCTCAATAATAAATAAATAAATAAGCATTTAATAATGGTAATAATATAAATAAAAAAGAAATAAAAAGGCATATAATACTGAAGATTGATCTTGTTCAAATGTACACTAACTTAACATTGTTTTTGTTAATAATTATTTACTACGGAGTATTAGAACATTATGTAAGAGTAAGGCTACTAAAAATTTTCACTTTCAGAAAACAATAATTACTGACATGGAAAATTGACATAATACTTTTACTAAACTTTAAGTAAACAATTAATTTGGGACGTAAAAAAGAAGAAGCATATACTATAAAAATATGGGACGAATGGAGTATAACACAAAGTTGATAAACTAATAATGCAAAGTTGATACTTGATTAGCAACAAATTATGTGAACAATAATTTATATTTATATTCTCTTTATATAATGACACGCTACACAAGGTTACATTTTAAAGCATAAGGTGCTATATTAAGTTATTAACAAAAACAACTAATTAAACACATATATGAGATGTGAAGTAATTAGCATGATGTGTGAAGAAAGCAATATAGAAGGCTTGTAACATTTAAATACACAATAACATATAATCAGATAAGCTCATTCATTCACATTTTGTTCATTAAACTTTTCAGCTTAGGTCCATAAGACCCGTCATAGATAACACAACCCAAATCGACCCGCTGATGAATAAATAGGTCAAAAATAATAACCTTAACCTTAAACAACCTAATGACAACAAATCACCGGAAACAGTCAGACACTCTATTAGAGTCATTGATTGCACGGGGATTACAAAAGACTACATACAACATTTTTACAACGTTTCACTGTCATGGCATTTCTACAAACATAAATGAAAATGGTCCAACTAGATGTTTGCTGAAACCAAAACCTTTTGTGTATGCTGAAGTTATGCCTTGGATTCTATTGTTGATACGGAAGGAGCAACACTAGCAGTCTCATCATTGAATGTGTTAGAGTTGATACATGAACGAGCTACTTCTAGCATGAGTTCCACTTCTCTCTTGTACTGCACATGAACACGTGTGAAGATAAATTCCATTATAGTAACTAATGGAGGACTAAGAGTTGGATTTTACCTCATTGATAGCACCGGACTTTATTTTAGATTGCATTACACACCATTTCTTAAAATGCACACCTGTTAATTCAACCCAAAGTTAGAAACTTCATTCATGAGTGAGAGGTTTCAGTACGACGTGACGATTAACCTAGAGATAGCAGTTTGATCAATTTGCTTTTGGGAGAGTCAATTTTAGGTTATTATAGATTCTGGGCAGGTAAAACTTCTACCCAGGGCAGAATGTGGAAGGCTGGGTCGTACCTACTGTACTAGGATACAAGTATGACATCTTTAGTATAATTTCTAACAGCACAAATGGGTAAAGGAATTAGCTAAAACGGGTCAAATGAATGAATGCGGTTGAAAGTCACCCAAAGTGACATTATAATAATATGATGCATACAACTTTCGATATAGTGTTTTTTTTTTTTTTTTTTTTCCAAATAGATCATTATTAGTATATATAAAAATTTGTGACTATATTTAAGACGCAAGGTGAATATGAGAAACTTAAATTCTTTAAACAAAACGATTTGACTGGTATTTGTAGATACAATTTATGGAGGACCTTACCCACTTTAACATCAATAGTGCACGAGGATTCAGATGTAGTCACCACAACCCATCTACAATGCACCTGAAGCAACACGTATAGAGGACCAAAGTTAGCGTAGAAGAAAAAAGTTGATGCTTGATTGTACATGTTATTGGCAAACTAAACATGTGCTATAGTTATCCCACCCCATCAATAGTGCTTGGGGAAAAGGTGGCCCAACATGAACATACATGGGTTCAAGTGTTCAACTCACGCCTTGTGTCTATGTGATGTCGCCTTCATGCCAAGACATCAATGACGCATTTCTATGCTATCATATTGGCCCATGGTTTAGATATTTGATTGATTTATGACAAGCATGCTAAATACAAAAGCTTTACATATGGGCAAGAAATCTATATGACATAATTCACATATACTTAACATCCCACCGAAAGCAAAAAGCGTCAAATGAACAATGATGCTGAAAGATACCTCAAAATAAGATCCAAATGGAACATCATGCGCCTGTTGTACAGTCTCAAAGACCTATAGAAAAGAGTCTGATCCGTCAAGTTTATAATAGTAGTATTCAAGAACAAAGTATATAATTGCCTAATTGGAACCATTTTTACATAATAGGGAATAATTTTTGGAAATCTACAGACAAACAAAAAATCACCAGAGAATTTTTGTCAGCAGACAGCAAAGAACGCTGCCACTCAGTCATCGCTGTGTCTGGAGGGCACATAGGACTATTACATAGGCATCTGAATGTAATTTCTCTGACTTGACCATCATACTCATCAGCAGAATGCCACTGTCCAATCTACATTCCAGATAAGTGACATACAAAAAATAAGGACTGCAGGCTATTCAAAGGGCAGGGAATGTCATAAAGAATAGCTCAAAGGAAAATCTAACTCTTTTAGTCGCAAACAGCATGACTGAAAGAGATAGGAATGGAGGATATACATTTTTGTAGTTTTCCATATTTGATGTGTATAATATGAAAAATCATACGAGTAAATGCCCACCAAATGTAATATTTGACTTATATAAGAGAGCAAAAGTTCCATCAAACACATCTTACAAAGCATTCACTTGACTTAAAATCTGTATACATATAGAATTATTATTTATTATAGTAAACAACTTTTTGTTGGACATGATTGCTCTTTGATGAGATATAGGACGGAAGTACACGAGAAACTTAATAATCTATCACTGAAGATTCGTGTGATACTTACATTAAGATTGGTGTCCTTACGAGATGAACGGTAATCATTTGTGAAATTTGAACCATCACTCAACAGCAAGTCAAAAAATTGTTCAGCAGTACTTGCAAAAACATCCTGAATAAATCTAATGCAATGTTAATCAATATGATAAACATCGACACTCGATGGCAAGAGTATTGAGTAATTCCATACATTGTATATGCCAGTGAGAACATCCTCTTGAACAAATGGCTGGTGTTTTTTTGGCACACTTTCTTCTAAAACCTTAGGTTTTTTATGACTTAGAGAACTACTGCTTGCACGCAGTTCTGAATGTTGTTGCTCCTGTACAGTGTAGATGCACATTACAATTAAAACTATATGATCATCCATCACTAAATGACAAAATTCTGCAAAACTTGTTAAGCAACCTCATAAGTAGATTAGATATCGGTGCACAATCACACTACTTAAAAAAAGTTACACTTATGTGGCAACCATGGATGCACATGAAAAGCGCTTTCTAATCAATCAGTAGTGATTATTACTTGGGCCTTAGCAAATATAATAAATGGCCAGATATTGAAGTTTATGATTAGAAGTATTCTGTTCTTAACACAAGTATTCAATTTGTTCCTATGATAGATTAGGAGTTGTATATGTTACATGATTCTATTTTTATGTCAAAACATTCGTTTGTTTTAATCATTGATCAAACAGAACAGAATCTTATATTCTCTCCAGTTTTCACATAATAGAATCCAACTAAAGCAAAATTTGTTAAAATAAAACAAATTAGAAGAGTGGCTATGACAAACCTTCTTCTCAGCTTCTACCATAGAATGGTAGTTCTTTGCTGCACGTTGTAAAGTTCTTATTGCATGATTTCTGTTCCAAAATGATGCAAACATATATCTAACTCTACCTATAATTAAATGATTTCAATAACGATCAGTCACCAAATGAGGTTCCATTCATGTTTAAGATACCAAGAATACACCTAGAGAAAGAATTAAAAGGATCAACACATATAAATCAGACAAAGACCTTTCAAAATGTATGAGCAAGTAGAAAAAAAGAAAATTAAGTCTAGTTTCACAGTTAACACTTACATATGTAAGATTCCTTCACTGTTGTTGATTTTATATGGTAGCATTTTATAGTGTTCGGAATGAAGTAGCAAATACTATGTAGTATTAATCATAAAAATGCAAAGCCAATAAGGTATCTGTTAGATTTATATTCCATTTGACTAGTTTCCCAAGAGAGGGAACTTTTTTTCAGAAATATAATTATCGGGGAAGATGATTAAATCCACAGCATGTAGATTGAATCACATTATTTATATGGATATATATTTATAGATAGATATACTCAAACTGACGGAGTGTAGGTTAAAGTTAAAGGTGTGCCTATAGTGAAGGGAGAACAATACAAGCTCATTCAAAGTGTTCGTTTAATTATATACCATGTAGTTGCTTTGAAATGATCGTAGAAATCTTAAGCAAGTCCACCTAATATTTCATTCAGCAAAACTAGAATACTCAAAATGACAACAGCATGTTACAACTCTTCTCAACTGGACTGGGACAATAAGCAGAAAAGACCATAAAAACAATCTCAACAAAAAATTCATACCAGGTCTTTATCTTTATTACTATTATTAGAGGAGACTAAATGTGTAAACAAAATGATTATAACCTCTCCTAAATTAATCAGCGCCCTTCTTTGATTTAGTACAAATAATTAAGGCCATTGATCCACATTAACAAGAATGTATAGCAATTATGTATTCTCTGGACTCTCAAAAAGACTTAATTACCCCCTCTTAATTAATTAGAGAACCCAAATACATTATTTTGAAATTCAAACGTCTAACTAATTCCACAAAAAACGGTTATTATTATATTTGTTTTTCATATGTATCCCATATTTTTGAAAGTGATTACTAGATACGACTCTAATAGTTTTAGTTCTGCACATGTATAACGTGTATTATCAGCATATACAATTATGCCAGATTTAAATGAAAGAAATACCGAGTTACCACAGAATAAGTTTTTATGGGGAAGAACGACTATCCCTAACCCGATACTTGTACTGACGATTAGAGCCACTGCACCAGCAATAGTACCTTTCTGGGTACCCGAAATTGCAATCGGAATAATGGGATCATTCCCTCTAATCACTACTTTGAAGTTCTTTTAAATTGTGATTCCTCTCCTTGTATTTGGCATTTGGCATGTTGTATGTGCATAATAGTAACTGTTGGAATCATTTAGCTTTGATAGTGTTGTTGTCTGGTCATCTGTTATGCTGTTTGTCCGAGGCTGCTGAAGTCTCATCAAAAGATTTTAATTTGAGGTGCTATTTTTTTGTTTGTGTGGATGGGTCAGTCAGTATGGATGATGTGGATCTGCATTTTTGTTATTACGTGGTTGGTCACTATGTTTGGTTGTGTGTGTATGGGTTGACAGAGCCTCACGTGATAAACTATCCTATTGTACCTTGTTTTTTTTTTTTTATGTTAGAGTAGAAGTATTTGGTCAGGAGTGTTGTTTGTGTGTTTGTATTTAGGGGCAAGTACGCAAAAATGTAATGAACTATGCTCTGACATTCATTGTATGTAACGAACTATTATGACATTCATTGTATGTAACGAACTTGCTAATTTCCTTCATTGTATGTAACGAACTTGTATTTTGGGCAGATCAACGGTCCTAAGAACGCCACGTGTCACCCTACATAATCAACACTTGGAAAAATCAAGGAAAATACAAGTTCGTTACATACAATGGAGGAAATTAGCAAGTTCGTTACATACAATGAATGTCAGAATAGTTCGTTACATACAATGAATGTCAGAGCATAGTTCATTACATTTTCGTGCACTTACCCCTTGTATTTAGTGTAAGCTTTTACTTCATATTACACTTTGTGGTATGGAGTAAAATTGTGTAGATGTGCAGGAGGTTGGTTGGTGCGTTTATGTAGTTGTACTAGCACCGTGTATTTATTTTTTAATACAAGATGGTCTTTATCTTAAACAAGGTTGGAAAAAACGCTAGTCGGGGTGTACTCGGCAAGGACCTTGTAAGGAGTAATCGGCCTAGTCGGGGTGTAATCGGGGAGTACTCGGATTTTGACTTTTGTTGACTTTTTTACATTTAATTAATAATTTTCAATATTATATGTGCAAAAATATAAAATAGAACTATAGACATAAACATTAAGCGTAAAAGTAGTAACATAAACATAATTGCCTGTGTAAATGGGCTCAAAACCCTAATTTAAATCCTTATAATTTTTTACCAATGTTGACTTTGACCATGTTTGACCGACTTTGACCCGATTTTGACCGTGTACTCCGAGTTTGACCGCGTTGACCTCGGTTGACCGTGTTTTTGACCGATTACCCCCTAGTCGCCACGGGCCAAGACATTTTTCCGAGTACTCGGCGTGTACACGGCCTACACGGCCGTTTTTTACAACCATGATCTTAAATAAAAAAAAAATACTACGCAGTTGTTTATTAAGGAAACAGAAAAACAGAAATTTACCATGAAAGTTTTTGCACAAACACATATATGTATTGAAAGAGGGATCACAACATACATATTGGATTTGTTGATGCAAAATGGTGTTGAATAAAGTGTTTGATAAAATCTTAAAAACATACATATAATAAGTATGATGGAATAAACATCTAATTGTAAAGAGAGATTGTTGTAATAAAAACATATAGTTATAGATGTAACATAGTTAGTTTGCGGGATCATGAAACACCAAATACTACCATATCGGTAGAGAAATCAGCTTCACTTGAAGTAATTAAAATTCTTGATTCACAAGAAGAAATTGTAAGATAAGTTCATCGATTTTTTCAAGAATATCTCATGAAAAGTTTTTAATCTATCATTCGATTATGGTTTAAGTCTTCCACTATACTACTGAATGTTCTACTATACCATTAATTTATCAATTTTGTTTATGTTAACTATTCAACTTATCCACCTATATAAAATAATCCATGCATACATAAAATTTCAGAGGATCCGATTGTGTACAAAATTTTAATATATCAATATACAGTAACATTATTTTGTTTTATATTTATAATTTCCAACATCCTAAAACATATGTGTCACTATATACAACTATGAATTAATAATTTTAACTTAATAACTAATCTAATTTATTTCCTATCATATGTATTTTTCATGGTGTAGCCTGCAAATTTTGCGGGTTATGATCTAGTTTTAATACATATATACATATGCACGCCCACATGCACGTTACACACACACACACACGTAGTTATATATATGCGTAAGCTATAGAAACTAACCATCTGGACTACGCAAAGGAGGAACACCATGTCCACCAGCACCCATGCGAAGAACTATCGTTATAGCAGGATTAATGACAGCATGTTGGCTCCTTCGTATCTGGAAAAACACGCATTATCCTTTCAATTTTAAATATCAGATACCAAGATTAAACCCAAAAAGGATATCAGAAACTACAAACCTCGTCTATATCTCCAAAAGGAATAATCACCTGCGGATGGAGAAGATACAAGTCAAGTGAATCAATGTTAACAGAGGGGGTTCTAACATAGTATATTACCAATATGCCACATATCTTCTATAGTTTCTAATCTACAATCTTGAGGTGGCAACATCGACATACTCAGTTTACATTGATCAATTTGGGTTGTGTATTTTCTCAAATATGCAAAATAAGTGAAGTCAAAAAAATACAACTTTTATCGAATTTGACACACTAACAGTTATATAAATATTTATAAAAAATGGCGGACAACTAGTAAATTAGTCAACCAAAATCAGCTTGACCCACGATGCAATCAGTCCGACCCATCAATTAAGATGGAGCAACAGCAAGACGGGGCCACTGTCATGCTAAGAAATTACGATGGGGCAACTTCATAAAAGGTTTCAGGAGGTATTTTAAATCCAAACTAAAACCTAATGGAATATCAACATCAACAAAGATGCGACATATCCTAATAAAACAAAGGAAAACAATTATCCCCTGACCAGGTGACCACGATGAAGGTGTATACAAGGCCAATATACTTAAGCAAATGTTTGTGAAGGAACTAGCAGATTAACCTTCATTTGTTTAGAGAATATATTAGAGTGAAAGCAGATATGCCAAGCCGAAACATACATACGCCCATGATACAAGAATGACCTCTCCATTGCACATGAATAGCTATGTTCAACAATCTGAAACATATGGTTTAACAATTAGAGCAACTTACAAAGGGAGTTGTGGTTGTAACTTTAAGTTCTTTAAGAGATGACAAGTTTGACCCATTTACTCATGAACGGGTCAATTCAGGTAATAGTTTATCTCAAGTGGGATAAACGGGTATAATTAAAATATTTGGTTGATAATAAATCGGATCAACAGATCAAAAGTCACCCAAAGTGTATTTTTAAATGCATACAACTTGCCAAATCGATTTATTAAGATTAATAGATCATTACTGAAACAATGAAGTTTTTGTAATCATATTATAACTTATACAATTTATATATGACTATTTGGGGCCACATTGTGTTACGGGTCAACCCGACCCTGTCAATACTACCCGTTTTGACTGGTTACCGAACCCACCCAATTTTTCACCTCTAACGCTTACATCATAATCGGGTATCTTGTGGGGGTAGTAGCATTACTAGCATATATATAAGTTAAAGATAAAAGAAATTGCCTCATCTGGTAGAAGATCGAATATCGTCTGCAAAGGGCCCGGTTTCTGATGCACCACTATTGGCTCTTGTTTATTTGTTGAAATCCGTCTTCTAGGATTAGCACCAGCATAGCCATTTAAACCTCTGAAAAGCATTAATAAATGAGTGATTTCATGGCACACTAACAGTGCATACAATAGCAGGTTTTTATGTAAACATATAGTAGCCCTTGTGACATAAAACACAAAAATATTAAGAAGTAGATGGAGACTAAACCAACGTGCTACCTGGAAGAGTTCATTGAGAGTTTAATTGTTCTAATATGGAGACACACCTGAGAAACGAGAATGCTTTGTAAATCGTTTATCAATTCCCTTTAACAGCCTGATCAATGGAAAGATACATCTAACAATAAAGGAGAGACTAAGGAAAATGTAAATAGGGTTTACCATTTTTACTTTCCCCGTTTTTGTGTTTAACTCCTAAAAAAGAATTTGGTCACTCAACTAATTCCCTCTTATTCAAACAAATGTACTTTTTACATGTTACCAGCCACACCAGTTACACTTATCTGACATAATATCCAACTCTTATAATAAGGTTGGCGTAGACTATATTGTTGTCATGCTACTTTACTATAATTGCTTGTACGGATTTTTGTTCTTTAATATTTATTTATGATATATGATACTATTTAACTTTAAACTTTAAAAGAGAACTAAAAGTTTAGAGATTGAATACAGATAATATGTTTGAAAGAGACAAAAAAAGGGAAATGAATTGATAAAAAGTTTAGAGACTTAAAAGTGAATATGGAGAAAGTATGTTGGGTTTTAACGCAAGAACTCAAATCAATATTACCTGTCCTGGCGAACTACTCAAAGGATGCCATACTGCACCAGTTTGCCCTTCAGTTTCAACAGGAATGGTCACCGAACCAAGAACTGCGCTTTTCCAAATTATATCCCAATCATATATTGACACGTTAATCTGTCGAAGGATGAATATTTCTTACTACCGAGAAAGAAACTACAAAAACTACTTGCATCAATTGTTCTGAACATGAAAATTGCAATACAAAACAAATAGTAATAAGATGAAAGGCTTGGACAATCTCATATGGTTGTTGTTCCAATAAGAATTGATTAATAACTTGTACACAGGAACATGTGATATCTCTTACAAACAAAGGCATCTTCAAACCATTAACTAAACAAGTGGGTACACTATCTTTGGCCTTTAAGGTACCAGAAAATCCTTGTACTTTCTACGGAATACCAGATATCATACTCTTCGGGTACAAGTGGAGAAGCCAAAGACTAGGAAATACCGTAAGTCATGCTCTTTCAGAAGAAAAGGTCAAAGTAATTAAGGGAAAACGCAATGACGAAAAACATAATATAAGTTAATACCCTCTTCAAATATATATAAATTCATTTCTCAAGAAGAAGAAGAAGAAGAAAAGGAGTAGAAAGTAGGTAAAACAATCTTCCACAGCCACCAACTAGATAGAGTATGATAGAAAGAATAGATTCTCATATCCTGCATATATTAAGGTCTATAATCTTAACACCTCGTGTTCATGTAAGCCAAATAGATAACTGCTACCTCATTAGAATGCTAAATGCAGAACTTTGCAGTAATTACTAACTCCTGCTTTCATTGTACATATGCATGGAAAGAACAAAAGTAATATCTTGCAATAACATTTGGTTGATTATCCAAAATTCAGGCTTTGGATAACACTCAATATGTACATCCAACATTAAAAACAAATCTTTAAATATCGACCAATCCACGTTGTCCTATATCCTACACATTCAAGCTATTTAGCACTCAATAAGTACCTTTACAGGAAGTTCATCCACAGAAAAATTGAATTCCTCTCCCCACATTGGATTTCTTGAACCAGGAACCATCGAGCTGCAAAATTAATACTAATCACATAACTAGACATCACCAACCCATAGCATTAAAATTCACAGTTCAAACCTAAAGAATATTAACAAAATCTTTAAGCAACTTCGACAAAGACAGAACCACAAGAGCAAATTTGCAATCATTAGATAGTTCATTTACTTCAAATAAAAATTTGGAAACAGAATATAATTATATGTATCTTAATTTCTTAACATACCAAATGTCGGTTAGCTGCAGATCGATGTTAACATTAAACAATATCAACTGACAAATTTTTGAGCTAAATAGTAATAACTTTTATTTGCAAAGTTGCAGATTCATAGGCTTGATTTGTGAAAATTAAATAACTTCATGTGCAGCATTAAGACCAAAAGAAGAAAGTGGATTGACCCTATCAATTACCTGAACCGCTTTTCATTACCACAAGTAATGATTGCATAAGGATCTGACATGCCATTCAAGTTAGCACCAATTAGATTCTTTGCTGCTAACAGTTCCACCTACAAAACATAAATATATAACATACTATGCTACTCTAATTTGCAAAAAAAAAGAACTTCAATAAGAAGCCATCTGCCTTACAGGACCCTTCTAAACACAGTAATATACCCCAATTACAATGCAAATCATTGAATTCCAACCCAACTTGATTAAATCGTTATTTAATTAAATCAACCATGTACAAATGTAGAGAAAAGCAAAATTTTCAATTTTGTTCAGACAAGATTTGGGTTGTGGAACACATCATATTTTTCTTCCAGTTCTGATGTTTGGTCCATCTTGAGCTGCACTGTAACACCTAGATCTATATATATATATAACGAACATTTATCCCTGATTTGTAAAAGAAAAATATACAAACAATACTACAAGACTAGTATTATATAGATTCATAAGTTTATACCTTTATAATATAAGCAGAGCTGCCATTAGAGTCACCCTTCAGTTGATCTATCTACAAAATAATCAAAGACGTGCACATCATATAAATGGAAAACAACCTGTTGAACGTGTAACAAGTAAAGAAATGAAAATTAGACAGCAAAAATAATGACCATCACTTTGCAGTTCCAGTTAGCAAGTGGTTATTCACTTATTCTTTAAACATAGTAATTTCCACACTAGTAAAATCAATAAATATATGTTACTCCAATTTTACATCACTCCAACCTTTCTTTATGCAGATGATTATTTCTCATAATTAATCATAAACCGCCATTATTTCCATAACAACCAGAACAATTCTTCTCAAGTTTTGCAGATATAGAATACAGCTAGTAACAAAGTCAACACTAAAAAGTCAAATTTTGACTTTTTCAAAATTCAGTATAACACAACCCTAATCTCATACTTTCTCAGTAGATCAACCGTATTAATTAATTTCTATATTAGCATAAATCATACTTAGAGTTCAATTAAACTACATAATTCATATCTCATATCTAGATTCTAGGGCACAAAACGGAAATGATCACATTAAAACACAAAACAATATCACACAGTAACGAATATACAAATATACTCAAAATTAAAACAAAATAACAACCTTTTCGCGATCATCAACAGCATCACCGTTTCCAGTTGATGAATTATCAAACAGCGATCGATTAGTGGCACTAGTTTGACCGTTATAAGTGAAAAACCAGAAAGCGGCAATGACGAATAACGATGCTGCGACGGTTACTTCAAGTTCCCACAACGAAGGGAGTAAAAAATGGATTGTAGTTTCAGTGATCATCGAATTATACAATTTGTGTGTGTGTATATAATCCAGATTATTATTGTTATAAAAGTTCATTTGATCGTAATGGTAATATAGATATAGATATAGATGGATACAGGAAATTGAAACGGAAAGATCAAGGCAAAAAGAAGACTAACAATTGCATTGAATTGTTGAATTGAATATAATATTATTTTGGAAGTATTGAGAAATTGTGCTGTGTTATTTTTGTGTTTGGTTCGGTATTTTGGAACCGTTATTATGTGAGGAAGGTGAAGAAATGTATGTTTAACCGTTTAAAGGACTTGTAATGTTACTTTTACTCGAGTTGAGGGTGACAAATGATAGTACCGGGTAGGGACGTAGGGTGTTCATGTTAATCCGAAACCGGAAAATTGAACCGAAAATTGTTTAACTGTAACGAATTTTTAGTTAACCGAATCGAAATTTTTTTGTTTTTCGATTTTAGTTAACCGAACCGGTATTTTTTAGGTTTTTCGGTTTCGGTTCACCATATTGTCACAACCGGTTAACCGAAAAACCAAAAATTTTAAATATGTGTATATATATAGATATATAGATAATATTACTAAATATCTTCTAATTTTGAATAGGATTATTATATTTTTGTATTTATGTTAGTACGAATGTTCATATTATTGCACTTTTAGTCGCTAAATTTTTAGTTTTGTGCCTAATTTGATTCGGCGTTCATGTATTTATGTTTTGTACCTAACTAAAATGCTTTATGTTTGTTGTTAGAATGATCAACATGTAAATATCTATAACAAATATTCACCAATGAGTGTGTATTTGTGTGTTAATATTTTATATTTTAAATGATTGGTAAATAAAAAGGGTTAATTTGGTTAACCATATAACCGAATCGGAAAAGTCGGTCAACCGAACTTTTCAATTTCGGTTTAGATTCAAGAAAATGATGAACCGAGGATTCGGTTAACCGGTCTTCGATTAACCGAACATCCGTGATAAAACACCCCTCATTTATACCTATTTAAATATAGTAAATCGGAAGCGTAAGTCCAAATACATAGTCATAATTTACTTCATTGTAACAACATATAAAATTCAACCTTTTCAAAACTATAATTTCTTCAACCGAGGTGTTATATAAAAACATGATGAAACATTATTTTATAAAAATCAACTATCAGAGTAGAGCCTCGTAGTCAAACATTCCTGTTAGTCCAACTTCTTGCCCACCCAAATTATATGCAAAACCTGTAAGAAGGGATAATGTGGGGGATTAGCATAACGCTAAGTGAGCAGATAACTAATCAACAGCATAACTTAGCTCAACAACTTTGTGTACAACACTTAACACTAAACAATCAAGTACACAATACAACTCATCAACTAATCAACAACACCATAATGAGGATCGGCGGCTCTGGGGATAACCATTAACCCGGGAGGCTCCCCAAGAACACTTACCCAACCTATCCGTATGGCCATAAGGACGAGACCGATAGCTAGTGATTATCTTCAACTAACACAGGAGATGTGTTAAACTTTGGATAACCAACTAGTCCAACCAACAGTTCAACAACTCGTTGCCTCATTAACAACTGATGCCCGAAGGCCAATTAACTCAAGTGATCACGTAATCAACAAGTCACATATTCAACTAGTCAACATATCAACAGTATTATTACTATCCGCATAAACACCAATGCAAATAATAAAGTAATAACACGTTACTTGTTGTAACCAAACTTGTTACAACCAAGTTACGCTGAGGATTAGAGATCCACTCACCGAATACCTCAGCCATCCACTCAGTAGTCTAATATCACTGAGCCTTCTGCACATCTGAGAATACAACAGGATACACAAATTAGTCACTTATCTTAATATGAATATAACATCATGCCAAGATTATGGATAATCATCTCAAACATCAAAATTCCATAATCATTTATCAAATCATAATCCTTAAGATCATATTATCATCTTAATTCATATTAATCATCGTTAGCTAACATAATTACACCAACAACAAGATCATTGACTTTCAACATCAAGGATTTATTAAAACCCTTATGAACACTAATTCAATTTACTCATGTTAGCTTCAATAATCTCAATTACACTCTAATAACATAAGCTTACAAGCTTTGATTTTAGCATAATCAACTAAACCCATGAACTTTATTCATAAGTTCATATTAAATTCTTCACTTTTACATTAGGCTTCACCTAAAATCATGATTTTAACATTAACCAAGCATTATATGATCATTACAAGCTTTAATTCATGGATTATCAACTAAACCCATAAACCATCTATGATCATATATGGAATTAATCAACTTTATGCTAGGGTTTAGCTTATAATCATATAGTAATCATCAATTAACAATCCTACAAGCAATTCAAGCTTCAATTTTAACTTAATCATACTAATTAAATCAAATACACCAAAACCCATTTTCTAGGGTTTATAGAATCAAAGAATTAGAACTTACAAAGTGTTTATGATGATGATGGAATGCTCAAATCACGATTTTGAAGCTTAATCCATAGTTCTAAAGCTTCAATTTCACCTCAAACCTTGTTTCAAGAGTTTAATATTGTCCCTGTGGTTTGATACGTACGACTAAACCAAGAACAGGGGAAGACAGTGTGATTTAATTCCAAAAACTTTGATGATTGATGATGAATTAGGGTTTTGAAACCCTTCTCTCGCTCTCACGAACTCACTGGAATGTTTCTGATATTTCGTACGTACTTTTACACATATATTAGATAATATGTGTACTAGTTTTGTCCCCCGTACTTATCATTGTCTGGAACTTAAAAACCATTTGCGGGGAAACATTATTTTATTTTACCGTCAACTGAATTAAATTAAAACAAATAATAATTTATTAGTCACAATAAATTATTCGACTCTTTTCTCCATTTAATTCCAAATAATACAACAGAACTATTTTCTGACACATTAAATAATAATTCACAGTCAGAAAATATTAATTTACTACTAGACCCGAAGACTGGGTGTTACAAATCTCTCCCCCTTAAAGAGATTTCGTCCTCGAAATCTAAACACACTTAATTACTTTAGTGAAATAGAATCACACATAACATTTCACTAATACTATAACTCCCATACACTTCTAATCACATATTTACTCATTATTACATGCGCACGAAAGGTGTACAAGTTAAAATGACTTATATATATATATATACAACCGTCATGCATACCCCTAATTACATAACGTCAATGTGTATACATTCCAATCGACTTACACAAATATGTATTATTTTATCAACTCACACACCACCAGGTGTATTTCAATTAAATTCACTTAAACACATATATTGTGTCTAAATTTTGTTATCACAATTTCAATTCTTTCTTCATGCACATATCCACATGTACATGATCTTTCCTATATATTCCAATGCACAAGCATTACTCCTACATCCTGTCTTTGATAAGTCAACTGACCATTTACATGAGCATTCATACTTAGTCCTGTATACAACTAAAACACATAATCACTGGTAACAAATGTAACACATATCTCTGTGAACATCTCAACTTTACAACAATTACAACAAGTGGTAGTGAATACCACCATATGCACCTTAACAACAAAAGTTCAATTATATTCACAACTAGCAATTTAGCTAATAACCATATATTTCTTTAGCTAACAACTTGCTAGAAATTTTCACTTTCGCAACTAGCTAATTACAACTTTACAACTTGTAATTATAAATACAACTTGATTATATGAAACTCTTATTCGAAAAGAATCGCAATTCATATAATCATAATCACATATAGAATAAACAATAAGCAGTATGTAGAGGTCAATTCTTATGGTTAAAACTACTATTATATAATCAACTAGCATCCTATTACACCAATTTGGATGCTAAGACAACACCTGTTAATACCATGCATCATTATCAATGGTATTTTAACAACACAAGGTGTAGTCATTAATCATCTTTTCAACAATATTAACACAGTATTATTCATAATCAACTGACATCTACTTTGTTTAAATCATCCTTTAATGTTTACTATTAATAATTCATCATATATACACATCACTTGTACAGTACCACATTAGTAAAAACAATTTAGTGGTTTATCACTCTTTCATTTTAGTCCATCATTGACTATTTTCAACTACAGATCAACATATCCTACCTGTTAATTTACAACCACTTAACTTTTTCTGGTACTTAGTAGCCTCAACAACCTCATGTGAACTGGCATAATATAAATACGTTGGCCAGACGTCGTCATATTATGTCAGTCACACCTCATTCTCAGGCCACTTCGTACCATAAATCTTCAAAATTATTCATGATTACTCTTATACCTTATAACCACGATATCAACAATTTACACAACCTGTGATTGCAGTATATCACCCAATATTGACTTGTCACTATGTCAACTTACTACTTTTAATATGAACTACTCGTATTATCATGTATATATGAACAATATAAGCATACTACACCAATATCTGACACAAACACATCAATCCATGTACTTTTAGTCAAATTATAGGTAAACACTTCATTTCATGTTCAACTATCACATACATATAAGTTCATGCACTTATATCATAATTTTATTTCAGCACTTTATAGCACTCTAAGTAATCCAATTACTTCATCACATTTCAATTTAGTCCATATAATATAGTTAACATAATTTCATATTCAATGTTTACTAACCCTTGTTAGCAACAATCAACAATATCATTTACTGGCATATTTTGCAGTTAAATAAACTACCTACAACTAACTCATACACCATAAAAGGTGTGAACCTCTTAAAACAACTTTTAATATTACATATAGTCACAGGAATGATCTCTGGGCTCAATGAAACAAAAGCCCAATACAAAACGTAAGCTAAAAGTTCAAAATAAGGTCCGAAAAACAATAAAATGCAATTTTCGGGCCCCAAACGACCCCGAAGTGCCGAAAACTGACAGGGCTCATGGCGATGCGATGAGCTTTGACCGTTGAGCCGTTTCCAAGTGACCCTGTAAATTTCGTCTTAATCGGACACCGAAATTTTCAAAAATTTTCTACGTCAAGTATTACGTCGAACGTCGCAAGAAATTTTTTTTATTTTTTATTTTATTATTATTTTTTTTTATACTAACTAACGCGATCCGGGAAAACGGGTCAGGATCGCGTTCCTTAGTTAAAAATGTTCTGTAACCAAATTAAGCATACAAACGCGATCCGGAGAAGTGAGCGGGATCGCGTTCCCAAGAGAAAACGCATCTGGACCCGAAATACACACACAAACGCGATCCTGGAAAATGGCTGGGATCGCGTTCCCAAGCATAAAATAATATGTGACAAAATAACACATACGAACGCGATCCAGAAAAGATTGTTGGGATCGCGTTCCCAAGTAGAAATCTGAGTTTCAGCAAAATTCATATTTTTAGCCAATTTCAATCGCGTATAACTTTTTACTCGTTTAGAGTTAGACTCTAAAATTTTGCAGGCACGTCCACTATGCCAAAATGAAACTTTCCCTTTTTACACTTTTTCAATTTACACGTTTTACGATAAAACGGACGTACGACTCATTTTTGACCATTTTCGACCATTTTGGTTGACACGCCATATTCCAAATGGCTTACTTTCTGATTTCAACCTTTTGCCAACATGTTTCTATATACATTTGGGACGTGTGGGCATATTCATCACCTACAAACACTCATTCTACATTGTTTTGACACGTTGACCCGTTTAGGGGTCCAAATTGGCACTTTTAAGAAAATAATCACATTGACTACCCAAATCATTATCATCACCTTTTACTACTATCTTTATGACTTAAAGTCACTTTAACATTCTTTTTAATCAGACCACTACTCATTTTAACCTATTAACCATCAAGTGACCCATTTGGGCACATTGACAACCCTTTTTGGGTTTCAACTCATATTACCACTATTCAAACAACCATTCCACATTACGTTGACTATTCTAAGTCCAACAAACTATTTTTCACCATTAGTGGCATGCTATAACTCTAAAGCACCAATTCACATTAAAATCACTATATTTAGACCAATCACAACAAGTTTTCCAATTTCATGATCACTTTGACTTTTCACAACTTGTCAATACATATAAGTTTGGTTGACCACTTCGACTTCATTATTTGACCACTTTTAGTATATAGATCATAATTCAATCACAATCATGATCATTATTAAACACATAAACATCTTACCATATTCACCACTTTATGGTATATATTACCAAATTGGACCTTTCCACATTCGACTTTGACTTTTCCAAGTCAACGACACACATTCCAATTAATGGACACCTTCTTATTTTAAACATCTATACAACTCCATATTACTTCAATTGATATATTCCAACATCTCATTAATTTCAACTTAGAGAGTCACATTAATTCCGTTTATCACATAACAATAAATTTCCTAGCAATATCTCATAATCACACCTTGCATTTAGCAACTAATAATCATGCCACCGATTATAATTTCCGTTTCAACATTGTAGACACTTTTAAGTGTAACTATATCACTATTAACAACTTATTCAACACAGCGTCTACACGACTTAACACCTTTTTAACAATTTCAAGTTCAACATAAACTACCCAGTTTATTTCACAACATATGAATAACATCAATTGACTCAAAACTAGGGAATCATATCAGTCTGACTCAACTTACTTTAGGGTAGATCAACATCATCATAGTAAAGTACACAATTCAAACTGAATTAAATTCAACAAGGTTATCGAGAATCACCTGATGCACTTAAGCCAGCAACAATCGAGGAATCAATGAGAATACCAGTCGGTTCCTCATATTCCTCCGTCTCTGCAACCAAAACAACATTCTAGCATCTTGTTTTAGGTTAGTACACATTCAATATCAACTTTCTCATGCAACCACTAATCCCCACCCCTGGAATGTTTGACTTGATACAATTCTAAGTTTGGGATTGAACATCTTATAATGTACAATTCACCCAAACTTATGCTCTGATACCAACTTAAAACACCCCTCATTTATACCTATTTAAATATAGTAAATCGGAAGCGTAAGTCCAAATACATAGTCATAATTTACTTCATTGTAACAACATATAAAATTCAACCTTTTCAAAACTATAATTTCTTCAACCGAGGTGTTATATAAAAACATGATGAAACATTATTTTATAAAAATCAACTATCAGAGTAGAGCCTCGTAGTCAAACATTCCTGTTAGTCCAACTTCTTGCCCACCCAAATTATATGCAAAACCTGTAAGAAGGGATAATGTGGGGGATTAGCATAACGCTAAGTGAGCAGATAACTAATCAACAGCATAACTTAGCTCAACAACTTTGTGTACAACACTTAACACTAAACAATCAAGTACACAATACAACTCATCAACTAATCAACAACACCATAATGAGGATCGGCGGCTCTGGGGATAACCATTAACCCGGGAGGCTCCCCAAGAACACTTACCCAACCTATCCGTATGGCCATAAGGACGAGACCGATAGCTAGTGATTATCTTCAACTAACACAGGAGATGTGTTAAACTTTGGATAACCAACTAGTCCAACCAACAGTTCAACAACTCGTTGCCTCATTAACAACTGATGCCCGAAGGCCAATTAACTCAAGTGATCACGTAATCAACAAGTCACATATTCAACTAGTCAACATATCAACAGTATTATTACTATCCGCATAAACACCAATGCAAATAATAAAGTAATAACACGTTACTTGTTGTAACCAAACTTGTTACAACCAAGTTACGCTGAGGATTAGAGATCCACTCACCGAATACCTCAGCCATCCACTCAGTAGTCTAATATCACTGAGCCTTCTGCACATCTGAGAATACAACAGGATACACAAATTAGTCACTTATCTTAATATGAATATAACATCATGCCAAGATTATGGATAATCATCTCAAACATCAAAATTCCATAATCATTTATCAAATCATAATCCTTAAGATCATATTATCATCTTAATTCATATTAATCATCGTTAGCTAACATAATTACACCAACAACAAGATCATTGACTTTCAACATCAAGGATTTATTAAAACCCTTATGAACACTAATTCAATTTACTCATGTTAGCTTCAATAATCTCAATTACACTCTAATAACATAAGCTTACAAGCTTTGATTTTAGCATAATCAACTAAACCCATGAACTTTATTCATAAGTTCATATTAAATTCTTCACTTTTACATTAGGCTTCACCTAAAATCATGATTTTAACATTAACCAAGCATTATATGATCATTACAAGCTTTAATTCATGGATTATCAACTAAACCCATAAACCATCTATGATCATATATGGAATTAATCAACTTTATGCTAGGGTTTAGCTTATAATCATATAGTAATCATCAATTAACAATCCTACAAGCAATTCAAGCTTCAATTTTAACTTAATCATACTAATTAAATCAAATACACCAAAACCCATTTTCTAGGGTTTATAGAATCAAAGAATTAGAACTTACAAAGTGTTTATGATGATGATGGAATGCTCAAATCACGATTTTGAAGCTTAATCCATAGTTCTAAAGCTTCAATTTCACCTCAAACCTTGTTTCAAGAGTTTAATATTGTCCCTGTGGTTTGATACGTACGACTAAACCAAGAACAGGGGAAGACAGTGTGATTTAATTCCAAAAACTTTGATGATTGATGATGAATTAGGGTTTTGAAACCCTTCTCTCGCTCTCACGAACTCACTGGAATGTTTCTGATATTTCGTACGTACTTTTACACATATATTAGATAATATGTGTACTAGTTTTGTCCCCCGTACTTATCATTGTCTGGAACTTAAAAACCATTTGCGGGGAAACATTATTTTATTTTACCGTCAACTGAATTAAATTAAAACAAATAATAATTTATTAGTCACAATAAATTATTCGACTCTTTTCTCCATTTAATTCCAAATAATACAACAGAACTATTTTCTGACACATTAAATAATAATTCACAGTCAGAAAATATTAATTTACTACTAGACCCGAAGACTGGGTGTTACACGTGAACACCCCTAGTGATAATTAAATAAACCAAGATTTTACCATGACTGCAATTTTAGAGAGACGTGAAAGCACCGGCGTAAGGAGGTTCAATCAAGTAATTTTAATGTAATTAAGAAAGGGTGTTTTGTGTTAAATTATAAAACGAGTTGGACAAGTAATTAGGACTGGTAGGACGGTCACTAGATAGGTAGAAGTGGTGAAAGGAGTTGCCTCCCTTACAAGGTCAAGGGGCAGCGATCATTTTTTGAAGTTTGGGGTCGAACACCTTGTTGAAGCCCATAGATGTTACTCAATTTTTCTAACCAAAAACAAGCATATATCGTATATATATGTTAATAGTCAAGTATGATGGTGAAACGTTGCGTCTATTGGCTTTCAATCGACTATTTTTGATCACTTGAAATATATTTGGTCTCTTTGGCATATACAAAAATACAACATACTTTCATTGTTACACTCATAACTCTATGCCATGATATTAAAGTTGCATTTGGTTCACATAATTTCATGAAATTTGATGGAATTGAAATCTGAATTATAAAGGGTATTGGGTTAAAGAATGAATCTAATTGGAAGTCACAAAATTGCTCCACTCAACAAACTCACATTCCTTTGATCAATTCCATCAAAAACATTTTGCACATCAAACACATTTTGCAAATCAAACACAACTTAAGTGATTTCTTTGAATAGTCCTAATAAGAATTTCGTGAACTCAGATAAAAATAAGTCGAAAGGAATTAATTCAACGTTATCATCACACGCTTATTACATTTCTAACAAACTTAACATAATCCATCAATACATAAACATAAATCATACCAATATACACACTATTCTTACTATACTGAGGGGCGGACGTACATACACACTAGGGTAGACACTTGCACACCCTTGAAAAAAAAGGTTAGTGTTAATTTTTTTCTTTTTAATTTTTATGCCCTAGTAATACAAAGAAGGCATACCCTTTAACTTTTATACTAGTAAAGTATCCGTGCAATGCAGCGGAAAGTAATTTTTTAAAAGTGGAAAATCGTAACAGTGTTGTGTTGGTATATTAGATTTCTATAGATAATTGACAGTGAAAAAGATTTGGTCATCATAATACGTCCGTTTGACTACTTTAAAGTGTTGGAGAAATTAAGTTTAATGATAAGCAAAGTGAGTATGATGGTGAAATTTAGTGAAATAATTGAAAATATAAAATTCCTATAAATAAATGTTGAGTCTTAAAAATTTATACTTAAAATAGAAGTATGAAATGCTTTATAAGTACGTAGTTATAGATGAATACCCTCAACTGAAAAGACCCGTTACATAAGATAAACAATTGTAACCAAACTCAATCTTCCCGAACAAAATATAATAAACAACTTACAAGTCTAACCATAAGAGTCCACTAAAAAATGTCTCAAGTTTATTACGTACTAAATAGATTTGACTAAAATAGTAAAACTAATCTTGTTCAAATTTAAGTTCCAAAATACAGGGTACCAATCTCAAGGATTCCATCTCGATACCTCTGAATACTCGTTTCCTCGTCTTCTACATGATCAAGTCAAAAAATCAATAGCTGTAGACTAAATCAAGTCGAAAAATACACTTTAGCTTTTGAGTTAGTAGTGGCATTTCTTTAATACTCAATGTTTATAACACATTGAGCTAGGATAAATGGTTAAATGAGACTTCTTTATGTAAGTATGATGAAATAAATGTAGTCTCACTATTATCAGTTTTATTTATTTTTGCTTTTCAATATTTCATAGAATTAAATATATGATAAATAAGATAAAGAGATTTTATTCGTAAGAGTTATCTTAAGTCGATTTTTAGCTAGCGTAAATGCATAGCTATGCTGCCTATGCATGTCAATAAGCTTATTGATATACTAACACTAATTCAGTAAAAATTAGTTACATTACTTTTTGTATAGCATAATAAAATTTCATGCTAAAATATATTTTTTACGTCAAATGACTTTGGCCCCCCAAATAACTCGGTCAAGCTCCGTCACTGTAGGTGATGAAATGTTAAATGACATTTTGATTATTTGATAGAGTACAACCTTTTTCTTAATCTCTAAATTTAACGATAATGACATTACGAATTGTTCTCAAGAGAACTAAGAAGGTCGAGGACAATTGTAACTACAAAACTATGCATGTATATATGCTATGTTTTTTGCTACTCAAACTATTTTACTTCAACTTTTGAGTACTTGACTTAACTGATTATCGAATCGAAAACCCGAACTAATAACTCGGCATTTTTTTCAACAACTCGAGTATAATTTTTTTTCACTACATTGTGCATGCTCTAGTAGTAATTCCTAAATCCGCCACTAAGTGTACTATATTCAAGTTTAAAGTTATGGTAAATAAATATGATACTAAACCGAATAAAATATTTACCATAATGAAATTTTCTTTTACGAATGTGCAATGATAATTTTTACCAAAACACTATTAAATCAAATTGAACCAAACCAATTAATAAATTTAATAAAACATTAGAAAATTGAATTGCCTCTAAATTGTAGTACTCGAGTTGGCGGATCAAAAAACTTTATTTCTAAAAAAATAAATACAAATTCAAGGGTATTTTCGGAATTTCACACAAAATGCAACTGGTCACATTGTTGTAAGGGTTTGTTGCTTACAAGTTGCATGAAGCCGCCATCTTTCAAAAAACTGGAGCACCACTCTTTCTTACAAAAACCTGCACCTGCAATGTCCGACCACCGCCACGTCATCGCCGGAGAAGTCAACGAACCTCTACCTGGTGGTCAAACAACTGAAGTAGTACCTGCAGCTATAATAACTAAACCAGCAGCTGCAATTACAGTACCTGCAGGTACTGATTTAGACGAAACTGATTATTCAACTTCATTCGCTGACACCTCATCATCTATAAACCAAACTGATTGTGATACAATCAGTGATGCTGATGCTGAATCGCAATTGTGTACGGATGTTAGTAGATTCACTTCTTCGTTTGATGATTTCGGAACTGTTCTTCGAGTCAGGTGCGTAATTTTGTTTATATTTTATTTCGTTATACATATGTATATATGTATCTATATCTATATGTATGAATGCATACGTGTGTGCGGAAGTAAATTAGGTTGAGTTTGAGTATGATCGTATAATTATGAGTTTGTAGAGATGTTAATTGATTATTATAAATAATGATATGTTGCTGTTAATTGTGATTATATTTATTAATAAGTTGAGCTGCATTTGTGTTTTAGAATAGCTGATAACGATAGCTACCAGAATTATATTTAATTTGATATTTTTGGAACAGTTTTTCTTATGAGGTGTTTTTGTTCATATGGAAGAAATTTAGGTTGCTTTTCATCATGATTGTGAATTATGTTTTCTTTTGTGACAATCGCTTTGTTATGGACTTATGGTTATAACTGTATTCTGTATGAAATGTATGATAAGTAGCTCCAAATTCGTGTTTCAGATTAGCTGATAACCTGTAGTTTACCAATTACCTACATTGTGATATTTTTGAGGTGTGTTCTTTTATGTTCTGTTTTCTCTGTTTGAAAGAAAATTAGGCTGTATATGACTATGATCATCCAATTAGCGATCGTGAAGACTATAGTTGTTATCAAGTTGTTTCCAACAATCACTATGCTTAAACTTGCTATGTATGATTCAATTTGATATGATTAGTACTATGTTTGTGTTTCAATTTACATGATAACCGATAGTCTACTACTCTACTTGAATTCTGTCTTGTTATTTGTGTTGCTATTTGATTCTATATGGTGTAGTTTTTTGATTGTATGATATCTTCTGTTAATACTGTTTGGGGCAATGACCATATTTAACTTGTCAGGATTATAGTTTGATTCTATATGATAAGTAACACAATGGTCTAGCTGAATCATTTCCTTATGTGTGTCGCTTAATTGGATGGATGTGGTGTAGTTTGTTGTGGTGATGTATTGTTGGTTCCTTTTGGTTTATTAGAAAGAAGCGGCTGACAAGTCACTGGAGAAGCTTTATACGTCCGTTAATGTGGCGTTGTAAATGGGCAGAATTAAAGATAAAGCAGTTTGAATCACAAGCATTGAAATATGCTAAACAGATAGCAGTCCGTAATCGGACAAAACACTTAGCTTCAAATCAGTCTATTCCCGTAGGGTTTAGTTCAAGATCAATGCCATATACTAGTCAAAGGCGGCGGCGAAAACTCATGAAAAGGAGGAAAAGGGTGAGAGTTGAAGAGACAGCTGATGTTGATTTATATATGTCACAGCATTATCTCTTCTCCTACCATGGTATATAATTCACTCTTGTGCCTTATAATTTGGTATTTGGACTTGTCTGACCAGACTTGTGACACTTGAATATTCTTTTTTATTTCAGAAGGTAAGAAATCAGATGCAGATGAGGTCTCTATGATGGATGATCTTGATGAACCAGGTAAAGTTATATATATAGTGTACAATATCCTAAAGTCCTAAACTAGTTACTGTGCAGATTGCTATTTGTTTTTCTTTTGGCATTAACCTCACTGTGCTGCTTTATAAGAAACTATTTTGTTAAAGGAACTTAGTATGTGTATAACTATTTAAACAGCAAACATAGATTATAGGATAACTTTATTATAATTGGGTTCTGTTCTGTCCTTGGATGGGTTGCCACCTACACTTCAGTTAAACAATTTTTGGCCTGGTGCAATTGCACAACTTCAAAGTTTTCTTTGAGCCCGTAAATCATTTTCACTGAACCAAACCTGAAGTCAAAGAAAGAACAAGACCTGATTGCCAAGCCCCCTACTTCTTTCACTCAAAGAGTGAGGTTTAAAGACCTATTTCCTCAAACGTCTTTTTATAAAAACTCAAGCAGCTTAGAATATCTTCTCGCAAATCTTCTTTGTGTCTCTCTTCTAATTTGCTGTAGCACTTCTATTTTCTCTACTTTAGTGATTCTTCTCAGATGATAGGCATCGACATTTCACTTTCTTTTTGGTCCTTTTTAATTTTACTAGCAAAACTATAAATATTTCCATAATTATGTTATGACACTTTTTTATGCGACTATTATACGTGGTTGGTTAATTACTCAACTGTGAGATGGTATGCCTTTTGTTTAATATATGTATTTTATATGTGGTTTCCGGTGTTAAGTGCTAGCATACCATTTAATAAGTTAATTATGTCACCTTATATTAGTATCATCATGCCTTTCTTTTCCTTTCACTTTCTTTAGCTTGTAAAATGATAAATCTATGCAGTTTCTCCTGTTACATGATTTGCTTTTGTGTTGGTGTTGTGACGGGTAAATGAATGCTACAATGCACCAGCTATATAACACAACAAGAATTTTTACTGCAGTATTATATGAACTCTTTGTCATTTCAGCTGCATTCTAATGTAGGCCATTGTTTTGGAGTGCATTAATTGCATTCAGAATACAGGAAAATTAATTTATGGTTTAAGTCGATGTAGTGGATGCCATATTGTGATCTAGTAAACTAGCTTATAATTCTGCTTATAACACATACAAACTTGGGAAAGGACATATTCGGAGATATATTGTTGGCTTTAACATTCTACTCCACATTGATTTGACTCACAAAAATCTTTTACTATTCAAGTTTCACTGTCCTTAAACTGATAGGAGATTATAAAAGATATATTTGGAGGTCTTAAACTCTCAAAGTCCATCATCATGATCTCATATCACCCATAACAAATTATAATTTTGTTTCTTGTCTATTTTCCTTCTGTTTCTCCCAATTCTCATACATCTCTCTTGTCTATTCTAGTAATTTGTGAGCTTCATCTTCCTTTTTATATCCCCTGATGTGTCTTCTATCTGATGGACAAAGTGTTTGGTAGCGTCTCAGAGAAATTTCCTCTTCAAGATCATGTTATCTTATATCCTAGTATAAACTTTGTTTTGCGTAACTTAACTAATCTGCAAGATTCTGTAAGAACAGTTTAGTCGATGGTTAATTCTTTCATGTTTTCCTCTCCTATATGCAGTCCACTATTCACTCTTAGCTTTGAATAGGTGTTCTTAAAAACAGCATTGTTAGATGGGAACTTTTAAGCAACTTAATAATTAGTTAGTTGGAGTGCTTGGAGCCACCTGGACAAGGCAGATTAGCTATGATTGGAATATGAAACACAAAGAATTTTTTGCTGCACTTTTCTCATTCACTGATCTATGTCTCGTTTTCTGCAACTCCGTCTACCTAAACTTTAGTTTTATACTTCTATCTGTGTCTCTTAGATTCATCACTGTCTCGCACTAGAGGTTGCGAATGAGCTGTTCGAACTGGGTTGATATGACTCAAATTGGGTAATTTGTGCTACAGACTGGGTTGATTTGAAACGCTTTCAGTCCCTTCTTTTGTTTTTGTATAACTTGATTGAGTGTTAATAATGATTACATCACATATGAAGGTATTTAGTAGGTTGCATGCAATAATATATGCCTTATGGTTTGGATAACTTTCGACCCATATCCTTTTTAGGTATCGTATATCTATTTTACTTTGACCTGTTGGAATTAAAACATAACTTAAACTGTAAATTTACATGTATGTAGCTTGAAATTGCCACCTCTATCTCAAACCCTTAGTTTACTTTCAATTATAGCAATTTGTTAGAAGGTTGAATCTAACTTGCTGTTTCTTGGTAAATGTGTTCACAGAACAAAATACAACTAGTCAGGAAATGCTTGGCCTTGACATGCATACCAATTGCTCATTTCTTGAAGACGAAGATAATGACATGGAGCACCTTCTTCAGAAGATTGATATGGCACACTCTAGGGTTCACAAATTTAAAGCTCAACTTGATTTGGTGATCTCCGAAAATGCTCAGATGTTTCCTTCATTTGAGAATCTAAACGATCTTGTTGCTGCTGAAGAACAGACTAGTGCTGTTCATAGTCCGGCTTTCTCTAACTCAGAGTTTGGTATGGAAGGTTTAGGAATGTCTGAACATGCAGTTTCGAACTTTGAAGAGGGTTTCCATATACCTGATATAATTGAAAGCACAGTGGGGACCTTATCATCTGTTGATGTTACCCAACATCAGTCGCATATCGGAGATTCATGTGAAAATGTAAGTCGTTTCATGTCCATTTTACAAGTTATGATCGCCTTTGGTATAACTTCAGGCCTTTTATTTTTCTTTTTACTCAGAAACACATTTATTGTTCATATAACTAAACACGATTGCCTTTTGACGAAGAATTCCCCACTTCACTACCAACTCTCTCACCCTCTTTCATTACACCTATCTCGGTGGTTAAATCCGGTATCCACTGATAATGACTACTGAGAAGCTCTAAGCTTCTTTAGCACATGCTACTTTCTTTTACAGTTTGTGCTAGAGGTAGTACTTTTGACCTGTTTCCTAATAAATTGGTCGATTTCGGCCATCATATATCTTTAACTGATCAAAGAAAATAGAAATGATTGGCTAAAAAGGAAATTTAATGCATGTAATCAATATAATTAAAAAAAAATCTGCAGGTATTGATATGATTTAATCTTTCTGATCATATTTGACACACAAAAGATTAATTAAAACTTACTTTTTTTTTTAACAAACGGGCTTTGCCAAGATATCTTACATTCTTACCTGTAACAAAGTTACATGTTTTGACCCGTTACCCAACCCGCATCTATTAGATTCAGATATATTTATTTCTTTTACTATCGGCTCAAAGAAATTATATGGTATATTGGTATGTAGAATATAATTCCAATTTGATTAAGTTAATGCAGATTCTAGATAACATGCTGGTACATGACGAAACTACCGAAGCAGTAAAGCACGTGTTAAGAAATTGCCAAAACCAACTCACAGTAAAGCAGGAAGAAATCAAAAGTGAAGAAGAAGAAGAAAGCGCCCATCTTGATCCAGCAATGGATTCCGACACTGCAACAAAAGATGCCATCCCTCAGGAACAATCGACTCTCAAATCAAGTATGGTTTTTCCAAAGAACAAGAGAAAGCGAGGGGAGCGTAAAGCTGGTCCAAGTAAGTGGAATATACAACTTCCTGGTGACCCTGACAGCTAGTAACTAGTATTTATACTTAATCCAGAAATATGATTTATTATAAATCGTTGGGATTCTGTTCAATTTGTAACTTTGTTACAGAACTGCAGAAGTTGTAGAGTTAGGAAATTTTAAGTGAACTTTTTACCCATATATATTTGGAAACTAACAAGAGCTTATGGGAGGGATAACAACATTTTTTTCATTAATGTTTTAGCTTATGGGGAATTTTATGTGTTACTTAACTTCAATACGGAGTATATCTCAGGGGGTTGGGAATGACAGTTAGTAGGAGTGACAATTTGAACCCATTTATTTATATATAGTTCAGTTCAATTCAGGTTATGTTCCATCTCTAATCTCTAATAGGTCAAAATTGTAACATAAAAATTAAACTCTAAAGGATATGGGTCATAATGGATCGGAAGTCAATCACATGTATTTCTGATGCATATAACCTTTTGAAATTATTTCACTCGAAGGATTAGAATACTTTTTATATTAATATATTTTTGTATTCATACTTGAAACACTAATTATTAGTGTTATGATTATTACCTTCCTTAAGTTGAGGATGAAAAATAATTTGGGTAACCTGACTTGACCCGTTTCAACACGAAAAAGTTAGCTATTTTAATACCGTTACCCAACCCGCCCATATTGGTACCTCTAATTGTTGGTGTTGGTCAACACGAATAGTATTTTTCGTCTTCATGGATCTTTGTAGGTACTGTTATACTAGTGAAATGATACTTTCTTTGGCTATCACTTTAACCGGGTAGGTGTTGATCTAGAAAACACAAGATATCATATTCTATATTGCTTAAGCATGTAGATTCATCACAAAAGACCTACATACATCTGCACTTTGTAATCCGCTTGTGTTTTTCAAGTTATTTCAAGTTGGTCAACATTATTAGATTGTGTATGAGAAGATGATGATGATGATGATGATGATGATGATAATGCTTTTGGGAGTGTTAACTCGGACTTTGATAAGATTCCATTTCTTTGTCTAACCCGAACGATGCATGGAACCGTCACAATTCACTTGGTTACTTAAGATGTAAAGTGAAAGTATTTGTTACAATAATTACCGCGTGCAAGCAAATTCTAGTTAATTATGGGAACACATAAATTTCCTACCTGAAGTAACATGATTCAATGATTGTCATAACTAACATAATAAAGGTTAACTACTAAAAGATCAACTATCGATGGAAATTTTATATGTGAAATAGGGTCACTTAAGAGTAAAGACTAAACAATGGATCTTGGGCCTAAAGTTGGGCCTATGCTGCAAAATAAAAATAAAATTAAAATTCTTGACCAAGATTTTCTAAATGAACTTATTAAGCTCTTGGGTCAAATTGCTACCGTATATTAGTCGTGAACATAATCGGGTTTTGGTCCGACCCGACCCTACCTGGAAACCCGAACCGGGTATTGGTCAAAGACCAAAACCTGGGTTTTGACCAACCCGACCCGGTTTTGGGTGGGGGAAAACCCAACCCTATACTAACCGATTTGTACCGGGTTGGAACCGGTTCGGGTCGAAAACCCGGTTTCAAACCGGGTACGGTGTACCCACCGGGTATCTATAGTTCCCGCCGGGTATACTGGGTTCCCACCGGGTAGACAGTGTTCCCGCCAGGTACTTTGGCTTGATACATTTCTGTCAACATTTTCCAAACACTACTCGCCGGGTACAAATGTACATGCCGGGTACTAAAGGCATGATCCAGCATTACTGACCATTTTCCGCTGAAATTTCACCTAAATTCAAATAGAAAAGTGTTTTGGGATGTCGTTGTACAAAAACGTACCCAAACGTCATCCACAGTCAAGCATTCCAAAATATCCAAACATAAAATTAAAAGTACTTAAATAAACCGTAATCAAATTGTCTAGAAAAGTGTCTGAATCACATGAGGCACGCAAGCACTCAAAATGGGGAATAGTCATAGGGGAATCCACGCTCCTCTTGCTCTCTCTCCTGCTGCCTTCGATACTCTTCCTGCAGCTCTGCCAAGGCGGCACCCTCGTCATAAACCGGTGGTGGATAGCTTGCTCCAGACTGACCCCACATGGGTGGGTAGTGGTAGGATGTAGGTCGGTAGTTGGGCACCACTTCAGAAAGTCTTTGTGCGTTGTGTGCCGACCAAGCGTTGTGGTAGCGCTGTGCTCCAAGCTCATACCTGACTTCCTGCGAAAAATCATTATGGCTAACCTGAAGGCCCTGAATACCATGCATAATATTCAGCATGGATGGCAGTGCCACACATCCTTGGGAAAAAATTCCATCTCGATCATCTCACTAGCCATCAAATAATCCTCAAAATGAGTTGCATCCAGCTGCTCTCGAGAATAAATGCCCAAACATGCAGCAAGTTCCACCATACTCATTTTCCTTGGTTGACCTCCCAGTCGGAAAGTCATGAAATTTTTATCAGTCGCCGACTCAACATCCTCTTTCATTTCATATGTGCAGTGGAATTCCACGCGTAGCTCTTTGTATACCTGCTCATTAATCTGAAATATGCCTTCCCATTCTTCATATTTGAATGGTATGTGATCCACGAAATAACGTTGCCTAATCATTTCCTTAATTCCGGCGGCTACCCCTGTTTGTTCTAGTGGTTACCAATCGACCACCCGAGATAAAACACAGTCTTTCACCCTCAATAAGTTCAGTTTCTGACAGTATATATTGTACTTTGTTAACCTGTTACTAAATTTAAGCCATGGGTGAATTGTCTCGGGAATAAGTAGAGCATCAATGCTCATCGGCTGAGGGCGGTCACCCTCTTCATCGTTAGCAGTCCCAGAGGTGCTGCCTTTTTGTTTCTTTCTTCTTCCCTGCAAAACACAACACAAATGAGAGAATTGCCTTGACCAATTCATCCATGACCTAAGGTAATTGCACAATCATTCCCACATTTTATTACAAAGCTCAAACTCATCCTCTTTCACAAATGCCCTAATATCAAGCTAAACTCGAATTATGCAATTAAACACATAATTTGATTCAAGTGAGCATTACAATCGTGAGTATTATGTAAATGGATTACAATTATAAGCATATCATTAAACAGAATTAATTTTCCCCAAAATTTGTTTCAAGAACCCTAAATTCGTATTTTTCATAATCATGTAAATTAAACAAGAATTCACGAAATAAGAAGGTGTGAGTACATATAACTCACAATATAATCAGAAATAAAAACAACTAAAACTTCCCCACATTCAATTTCAAGAAAACCTAAATCTAAAAACTTCAATCTGTGACACCTGACAAATTAGGACTTATTATTAGTGCCTAATCATTTGTTAATACATGTAATTAGTTCTATATTATGCTAATTGCATGTATCACTATATATATTTGTTGAAATATATACACGTACGCGATTTAGCTAAATCGTGGATTTTCATATTGGGTGGATTCCGACTCATTGATACAGTCATTGGTAAAAACAATTTATTGAATAATATGAAATTATTTAATAATCACATTATTTTCTAAATATTATGTTTTGACACCCAACAAATTTCAGATTACATTTCCGCTCAAATAATTGAGTTTTGAACGTAGAACATACATAATTAAACAATACGGAAGATTATTCAATATTTCGTATTCTCACTACTTACGAAATTCAATTTTCGTATAGTACCAATTGACCCAAATATTGTTAATACGGACCTAATTTAAAAACAATAGTAGTTAACCGGTAAAAATATATTTTATTTTTACTTTTACTTTTACTTTTTACATTTACTTCCTATTTAATTTTTTTTTTACGATTAACCTGTTACTTATTACATAATATTTTTTTAAATATCACCATACAAAACATTATACAAAAAAAATAATAATAATTATAATTATAATTATATTTACAAACTTACCATAAGTTAAAGTAAATATAAAAACTTACCATTTCATGCATATTTGACACAATTAAGTCTACATTCATAATTCAACAACTACAAACATATACCTAACAAATACCTAATAAAAGTTTAGTGCTTGATTTCTTTTCCTTTATTTTTATTAGTGGTAAAATTCTTTATATTAAAAATCTTCCACCATAATCTTGATTTTCTTTCCTATAAATACCAACCTTATTCTTCATTTCAATTTGCACCTCCCATAATTCTTTCTCCCTCCCATAAAATAACTCTAAACTTCCATCTCCCTTTTGGCTTGTGAAGGTCTTAGAACCATAACAAACCACCAAGAGTCACCACCATTTTCCATCACCTCCCAAACCCATGACTTGAAAAATCACCTACAAACCCCCATAAAACCACCATAAATCACCATCAAAAGTCTCATTATTATCATTCACTAAGTTTTATATCAAGAAATATTACACTTTTGGGTTAAGATTATTTTCATATGCGGCGAAGCTTTGACGAATTTAGGATTGTAAGGTATACACAAATTCTAATTAATAATCTTAATATATCATATGTATGTATATACTACAATTGATTTATAAGAATAAAACATATCTATACCACATAAGTCATGTTCACATGAATGGTGTCTAGAATAACCGAATTGGATGAGATGTTGGATTAAACGAAAGGCATATGACTAAATGTCTATGACCGAAAGTTCCTATCTCCCAGTCAACATATAACACCCCTCATTTAATATCACAATCTAATATTAATTTTAGCAGAAGCGACTATTTAAAATACATATTCTATTAAAATCTGCTAGAAATTTTCGCAAACCTTTACACAAAATGTTTAACAACTAAACAAACATAGTTAATAGGTTTACAACCCGGGGCATTATGTGCTACAAAACATTATATATTACAAACTGGATCAGAGTTGCACGTTTCAAACATTCCCAGCGTCAAAACATCCTTCCTGACTACCCACATATTATACATTACCTGCAGGAAGTAAATTGAGGGATTAACACGAAGCTAAGTGAATGAATTATCAACTACAATTCAATTTAGCTAGTAATCTGTCACAATCAATAATGTAACAATTATCGTCAAGATGAACGGTGGTTCCTAGAGACCCTGTTCCGGGTGGCCTCATCAGAACACTTAAACCCTACTGTCGGCCAAAACAGCGAGTAACCGCTAACTCAATGCTAATCTCCATCGACACATGTACGCAACCCTGTGTCGACCAACATTAGCAATCAAGTCCAACCAACAAATCAAGTTGACCTCTGAATCATACATTCCACATCAATGTACATCACACAACCAATCAAATGGCATATCATGTCAAGTTCACAGTCTATCAATAGTAATTCCTATAATTACTGATTGAAATCAAACAGACACAACCAAATCAAACTGTGAGTTTCAAATCCACTCACCTGATTATCTCTTTTCACTTACTCAGCTGTCTTATCTCGCTGAGCTCTTTGCTTATCTGAGAATCAACAATCAGGTAAAAGTTAGAAATCAAGATCATAACACTTGAATTACTTCAATTTAAATCATTAGGAACTTAACACAATACACATTACGATTATAAGTTCCTAATTATGTATTAGTATTCATCACATATCAATTATCATGTAATTACATTCAATAAGTACATATTACATCGCAACTAGCAAGTCAAAACAAGTCTTAAAACTTAAACAAAACATTTGCTGGAACACAACCCCAAGCCGCCGGCTTCAGGGTACAAGCCGCCGGCTTCATGTTCCCAACCGCCGGGTCCCACTTTATAACCGCCGGGTAATTTAAATTTGGTGGTAACAGAACTTAATTGCGTTTTAAAGCTTCTAGAAACCACCGGCTTTGGTATTTCACCCGCCGGCTTCCATGTTTACACAACGAAGCCGCCGTCTTCAGGGTACAAGCCGCCGGCTTCCTCCCCTGCACCAGCAAGCTTCGCCCATCTCAAAACCCAAACCCGAAAATTATATCAACTATCCACAATTTGAGTACAGCAGCATATTTTCACTCATATATCATCATATTTAGCTACTATAGCATGTCATAACATGTATTAACATTGATTTAACACCAATTGATTCAAAGACTATACTTGATCATAATCATGAATTAAACAAGATCAAGAACTTACAAATCTAAGAATTACAACTAGAAGGTGATGATGATTATAGCTTGCACAAGATCACAGCTCCAGAATTCTTGTTTCAATTCTTGTTTTACAAAGGGTTTAAGAGTTTAGATGTTTTAGGTTTTGTTTCTAAAAATGGAAAGTGATAAACTTTCCAATTTGGGAAAGTATTTAAGTCGGTCAACATTTAACACCGACCCGTATCCGCTTAAAACTAGTCCCCTTTCAATCTATTGCCTGGAACCTAAAACCCATTTGCGAGGAACTTCTTTTATTGTACCGTCAACTATAGTAAATTAAAACAATCAACAATTTACTAAGCACAATAAGTCCTGAAGCTTATTTAACTAAGTTTCGCAATTAAACATAATTTATCAAATAATTTCTAATACAGTTAAATATATCAATTTAAAATTAGAAATTACCGGACCAGAAGAGAGGATGTTACAACTCTCCCCCCCTTAAGAAGATTTCGCCCCCGAAATCTCATCACGATCAAATAATCCAGGATATCTGGATCTCATACTATCCTCTGTTTCCCACGTTAGGTTTTCACCTAAACTATGTTTCCATTTTACTAACACCATGGGAATTTGTTTCTTCCTAAGTTTGGTCACTTTTCTGTCAAGAAGTTCAACTGGTTCTTCTACTAACTTCTGACTTTGATCAACTTTCAAATCTTTTAAAGGAAGAATCTGAGACTGGTCCTCAACGTTACATTTCCTCAAATAACAAATGTTAAACGTGTCATAAATACCAGCAAGCTCTGGAGGAAGATCCAATGTCACAGACTGATCATTAACAATCTGACGAATTTTAAACGGTCCAATATATCTAGGTGCCAATTTGCCACGTTTACCAAACCGAATTACCCCTTTCCAAGGCGAAACTTTCAAGTAAACAAGTTCACCTTCAACAAAAGTAACTGGTCGACGTTTAGGATCAGCATATTGTTTCTGTCTATCACGTGCAGCTTTCAACTTTTCTCGAGCCACTGCCACTTTATCAGCTGTCATTTGAACAATATCTGGACCTGCAAACTGTTTCTCCCCAGCCTCTAGCCAACAAGTTGGAGTTCTACAACGGCGTCCATAAAGCATTTCATATGGAGGCATGCCAATACTAGAATGATAAGAGTTATTATAAGCAAACTCAACTAATGGCAAATGAGAATCCCATGAACCACCATACTCCAAGATACAAGCTCTCAACATATCTTCCAATGTCTGAATCGTACGTTCTGACTGACCATCTGTTTGAGGATGATAAGCTGTACTAAGATTCACTCTGGTGCCCAACTCGTGCTGTAAACTTTGCCAAAATTGAGATACAAACCTCGGATCTCTATCAGATACAATCGATAATGGAATACCATGCCGAGTAACAACCTCATTCATATACAATTGTGCAAGCTTACTTAGAGATGCAGTATCACTAGTAGCTAGAAAATGAGCACTCTTGGTCAATCGATCCACAATAACCCAAACCATGTCATTTCCGCGGACAGTTCGAGGCAACTTAGTAACAAAATCCATAGTCAAATGTTCCCACTTCCATTCTGGAATCTCAAGCTGTTTCAACGATCCATACGGCTTTTGGTGTTCAGCTTTCACTTGAGAACAAATATGACAAGAACTAACAAACCTCGCTACATCCATTTTCATTGTAGGCCACCAATACAAAGGTTTCAAATCATTATACATTTTAGTACTTCCCGGATGTACAGACAATCTGGACTTGTGGGCTTCATTTAGAATAACATCCCGAAGACCACCAAACAAAGGAATCCAAACACGAGACTGAAAGGTTTTTAATCCCCTCGAATCATCTAATAACAATTCCTTCCGATTCAACATAATCTCAGCTTTCAAATTATGATCTAACAAGGCTTCTAACTGTGCAGCTTTTATCTGGCCCACCAAATCAGAAGAAACTTCTAAACGCATAAAATAAACTCGATCAGAAGTTACCTTGCGGCTTAAAGCATCAGCAACCACATTGGCTTTCCCTGGATGGTATTTAATTTCACAATCATAATCCTTGATTAATTCTAACCATCGTCTCTGCCGCATATTCAACTCTTGCTGTGAAAATATATACTGAAGACTCTTGTGATCTGTACAAATAACACATTTGGTACCATACAAGTAATGTCTCCATATCTTCAAAGCAAATACAACCGCAGCAAGTACTAAATCATGGGTAGGATAATTCCTTTCATGAGGTTTGAGCTGACGAGAAGCATAAGCAATCACACGATCTCGCTGCATTAAAACACAACCCAAACCAGCAATCGATGCATCACAATAAACAATAAAATCATCGGACCCATCCGGCAGTGCTAACACAGGAGTCTGACATAGCAACTGTTTCAGAGTCTGAAAAGCAGCTTCCTGTTGTTCAGTCCACACAAACTTTATATCTTTACGGGTCAACTTAGTCAATGAACCGGCAATTTTAGAAAAATCTTTAATAAATTTCCGGTAATAACCAGCCAATCCAAGAAAACTCTTTATTTCAGAAGCAGACTTTGGAGCTTTCCAATTCATAACAGCTTCAATCTTTGAAGGATCAACTTTAACACCATCATTGCAAATAATATGACCCAAAAACTGTACTTCCCGAATCCAAAATTCACATTTAGAAAACTTGGCATACAATTGTTCCCTCTTTAAGGTTTCCAATACTAACCTCAAATGCATCCCATGTTCTGATTCGGATTTAGAATATACTAATATATCATCGATAAACACAATCACAAATTTATCAAGAAAAGGTCGACAAACACGGTTCATCAAATCCATAAAAACTGCTGGAGCATTCGTCAAACCAAAAGGCATAACCAGGAATTCAAAATGACCATACCTGGTTCGAAATGCAGTTTTAGGAATATCACAATCCCGAACACGAACTTGATGATAACCTGACCTCAAATCAATCTTTGAATAAAATGAAGATCCCTGCAACTGATCAAATAAATCATCTATCAGGGGCAGAGGATATTTATTCTTTACTGTCCGTTTATTCAATTCCCTATAATCAATGCACATTCTAAAAGACCCATCTTTCTTTTTCATAAACAGAACTGGTGCACCCCAGGGAGAAGAACTAGGTCGAATAAACCCTTTATCTAACAACTCCTGTATCTGATTCATCATTTCACGTATCTCAGATGGAGCTAATCTATAAGGGGCTTTGGCAATAGGTGAAGAGCAAGGAACAAGATCAATCTGGTATTCAACTTCCCTAACCGGTGGCAAATCAGGCAATTCATCAGGGAACACTTCCGGATACTCAGAAACAACCGGCACATCAGAAAGAGACTTCTTTTCTAACTTAGCATCAATTACATAAGCTAGATACGATTCACAACCTTTAGACAAAGATTTCCTAGCTTTCATCATGCTAATCAAAGGTATATAAACATTATCCCGTTCTCCTCGAGCCACAACATATGACTTTTCAGAGATTGGAATTCTAATCAACTTATTGTGGCAATCTATGCTTGCTTTATACTGACTCAACCAATCCATACCAATAATCACATCAAAACTAGCAATTGGCATCAACAGAAAGGAAATTGGGAAAGTCTGGTCATCTATCATAATACTAGCTCCAATTACCGAAGTGGTAACAGGAACTGACTTGCCACTAGCTATTTCTACTTCAACTGGGTTTGTAATCACAGTAGGCATCATTTTCAACTTATCACAGAAGTACATAGATACAAATGAACAATTTGCACCAGAATCAAACAAAACACGAGCTGGTACAGAATTTACAAGAAAAGTACCCGTGATCACGTCATCTGTATGGACAGCCTCATCCACTGTCATTTGAAAAGCCCTACTAACTGCAGATGGCGGAGTCTTCCGTTTCTGACCGGAAGAAGATGGACTAACAACCGACCCAGAACTCTGTCTCTTGGCCTCAGAACACTGATTTGCACGGTGACCTTCTTTGTGACAATTCCAGCACACGAAATTGGGATAAACACAATCCTTAAATTCATGCCCAATCACACCACATTTCATACATCTAGTGGTTTGTACAGTACATGGCCCAAAATGTCTAGTTTTACATTTAAAACACCAATTAGGACGATCAGAAGTACCACCACTACTTTCTTGTTTCTTACCTTGCTGATTTCCTTGCCACCGTTGTTTACCTTTACCAGAAGGTTCACTTTTAGGTTTTTGAGAAGTCACCTCTTTTCTTGGCATCTCTTGAGGTCTCAAATCGCTATCAACAGATCGAGCTAACATGAAAGCATGAGGAAGTGAACTAGCTAACCTCACTGTAGTTCGATAATGATTTGGTAAAGTACCCACAAACTGGTCTATTTGAGTTCTCTCATCTGGAACCCACTGCTGAACAAACCTGAGTTTTTCTGTGAACTGATTTATCAAATCATCCATTGACATGTTATCAATTAACTGCAAATCCATAAACTCTTTTCTAATCCGAGCCATATCAAAGTTGGAACAATACTGTTTACAAACTTCATTGCGAAAATCTGACCATCGGATAGATGCTTTCTGAAAGGGAGATAAAACAGAAGTAATCGAATCCCACCAATTCATAGCTGCTCCTTTCAAAAGTTGAGATGCATAAGGAACTTTCAATTCCTCTTCACATTGACAAACTTCAAATTTCTTTTCAACATCTCTTAGCCAATCCATAGTTACAGAAGGATTTGTACTACCCGAATACACAGACGGATTACTGCTCATAAAGGTTTTAAAAGAACACACCTTTTGCTTTGGCGGTGAAATCGTACCAAACACAGGATGAGAAGATTCAGCCTCTTTTTGTTGTTTATACATTCTAAGTGCTTGGTTTTCCTCTTCCAATTGAAGCAAATACTGATCCCTTTCTGCTTCTTCTCTAGCATGGAAAGAAGTTCCAGCATTACCAGCCTGATCATCGTGCACCCCAACAGTAACTTCCGGCCTCGAGACATTATTAGGGTTAACAGGTGTTTGTTCATTATCCGCCATATCTGTAAACACCACAACAACTTACAAATCATTAGTCGTTAGCACCTAATTCTACTAACAACTTCACATTCAGTACATAATCCCATTCCCAAGAATGTTTGACATAACACAATCAAAGTTTGGAATTGAACATTCAATCATATTCAATTGCTCCAAACTATTGCTCTGATACCAACTTATAACACCCCTCATTTAATATCACAATCTAATATTAATTTTAGCGGAAGCGACTATTTAAAATACATATTCTATTAAAATCTGCTAGAAATTTTCGCAAACCTTTACACAAAATGTTTAACAACTAAACAAACATAGTTAATAGGTTTACAACCCGGGGCATTATGTGCTACAAAACATTATATATTACAAACTGGATCAGAGTTGCACGTTTCAAACATTCCCAGCGTCAAAACATCCTTCCTGACTACCCACATATTATACATTACCTGCAGAAGTAAATTGAGGGATTAGCACGAAGCTAAGTGAATGAATTATCAACTACAATTCAATTTAGCTAGTAATCTGTCACAATCAATAATGCAACAATTATCGTCAAGAGGAATGGTGGTTCCTAGAGACCCTGTTCCGGGTGGCCTCATCAAAACACTTAAACCCTACTGTCGGCCAAAACAGCGAGTAACCGCTAACTCAATGCTAATCTCCATCGACACATGTACGCAACCCTGTGTCGACCAACATTAGCAATCAAGTCCAACCAACAAATCAAGTTGACCTCTGAATCATACATTCCACATCAATGTACATCACACAACCAATCAAATGGCATATCATGTCAAGTTCACAGTCTATCAATAGTAATTCCTATAATTACTGATTGAAATCAAACAGACACAACCAAATCAAACTGTGAGTTTCAAATCCACTCACCTGATTATCTCTTTTCACTTACTCAGCTGTCTTATCTCGCTGAGCTCTTTGCTTATCTGAGAATCAACAATCAGGTAAAAGTTAGAAATCAAGATCATAACACTTGAATTACTTCAATTTAAATCATTAGGAACTTAACACAATACACATTACGATTATAAGTTCCTAATTATGTATTAGTATTCATCACATATCAATTATCATGTAATTACATTCAATAAGTACATATTACATCGCAACTAGCAAGTCAAAACAAGTCTTAAAACTTAAACAAAACATTTGCTGGAACACAACCCCAAGCCGCCGGCTTCAGGGTACAAGCCGCCGGCTTCATGTTCCCAACCGCCGGGTCCCACTTTATAACCGCCGGGTAATTTAAATTTGGTGGTAACAGAACTTAATTGCGTTTTAAAGCTTCTAGAAACCGCCGGCTTTGGTATTTCACCCGCCGGCTTCCATGTTTACACAACGAAGCCGCCGGCTTCAGGGTACAAGCCGCCGGCTTCCTCCCCTGCACCAGCAAGCTTCGCCCATCTCAAAACCCAAACCCGAAAATTATATCAACTATCCACAATTTGAGTACAACAGCATATTTTCACTCATATATCATCATATTTAGCTACTATAGCATGTCATAACATGTATTAACATTGATTTAACACCAATTGATTCAAAGACTATACTTGATCATAATCATGAATTAAACAAGATCAAGAACTTACAAATCTAAGAATTACAACTAGAAGGTGATGATGATTATAGCTTGCACAAGATCACAGCTCCAGAATTCTTGTTTCAATTCTTGTTTTACAAAGGGTTTAAGAGTTTAGATGTTTTAGGTTTTGTTTCTAAAAATGGAAAGTGATAAACTTTCCAATTTGGGAAAGTATTTAAGTCGGTCAACATTTAACACCGACCCGTATCCGCTTAAAACTAGTCCCCTTTCAATCTATTGCCTGGAACCTAAAACCCATTTGCGAGGAACTTCTTTTATTGTACCGTCAACTATAGTAAATTAAAACAATCAACAATTTACTAAGCACAATAAGTCCTGAAGCTTATTTAACTAAGTTTCGCAATTAAACATAATTTATCAAATAATTTCTAATACAGTTAAATATATCAATTTAAAATTAGAAATTACAGGACCAGAAGAGAGGATGTTACACAACATGCCTGGCCATTTCATGTTGGTAATGATTTTCATGTTGGTTAGATATAAATAATATATCATGGTAATTAAACAACTTTATTTAATTTAGGATATCTCGGGAATCAGAATACATAAACTCACTTGTCATCACAATACTTCAATACTCCTAAGGTGAGTTTCATAGCCCCTCTTTTAATTGTTTTACTTTGGGGTGAGAATACAATACTCATTTTGTTTTACATGTGAACACAAGTACAAAATATCGATATATACTGGATGAGTTGTTTTACTAATCATGAAAGCCCTCCACTACATAGTTTGTTTATATGGATTTAGCGTGAATGTTAGTGTATGGTACCATATGGGATTGACAATCCCCGTCCGGGTTAGTAGCGCTAATCTGTCAAACGGACGCATTATCATTTGTTCATACGAGTGTAGATTAGACACTCGCAGGGAGGCACCCTCGATCAGGCACTTGATTGTGATCCTGACACCTCAGTTAAGCTCAAACTATGGGCTCATGGCAGTGATATACATTTATTTATTTGCTTGGTTGCAAATCACTAAACTAAATCTTGTGGTTCATACATTATGTTTATTCATACAAACCTGTGAGCTCACCAGCTTTATAGCTGACCTGTTTTAGCATGTATTCTCAAGTGCCCAGCAGGATTAGGATTACTACAAGATATGCTAGCTCGAGTCGCATATTTTCAAACAATTGGGATTTCATTAAATTACTTTTGTACTTCAATCTATGAAATGGAATTATTTACGAACTTGCAACATTTTAAACATTTTATTTTGGAAATGTAATAACTATTTTTAAAACGTCTCATTTAGAGGTCGTTTGCTATACCTTTTTGCTTGATTACTGATTAGTCGCGCCCCGACCCGAACCGCTTCCGCACAGTAAATTTGGGGGTGCGACAGATTGGTATCAGAGCCTAAGGTTATAGTGAACTAGGTTGCATTAGTGGGCCTAGACTATGACCGTTAGGCAGTATTTTCTGTTAAGTATGATTGGTTCAAGAGTTACATCATACAAGTTTAATTTAACATAGCTTGATCAACTATGTACAATTAAATAATGATGATGTAAGGCTTGAAATGGTTATTCTGGAATAGGAATACATTAGTTGACTCTGACCACGAGAGAAACCGGGACTCATAATTGTTTGTGCTAGACACTCATAAGACTATTATGTGATATAAGTATATATACATAGATAGTCATCGCTCAAGCACTGTACGCTAGTCTATTATATATATATATATATATATGGGCACTCACATTTCCAAACACTTTGTCATAGATATGGCACACACACCCACTGAAACATCTTCTACCTCATTCCACTCTCAACAACCTCTCTTGGGATCACGAAACTCATAGGTAGCTAGGAGAACCACCAAGTTACTTCGAGCTAGACCTTATCCAAATCACAACAATTCAAATAACCAGGCTAGTTAGCACGTAGTTGCTAGTCAGTAGAAATGGTTATTCAACGCCTCTTGATTGTTCTATAATGTTGATTGTCATAATTGTGATGTTGTATATTACCGCATTTGTATATGTACATCTATGATGATCATCATTTGTGCACAATCTCTCATGAACCCTATCCTTCTATTCTCAGGAAATCATGCCGCCAAAGTCAAGGACTTACACCGATGCCCAGATGGCATCCCTCATTTCCCAGGCAGTAACTGAAGCCTTGGCGCGACAGTCATCAGAGACCTCCAGAAGGACTAGTGATACTGCCAATACCACTCCTACTGCCAAGCCTTGTTCCTACAAGGACTTCCAAAACTGCAAACCCTTAAGCTTTAAAGGAACTGAAGGAGCCATCGGCCTAATCAGATGGTTCGAGAAGATGGAGTCCGTCTTCCGCATCAGTAAATGTGCGGAAGAGGATAGAGTTCAGTTCTCCACATGCACCCTTGCTGACGGTGCCCTCACCTGGTGGAACTCGTATGCCCAGTCTGTGGGTATAGATAATGCCTATCTACTTCCATGGGGAGATCTGAAGAAAATGCTCATAGAGGAGTATTGCCCATCTGAAGAACTCCAGAAGCTAGATGAGGAGTTCTGGCATCTCAAGGTTCAAGGAACCGACATTGTTGGATACACTACTAGGTTCCAACAACTTGCAACCCTTTGCCCAGCCTTAGTGAGCACTGAGACCGACAAGGTCAAGAGGTACATCCGCGGTCTTCCGGAACCTGTCCGGGGGAACGTCGCCTCTTCTAGCAAAACCACTATTCAGGGGGCAATTCGATTAGCTCATGAGCTCATGGCTATGCAAGAGAGCCAAGGAACCCCTGTCTCATCTTCTGGGAACAACAACAAGAGGAAATGGTCAGGGAATCAGAATCAGCAGACCTTCAAAAAGACTGAGACTGTCAAGAATGACACATCGGGTTCTGGAGAAAGGAAAGGGTACACTGGAAGTAAACCCTACTGTTCCAAGTGCAACCGTCATCACGATGGTCCTTGTGGTACCCCCTGTAACAACTGCAAGAGATATGGACATCTTACCAAAGACTGTTGAACCCCTGCAACCAACCCCACCACCAACACCAATAACAACCAACCTAGAGCCTGATATGAGTGTGGAAACACTGGACACTTCAGGAATGCGTATCCAAAGTTGAAGAACAAGGGTAACAACAACAACAATGCTAGAGGCAAAGCATTCGTGCTGAACGCTGGAGATGCCCGTGAAGACCCTAATATGGTCACGGGTATGTTTCTTCTCAACAACTTAACTACTTCTATTCTATTTGATACTGGTGCTGATAAAAGCTTTATTTCTGATGAGTTTTGTCCACTACTTGACATCACCCCCGTTGCCTTAGATGTAAAGTACACCGTAGAACTTGCAAATGGTAAACTTATAGAAACCAATAGTGTGATACCTAATTGCACTTTAAACTTAGCCGACGAAACCTTCTCAATCGATCTTATGCCTGTAAAAATTGGAAGTTTTGACGTTATCATTGGTATGGACTGGTTGTCCAAACATCGCGCCGAAATCGTCTGCTATGACAAAATTGTCCGCATTCCTCTCGCTACCGGTAGAACTTTGATCATACAGGGGGAGACCGGTGGGACGAGACTGAATATCATCTCTTGCTTGAAAACCCAGAAATTCCTGAGAAAGGGTTATCCAGCAATCCTCGCACACATCATGGAGAAAAAGTCAGAGGAGAAGCGACTTGAGGATGTGCCGATCGTTCGAGACTTTCCAGAAGTCTTTCCTGAAGAACTGCCTGGTCTACCACCACCCAGACAGGTTGAGTTCTCAATCGATCTCGTGCCAGGTGCTGCACTTGTGGCCCGAGCACCATACCGTTTAGCCCCATCCGAACTTCAGGAGTTGTCCACTCAATTACAGGAACTCCTGGACAGAGGATTCATCAGACCGAGTTCTTCGTCTTGGGGAGCTCCGGTTTTGTTTGTCAAAAAGAAGGACGGTTCATTCAGACTGTGTATCGACTACAGAGAGTTGAACAAATTAACCATCAAGAACCGTTATCCACTTCCTCGCATTGATGACCTATTTGACCAACTTCAGGGATCGAGTTTTTATTCAAAAATTGACCTACGGTCAGGTTATCACCAGTTCGAGTTCGCGACGAAGATATTCCGAAAACCGCTTTCCGAACTCGCTATGGTCATTACGAGTTTCAGGTAATGGCATTTGGTTTGACAAACGCACCAGCAGTATTCATGGACCTTATGAACCGTGTGTGTAAACCATATCTCGACAAGTTTGTCATTGTCTTCATCGATGACATCCTTATCTACTCACGCAACGAACAAGAGCATGCGCAACACCTGAAAACCATTCTTGAGCTACTCAGACATGAAGAGTTGTATGCCAAATTCTCTAAGTGTGAGTTTTGGATGCAAACAGTTCAATTCCTTGGTCATGTGATTGACAGTCAGGGAATTCACGTTGATCCATCAAAGATTGAGGATATCAAGTGCTGGCAAGCACCTACAACGCCGACCGAAGTATGCCAATTCTTAGGACTTGCTGGGTACTATCGGCGTTTCATTGAAAATTTCTCAAAAATAGCTCAACCTCTCACAACACTGACTCAGAAAGAGAAGAAGTTCAATTGGACTGATAAGCAAGAGTCAGCATTTCAGCTATTGAAGCAAAAGCTTTGCAGTGCGCCTATCCTATCATTACCCGAAGGCAACGAAGACTTCGTGGTATACTGCGATGCTTCACACCAGGGTTTTGGTTGTGTGTTGATGCAACGAGACAAGGTTATTGCTTACGCCTCACGACAACTAAAAATCCATGAAAAGATCGATGACATCCTTATCTACTCACGCAACGAACAAGAGCATGCGCAACACCTGAAAACCATTCTTGAACTACTCAGACATGAAGAGTTGTATGCCAAATTCTCTAAGTGTGAGTTTTGGATACAAACAGTTCAATTCCTTGGTCATGTGATTGACAGTCAGGGAATTCATGTTGATCCATCAAAGATTGAGGCTATCAAGTGCTGGCAAGCACCTACAACGCCGACCGGCCTAGACTATAACTGTTTAGTTAGTATTTCCTTATTAGTTATGACTGGTTCAGGAATTGCATCATTCGAATTTAATTTAACATAGCCTGATCAACTATGTACAATTAAAAGAGAAGTGGTGCCAGATCTGAAATGGTTATGGCAAACGGGAATGCATTAGTGAAATCTGACTAAGATATAAACGGGATCAAACTTATATGTGCTATACATATTAAGATTTATATGCTATATATAAATAAGTATGAGTTGAATAATTTATTTCATTGTGTAAACAACAATCAACCTAGAACCATACATCAAATGTTAAAACAATACAGATGAGTGGAAAAACCAAAAATATATAGAAGCCTAAGAAAAAGAACAAGTCTCCATGAGAGAGAGTTACAATTGGAATGATAAACAATACTAAGGATACAAAGATCAAGGTTAAGACTTGATACGATAGAAAATCAAAATTTCTTTATTCACTAAAACAACAAAATACAAAATATATCAAATACCCTAGATGTCAATATTTATTGTGACCCATAAAAATGCTAGGGCAATCGATAGCAACATTAGTATAGGCGAAGTAATTTCTTCGAGCGACATAAACATTAAACAGACAATGGACGCAACCGTTAAAACAATAGCAAAAACTATGACGGGGTGAAGCATCGTTAAAACCTTTGGATGTAAGGTGAAGTATATAGAGAAGAAAATAAGGAAATGGTGTGTGAAATTATCAGAGGTTTTAATCACCTAATTATATACAAAATATAGCCGTTAAATTACTATTCATCGCCGCTAGGTTACGGTTCACAGCTGTTATATATATATATATATATATATATATATATATATATATATATATATATATATATATATTGTCGGATTGTGTGCATGTTTATTGTGCATGCGTAACTAAATTCACCCGTTGAAAAACATAGACAAACACAAAATGTGTCCCTTTCAACACTAACCTGTTTGTATTTGTGTAAAAAAAAAAAAAAAAACTACACTTATTCTCATTCATTCATAGGTTAATTGTAAATAAGTCTCATATGCATTACGTGAAAACATGGATTTCAATCAAGTTACCAATTGTTTCATATCATGCTCACTTGATCAACAATTCCATATCATACGCCAACCAATTTTCATGCACATACAGAGTGACCACTGTTCTTATCCTTGCTTTTGATTCTTGTAGCCACCCACATGCAAAACCCATGCACATGAAAATGTTAACTTCTACTCATTTACAGAAACATTGCTAACCTGCAATGTATCAAAATTACTCTTCACTATTAATAACTCACTACCAATCACTCACACTAGATTGCATTTAGATAAATTACTACTCTGTCAATGCATTATACTTCACTAATTTACAGCTTTCTCCCCTACTTCAATTGTCTATCACTCATTTGTAACATAATTCGTATTAGAACGACAAATAAATGGGTCACTATCACTTTACACAGCCTGGCATCTATATTTTTTTTTCTCAAACTCTTAGCCGAAAAGTCATCAACCATATCTTCAAATGTCAAACACGATTTAGACTTTTTTATTTAAAACATACACGTGAACTTCTCACACTTTTGTCGTTTCATCGTTAGACTTATAAAATAATCGTGATTTACAACAGTTACAAACATTAGCTGTCAGTGTTAACACATCTATCCTTACCACTATAAATTTAGTGTAATCAATCTTCATAACATATCCTCCTATATCATTATATCAGTTCAAGACTTCTTTCAAAATAATCATATCTCTTTAGTACACCCAAATTACAACCAAGAAGAACCACTAGCTAGTCAACAAGATAAACTGTCTAATGGAAAATATCGATCTAAATGAAGTACCTAGTTCAGAAGATCCAAGGTCTCAACCACTGCATGAGCAAGAGGTCCAACCAGGAACCTCAATATGTGAAGTCACTCCAGAACCAGTAATCCATAATCGTGAGGTATACGATAGTTTGGTAAATGACCTCATAAAATATAAAGATGGATTCATAGAACTCCATGCCCAAGTAGAGAGGCAGAACACTGAGTTGAGAACGTTGAGGCAGGACATGGAAATAGTTGTGCGTCGACAAAATGAAATTCATAATCAATGGCTTGGCACAAGCTTTCTCCTGAATGAGGAACGAAGAAAGAATACACGTCTACAAGCAATAATAGCAGCTAATCATCCCCAACCTAATGTCAATGAACAACCTCCCAACACTCAAAATCCATATAGTGTTAATCAACAACCCCCTAACCCTTGAAGGGGATAATCTGTATTAAGATATATAATTAAATAAAGTATGAAATTACTACAGCAATAAATTTTATTTCAGTTGTTTACTCTTAAATAATAAATATCTTTTAGATCGCAGTTACTATTCCAACAACGTATTATACGAGCAGGTGACTGTATTATACGGTCCACGGTATTTTACATAGGACAGTTGACGACTAAATTGTACTATACACATTTTAACGGTTAGTATACGGTAGCCCATGACTTATACACGGTTCCTAACGGCTAGTGTACGTAGCCAACGACTAGTATACGGTGCCAACGGCTAGTATACCGTAGCCAACGGTTACTTTACACCAAACCAATCCCTTTATATACACCATAATACATCTCATTCAACATACTCTCTTTCATAATCAATATCCCACACAATATCTTCACATTCAAATTACTTTCTTTTGATCTCTTAGCCATATATTCATCCCAATCAAAGATGTTTAATCTGTTAAAGTACTTGGTTCTTTTGATTATTATTGTTATGATCTTAACAATAACTAATGCCTCTATCGAAGAATTTGAAGAAATGATTCCATGGATAATTGTGTACTTTGGTTTTGGTGGTCCTTTATTAGTTGTAGTTTTATGGATCGAATTGTTCGAATTTTGGGTGTAACTTTATGTAATTTTTATATTTCAGCACTTTATCAAAATAATAGAAGTTAAGCTTAGTGGCGACATGTATCTTTAACATGTTAACCTAAATGTACTCAACTTCATCAATCAATAAACATGTTAGACTTTAACATCAATGTGTTTCTCCAATATACTTCAAGTGTGTTAAGTGTACTAGAGCTATAAAACACCTGGAATTGTTACAGGTATAACTTTCTAGGGATTAAAAGCCTCTCCACACCATGGTTCTATGATTACTAAGCTAGACTAGTACATGAGAGAACACCGACTAGAGGAACCAACATACTAGTTAAACTTGAAATTATGAGAATACGATGGTAGCATACATTAGTTGAGTACGTTATTCTACTCCCAGACAACTAAGTGATGATTATACATACTTAGACACATTACAATACACCCGATATCTAAGTGATGACTGTACATATTTAGATACATTATACTACTTCTGAGTAATACGTGACAACCGTAGGTACAAATTGAGTACCTGTACCACTTCCGTTAAACCTATGCATACATGATGATACGATACACTATTCGGGCATGCCATGTTGCTACTGATACACATAGGCATACATGATTTCATAAAATAAAATAAAAAATATCACGGTTGAGTGATACAAAACAATATTGCGGTAAAGCAATACAAAAATTGATACAGTACTAAACTAAATACTCTTTTAGTTCTCATGAACTACATCTACAATATTGTGGTAGAGCAATATCTTATGCTTGGTGACATACTAGTACCTTACTAAAGATATATTAGTACCATTATTTGATATCATACGAATTAGTTTCTACTAAATCATAAAGCAAGACATACTTGCAACAAACTTCTTATACACACCCTTCTCCCTGGGTCTCACATAACCACGACTACAATCAAAATTTCGGGATGAAATTTTCTTAACGGGGGAAGAATGTGACAACTGGTACTTAAGCGTATTAATTACCTTAAACTAGAGTATTATTACGTGTATTTAGTTTGAAATAGGGCTAAATATAGTAACATTTTGTATATTTATATATACACATACGCGATTGGTTTAAATCGCGCAATAACGAATCGGGCGGAATCCGATCATGCAAATACGGATGTTGGTGAAACTTTTTCATAAATAACATAAGTCTATTTTGTAGTTAAATAGTAGTTATTTACATTATATTATTATTGTATAATAATACGCGAAACAATATACGTTTTATATAAAACGTACAAAAATAAATAAAATGCACAAATTGAAACCGACAACTCAACGAGACATTTTGAAAATGTTAACTAAAGTATTTGAAAATAATACTTACATTTAAAAATTTACGTATAATTATCGTTAACAAAACGTGTCAAATACACGTATACGTATAAACTACTATGCGTATATACGGGTTAAATACCAAAATACTTAGGGAACACAAAAATTGACTAATTTACCCTTTGTGGGGCCCCCAAAATGGCTGGCCAAATCCACTCACTTTGGATTCCAATCACCACACAATCCACTCACATTCAATCATTCACTCACTCAATCAATCTCCACTTTCTCTCCACTCTCTCACAATTTCTCTCTAACCTCTCTCTACCTCTCCATCCTCTCTCTAGGATCTGGAGATCAGCCTCCATAACATCACCACACCACCACCATTGACCACCCTTTGACCACCATAAACCGCCGTTCGACCGCCATCAAGATTTTTAAGAAAACGAGCTCAAGACATCGCTTTCTTCCTCTCTTCATCATCTCTATTGTAAGAACTCATTTTATCTTGCTATATTTACTTATATAATGTTTATTTACATGTCTAGTTACTCCATTAACAAGATTATGTCCAAAATTCTTGTTAAAAATCATTTTTGAAGAATATATATAAACATGCACAATCTGTCTTCAAAAAGTCAGTTTAGTAAATCGATCATATCTTGCGTTCTACTTGGAGTTAGACAACGAATGTTTTTTTAAAAGTTGCATATTGAAAATATCTACAAAAAGTTCTTCTATGGCTCTTTCCAGAAATCTACGTATTTTTAGCTACGAACCGATCTTTAGGCCTGGTCTGATGATTATCGAAAAATACGTTCGGTCGTTACGTAGAATTATTTAAATACCGAAATGGACTCTATAAGTACCGGGAAATTTATGTAATGGACTGGACATATAGTAGATCAGTGTGTAATTTTTGTGAGGATTGATATGGACTAGAAATGGTAGAAACTTGTGGCGAAACAAACCAACAAAATCGAAAACACATTTAGGGACTGTTTTGGAAATAAATATAAAAATGACACTTGTGGATCACCAATGGTCACAAAACTCGTTTTCTATAAGTATTATAACATGATAAAGGTTGTGTAAAAGTTTCGGGTCAAACCGAGCTAGTTTGACCAAATTTGACCAGTTGACTAGTTTGACCAGATTTGACCAGTTGACTAGTTTGACCATGATTTGACCAGTTGACTAGTTTGACCAGTTTGACAAAGTTGACTTTCATAAAACAACATATTTGACCACAACGTTCGGATATAAATGTATACGTGTACTTCCAAATACAATAAAAGAAGCTTGAAAAATACTTACTACACTAAGTATTCAACACCTACAATAATCAAACCTTATACAAAACTTACATTCATACATTACAAAACATTACCAACGGACCGTACATGTTTTAAATACTCAAACAAACAATCAAACATTTGGACATAACTAGTTGATGGACAATTAGCATAGATGGTCTATTGAGATATCTACTCACTCATATAACCTTGCGCGTTTAGGATACCCGACAGGTTACAGTCTCCGGACACATCATTTGGTACAACATCATAATTGCTTGCTTTGCAAACACATTAGACTCAGGTGAGTTTCATAGCCCCGCTTTTAACTGTTTTACTTTGGGGTGAGAATACAATGCTCATTTTGTTTTACATGTGAACACAAGTACAAAACATCGATATATACTGCATGAGTTGTTTTACTAATCATGAAAGCCCTCCACTACATAGTTTGTTTATATGGATTTAGCGTGAATGTTAGTGTATGGTACCATATGGGATAGACAATCCCCGTCCGGGTTAGTAGCGCTAATCTGTCAAACGGACGCATTATCATTTGTTCATACGAGTGTAGATTAGACACTCGCAGGGAGGCACCCTCGATCAGGCACTTGATTGTGATCCTGACACCTCGGTTAAGCTCAAACTATGGGCTCATGGCAGTGATATACATTTATTTATTTGCTTGGTTGCAAATCTCTATACTAAATCTTGTGGTTCATACATTATGTTTATTCATACAAACCTGTGAGCTCACCAGCTTTATAGCTGACCTGTTTTAGTATGTATTCTCAGGTGCCCAGCAGGATTAGGATTACTACAAGATATGCTAGCTCGATCGCATATTTTCGAACAATTGGGATTTCATTAAATTACTTTTGTACTTCAATCTATGAAATGGTATTATTTACGAACTTACAACATTCTAAATATTTTATTTTGGAAATGTAATAACTATTTTTAAAACGTCTCATTTAGAGGTCGTTTGCTATACCTTTGTGCTTGATTATTGATTAGTCGCGCCCCGACCCGAACCGCTTCCACACAGTAAATTTGAGGGTGCCACAGAGTGGTATCATGCATGACAATCTCTTGATGTCTGAATGCGACTCGAACTAATGGGCATCCTGAGTGGCAGTCCTACTACTGCTGAGTACCTGAGAATACACGCTAAAACGATCAGCTAAAAGCTGGTGAGCTCACAGGTTTGTATGAATAAACATAATGTATGAACCACAAGATTTAGTATAGTGATTTGCAACCAAGCAAATAAATAAATGTATATCACTGCCATGAGCCCATTGTTTGAGCTTAACTGAGGTGTCAGGATCACAATCAAGTGCCTGATCGAGGGTGCCTCCCTGCGAGTGTCTAATCTACACTCGTATGAACAAATGATAATGCGTCCGTTTGGCAGATTAGCGCTACTAACCCGGACGGGGATTGTCAATCCCATATGGTACCATACACTAACATTCACGCTAAATCCATATACACAAACTATGTAGTGGAGGGCTTTCATGATTAGTAAAACAACTCATGCAGTATATATCGATGTTTTGTACTTGTGTTCACATGTAAAACAAATTGAGCATTGTATTCTCACCCCAAAGTAAAACAGTTAAAAGCGGGGCTATGAAACTCACCTTAGGAGTATTGAGGTATTGTGATGACAAGTGAGTTTATGTATTCTGATTCCCGAGATATCCTAAATTAAATGAAGTTGTTTAATTACCATGATATATTATTTATATCTAACCAACATGAAAATCATTACCAACATGAAATGGCCAGGCATGTTGACTGGGAGATAGGAACTTTCGGTCATAGACATTTAGTCATATGCCTTTCGTTTAATCCAACATCTCATCCAATACGGTTATTCTAGACACCATTCATGTGGACATGACTTATGTGAGAGATATGTTTTATTTATTTATTTATTTATTTTTTTTTTATAAATTCAATTATAGTATATATATATATATATATATATATATATATATATATATATATATATATATATATATATATATATATATATATATATATTAGGATCAATAATTCAAAAATAAGTTAGGATTTGTATATAACTTACAACTTGAATTCGTCAGAGCTTCGCCGTATATGAAAATAATCTTAACCCAAAAGTGTAATATTTCTTGATATAAAACTTAGTGAATGATAATAATGAGACTTTTGATGGTGATTTATGGTGGTTTTATGGGGATTTGTAAGTGACTTTTCAAGTCATGGGTTCGGGAGGTGATGGAAAATGGTGGTGACTCTTGGTGGTTTGTTATGGTTCTAAGACCTTCACAAGCCAAGAGGGAGAGGGAAGTTTAGATTTATTGTATGGGAGGAAGAAAGAATTATGGGAGGTGCAAATTGAAATGAAGAATAAGGTTGATATTTATAGGAAAGAAAATCAAGATTATGGTGGAAGATTTTTATATAAAGAATTTTACCACTAACAAAAATAAAGGAAAAGAAATCAAGCACTAATCTTTTATTAGGTATTTGTTAGGTATATGTTTGTAGTTGTTGAATTATGAATGTAGACTTAATTGTGTCAAATATGCATGAAATGGTAAGTTTTTATATTTACTTTAACTTATGGTAAGTTTGTAAATAATAATTTTTAATTATAATTATAATTATTTTTATATTTTTTTTATAATGTTTTGTATGGTGATATTTAAAAGAAAAAAAAATTATTATGTAATAAGTAACAGGTTAATCGTAAAAAAATGGAAGTAAATGTGAAAAGTAAATGTAAAAAGTAAAAGTAAAAGTAAAAATAAAATATATTTTTACCGGTTAACTACTATTGTTTTTAAATTAGGTCCGTGGGGATATATATATATATATATATATATATATATATATATATATATATATATATATATATATATATATATATATATTATTTGATAATCGATGTAGTTGATTTATTTTCATATAAAAAGTTGTGAATTACTACACATATGTACGCACACATAAATAATGACAATTTTTGAGAATACAAAATACTTGAATAATCTTCCGTATTGTTTAATTATATGTGTTCTACGTTCAAAAATCTATTACTTGAGCAGAAATGTAATCTGAAATTTGTTGGGTGTCACATTCTCCCCCTGTTAAAAGAATTTCGTCCCGAAATTTAAGTGGAAGTCGTGTTTGAAGTAACGTCAGCGAATAACTGAGGGTACTTGAGTTTCATTTGATCTTCCCGTTCCCAGGTGAATTCCGGACCACGCTGCGAATTCCACCTAACCTTGACGATGGGAATACGACTTTGTTTGAGTTGTTTGACCTCACGGTCCATGATTTTGGCGGGTTCTTTGGCAAAGTGAAGCTTGTCGTCAACCCGAATTTCATCGAGTGGAATGGTAAGTGTCTCATCAGACAGACACTTTTTCAAATTTGAAATGTGAAAAGTGGGGTGCACACTGCTGAGTTCGGATGGCAGCTGCAATCGATATGCCACTGGACCAATCCTCTCGAGGATCTCGAATGGTCCAATGTATCTGGGATTTAACTTCCCTCGTTTGCCAAATCGGATTACGCCTTTCCAAGGCGATACTTTGAGTAGTACTCGATCCCCAACCTGGAACTCGAGTGTTGTAACATCTCGCAAATTTAAACGCGATTAATTATATTAATCACTTGCATTATTAGGCTAATTCCCTACTTGAGTGAATTCACAACACATTTTAGAGGTAAGTCTAGCATAGCCCAACTAGTTAGTACGCGTAGTATTACGTATTCGTAATTAGTTGTAATTACGTACAGAACACTCTGAAAACAAACGCGACAAAAATGTACGACTCTTGGTGAACAAAATTAGTTAATAAAACGAAATTATTAAATAATGTCGTAACAAATAAATATTTTGTTAAAAATATTTACTAATCATTTTATAACGCAAAAACGTCAATTCGTATAATTAAAATAAAACAAAGTTTGAAATTATAAAAATTTATTACTTTAGTTCCTAAAAAGATCCTAATTAAAAATAATAAATGTAAATTAAAAACATACTAGTTAAAATAAAATAACATTTAACGATCGGGTAAACAAACACGGAGTGCAAACACGGAGGCAGAAAGTGGAACAAAACCACCTTCCACCTCCCACTTTTCTTTCATTTTCTTTCATCTTTCTCTCTCTCATCTTTCTCTTTTCTCTCTACTACAACCACCACCAACCAAATACCACCACAAAAACGCCACAAAACTATGCTAAAACGACGCCGAATCACCCTACTCCTTTGGAATAAAACGACCACGAGACCACGATCTATCCTTCCATCTTTTCGGATTTCAAATCCGACACTCGTAAGTTTCCGACAAATCCCGCAAATCTTTAGATTTCGAAGTTATAATTGATATTTCTTGTTTAATATACTTAGATTAACATGTTTTAGTGTTTTATGCATCCAAAAACGTCCAAAATCGCCCAAAAACTCGTTATTTTTGATCTGTTCGTCGAACAGGCGACTACGTCGCATTTTGCCCAAAAACAGTACTGCGACGTAGGCCTTTACGTCGCATAATCATCCCCACGTCGCAGATAGCGACGCAACCCGTTCCGTAGCATTAAATTGCGAACGTCGCCTATGCGACGCAACCCTTGACGTCGCAAAAACCTGAATGCGACGTAGACCCGTACGTCGCACCTTACGTCGCACAAGTCAGAACCCTAAAAACACACTTTAAAAAGTCAAAGTTACTGTAGAAAAGTCAAATTTTACTGTAGCAGTACTGTAGCAAATGAGATAATAACATTTTTGAACTATTGTTTCAAAACATCACCAACGAGTCGTATACATTTTCACAAACATCGAAATGCAACGTAAACATTTAAACGAACGATTTGGACGTGGCTTGATTGTACAAACACTAGCATGGATGATTAGTTTAGACATCCACATACTTATTAAATCTCGTACGTTTAGGACGTTAGGAGATTTCAGACTGTACTTGGGCTTAGGTTTGCTAGCACTCGCACAACTACTTAAACTCAACAGGTGAGTTCACAGCCCCTACTTTTACTGTTTTTAACTACTTTTGGGGTGGAAAACATAGTCAACTGCTTTACTGATTTACTGATTGCCATAACTGCTTTTACTATATGATTATTTATCATACTGTTTACTCGAACAATTAGAGTACTTGAACTGTTAAACTGTTATACAAGCTATCATATAACTACCTTTGGTACACTTATACAAAACTGCTTATAACTACGGTCAACTACTACAACTGTCCGTACGAATTGGTATTCCATACAAAAACTATTATCACTATGTGAAACTATTTTGGTATCTTACCGGAGAACGACCGGTACATATTGGTAACTTGTCGGAGAACGACCGACACTAACATGGTATCTTACCGGAGAACGACCGGTACTAACAGTGTATCTCGCCGGAGAACGACCGGTGCTAACTTGGCATCTTACCGGAGAACGACCGGTACATTTGGTAACTAGTCGGAGAACGACCGACTCAAACTTTAAAACTACTGGGGAACAACCAGCAACACGTTTTCAAACACATAATTTGGGTAACGTCCCAACGCAACTATTTTTGGGCAACATCCCACATGAACCGCATTTTGGGTAACGTCCCGACAAAGAACGAAACTTTTGGGCGAATAACCCACTAAACTTATACCTTGGATGACGTTCCACTAAACATTACTCGACTATTATGGCAATTACTAATTATGAATGTATTTGGTTCAACAACTATGACTACAAAACTTCAAACAACAACATACAACATTAAACCTGTGGATTCACTCAACCTAGTTGTTGACTTTTACTATGTTTTTCAGGGAATTAGCTGCGCATGTAAGAATCGCCAACACATGGAGAATTAGGCGACCCGTGAAGCTTTAGGATGCCAACATTTTTGGAAAAACATATGGATTTCTCCAGTATAACTGAAAATAATTTTGTCATATTCTAGAAATCCACTTTTGTATACTTATTACTTTTAACTTGTACGATTCGATGAATCGTAAATCTTGTAATTAACAATTTGGCATCTTAATATATTATGTTTAGTTGTAATCATAAGCTCTGATATGTATGCATGCTTTGTCATTGTGACACCCCAGTACTTAAACTAAACGCTTCCGCTAAACAAATTTGGGGGTGTTACAAGTGGTTTGCGTCTCACGTCAGCATAACTCTTCTGATGATCACGTGCGGCTTTGAGCTTGTTTTGAATCTCGAAGATTTTCTCGGTTGTTTCGTGAATGATTTCCGGACCCGTGAGTTGGCTATCCCCAACTTCGGTCCAACAAATTGGTGATCGGCACTTACGACCGTAAAGTGCCTCGAAAGGTGCAACCTTGATGCTGGTGTGATAGCTATTGTTGTACGAAAACTCGCACAATGGTAGGTGTCGTTCCCAGTTTACACCGAAGTCAACTACGCAGGCCCGTAGCATGTCTTCCAGTGTTTGAATTGTTCGTTCACTTTGGCCATCAGTTTGAGGATGATACGCGGTACTCATATCGAGACGGGTACCCAATGATTTTTGAAGTGACTGCCAAAATTGAGATGTGAAACGACTATCCCTGTCGGAGATAATCGAGATTGGAACACCGTGTCGGGTTACGATTTCCTTGATGTAAATTCGTGTGAGGCGTTCCATTTTGTCGGTTTCCTTGATCGCCAGGAAATGAGCAGATTTAGTGAGACGATCTACGATCACCCAAATGGTATCGCAACCGCTCGATGACTTGGGTAGTTTGGTTATGAAATCAATGGCGATTTGTTCCCATTTCCATTCGGGAATGTTGGGTTGTTGAAGTAAACCAGAAGGTTTTTGGTATTCAGCTTTGACTTTTGAGCAAGTAAGACACTTGCTGACATAGGTGGCGATTTCGGCTTTCATGTTCGGCCACCAATAGAAATCCTTGATACCGTGATACATTTTGTCAGATCCCGGATGGATGGAATATTTAGACTTGTGAGCTTCATCCATCACCAAGTCTCGCAGGTTCCCGAAACTAGGCAACCAGATTCGATTTGAGAAACACCTAACTCCGTTAGGTTTGATTTCGAATTGTTTATCCATGCCTCGCAAGGCTTCGTTTTTGACATTATCAGGTTTGAGGGCTTCGAGTTGAGCAGCGAGAATCTGAAGGTTTAGATCATTATGAATAGTCATACTGAGGGCTCGGACTCGAAGTGGTTTCGACCTTTCTTTTCTACTGAGGGCGTCGGCATCAACATTTGCCTTACCCGGATGGTATTTGATTTCGCAATCGTAATCGGTAAGCAACTCGACCCAGCGACGTTTATATCTGAGGAATTTAGCCCACTATTAGACATTTCCCCAGTTGCCTTAGAAGCTAAGTACACTGTAGAGTTAGCTAATGGCAAATTGATTGAGGCCGATTGTAACATCCCCAAATTTATTGTTTAGCGGAAGCACGTTTTGGGTGTTACGAATCAATAATCACAACACAAAGATATATAATGAACGACCACTATATGCGTCGTTTTGGACTTGTATTGATAAAACAAAAGTTTACATCAAAAATATAGTTTACAATAGCTCAGCTTGAAATTGAGAGATTTAAGTACATAATTAATCTATACAAAATATAATAATGCAGCTAAATCTCTGAGTGTTTGCATGATGACTCGAGCTAATTGATCCTTACTTGAGCAGTCCAACCTACTGCTGGTCACCTGTGATACATGCTAAAATTGGTCAGCGAAACGCTGGTGAGCTCACAGGTTTGTATGTCAACACATATATTTGTATGAACCGCAAGATTTAATAATTGAATTTAAAATGCAATTAAGCAAAATAAAAGTTATACAGCCATGAGCACATAGTCTGAGCTTAACTTGAGTTGTCAGGCCCACTTAAGGAAACCTAACTTGAAATGCCTCCTACGAGTGTCTAATCCACACTCGTCTTCCCAAATGCTAATACATCCGTTTGACCTGTTAGTGCGTGCTAACCCGGATGAGGATTGTCAATCCTATATGATATCATATACTAACATTCACGCTACTACGTATTACCAGACTGTGCTATGGAGGGCTTTAAATTGATTAGCTTGAAACTCATGTAGTATTTGATTTGATTTGTACTTGCGTTCAACTTGTAAAACAAAACGAGCAATAATATCACACCCCTGATTGAAAAGCAGTAAAATAGGGGCCATGAGACTCACCTGAGTCTTGAAAGTTTGAATTAATAACTTGGATTGATTTGCCTTGAAGTGTGGTCCGAAGACTTGTAACCTGAAGGTGTCCATGACACGCGATGGTTATTAATTGTTTAGGCATCTCGAAAGACTACCTTTGTAGTTGTTTGTCCAAATTACCCCGATTTGGTTGATTGACTTGTCCAAATTACTACGATTTGGTTGATTGAATTGTATGTTTGAAAACGTGTACGGCCCGTTGGTGATTAATTGTAATAATAGTTTTGATGTTATCTCATTGATTTCGAAGCGTTATACTTGAAAAGCAATTTCCATTATGTTTGAAAAATTGTATCGTATAAGCGTTTTGAAGTTGTACAAGTTTGACACTTGGTGAGAAATGTGCTTACGGAATCTAAGTACGGGGGTCCGGGGGCAGCGCCCCTGGCGGGGTCCAAGGGGATGGCCCCTGGCTGGGGTCGAGATGCCAGGTCAGCTCGAAAAATTTTTATTTTTACTATATTGCTTTGGTGAAAAACGCATCTGGGATCTGAATTCGGGTAAAATCAAGTGATAAATTTCGAGTCTCGACACTTAGTAAAAATCTGAGTTTTCTGTGTTTTGCGACACAATATGCGACACAAAAGTTTGTCATGCGACACAAGGGTTGTGTCGCATAGGAATGCGACACAATATCTATACGACACAAGGGTTGTGTCGCATAGATTCGAGATGCTGATTCAACAGCGACATAGAGGTTGTGTCGCATGGTATTTGCGACATAAGGTACGACACAATATTGTGTCGCATAGGATATGACATAACTGGCTTCATACGACACAAAATACGACATAGAGGATTTTATACGACATAATCATGCGACACATGGCTTGTGTCGCATTGAAGAACACCAGCCCAGAAAGTTTCAACTGCCGAGATTTTTCCGGCCAAAACCCAATTCAAACTCATTTTTAAGCTATAAAATCGTGTTCTACACTTTGTAACGAACATATATAAACCCAAATAACCCGTAAACATGTAAAAATAAGCTAAAACGAGAGGTTTCGGGATTTTGTCGGAAACTTACAAAGTGCCGAAACGAAAATCCGGAAAGATGGAAATGTAGATCGTGATGCGGTGGTTCCTTTTCTCTAATTACTTTGTCGATTTGAGTTCGTTTGGTGGTAGTAATTGGTGATTTAGTAAGGTGGTGGTGTGGTGAAAGTTGAGAGAAAAAGAAAGAAGTAAGAGAATGAGAAAGTGAAAATGAGAAAGAGGAAGGAGGTGAGGGGGTGATGACCCTCACCTTGGGCCGGTTTTGGGTGGGGTCCACCAAGTGTGGGCTTCACCAAATTTTGCTCCGTGTAGTCGCGCTCCGTGCGGCGTTCGTTTTCCCGATTGATTATACGTTAAAAGATTATTTTAAACGTTTAGTTATACGTTTTAAAAATACGAATATTTATTCGACATTTTTATTGAAGTATTTCATAAAATACTTAATAGTTGCGTTATAAAATATAACGTTATCTCGTTTTGTTTGTATGCATGTTTACATTTTAATCACGTAATCATCGATTGTACGTTGTGAATTGTATACGAATTATTACAAAATAACATTTTTAGATCTAATTGTATACTTAAATAACATTGTACTATTTAAATTAAATTGTTCACCAACGTCCGTATTTAATTGATCGAAACACGTTCGGTTTGAAACTTGTACGATTTAATTAAATCGTATTCTTGTATATATATTCATCAACATATATATTGATACATTAATTAGCCTAGCACAGAACTAATTACATGTATTAAAAATCGATTAGGCACTAATTACTAGTCCTAATTTGACGGGTGTCACACCGATAGTGTGTTACCAAATTGCACCCTAAACCTCGCAAACGAACTATTTCCCATAAACCTCATACCCATCGAGATTGGAAGTTTTGACATAGTAGTAGGCATGGATTGGCTATCTAAGCATCGAGCTGAAATTGTCTGTCATGACAAAATCGTTTGTATTCCTCTCGTCACTGGTAGTACATTGATCATACAAGGGGAGACCGGTGGAACGAGATTGAATATCATATCTTGCATGAAGACTCGCAAGTACCTTAGGAAAGGGTATCAGGCAATCCTCGCTCATGTTATTGAGAAGAAGTCAGAAGAGAAGCGACTTGAGGATGTGCCCATCGTTCGAGACTTTCCAGAAGTCTTTCCCGAAGAACTGCCTGGTCTACCACCACCTAGACAGGTTGATTTCTCAATCGATCTCGTGCCAGGTGCCGCACCTGTGGCCCGAGCACCATACCGTTTAGCCACATCCGAACTTCAGGAGTTGTCCACCCGATTACAGGAACTCCTGGACAGAGGATTCATCAGACCGAGTTCTTCGCCATGGGGAGCTCCGGTCCTGTATGTTAAAAAGAAGGACGGTTCATTCCGAATGTGTATCGACTATCGAGAGTTGAACAAGTTAACCGTCAAGAACCGATATCCACTTCCACGCATCGACGACCTGTTTGACCAACTCCAAGGGTCGAGTTTTTATTCAAAGATCGACCTGCGGTTAGGTTATCATCAACTACGTGTTCGTGACACCGATATCCCGAAAACTGCTTTCAGAACCCTTTATGGGCATTACGAATTCCAAGTGATGCCATTCGGTCTAACCAACGCACCGACTGTATTCATGGATCTGATGAATCGGGTGTGCAAACCTTATCTCGACAAGTTTGTTATTGTCTTTATCGATGACATCCTCATATATTCACGAAACGAACAAGAACACGCGCAACACCTCAAAACCATTCTAGAACTTCTTAGACACGAGGAACTTTACGCCAAATTCTCCAAGTGTGAGTTCTGGATACAAACCGTTCGATTCCTTGGGCACGTTATCGATAGTCAGGGAATTCATGTTGATCCATCGAAAATCGAGGCTATTAAAAATTGGCAATCGCCTACGACTCCAACAGAAGTACGGCAGTTTTTAGGATTGGCCGGCTACTATCGACGATTCATCGAGAACTTCTCCAAAATAGCCTTACCACTCACGACTCTGACTCAAAAGGATAAAAAGTTCGACTAGACCGATAAACAAGAATCAGCATTCCAACTACTGAAACAAAAGCTTTGCAGTGCTCCAATCTTATCATTACCCGAAGGCACTGATGACTTCGTGGTATACTGCGATGCTTCTCATCAAGGTCTCGGTTGCGTGCTGATGCAACGGGACAAGGTCATTGCTTACGCCTAACGACAACTCAAAATCCACGAAAAGAACTACACTACTCACGATCTCGAACCCGGAGCTGTCGTGTTCGCTCTCAAAATCTGGAGACATTATCTCTACGGCACTAAGTGCACAATTTTTACTTACCACAAGAGTCTCCAACACATATTCGATCAAAAGGATCTCAACATGAGGCAACGTCGCTGGGTCGAGTTGCTTACCGATTACGATTGCGAAATCAAATACCATCCGGGTAAGGCAAATGTTGTTGCCGACGCCCTCAGTCGAAAAGAAAGGTCGAAACCACTTCGAATCCGAGCCCTCAGTATGACTATTCACAATGATCTAAACCTTCAGATTCTCGCTGCTCAACTCGAAGCCCTCAAACCTGATAATGTCAAAAACGAAGCCTTGCGAGGCATGGATAAACAATTCGAAATCAAATCTAACGGAGTTAGGTGTTTCTCAAATCGAATCTGGTTGCCTAGTTTCGGGAACCTGCGAGACTTGGTGATGGATGAAGCTCACAAGTCTAAATATTCCATCCATCCGGGATCTGACAAAATGTATCACGGTATCAAGGATTTCTATTGGTGGCCGAACATGAAAGCCAAAATCGCCACCTATGTCAGCAAGTGTCTTACTTGCTCAAAAGTCAAAGCTGAATACCAAAAACCTTCTGGTTTACTTCAACAACCCAGCATTCCCGAACGGAAATGGGAACAAATCGCCATGGATTCTATAACCAAACTACCCAAGTCATCGAGCGGTTGCGATACCATTTGGGTGATCGTAGATCGTCTCACCAAATCTGCTCATTTCCTGGCGATCAAGGAAACCGACAAAATGGAACGCCTCACACGAATTTACATCAAGGAAATTGTAACCCGACACGGTGTTCCAATCTCGATTATCTCCGACAGGGATAGTCGTTTCACATCTCAATTTTGGCAGTCACTTCAAAAATCATTGGGTACCCGTCTCGATATGAGTACCGCGTATCATCCTCAAACTGATGGCCAAAGTGAACGAACAATTCAAACACTGGAAGACATGCTACGGGCCTGCGTAGTTGACTTCGGTGTAAACTGGGAATGACACCTACCATTGTGCGAGTTTTCGTACAACAATAGCTATCACACCAGCATCAAGGCTGCACCTTTCGAGGCACTTTACGGTCGTAAGTGCCGATCACCAATTTGTTGGACCGAAGTTGGGGATAGCCAACTCACGGGTCCGGAAATCATTCACGAAACAACCGAGAAAATCTTCAAGATTCAAAACAAGCTCAAAGCCGCACGTGATCGTCAGAAGAGTTATGCTGACGTGAGACGCAAACCACTCGAGTTCCAGGTTGGGGATCGAGTACTACTCAAAGTATCGCCTTGGAAAGGCGTAATCCGATTTGGCAAACGAGGGAAGTTAAATCCCAGATACATTGGACCATTCGAGATCCTCGAGAGGATTGGTCCAGTGGCATATCGATTGCAGCTGCCATCCGAACTCAGCAGTGTGCACCCCACTTTTCACATTTCAAATTTGAAAAAGTGTCTGTCTTATGAGACACTTATCATTCCACTCGATGAAATTCGAGTTGATGACAAGCTTCACTTTGTCGAAGAACCCGCTGAAATCATGGACCGTGAGGTCAAACAACTCAAACAAAGTCGTATTCCCATCGTCAAGGTTAGGTGGAATTCGCGGCGTGGTCCGGAATTCACCTGGGAACGGGAAGATCAAATGAAACTCAAGTACCCTCAGTTATTCGCTGACGTTACTTCAAACACGACTTCCACTTAAATTTCGGGACGAAATTCTTTTAACAGGGGGAGAATGTGACACCCAACAAATTTCAGATTACATTTCCGCTCAAGTAATAGAGTTTTGAACGTAGAACACATATAATTAAACAATACGGAAGATTATTCAAGTATTTTGTATTCTCAAAATTTGTCATTATTTATGTGTGCGTATATATGTGTAGTAATTCACAACTTTTTATATGAAAATAAATCAACTACATCGATTATCAAATATATATATATATATATATTCCCAAGGACCTAATTTAAAAACAATAGTAGTTAACCGGTAAAAATATATTTTATTTTTACTTTTACTTTTACTTTTTACATTTACTTTTCACATTTACTTCCTATTTAATTTTTTTACGATTAACCTGTTACTTATTACATAATAATTTTTTTTCTTTTAAATATCACCATACAAAACATTATAAAAAAAATAAAAATAATTATAATTATAATTAAAAATTATTATTTACAAACTTACCATAAGTTAAAGTAAATATTAAAACTTACCATTTCATGCATATTTGACACAATTAAGTCTACATTCATAATTCAACAACTACAAACATATACCTAAAAAATACCTAATAAAAGATTAGTGCTTGATTTCTTTTCCTTTATTTTTGTTAGTGGTAAAATTCTTTATATAAAAATCTTCCACCATAATCTTGATTTTCTTTCCTATAAATACCAACCTTATTCTTCATTTCAATTTGCACCTCCCATAATTCTTTCTCCCTCCCATACAATAACTCTAAACTTCCCTCTCCCTCTTGGCTTGTGAAGGTCTTAGAACCATAACAAACCACCAAGAGTCACTACCATTTTCCATCACCTCCCAAATCCATGACTTGAAAAGTCACTTACAAATCCCCATAAAACCACCATAAATCACCATCAAAAGTCTCATTATTATCATTCACTAAGTTTTATATCAAGAAATATTACACTTTTGGGTTAAGATTATTATCATATACGGCGAAGCTCTGACGAATTCAAGTTGTAAGTTATATACAAATCCTAACTTATTTTTGAATTATTGATCCTAATATATATATATATATATATATACTATAATTGAATTTATAAAAAAATAAATAAATAAAACATATCTCTCACATAAGTCAAGTCCACATGAATGGTGTCTAGAATAACCGTATTGGATGAGATGTTGGATTAAACGAAAGGCATATGACTAAATGTCTATAACCGAAAGTTCCTATCTCCCAGTCAACATGCCTGGCCATTTCATGTTGGTAATGATTTTCATGTTGGTTAGATATAAATAATATATCATGGTAATTAAACAACTTCATTTAATTTAGGATATCTCGGGAATCAGAATACATAAACTCACTTGTCATCACAATACTTAAATACTCCTAAGGTGAGTTTCATAGCCCCGCTTTTAACTGTTTTACTTTGGGGTGAGAATACAATGCTCATTTTGTTTTACATGTGAACACAAGTACAAAACATCGATATATACTGCATGAGTTGTTTTACTAATCATGAAAGCCCTCCACTACATAGTTTGTTTATATGGATTTAGCGTGAATGTTAGTGTATGGTACCATATGGGATTGACAATCCCCGTCCGGGTTAGTAGCGCTAATCTGTCAAACGGACGCATTATCATTTGTTCATACGAGTGTAGATTAGACACTCGCAGGGAGGCACCCTCGATCAGGCATTTGATTGTGATCCTGACACCTCAGTTAAGCTCAAACTATGAGCTCATGGCAGTGATATACATTTATTTATTTGCTTGGTTGCAAATCACTATACTAAATCTTGTGGTTCATACATTATGTTTATTCATACAAACCTGTGAGCTCACCAACTTTTAGCTGATCGTTTTAGCATGTATTCTCAGGTACTCAGCAGTAGTAGGACTGCCACTCAGGATGCCCATTAGTTCGAGTCGCATTCAGACATCAAGAGATTGTCATGCATTACTATATTTTGTATAATTTAGTTATGCTATAGAATCTCTATCATTTGACTCAAGGGGCTTTTGTAAACTATATTATAACAGTGTAAAACCTTTATAATATCAATGTATTAGTAAACGACGCATGTAGTGGTCGTTCATTATGTATCTTATGTGCTTGTGAATATTGATTAGTCGCGCCCCGAATTGACCCGCTTCCGCATTGCTCTCAAAATCTGGAGACATTATCTCTACGGCACTAAGTGCACAATTTTTACCGACCACAAGAGTCTCCAACACATATTCGATCAAAAGGATCTCAACATGAGGCAACGTCGCTGGGTCGAGTTGCTTACCGATTACGATTGCGAAATCAAATACCATCCGGGTAAGGCAAATGTTGTTGCCGACGCCCTCAGTCGAAAAGAAAGGTCGAAACCACTTCGAATCCGAGCCCTCAGTATGACTATTCACAATGATCTAAACCTTCAGATTCTCGCTGCTCAACTCGAAGCCCTCAAAGCTGATAATGTCAAAAACGAAGCCTTGCGAGGCATAGATAAACAATTCGAAATCAAATCTAACGGAGTTAGGTGTTTCTCAAATCGAATCTGGTTGCCTAGTTTCGGGAACCTGCGAGACTTGGTGATGGATGAAGCTCACAATTCTAAATATTCCATCCATCCGGGATCTGACAAAATGTATCACGGTATCAAGGATTTCTATTGGTGGCCGAACATGAAAGCCGAAATCGCCACCTATGTCAGCAAGTGTCTTACTTGCTCAAAAGTCAAAGCTGAATACCAAAAACCTTCTGGTTTACTTCAACAACCCAGCATTCCCGAATGGAAATGGGAACAAATCGCCATGGATTTCATAACCAAACTATTGCGATACCATTTGGGTGATCGTAGATCGTCTCACCAAATCTGCTCATTTCCCGGCGATCAAGGAAACCGACAAAATGGAACGCCTCACACGAATTTACATCAAGGAAATTGTAACCCGACACGGTGTTCCAATCTCGATTATCTCCGACAGGGATAGTCGTTTCACATCTCAATTTTGGCAGTCACTTCAAAAATCATTGGGTACCCGTCTCGATATGAGTACCGCGTATCATCCTCAAACTGATGGCCAAAGTGAACGAACAATTCAAACACTGGAAGACATGCTACGGGCCTGCGTAGTTGACTTCGGTGTAAACTGGGAATGACACCTACCATTGTGCGAGTTTTCGTACAACAATAGCTATCACACCAGCATCAAGGCTGCACCTTTCGAGGCACTTTACGGTCGTAAGTGCCGATCACCAATTTGTTGGACCGAAGTTGGGGATAGCCAACTCACGGGTCCGGAAATCATTCACGAAACAACCGAGAAAATCTTCGAGATTCAAAACAAGCTCAAAGCCGCACGTGATCGTCAGAAGAGTTATGCTGACGTGAGACGCAAACCACTCGAGTTCCAGGTTGGGGATCGAGTACTACTCAAAGTATCGCCTTGGAAAGGCGTAATCCGATTTGGCAAACGAGGGAAGTTAAATCCCAGATACATTGGACCATTCGAGATCCTCTAGAGGATTGGTCCAGTGGTATATCGATTGCAGCTTCCATCCGAACTCAGCAGTGTGCACCCCACTTTTCACATTTCAAATTTGAAAAAGTGTCTGTCTGATGAGACACTTATCATTCCACTCGGTGAAATTCGGGTTGACGACAAGCTTCACTTTGTCGAAGAACCCGCTGAAATCATGGACCATGAGGTCAAACAACTCAAGCAAAGTCGTATTCCCATCGTAAAGGTCAGGTGGAATTCGCGGCGTGGCCCGGAATTCACCTGGGAACGGGAAGACCAAATGCGACTCAAGTATTCACATCTGTTTACAGACCCTACTCGCGATACTACATGAACTCAATTTCGGGACGAAATTCTCTTAACAAAGGGAGAATGTGACACCTGACAAATTAGGACTTATTATTAGTGCCTAATCATTTGTTAATACATGTAATTAGTTCTATATTATGATAATTGCATGTATCACTATATATATTTGTTGAAATATATACACGTACACGATTTAGCTAAATCGTGCATTTTCATATTGGGTGGATTACGACTCATTGATACAGTCATTGGTAAAAACAATTTATTGAATAATATGAAATTATTTAATAATCACATTATTTTCTAAATATTATGTTTTGACACCCAACAAATTTCAGATTACATTTCCGCTCAAATAATTGAGTTTTGAACGTAGAACATACATAATTAAACAATACGAAAGATTATTCAATATTTCGTATTCTCACTACTTACGAAATTCAATTTTCGTATAGTACCAATTGACCCAAATATTGTTAATACGGACCTAATTTAAAAACAATAGTAGTTAACCGGTAAAAATATATTTTATTTTTACTTTTACTTTTACTTTTTACATTAACTTTTCACATTTACTTCCTATTTAATTTTTTTTTTACGATTAACCTGTTACTTATTACATAATATTTTTTTTAAATATCACCATACAAAACATTATACAAAAAAAAAAATAATAATAATAATTATAATTATAATTATATTTACAAACTTACCATAAGTTAAAGTAAATATAAAAACTTATCATTTCATGCATATTTGACACAATTAAGTCTACATTCATAATTCAACAACTACAAACATATACCTAACAAATACATAATAAAAGTTTAGTGCTTGATTTTTTTTCCTTTATTTTTGTTAGTGGTAAAATTCTTTATATTAAAAATCTTCCACCATAATCTTGATTTTCTTTCCTATAAATACCAACCTTATTCTTCATTTCAATTTGCACCTCCCATAATTCTTTCTCCCTCCCATACAATAACTCTAAACTTCCCTCTCCCTTTTGGCTTGTGAAGGTCTTAGAACCATAACAAACCACCAAGAGTCACTACCATTTTCCATCACCTCCCAAACCCATGACTTGAAAAATCACCTACAAACCCCCATAAAACCACCATAAATCACCATCAAAAGTCTCATTATTATCATTCACATCAAAAATCACCTACAAACTAAGTTTTATATCAAGAAATATTACACTTTTGGGTTAAGATTATTTTCATATGCGGCGAAGCTTTGACGAATTTAGGATTGTAAGGTATACACAAATTCTAATTAATAATCTTAATATATCATATGTATGTATATACTACAATTGATTTATAAAAATAAAACATATCTATACCACATAAGTCATGTTCACATGAATGGTGTCTAGAATAACCGAATTGGATGAGATGTTGGATTAAACGAAAGGCATATGACTAAATGTCTATGACCGAAAGTTCCTATCTCCCAGTCAACATGCCTGGCCATTTCATGTTGGTAATGATTTTCATGTTGGTTAGATATAAATAATATATCATGGTAATTAAACAACTTCATTTAATTTAGGATATCTCGGGAATCAGAATACATAAACTCACTTGTCATCACAATACTTCAATACTCCTAAGGTGAGTTTCATAGCCCCTCTTTTAATTGTTTTACTTTGGGGTGAGAATACAATGCTCATTTTGTTTTACATGTGAACACAAGTACAAAATATCGATATATACTGGATGAGTTGTTTTACTAATCATGAAAGCCCTCCACTACATAGTTTGTTTATATGGATTTAGCGTGAATGTTAGTGTATGGTACCATATGGGATTGACAATCCCCGTCCGGGTTAGTAGCGCTAATCTGTCAAACGGACGCATTATCATTTGTTCATACGAGTGTAGATTAGACACTCGCAGGGAGGCACCCTCGATCAGGCACTTGATTGTGATCCTGACACCTCAGTTAAGCTCAAACTATGGGCTCATGGCAGTGATATACATTTATTTATTTGCTTGGTTGCAAATCACTAAACTAAATCTTGTGGTTCATACATTATGTTTATTCATACAAACCTGTGAGCTCACCAGCTTTATAGCTGACCTGTTTTAGCATGTATTCTCAGGTGCCCAGCGGGATTAGGATTACTACAAGATATGCTAGCTCGAGTCGCATATTTTCAAATAATTAGGATTTCATTAAATTACTTTTGTACTTCAATCTATGAAATGGAATTATTTACGAACTTGCAACATTTTAAACATTTTATTTTGGAAATGTAATAACTATTTTTAAAACGTCTCATTTAGAGGTCGCTTGCTATACCTTTTTGCTTGATTACTGATTAGTCGCGCTCCGACCCGAACCGCTTCCGCACAGTAAATTTGGGGGTGCGACACAATCAATCCATGAAAATTAAGTGTTTTGAATTTAAAAGTTGTTAATCATACCTTAAACATGCTGTAGAAGTGTTTTGCTTGTTTAATTCGTGAGTTTTTGCTTCAAAAATGGTTGAGTGAGGGGTTTGGTGGTGTTGCTCCCGTTTTTTGGAGAGAAAAATGGGTTTTTGGAGTGTGTGGAAAGCGTGGAATGCAGCAGGGATAACTTGAAAAACGTGAATACCCGGCGGGTACTAATGTTTAGTTCCCGGAAAAAGATGAACTACCCGGAGTGAATATAAACGGGTAAATACATTGTACCCGGCGGGGACTCTTTGTACGCACCGGGTACTCAAGGCTATCTAAATTCTGTAATGGAATTAACCTTTGTACCCAGCGGGTACTATTTGTACACACCGGGTAATGTTTGGTATGCAGAATTTTTAGAAGCGAAATTCCGACGCGCATAACTTTTGACTCGTAAATACTTAGAAGCTAAAATTTTGCAGACACCTCCACTATCACGAAATAAAACTTTCCATTTTTACACTTTTTCAAATTTCACGTTAACGAAGAATTCGGACGTGTGACCAATTTTTGGTCATTTCGGACACTTTTGGTGACCATACCAAATCACAAACGACTCACATTCAGAATTTCATTTTTTACCAACACATTTTAACATACATTTAACACCTAAAGCAATTGCAAGCTGCTACATAATTACACCATCGCTTGTTTTGACATAACCACACTTTCATGAACCATTTGGACACCTTTTGACCCGTTTACCATAACAACAACACTTTGACCATAACAACAACACTTGATCATTGCATAATCTTCATAAAACATATACTTAACCATTTCACAAAATCTTCAAGTTTTATTAATCGTCAAGTCTTATAACATCTTCAAATGCGTAGTCTTCATTGTTCAAAGGTCGAAATCTTCATCGGTGTTAGCCTCTCGCGAAGCTTCATCAAGAGCAATTTCTTCATCGGAGAGTGATATTGACATACCCGCTTGCACCTCGATATCGTGTATATCTCCTTCATATTCCATTTCACCTTCAAGACTAGAAATGTGTTGTATACGTTCCGGGGCGTCTAAGTGATCCTTCAAGCAAATGCACATCTCTAATGAGGCCGGTGTGAGTCTTGTTCTTCGTATAGATAGTACCCTGCCACTAAGAGAAAAAGCGGATTCCGAAGCTACCGTAGAAGCTTGGACGGTTAGTAAATCTCGGGCCATGATGGTTAGAACGGGAAATTGAGATTCCCTCCCTTTCCACCAAGCCAAAATATCAAATTGTGCGAATTCATCGGGTTGTATAGTGTTTAAAAAATCGGTTCCGGTATACCTCCCATATTCGCTAGTGTTCGTTTGATTACCTTCACCCCTTGCCCGTTTATGGTTTTCTTGTCTTAAACTATTATATAAGTTAAGCATTGGATCGCGAGAGGTAGATGAACCAAACAATGTGGAAGCCGAACTAGAAGAAGGATTTGTTGAACCATATAATTGAAAATAATGAGTAAATAAATATTGAAAGCATTTGTTAAAATGTTTTTTTGTATTTTGTGAAAAAAATGGGTCCTCGTCATTCAATTCCAAATCGTTACAAATGTTATCGATAAGCAATTCCACCCCGGAAACGTTTAAGCATGGGTTTATTGCGGCGGCACAACTAATTACCGGTGGCATTTCTTTAAAATATTTTCTTAGTTTTTCTTTCATGGGAGCCACCATTAGTGCTTATAAATTATCAATAAATTCGTATTCGCTTAGTTTTGAACACATTAAGAAAATTTGGTTAAGTACCAAGTGAATCGTGGGATAATAAACACCCGATAACAAAGTAGTTACGGTTTTAAAAAGTTTGAGCAATTCGGTTATCTTTCCAATAACATCCCAAGATCCGCTTGGAAATTCGTTTACAGCATAACCCCTTTGGACAAGTTGTAAATGAAAAGCTTGTAAAGTCTCACGTTGGCGTAAACCACATACAAACATGTTGTATGTCGAATTCCATCTTACGGGCATGTCCCAATTATGGGTTAAAAAAATGTTCTCCGTATCCTTACACAATTTCATATAAAGTTTGTATCTAGCCTTACCCTTACAAAATATATCTTGCAACATGTTTTTATACGCGTCTTTTACTTCACTTATTTGTCGAACCGCTAACCCGTCTTGCACAACCAAGTTAATTATGTGTGCAACACATCTACTATGGTAGAAAATGCCTTTCAAAGGTGGGTTGTATTTTAGTATTAATTTTTGAACGGCGTTTGTGTTATTACTCGCATTATCAAACGAGATAGAAAAAACCTTTTGTTCTAATTTAAACATTTTCATTACATCCCGTAACATGCAAAATAAATTTTGACCCGTGTGAGGATACTCAAAGTCTTCAAAAGCAATGGTACGTTTCATCATTTGCCAAGTTGAGGGATCAACCCAATGTGCGGTAACACAAAGGTACGAACCGGGCAAACCATGAGGAGCCGACCAAACATCGGTTGTTAGTGATACACTTGTAGTTAAGTTTTCAAAACCGGTTATTAGTTGAATTTTAGCATTTTTCCACAATTTAAGTGCATCACGTCTAAGAGTAAGACGTGATACATGATTATATCGGGGTTGAAGAGTATTTTGAATAACCTTAGTAAGCCGAGGGTTGTCGAAGTGGTTGAACGGCAAAGCTTCTTGAATCACAAAGCCGGCAAATGCTTCTCGACAACGATCTGCTTGGTATGTGAAAAAACCTCCTTCCCGTGACATGGTTGCTTGACCCTCCTCCGGATTAGTTTTGTTTGCACTACAATACTTTAAAGTATGTTTGCTCAACGTTGAGTTGGAGTCGGCTTTTAAAAAACTCCCACATCGTTTACAATGTGCTTTAGTCGAACCATCCGACAACAACACTTTGTCAAAGTTACACCAAATCTTCGGATTACGTTTTGTTGTAAAGACTTGAACAATGGTTGGTGCATTTGACGCATTTGACGAACCAACAAAATCGTTAGTTGAGGAACTTTGAGTTGCCATTATGAGAGCGTTTTGAGAGGATGAGAGTAATGTTTTGAGAGTTTCGTATGTAAATCGTAAGCGTTTTGAGTGTTTTTTCACTAGAATGAGTGAGTTTGAGTGTTGTAACTAACCCAAACTCAAGGTATCTATTTATACTAGTTTTAGGATGACAAAATGGTAAAAAAAAAAAGCAAAAAAAATGGATATAAAACGGCTAGGAGCTCAAACACAACGGCTAGTGTAAAAACCGGGTATTAAAACCGGTTTTTGGAACCGGTTCGAGTACAACCCGGGTCCAACCCGATTTGAAACGTATGGGGGCGTACCCGGTTTGGTACCCGGCGGGTACTAGTAAAACCCGAATCGGGTAGAGTCTACCTGGGTATTGACCGGGTCGGTTTCCCAACCCGGTTTTTTTGGTCACGCCTACCGTATATTAACATAGACTAGACTTTAACCCGTGTCTATACACGGGCCGTTAATTTTTAATATGAAATTTCGTGTTTAGTATCTTATTTCTAATAATAAAGTGTGTAAGTTAATATGTATATTAAGCAAGTTGGATTCATGTTATTATTAGTTTATGTAAATATTTAATAATTTATATTTAATTAGATGTATAAAACTGCGAAACAACTTTAATTCGTAGTCAATAAAGGTGAGAAACTGAGAAGTACATCATTAACATTCACACCCACATGAAACAATGGCATACAGTCATACACGTTCGTATCATCGTTACAAAAAAAAAAAATCGCAACGAATGCTAGTGAAGAAAATCGTTGAAACTATCTTTTATCGCTGTGTTATATGCTGAAATAAAAGCTATATATGGAACAATATGTATGTGACAATGCGATACTAACCGAACCTAGTCACCTACCCTTTTTTGGACAATGATTTTATCTTTTGGGGCAAATCTAGTGCATACACATGAAAAGTATTTGGTTGTATTGTGTACATCTAGAAGAAATGTCATAATAATCCATGTTAGAAAGTATAGGTATGTCATTGACTTCTTTTTACAACAATATCTAAAGTGAAGTTTGTTTAGGGAATATTTAGGTTAGAAAGAGATGCGATTATGATGATGATGATGAAACATTGAAATGAGTGAGTTTAGGTAAATTGTGTTTTTGCTTATACTCCACTCATTCAATTAACACTTTGGAAAGAGTGACCATTTATGGTTATCATGTCAATCTCATGTCAAATAAATTATTCATTCCGTCCCATTTAAAATATCCTCATTACTATACTGGGATATCCCATTATAAGTGTCCACTTTGATATTTACCCAATCAAAAAAGACTTTAGTGAGTAGATTTAATATTTGATTGGTGAAAATTGTAGTTAGTGAAGAATCCTAAAACTACGTGCAAAGTCAAAGTGGACATTTTAAATGAGACGGAGGTCGTATAAAACAACATACTAGTAAATTTTAGACCAGATGTTTTAAACATCAATTAACATTTTCTAACTTTGCTCATCATCTAATAGGCAACAGTGACATTTAGTTACGTATCTTAAATTGAAAAAAATTTGTTCGGCGACAATATAATTGTTAATGATGTATTATGGTTTTGAGAAACGATTAATTTAGACTAATCTCTAACAAAACACTTATCTTTATATTTTCCATGTTATATAAACCAACACAACTATAAGACACACGGAGTACGTTTGATGACAAGCTTTTAACAACTGTTAACCTTTATCTTTCGATATTAAGCATTGTTTGATGTGAGATCTTTCGCTTTTATTATTTTCTAAACGCTTTTTTTTTTAAACGGCAAATAACACATGCGGGCCAGTAATGGAGTATCATCGTGCCACCACTACCAGCCCATATATTGCCTCACCTAGGAAAAACCACCACATGACTCGAACCTGAGACCTATGGGTAAAACCCCGTGCATCACAACCAGCTGAGCTGGTGATCATTTGCAAACGCTTTTTAATAGAAAAAAAGAACTCATACACATATTAATTAATGTACATATAATTCGCATTGCATTTATATGTACTGTACTTATAAGGATGCTAATTCGTTGTGTGAATATTATATAGTGATGATAATATTATTAAGGAAAAAAATTATTTAAAATAGTTGTTAATCAAACATAAGATTAATTAGTTCAAAATGTTAAAAATAAGGGAGGTGATCCGTACACCACCTCCTTTTTACCATACACCACTAAAATATTTTCTTTGACCATTTTGCCCTTTAACAATATCCTCCCTAATTTTTTCGCGATTCAGGATCAGAGGGGAACAAAGATTAAAGAGGGCAAGAACATCTGGACCATCCATTTCTTTCATCAATGGTCCATATCAAGCCAAGTCACACGGGGGCTTTTTTGTAAATATTTTTTAGGCGGAGGGACTGATTTGCAAATTATGAAAGTTAAAAAGAGGGGGGCAAAAAAAGGGCAGCCATTTACCTACCCACTTTATCTCATCTTTCCCAAAAAAACACATACAATCTCTAATTCTCTCTCTCTCCACACAAACACTCATACACCAACAAACCACCACCACCACCACCTCATTCACCACCGTCGCCACCTTCTTCACCATCGTCACCGTTGCTTCACCACCGTCATCGCCATCGTCGCTTGACCACCGTCATCGCCACCGGTACTCGACCGCCGTCACCGTCTTCGTGACCGGAGAAATGAGCGTTTTTGTTGTCGGAGAGATGAGATGTGAACCACCACCGTTGGTGAACCGGTATCCACCGGACGTAACCAACCGTGATGTTCTCCATCTTCTCCGGCCACTCCATCGCCTCTCCACCGCCATCACCACTTCATCATCTCAAAAACACCACTACTTTATGAAAATATTTAGATCTAAGAGTAAATAGATCTGAAAATCTATACCTAAAAAGTAGATCTGAAAAGTAGATCTACTTTTTGGATTTGAAAAAAAATCGGCTGCATCTTTGCATTTTTCTATTGCATCTTACGTTCAATTAATGTATATTTGTAGTAGTACTTATTTAGATCCAGATCTACTTTTTAGATCTGAAAAAAAATCGACTTCATCCTTCATGTTTTCTACTGCATCTTGCTTTCATTTAATGTATATTTGTAGTAGTACTTATTTATTGCATCTTGTGAAATTGCTAATATTTTTTTACTGCATGTTGTATATTATTACTTCATTTTATGTTGTTTTTAGATCTAAAAAAATCGACTGCATTCGGCATTTTTCTACTGTATCTTGCGTTACTGCATCTTACGTTCAATTAGTGTATATTTGTAGTAGTACTTATTTAATATATATAAGTATTTTTTTACTGCATCTTGTATATTGTTACTGCATCTTATGTTATTTTTTAGCTTTTTATGTGTTGAAATAAAAAAACTACTTATACTTATTTACTGCATCTTATGTAAATCTTGATTTTATTCATGAATCTAAAAAATTAATATTACATGTTTTACTGCATCTTGTATATTTTGTTACTGCATCGTTTTTAACTTTTTATGTGTTGAAATAAAAAAACTAGTTATTTTTATTATTACTGCATCTTGTATATATTTACCGCATCTTATCTTTTTAAGCATTTTTGACAGAATCTTTAATATTAGATGTTTTTTTATTAATTTTTTTTTTATATTTTTGAATAATTTTTCGGGCAGTTTTTTCGATCAGGTCCAAAACTTTGTTATAATTGCAAAATAGTCCCTGCCCTCCCTTCCCCCTCCCCTTTTGTTCTCCTCTGAACCGTTCCCTTTTTTCGCTTGCTTCATATTTTCACGGGCTGTTCCGTATCTTTGCTTTTCTCCACCCATTAAACACTTTTTTTTTTTCTGAGTCTCAAATTCAATTGATTGATACAGTACAAGGCAACATTTTTCAATATTATATTTAAAGTGTAATGTTGTTGTGTTCTTTTACCTTAATTATTGTGTTAAGAGTTTAATTAACTCTATTATTGTGTCCTATCACGGTTTCAAACTACAAATAATCTCAAATTCTTTTGCAAAATTTGAAAGTTACAACTTAAAACAACTAACTTCAAATAACATCTACCATACTTCAACTACTAGCTAACATTGCTAAATACACTCATGTTGCACCATTAAGAGTAATTCACTCGTCCCAATTTTTTTTACTTCATTCGTCCCCTTTTTTACAACATTATTTTTTTTGTAAGAAAAAGATTGTTGACTCTTAAAAATCAAAATTAAAAATCACTAAAACACACAACTTATCCTCACTTATTATCTCAATTAATAAAAAAAATTCAATCAAACTTGTTTTGAATGTAAACACGAAATCGATATAAATCCAACCTATATTAAATTCAATAAATATGTTGTGAGACCAATAAAAGTGAGGCGGAGGAAGTATATACTCTACAAACACCAATGCTAATCTCTCACCACATTCAACGTTGTATTCATGTTACGTGGCTATAAAACCAGTATACGATGTAAGATGATGATGTGTTTCTCTGTTTATGTGTTTCTCTGTTTACGATGAAAGATTGAGTCTTTTTTGATACAGATATAGGCGACTTATATGAGGTATATATTCACAATTTCAAACCTTTTCCCTCACCACTTCAAAGATGGTTGATTATAAAGATTCGAATCCGAAAATCTGTTATATTTAATATACATCGTGCATTCTTAGAAGGCAAAGAAAAAAAAAAAAAGAAATGGACAAAATCACAAAAACATTGACAGATGATATAACCAAGACAAAAAGTTAGACGTTGTTCAAACAAGTAGTGTTTCTGGTTTTTGTGGTTCTGAGTTTGTTGGTGCAACAATATTCACCAAATCAGGATTCCTTTAACCGGCAACTATATTATTCGCCATTGGCCCCATTAAGCTTTCTTCTATTTTATTAAATATCACATTTTTTAAAACTTATTTGACATAAGGTTCGATATAATAAAATATTATTATAGGCTTATATACACTTACATATATGTTTTATATATTGAGTTAAGAATGCATGGTTGGTAAGATTACTTTTAAAAAATTTGAAGTATAGATTTGTGATATGTCATAAAACTTATTTTGATTTGATTTGGGATCAGAGGATATGGTGGTTTAAATCGAGAGGGCACCAGGAGCAGACAGTATTATCCATTGATTTATTGATCTACGTTCAGATTCACTGCATCAAAACGACACTGCATCTTAAAAACGTTGCATCTTACCCCTATAAATTTGTCAAAAAATGTAGTTTTTTTCGCATGTCCCTCCTTCCTTATCTAAGCCACTTACCCCTCTGAATTGCACCATTTCAATTTTCTTTTTTAGTATTTTTTAGGTTAAAATAATCAAAATGGTGAAATATGCAAACAAATTTACTTTTAATTATTACTCGTATGACAGAGAGATTGTTATCAGATTGTAATACTAGAACATTGATAACAAGCTAATTTCAAATAGCCATAGAAAGTGACTCTTTTCAAGTTATTTGATGCGGGTATATGTATGTATTTGGTTGTTATGATTATGTTTTTATCATGAATGTTGTCTCCTATCTAGTCTAGTAGTCTCATAAAAGCGTAATGCATTATGTGCCAACCCTACTTAGAGCAAATTATATAAACCATCGTGTAAAAACAAAAATGGTTAAAAAGTTAGTTACTAACTCCTCAAAACATCCATATCTATAGAAATATATGTCATCTTCTATATCTTTTTATGCACACTTTTATATAAGTACTTAGATAGTACAAGCAATGTTCACGACATACATCATATCACGGAAAGGTGAAAGTCCCGAGTTTGAATGGAAATTCGTCGGCTTTAAAATAAATATACCCTTATTCCATTACATATCTACATGTATCCAAAACTTTGAACAAATTTAATAGTAACACTTAAAATTGAGACAGATGAAGTAGTTTTAATAAATATAAATCTATATTCGTCAAAATGAAAGTTTGATATATAGAATTAAGTTGGAAATTCATCAAATATTAGTAATTATTTGATAAAAATATTTCCACTAGAAATCATTTGAAAATCACAATATATCTATATATTCTGCTGAAATTTAATATTTATTCTTAATATTTATACTAACATATAAAGCATGTTGATATCTATCTATCTATACTAATAAAGGGGGGTTGCGCTGATGTCATGAAGCTGACTTGGCGAGTCCTTAGATAGGTTTTCATGCTGATGTGTCATCTTGTGGTTAAAAGGGTGATGTCACCCATGCATCATAATTTTTCCTTGAAAGAGAACAATTCATGCTAATGAATTAACACCATTAATTAATAATTTTCATTTCTGATACACTCTTATTTAAAAAAAAAACAGTTTACATTAATTACTTTTTGTTATTTCCCACAAAAAGGTTTTTTTTTTTTTTACAATATGTGTAATTTTAACTTTTATTAGTACCGGTTGCATAAAAGTGTACAAATCATTTGTATTAACAAAAACAAATAAAGTTTTGGAAGTGTCACGCACTTATTAAAGGATAACGATTTATGTTCAAATTAAGATATGTACCTTTAAGATAAAAATCTAAAATATACCTTTTCGTTTTCTTTTTATTTTCATCGAAAAATATAAATATATGACTACAGTTTTACAATTACATCCTTATATATAACTTGAGTGAAATCTTTTTAACCTTACAACTTGAGCACTCAGTTATAAATTTATTTTACCAGTATTTTAATTACATGAAATATCATTGTTGCTATATCCCACTGAACTTTGATGCTTACACTTATAACTTTTTGTATTTAAACATTTACCTTTCTTTTATAATTTAAAAAATATATATTATTCAAACAAACCAAAAAAGTTACTACAAACCATTCATATCCAAACAACTCCGTATGTGCTTATACCTACACATTCATCGAAAACAGCCAATAGCCGTAAAAACGTCCCTTCATAAACCCATTTAATTACTCATGTACAAGTGTCACTACTAAAATCATTTCATTTTCTACAACACTTTCCAACATTTACCAATTAATTAAATATCGATAGTTTGCCTATTCATATGGTTAGAATAAAGGTTTTCCATTAAATGAACTGTCTATGTATATGTTACTCATCATTTATGAATGCTCACAAAAATCACAAAACACTTTCATTACTACGCAAACAACCTTTGTGTACCTTTTTTTGCTACAAAATTTAACAATAAAATTTAATATATACACAACACGAACTCATTATAAACATAAAGATACATGTTAAATAAAAATATTAAAACTTATCTTTTTATCAAACCCGTGTTTTCACGGGTCTTAAACTAGTTTTATACATAGAAACTCTTAAAAAGTAAGACTCAGCATTTCCAAAATTAATTTATGTGATTTTTCATTTAGTATTAATATTAGTTTCACCTCCGTTTTCCGAATCATCAGCTCTACATACGAGCAACCTATTATTATTGAGTCACCATCGTGGATAACTCATAAAGACAAGACAAAACATAATATACGACTATCGTTGACTCACTATATACAATAAAATATCGTATACTGCTGCATTGCGCGGGTATCACACTAGTTAATTATAAATTCCATTTGAAAATTTAATAAGATTATGTAGGAAATCCGTTGTAATATGATTTTTCAGTGTCTTAATATATACTGTATATATATGTCGGAAAGGTAGAAAGTTCTTGAGAAATTTTTCTACGCACTAATTTTCTTAGTAAGTCATCAAAAATTCGCTCTCAATTTAATACTCCTTCCATCCCTAAGTAAATATCTAAATTTCCATTTTTACACTTTATCAAAAAAATCTATGTATAAGATAAAGGGTAAAATAGACTGACATAACTTATAAATGTTTGTAAAAGTAGGTTTACTTTGTTAAACAAAAATTAGGATATGCACATTAAACTACTTAATTATTTATTTTATTTATTTTGTGAATATTGACTAATAATGCACTTTCCATTTCTTACGATCATAAACAACCCATTTTATGCTTTATGATCAAACAAGTTACAAGTGTCGCCATAAAATACATCGCCCATTTTATTGAACCACATACATTTATTGACCAAATTAAACTTTAATTGATGTACTTTTGACCTTGTAAGGTACCACTTACATTTTCTAATCTTATCTTATTAATTAATTAATTAACAATAAATAATTGTTAGACCCTAATCCATTCTTATTCAAGTCTCTTGTTTCATTCAATTTTTTTTTTCTTGTTTCATTCAATTGATGATGATAGTTTGGTAACTACCTTTTTATTAAGCCCTAATTAATTATTAATTAATTATATATGCATGTGGTTTATATTTAATATTGGGATTATCTAACTTGTGCCTTAAGGGCACAACTTAAGGGTCATTTAATAATGTCAAAATTTCTATAAATAATATAAATCACAATTAATATGCATGTATAATAGGAAATTAGTGAGTTTAATAAATGTGTTTTCTAATATATTTAGAAGGTTTTAGTGCATTTAATAACCCTTAACCTATACCCTTAGGGCACAAGTTAGCCATTCCCTTTTAATATTTCTTAAATTATTTTATAAAATGAAATAGTACCTTTAAACACATTTATATTCATTATGTTGTAGAATAGAATAAGTATGTTATACTCTATAAAACTTTAGGTGTGTTTGGTGCGATCGAACGCTAGCTTAAGTTTTTTTTTTTTTTTTTTTTGGAAAGTTATATTGAAAAAAATAAAGTCTTGAGAAAACTACTTGAAGTACCTTGTAAAAAATAAGTTAGAAGCTTATGAAATGATAGTTTAGACGAATAACCCTTATACTCCGTATAGTTATTTATCATGTGTTTAATTTGTAATTTTACGTCAATTCACATATTTAAGCTATAGTCAATTTTGAATGAGCACTTATAAAAGAAAATAAGCTTTAACTTATAACTTTAAATATAAGTTTCGGCTATGAATTTACACCCCGAGTTTTTATACACATCCTTATATTTAGAATTAAGATAAATATTTATTTGGATCTTTGAGAATAACATCTGTTACTATATATAAACACATAGGTAATACGTCAAATTGTAATTCGTACAAGTCGAGTCAAATCACGAGTTAAACTTCAAAATTTGAGTGACGAGATAACTATGGTTGTCATACATTTATTATCTATAATATCAATCCTTGAAGTACTATGAATAGTAAAAAAGAACCCTCCATTTTTTGTCTTCTTTACATGATATTTACTAATAAATAACAATAACTATAACTATAATTATTATTCTATAAACAATGTATAATATAAATCCTTAAAGTACTATGAATAGTAGAAAAAGAACCCTCCATTTTTATCTTCTTTACATGATATTTTCAAATGAATAAAAATAACTATAATGATTATTTTATAAACATGTAGGAAAGTATATGAGTTGGTTACTTAACTTTTGCTTAATAGTTCAAATCTAGACCACCAAAAATTACAATATTTTCGTTTGAAGAAATAAAATTACGATAAACTATAAAAATCTTTTGATCTTACTTAATAAAATATAATCCTTGAGTATTTTTATTTATGTAGCTGATAAAAATAACTTTTTTGTTGTGAATATTTATGTATTATTTGTTTGTAAAAGTTATATACTTTTTTATATCCTTTGCACTTCTTATTATTAACTTTTAATATTATTATTATCGTTTAACTAAATGTTCTTACTTATTACTTTTTTTTATCCTTTTTAAACATTTACTCGATATTGATAGTAAAATCAAAATTGTAATATTTCTCTAACTTTTTCGCTAAAGATCTTACCATATCATTTGATACGTGATTGGTGTAGACAGAATCGTAAAATCTGTTGCAATGTGTGGAGAAAAACATAATGACGAAATATAATACAAAATATATGTTTTTAGTCCTGTCGCAACGCGTGGAAAAAAAAAACCTTGTTAAACATCAAACCATAAGCATTCAATTCGTGACAACGGAAAACTATTATCTATCTATCTATATATCTATCTCTACTATAGATTGATTGAACTACCATTTACGTCATTAATATTTAAAGGTCCCTTCTTTCACTTTTGTGATTTCATGTATTTTTTTTAACAATCTATAGTATAGTACCTAAACATAGGTTTTAAAGGCCACATAAGGTGGTAACAGGTAATATGTCATTTATAATAACAAACATAAATTTATTCTAAAATGTTTAATAATCCAATGAAGTAATAAACACCAACCATTAAATAGGTCTAGCTACTTTATTAACGATAAGCAAATGTTAGAGATGTTAACTACTAAAAAGTACAAAGACTCTACGGGTGACTTACTCTATATAATGTGTTTCAATATTTATGTATAGAGTAAGATTCAAATGAATACAGCAACAATATAATTTATGTTCTCGTATCAAGCTCATGGGTGCGAAAAGTGTCTTACCAAACTTGAGCTCGATAGAGTCGATCTCAGCTCAATAGTTATACTATAAACGAGAAAAGTCATATGAAAGTTTCAGTTGTATACAGACCGGTTGGAATATTAGAAAACTGTGTATGTTTTAAAGTCGAAGGCTAAAAATGCAGAATATAACTGCTAATTGAACAATAGCACATAAACTTAGGGCTGTTGACATGCATCATATATGTAATGTACATGAAAATGATTATTATTTTTTCCTATTATACTAGTCATGTCAATGTATAAAAATTATAATTATTGAATGTATAATTTAACTTATTGTTCATAAGAACAATACCATAGTTTTCAATGAATCTATAGCGCCAATAAAGTATATTGTTTCAAAAAGCTTTTACACTTTAAAAAACGAATAGATCCGGTTACTCATCCGGCTAACTCTGCTTTCAGTGTACGTAGCTACATCCTAGGAATGAATAAGGAGTGTTGTATATTTAAGTGCATTGTTAGATTAGTGGACACTTGAGCCGCACTAATTGAAAAAATGATTAATTGTTTTCTCGATTTTTGTGCATTTATGGGAGTGCGCATCTATTTTCCTACACATATTTGCGATGTATGAGTGTAAATCTAATGATTTTGTTGGTTAGTTGTGCAATATGATATGTTCTTAGCCGTTCTTATCTTGTAGGTGTTCTCATATGAATTATACCATGTTTTGATATTCAATATATTTATCCTACTAAATTATATTCTAATATCAATAGGGTGATGATAAATCCACCAAAGTTTTTGATAAATCCGCCCTTACAGTGCAGTACCAGTTTGTACAGTACAAACTTTCAATGCATAAATATGGTAGATCTATCAAAAAGTTTGGTGGATGTATCATTGCCCATATCAATACCATCATTATCATTTCTATATAATAGTAGTTATATTATTAGAGCACGAGGAGTCGTATGTTGTTGAACTCGGTGATCACCGAGTTCTACTTTTGAGGAAGGTAGTTTAATTTTTAGATGAGTGTGAATAGAGATAGGGGTGTCAAAAAACCCGACCCGACCCACACCCGACCCAATCTGAAAAGACTATTATGGCCGGGTTTAGTAGGGTTGAGAATCTTAATCGAGTTATGCGGGTTAACCTGTAACACCCCCAAATTCGTTGATTTCGGTTAGCGGAAGCATTGGTATAAGCTAGGGGTGCCACGTATACAAAGTACATGCATACATATAAGAGCATATGATTACAACAGAACGTATATATTAAGATGCCAAGAGTAATAGTTACAAAGTTTACGATTCATCGAATCGTACAAGTAGTTAAGTTGTACAAAAGTGAATTTCGTAAATATGACTAAAAATAGATTAGTTATACAAAAGAAATCCATATGTTTCAAAAAGTTGGCATCCTAAGAGCTTCACGGGTCGCCTAGAGTTCCATATGTGCAGGCGGTTCTTACGTGCGCTGCTAATTCCCTGTAAAACATAGTAAAAGTCAACAACAAGGTTGAGTGAATTCACATGTTTTATGTTTACGTATAAAGTTTGATCAACCAATATGTTTGTAACGTTTTGCCATAACAGTTTAAGTAATGTTCGTCAAACGTAAAGTGCTGTTGGGATGTCTCCCCAAAAGTACAGTTTCTAAAAGTTTGTCCAAGACGTAGGACCTTTAAATGTTTGCCCAAGAAGTAGGGACTAAAACGTTTGCCCAAGAAGTAGGACCCATCAGTAACTGCCCAAGAAGTAGGGACTTTCTATGTGCCCAAGTCGTAGGGACTTTTCAAGTTGTGTCCAAGAAGTAGGACTGGCCTCCAAGACGTAGGACCCACTGCTCAAGAAGTAGAGCCTTCACCCAAGACGTAGGATGGAACCTTGCCCAAGAAGTAGGGACTTTCTGTATGTGTTTGCCCAAGTCGTAGGGATTTTCTGTGTGTGTTTGCCCAAGTCGTAGGGACTTTCTGTGTGTGTTTATGAAAATGCCGTTTCATAAAAGATAGTTAACGAAAATGTGTAGCTGGTCGTTCTCCAGCTAGTTCCAGTTTAGTTTTCGTATGAAATACCATTTCATGGGCAAAAGTCGTAACAGTTTGACCGCAGTCACAAACAGTTTATATAGTTTACATCAAATCAGTTGTATAAAAGTTTGCACCCGTAGCAAAAGAGTTGACTATGTTTTTCACCCCTGTTCAAAGTAGTAAAGCAGTAAAAGTAGGGGCTATGAACTCACCTGTTGAGTTAAGTAATGTGCGAGCGCTAGCAAAGCCTAAAGCCCAAGTCTACCCGAAATCTCCTAACGCCCTAAACGTATGAGATTTAATAAGTATGTGGATGTCTAAGTCGACCATCCATGCTAGTGTTTGTACAACCAAGTTATGTCCAAAGTGTTAGTTAAATGTTTACGTTTGAATTTCATAGTTGTGAAAATGTATACGACTCGTTGGTGATAGTTTGACATCAAAATTTCAATAATATAAGTGTATTTGTTATGTTTGTACAAATTGCGCATCGTATCGTATGTAAATATCCGTTCCCGGTTAAGTTCAACACTTAGTGAAAAAGATGTTATAAACCTTCTGTTTTTAGCGTCACTTGAGGCGTCACTCCATGGTTTAATGCGACACTCATGAAGTGTCGCAAAAATGTAAGTTCAGTATTATTAGCGTCACTTGAGGAAGTGACGCATAAGGTATAAGTGCCGGTGTAAGTGTCGGGTGTGAGTGTCGGTATGATCGCAATTCGATTTCGGGGCAACACTTAGGTTAGTGCCGCATGGAGTGTCGGTTTACCGACACTTAGCGAAGTCGCGCAAAAAGTGGGTTTGTGGCATCACTTAAGCAAGTGACGCGAAAAGAGGGTTTTATGCGACACTTAGTGCGTCACTTAAGTGTCGCTACACTGTTTTTGGCACCAATGCGTCACTTACGACTGTTCGTGGATCGGTTTGTAAAAACGAGTTTTAAGCTTCGATTTGGACATAATTAGTTATTAAGAACACTAAAACATGATGTATTTGTTTGGTTTTCTATTCCCTAACTAGATTATTATACACGCAGCGGAATAACAAAACTTTAAATAATCTAAGGCAATTAGGAAACTAAAACCCTAAGGGATCTTTAACTTTAACAACATAGTACAATAAATAAATTGGATAAAGAGAATATAAGGAAAACACTAACCTTAAGAGAAAACATATTTCTCGCGCGTAGACCAACTAGCAGAGCTTCGTTACTTAGAGGTAAGTACCCAAAGTAGAATACCTCTAATGCTTCACACCCAAAAACAAAGAGAAAGTCGAATTTCGAAATTCTCAGAAAACTCGTATCTGAATCGTATGTTATGAAGGTATAGGATGCCCCTATTTATAGTTGTGGAAGAAACCCTTTGGTTTGCTAAATTCGACTCTCAACCGGCGGTTGGACCTTCCAACCGGCGGTTGGAGCTGTTTGACTTTTACTCCAAGTCTGCGAATTCCACCGCCTTAGAAACCCTAACCTCAACCGGTGGTTGGACCTTCCAACCGGCGGTTGAGTCAGTTTCTGGAATCTTCCGCCAGATTTAATTATTTTTAATTTCTAATTAATAAACTATTATTAATTAATTAAACAATTAAATATAATATTAATACTATTAATATTATCCTTCATCTTTCTCTTGACTGTTTATGAGGGCAACTCAAAAAGGACTTTACCATTAATGATAGTCTCACCAATTAGTTATGATATTGGACACTATTCCAACAGTATTAAGTAGTATAAACATGCAATATCAAAGAAAATAGCAAGATTTAAGAGTTTGCGGGATTGTCGCGATCTTACAAAGTCGTCGCGAGGGAAATCCGAAAAGATAGAAGTGTAGAGCTCGTTGTCGTGATCACTTTTCTTCAAATGAGCGAGGTGATCGGAGGTGTTTTAGTGGTAGTTTTGATGGTGGAAGTGAGTGGTTTTTGTGTTGGTGGTTTAGAGAGAGAGAGGAAATAGATGAGGTGATGATGATGAAAAGAAAATGAAATGAAAGGGGGAGGGGGTTTGGCTGATTTTTAGTGCCAAAAGGGAGGGAATTTTGCCCCAAACTTGTGGTATTTTACCCGTGTTTCGTTTACCCGATCGTTAAACTTTAATATATTTTTAAATGATAAATTTTTAAATACGTATTCGATTATATTTTCAGTTGAAGTATTTTATAGAAATAATTTAGTTGAATTATAAAATTCATAACTTTGTTTTATTTTATTTTTACGGATACGTTTTGAGTTGTTTCAATTTACAAAATAAACGTCATACGTTGCAAAATGCTTTGTAAATATTATCCACTTAATATTTAATAAACGTTAATGTTATTTAATAATTTCATATTATTAAATATTTCTGTTCACCGACAGTCGTATATTTTTGTCGCGTTTGACCCAATTGTTTTGTACGTATTTATACGAGTCACGAAATATGTAATACTACGCGTATTAACTAGTTGAGCTTTGCTAGACTTATCTCTAAAATTGTTGTAAATTCACTCAAAGTAGGGAATTAGCCTAAAAATGCGTGCTAATTACGTTTATAATCATGTCAAAATTGCGGGGTGTCACATAACCCAATTAACCCGAATGTTTATTAGGGTCGGGTTACGGGTTAAAATAGAGAAACTTAATCGGGTGCAGGTTTAACCCGATTAACCTGAGCTAGATAAGGACTAATTTCTTCATTTAACTTTACAACTTTTACTGCCCAAACATAATGCTAAATGTGTAACATCTTGCCACCAGCTCTTACATATATGTTATTAACAAGACCTCTACTATTATTCTGCACTAGCTCAATCATATTTTACTATATTTCCCTTATGTAGATATGTAGATTTGATGGAGCAAAGGGAAGGTGCTAGTTACAAAACAGATTAAAGACTAACGTTTGAAGATTGATGAATGGAAGCTTTGTTTGAACTTATCTATGATTTAGACAATTATTTAAAACTTATTTGATTTGGTATTTAAATTTGCTTTGGTGTGTATTTTACTTAAGTTGAAGATTGGTGTGTTATTTGGGATTATTGAAACTTATTTGGTTTGTTATTCTCTTTTATTAGTGTTTATTTTGGTTCTATTAGTATGTTTAAATATAGTTGATTCGAACTATGTTGATTAGCTACCGGCAAAAATTATACGGGTAAACCTGAAACCCGACCTGATCAACCCGCAACCCGTTTAACCCGAACCCAACATCCGATTGCTTAATAGGGTTGGGTTGCGTGTAAGTTTGTAATTCTAAAAAACCCGACTCACCCGACCCGACTAACCCGACCCGACTAGCACTTATTAGGGTCGGGTTAACCCGATTAACACCCCTAAATAAAGACCCCTAAATTATTTTGGAGCAATAAACTAAAAAAATAAAAATAAATAAATAAATAAAAATGAAAAATCGGCTCAACGCGCCATTAAACCCTCAACACCGATCTTTGATGCTGGCCTTTAATGCGGCTAGGAGTAGGGGTGTTTATTCGGTTGATTTTGGTTTAAACTGAACTTAATAGATAAAATCGATTGATTTTCGATTTTGAAAAATTGAAACCGAACCGAACCAAACAAATAAATAACCAAACCGAACCGAATTACTATTTGGTTTATTCGGATTTTATAATTTGATTTATGCTTTCGTATATTAATAATAAAAACATTCGATCAGAATAAAAAAAAAAAGATTGAATATTAAACAAAACAATTGGCAAATTCGTAAGTTCTTGCAAAAATTTAATAATTTGCAAGACAAAACTCATATATAGTTGAAACTTTTGTGATAAATGATGGATAAAGTTAATAGTGGTATCAGTATCCAGATTAACTTAATTAATTTGTGCACATTTTGAAAATATTACCATAATATATATTACTATGACTATTCGGTTAATTTGGACTATTCAGTTTTTACAATGGTAATCAAAACCAATTCAAAAACCAAAATAAATATTCGGTTTTGAACCAAACCGATCCAAAAAACCAAATTATCCGAACTAAATACTCCAATCCAAATTATCCGATTGGACAATTCGATTTTTCCAAATAGTGAATACCCCTAGCTGGGAGTGACCTTCCCGATGAAGCCATGAAGGTCCAAAAACGATTATGATCATCCTCTTAGATTATAGTTGATGTCACCCAATTCATTTGTAATAATGAAAATATCACTAAGCTATGTCAAAATCATTATAATTTTGTTTAAAGTAACTTCAAAACATCATGGTCAAATTTAAAATGAAATGATCAAGGGGAAGAATTTTCCACAAAGCAAAGAGTACATATTTAAAAACAATTGAGCATATGCACCCATCACGCGCGTGCGTCACACGCGCCACCAAAATCAAACAGGGACCAGCCGAAAAAAGATAAAGGAATCTAGATGGATCATTTTCATGGGTATCATTATTAATTAATTATTATTTTATTTTTAATGATGATGATCATGAAAAGCAATATAATTAATTATAAAGTCTTAAGATAAATAAATGATAATAGTCTTCCCATTTAAGTAAAGTTTGTTGAAGTTGGCAGCAAGGCAGGTTGGTTCACAAATCAAGTGGGTAAGCGGCCAATATCTATAAACTATGATTATAAACATTTCATTTTCAATCATTCATTTCAAAACTATAGTCCTTAAAAACAAAGATATAGACTAGTGGTATCGAAATAACCCTTTAACTATTAGGTTGTGGGTTCAAGTCCAGAGGTGGACACAGGACATACGTATATATTCGTGAAAAAGTTGTATATATTTGGGATGATTATTGTTAACTGTATTTATATACGTATGTATATAAAATTGTTAATTAATGGCATAATTCTAAAGGCATAAAAAGTTGAAAGGTGGTGGGGGGACAATAAAGATGAAAAAAGAAAGTTGTGAAAATTGTTATTCTTATTGATCATATTAATAATAAATCTTCTTTGAGACCAACCCATTTCAAAGTTTCATATTTTTTCTACCATTAATTCTCTCTTTTTTCCTCTCTCTCACACATATACATACATGATACATACACACTTAGTGTGTATGTATGTAAAAAAGCTACTGTTGTTGTTATGAAGTTATTGTGTTTTGTGTAGAATTTGATCAACTTTGAAGCAGCTTTTTAAAAAGTGTTTCTAGAAATCCCATGGGAATTTATTATTGGTTAAGGTAAGAATTTACTCTTGTTATATGTTTTTTTTGCATTTATTGTGTATAATTGCATGTGTTTTTTGCTTTTAATTTCTTTTTCTTTTCATGTTGTGATCTTTTTTGGTAAGTATGGATGTTCTATTTCACCAGAAGTTAGATTTAGATGCAGAATCTTGATTATTCCACCATTTAGTGATGTATTTGTTGTATTTGAGTTGTGTTTTTTGTTATATTTTGTGGAATTGCATGCCTGTGTTTTTTTTCTTCATGTTAATAGCTTACTTGATATATTAAATTAGTCATCTTTATGTAGTAAATATGGATCCAGATGCCAGTTTTATACAGAATTTAGATGATTCCAACATACAGTCCTCTGTTTTTATAAATTTGGATGCTCAATTTTACAGAAAATTTTTGTTCCTTTTTTCATAATTATAGTATTTCTTAAGGTGTTGATCTGTTATTTACAGGGTAAAATAGTAATGCTAGGAACACATGGGGAGAAAAGGGAGTTGGTTTTCTGCAATCAAGAAGGTTTTTACCTCCAACTCCAAAGACAAGCTACCATATGTAAGTAAATACATCATAGATTCATATACTTCACACTTGTGGGTATAACAAGATTTGTGAAAAATTTCGATTAAGATGTCGTTATAATAAGAAAGTTGTCGACTTGGGTTCATTTTCTCGTTTTCTTGATCATGGTTTGGATTGAGAACAGGAAATAGAGAAGAAAAGTTCATACGAAAAGAAGAGTCGAGGAAAATTAAAACATGGAGAAAGTAGATCATTCAATATTCCTTTATTTCGAGAGCCAAGTAGTATCGAGAAAATATTGGGAGAAGTTGATCAACAGCTATTATATATTGGTCATCCTACACCTGTTGAGCAACCAACAACCACGACTCCACAACCTTTATATTCCAGCAGACCTGCATCTCCAAGACTCACTTCTCAACGGGTTGATTCTCCTAGGGTGCCTTCTCCTAGGAGGGCAATTTCCCCTAGGAGTTCGCCCCCTAGAGTTGCTGTTCAAAGGCGTAGAGAAATCAATTATAGACCAGAGCCAACCGTACGACATCACCACCGGTCGGCCACTATCATTCAGGCTGCATATAGAGGTTATATGGTAAGATTCTGCTGCTTCTGATGCGTGTTTTGAAAGTGATTATGTGATATTGAATACTCAGATTAAGTTATCGAGTATAAGATGTTAGGTGTCGAAGATATAGTAGTTGGATGTGTTTTTGATATTTGTTGTTTACAGTCGCAATAATCATGTAATAGGATGTTTAAATGTTTGACAATTTTGAGTAATTGAAAGTGATAGGTAAATGACCAAAAATGATTAATTTGTGAGATTAGAAGGACGTGTTTAGTTATGGAGTAAGAGTCTATTAAAATAGGCTACATGAAGGGTAGATGGGTAATTTTATTATACTATTGGACCGTATGAAACTGATTATCGAAATCCCGGGTGTTTGTGAGTAGATTTCAACTTACTTATTATCAAGTACTTATTCCTTCTAAATTAAGCATATAAGTGGTTTTTAAGAGAGTCTTTGTATATGCTTAATTTGTCAGATCCATAACTAGCTATCCAGTCACTTAAAAATGACTATTGTGAATTTAAATCGCTATAATCGTACAGTGAGTTGCTAAATGTAAATACAGACACCACCTCGATGTTGAAAATTTCACATTTTCTAATTGGTTGTGTATATTGTACAGGCAAGGAGGAGTTTCCGAGCTTTGAGGGGTCTTGTGAGGCTGCAAGGAGTGGTGAGAGGCCAAAACGTGAAACGACAAACTGCAAACGCGATGAAACAGATGCAACTATTGGTGAGAGTCCAAACTCAGATTCAGTCAAGACGAATACAAATGCTAGAAAACCAAGCACTTGAGCGCCAAACACACAAAAACGAGAAAGAAGGGGAGAATTCACTTGGAAAATGGAGCTTCGGTAACCTAGTAAGATATATATTTTCTGTTTATGCCATAGGTTAGGCATATGCATGGTTCAGTTTTGATTGGTTTAGAACGAAAAATCTCAGCCAAATTGGTAGACTCGATCTGGCAATTTTACAAAAAATAGAGTAATTTTTTTTTCCTCAGTTTTGCTTGTTTGACAGGCTAAAGATTTAGAAAAAAAAACAAAAAATAAAGACAAGGGATTTAAATTTTTTCTTTTAAAAATAAGAACAAGCCAAAATGACTGCTGCGTCTAATGATATGGTAAATTGATAATAATTTTATTGATTATTGATATATACTATCTGGTTCGGTCAGAATGACTGCTGTCTCACTTCAAACCTCAAAGCTAACCATCAACTGGTTTCAAAAATGACAACCACATGCACACGTCATAGTCATCTTTGTAGACATGGCATGATGAATGAGTGGATTTGAGTAATTGTAAAATCTTTATGTGGTTAAAAAAGTCAAAATAAAAAGATTTGGGTAAAGTGGAAGTAGGTCAATCTGGTTGAATCGTTAAAAGTCACCCAAATTGTATTTTAATTGTCAACAGTCTTCTTAGTCTGTCATATTCATTTAAAATGATGTATTATTACTTTAACAACATTGTTTTCAGATAAAATTTGATGCATTAATAATTTGTAACGAATCATATAAATATTTTCTGGTCAACCCAAGGCGACCCGTTTGGACCTGCACCTAAAACCACTCGTTCCAAACCAACTTCATTTCGACTCATTGCCCAACCAGCTCATATTGCCACCTCTATATTTCTGGTTTTGAAGATGTGGCTCATTCAGTTGATCCATGTTTAACTTAATAATTTTTGTGAATCAAATGCAGATGGAGATGGGTGATGAACACTGGGACGATAGCTTGATAACCAAAGAAGAAAGAGAAACAAGACTACGAAGTAAAATGGAAGCAGTGATCAAACGAGAACGAGCCATGGCCTATGCTTACTCCCACCAGGTAAAATTCTAACCATCATCTCAAAGTCAAATCTCTCAAAACTAGAATTTTGGTTTACTTTTCTTAGAATGAGAGAATTTTGTTTTTAGCTTCTTTTTTTAAATGGACTTTTTAACCCGGTTTTGATATGCAGTTGTGGAAAGCAACACCAAAATCAGCCCAAAACGCTCTCACAGACATCCGGTCCGGTGGGTATCCATGGTGGTGGAACTGGTTAGAACGTCAACTACCTTCCAATGAACCCACAAAACCCCCCGAATTCACACCCACACCACCACGCCCAAATCATGACCGCAAAACTAGCCCACGTCCTCAATCAAGCACGTTCAGACAAACAGATTTCACCTTCGAAAATCTTGACACACCCACTCCAAGGTCATCAAAATCAACCGTTCCAACTAAAACTCGACCTTTTCTGACTCCTACACGGACCCCACCATCCACAACCCCGAACCTAATGAAATATCACAAGTCAAAAGGCAGTGCAGCCGGATCACCTTACCCAATGAAAGACGATGATAGTCTAATGAGCTGCCCACCTTTTTCTGTCCCAAACTACATGAGTCCTACAGTTTCAGCTAAGGCTAAAGTTAGACCAACTAGCAATCCTAAAGACCGCGTTTCTAGCAGTGCTGCAGCTAGCGAGACATCATCAAAACGACGATTTTCATTCCCTTTAACGCAAAACATTGGGTCGTCGTTTAAGTGGAATAAAAAATCATCGAGTAAGGATTTATCAACGTCCCAGCTGGCTCCTAACGTGATGCAAAAACATAAGTCTCCAAAGTCTATTGGAGATAGGAGTATTGATTCAACCACTTCTATGCCTGCTGCATTTGGAAGAAAACCATTTAACAGATATGTGTGATTTTTTCGAATTGTTTGTCAAGTTTTTTGCTACAACTGTTGGTGGCTTTTGAATTATTTGTTTCGATTTTTTTTTTTTTTTTTTTTTTGTATGTTGGTAAAGTAAGTGTATGATCATTTTCTATATATTGGTTGATTACAGAATACTTTGATGTGTATAATAATGAACAAACAGTTGTTTTGTTTAGTGTAAAACATCTGGGCTTGTTTGCAATCTAGCAGTGCAAAATGGTGTTGGGCTAAATATTAACTTTTAATTTGGTAGTGGAATAAAAATCTGTGTGACAAAATAAACTAGTTGATTGTATGTTCGTCGGTACAAGTGCTCTAATCCTCCGTTCCAGCTGAATATCTCTAACCAGTAAGTTCCTACAACAAATACTCAAACACTATGTTAAGTGGAACATGGGAATGGATCCCGTGAGCCACCTCCGGCGTGAGAATCAGGCTCTGTGATTTTAATGATAAAAAAGATTTAAAAATTCTAAGATAAGTGTCACACCCCGTCTAAAGCGGAAACAACGGGGTATGACGGTGATAGGATCATAACACATCATTATAAAGAATTCTATATGAAATACAATATCCAATGTGTCATGATGCCATTAACATGAATAACGGTTCATGTCATGCATACATTTCAACAATGAATTCAAAAGCTTACAAACAAACGTACTATACAATGTTAGGGCAAAACAAGCCTTCACAAACAACCTTAATGATGTACCACAAGTCTTGAATAACTCTTAATGCAACCCTAAAGGTCCACTAAGTTCTCTTGTCCACTGCTTTAAGTCCACTAGTATAACCTGAAAAGATATGCTCGAAAACGTCAACACGAATGTTGGTGAGTTTCGTAGGTTTGAAACCAGACACCAGAAAAATATAAAAGTGAAGTATGTAATTAGGGTTTTTATGAAGAAGATGAACCTGCCTAAAGTGAAGAGTGGGTGCCCTTTATATAGTTGATGTTTCTTGGCCTTCAATCTTACATCAACGGTTCACCCATGCGCACTCACAAATGATTCCATCCAGGTCGATCTGAGCCGTCTAGATTGTTAGGATAAAACGAACCTCCAAGTTAACTATTAGTCACAAAGCGGATAATAGTAAAGTAAAGAAGCTAGAAAATAATGAAATGATAGACACAAGATTTACGTCGAAGGTTTAAACAACTTTTATTAATTGGTGAAGGAAAATACATGAAAAGAAAAGTACAAAGGCTAAAAGGTTACAAGTATGTGTATAACACATACAATACTAATGTAACTCTTTCCTAAAGATGAGAAGAAGAGGTAGTAGGAGAACACAAGAGAATTGTTGTGTTGGTGTGATTTCTCTTCAACCAAAAGCTTCCTTATATAGGCAAGGAATTCTCAATTTCATGTATGGCATTTGCAAGTTGTAATATAGGATAAGATTCCTACTTGGTCAAGTGCAATGAACTAGGGAACATGTAGGACCATGGTTGCCATTTGATGGTATCCAAAATCAATGTATCTAACTTGATGTTAGATTCAATGTACATACCCAACATAGATGATCTCCTGAATATTTTGGGTTGGTCCCCCTCTAAATTCTGTTAGAGATGTGAAAGCGACGTCCAGACCTCCGGGTGGAGGTTGGAAGGATAGATAATTTGATGGCGATTCCCTAAAAGGTAATGAGCCTTGTACGAGTGCCGACTGTTACGCCACGAGGTCAATTGATGACCCCCTCCCGGGTGGAAGCAAATGTATCAATGAATGACCTCCTTCTAGGTGGAAGTTGGTAGTAGATGGGTGTAATAGTGGTTACACCATTACTTGTCAAAAATATAAAAAATAAGAATAATAAAAGTGCACAAGTAAACACATATAACAATTCAAGTTTTATAAACTTGAACTCGATTTTTGGCTATAAGCTTTAATTTTCAACATTGTAGATTACACTAGTTGGCCCGAATCTGATGTCGGCTTAAGTTCCATGAGATTGAGTTCTCATATACGCTGTTATAGATAGTTCATCAATAAACATAAACGTCATACTTTGTAGGAAATCAAATATTAAACGCTCGTTAATATTTTCATAAAATTTTTGTTCCATCTAGCACCGATTTATCCCCATCTATTTTTGTCAATGAATAAATGAAGCTATAACGAATAAATGTATAAACTAGCTTAGCTCTTGTAGGGCGCGACTACTATAGGTCGAAGTTGTATTTCTTCTATCGTAGAAACAAGATAACAATACATACCTATAGCCGAATTATCATTTTCTCAAATTATGTGTATTTTCTTTGTAATTTTCTCATTCAGAAATTCAACTTTACAATTCATTATATACTTTCAGCTTAAAATGCACGACATTACTCTAAAAATATATTTATGGCTGGTACTAGTTGACATTGATGCATAGTGCTAGTTAGAAACGGTATAACTAACTTCATTTCTAGTGTTGCTTAAAAAAAAAACCTCTATGGGGATAATTAATTTACATATTTGGGCCTCCGCTACAAGTATAGGGACTGGCGGTGCAATTGTGTGTAAACCACTGGGACAAACCATGCAATTAACTCTAAAATGTGACTTTCATAACATTGTTACATAATCAAAAATTTTCTTTTACTATCTTTAATTTGATTTTAATAAGTTACATAAGTCGGCAGATTTCCAAATATTCACTTTGGATACGGTAGAAAAAGCAAATATGATATTTATTTGTTAGACACAAAATTAATCTTTTGAATAAAATATAATATATCAGACGATTTATTTAAGAAAATATAATGTGGTGTGGTTTTTGAGTCTTGAAACCGCAACTAAACCACAAAACCAATCATAACAGTTAGAAAAAATCCAAAACCACAAAACCAATTATAAAAGACGAGTCTGACCATGAAACACTCCGAAAACGTAACCATTTTTTTTAACGCTTTTGATAATGTTCCACAACTACTCCATTTATATACTTGATCCATAATAAAGTTCCATAGCTAAAATGGGCTTATAAAAACCAAAATTTTCATTTTCTACTATGATACGCGATCCCGAAAAGAAGTCGGATCACGTAAACACTTGAAAAACCTTCTGATTCAACAATACTGTAACAACCGCAAAAATTAGGGTCAATTTAAAATTTTCCTAATTACATGCTTATTACTTGTATTTAACATGAAATAGGATTAAATACGATGATTACTTATCATATATATATATATATAGGTGATATATATATACACGTATACGATTCGTTCAAATCGTATGAAATTTCAAAAGTACAAAAATACGGACGTTGGTAAAACAATTATTAAATTATGTGGAATAATTTAATCACGCAAATTGCTACCTTATATTATGTTATAATATAACGGACACGTACGTTTTATTTAAAACATTACCGATCTCTACTAAAACGCGACCAACCGACAAAAACAAAACAAAGTTATATTTTATAACTTAAAAACAAGTATTTTGGTAAAATACTCCGACTAAAATATCGAATAATATTTCGTATTTTAAAACTTATAATTAAACGCGTGTAAAATGATTTTAACGTTTAAACGACCGGGGAAACGAACACCGCACGGAGCGCGACATGGGGAACAAGTTTGGGGCAACCCACACTTCGGTGGGCCACCCCCACCAACCGGCCAAGCAAGGGGACACCACCCCCCTCACTTTCTTTGTTCACCACAACACACAAACACAATCCCATACACAAACTCTCTCAACTCTCTCTCTACCCTCTCATCTCTCTCTCTCTCTCAAGGCTTCCCTCTCTCTCTCTAACACCGTCACTCAAACACCCTAAAAACACCACAAAAACTCCCTAAATCACCTAGCTCGTTTGGAGAAAGTTGATCACCGCAACGAAGGCTACAATCCCATCTTTTCGGTTTTTCGTTACGACGACTTTGTAAGTTTTTCCGGCGACTCTCGAACTTTCCGATTTCAATTATTTTGCTAGAATATTGTTCCCCTAGCTTTATAATGTCCAAATGATATGTTAAAACTCGTTTTTAAAACTCGAAAGTATAAACCGAACACATAGATTAAAAACAGTCCCCTTTCGCAATTTTTATAAAATCGTACGGTCAAAACTAGCAAATATATCCTACACAGGAAATCTTCGTTTTTCCGTTGGCTACAACTTTCGTGAAGGATGTTTACCTCCAAAACGCCCCCATTTTACTAGAAAAATAGATTAGTGAACATATGTTTAGTTTTAGTGACGTTAAATGAAAACCGACATCTCGAGACCCCTCCGAAACGAAACGATAATTTTTCTAACGTTTTTTAGCCATTTTAGAACTTGTGTAAAAGTTCCGGGTCAAACCGGGGTCGTCTGACCCAAACACGAAACTGAAAAACGTAACAGCCTTGTGTTGCGGAACACAAGCTTTGTGTTGCGGAACACAAGCATTGTGTCGCATATTGTGTCGCAAAACATAAGATACAAGCATTGTGTCGCATTTAGTGTCGCATTAAGTTGCATATCATAAGACATAAGCCTTGTGTTGCGGAACACAAGCATTGTGTCTCATATTGTGTCGCAAAACATAAGACACAAGCATTGTGTCGCATTTAGTGTCGCATTAAGTTGCATATCATAAGACACAAGCCTTGTGTTGCGGAACACAAGCATCGTGTCGTATATTGTGTCACAGACATGAGACACAAGCCTTGTGTTGCGGAACACAAGCCTTGTGTTGCGAAACACAATCACTGTGTCGCATTTAGTGTCGCAAAAACCCAAAAACAGAAGCCAAAAACATTCTAAGTGTTTAAAAATCACTTTTCAACAACCAAATCAAATACGATACGATTTATACATGAAAATACTATACTTTTGAAAGTATACACCAATACTCGAATACATATAAGATTACACTTATTTAAAACGCGAGATCTCACTCGCGCATATACACGAGATTACACTCGAACACCTATGAGATTTCACTCATACACTCTAGGGTTACACCCACTCGGATTTACATTCACTTGAACGTTACACGTTACAATACAAACGTACTTGACAACTATACGATTACAACAACTGCATAATAATAATAGATGAGATTATTATTACACTCCGATACCAACGGGCCGTACAACTTTTACTAAGACTCAGGTGAGTCTCACAGCCCCTATTTTATTGTTTTTCACTCAGGGGTGAGATGCATTACTTGTTTTACATGAACACACATATTTACTTGCTGGCATGATTTACGTACCTTACTGATTTACGGATACGCCAATTGCATGAGTTTTGTTTAATCCAATGAAGGCCTCCTAATCATAGTTGTTAGTTATGGGTTAAGCGCGAGTTTTAGTATATGGATCCATATGGGACTGACAATCCCCGCCCGGGGTAGCACGCACTATCACGAACCATTACTGTAGAAACGGGCGTTTCTTACTCGTTTCATATGAATGTTTTTGGATTAATATTCACGGGGGCACAATATTTACTGTACGTTAAGCTTCAACTATGGTGGCTCATGGCAAGGGTATCAAACGATTAGCATGACCTGCAATCACCACTTATTTACTGGCCGGCTGATGTTTTACAAATACAACTGTTACTTGTGTGTTCAAACTATTTACTTACAAACCTGTGAGATTCACCAACCTTTTGGTTGACCGTTTTAGTAATGCTTTCTCTGGTACGCAGCTTTAGATGGATGCCCAGCAGGATATGCTTATTAGCTCGCGTCGCATGCATTTACAAGCTTGGAGATTTTCATACATTACTTTTGTACTAGTTGTTATGTAATAGAATCTCTAGGAAACTTACTCGAACTCGGGCTTGTATTTTGAATTACTTATGTACTAATGTAATAACTTTTCGAACGTCTCATATAGAGTCGTTCACCGTATCCTTTGTGCTTGTGATTATTGATTAGTAACACCCAAAAACTCGCTTCCGCAAACTATTAAATTTGGGGGTGTTACAGATTGGTATCAGAGCCTGAGGTTATAGTGAACTAGGTTGCATTTAGTGGGCCTAGACTATGACCGTTAGGCAGTATTCCTCATTAGGTATAACTGGTTCAGGGATTACATCATACAAGTTTAATTTAACATAGTCTGATCAACTATGTACAATTAAATGAAGATGATGTGAGTTCTGAAAGGGGTTATGTTGAACTGGAATGCACTAGCTGGCTCTGACCTCGAGAGAACCCTGACTTTTACTTGTTTGTGCTAGACACACACTAGGCTATTATGTGATATAGATAGATATACATATATAGGCCTCGCCTTCCGACATATTACTCTCTCTCGACACCTGTGAATTCCGCTTTACGGCATATACCAAATAACGACAACTTGACCCTCGTCATCCCATTTCTGAGCCAACTCTTATGATTTCACGTAACCGACGTACCTCCGAAGGCTGAAATTCCTTCCCTGCCATTTTGTAGAATTATCCATTGGAAATGACACACTTCCCGACATGCGGCTACACGTCAGACAACGAACAAATTAACGATGAACAAATCCAGTACATGTATCTCGATGAAGAGATAGCCCCAGTGGAAGGACTTGAGAATCACGGTTTCGGACTCGTAGACATTGAAGAGTACGAAAGAGTACGGGATCAGGCTGAAGATCTGGATGGCCGTAACTGGGAGCTGCAACTGAAATGCAAAGCTTACGAGATGGAGTTAAGGATTCTGCAAAGGTCCATTCCTGAACGAATCCGAGACTCTGTTCTCTATTTGAAGGAAGTAACTACTCATCTGAATCAACGAGTAACGGCATGGATCAAATGGATGCACCTACAAGCTACCGGAGATGCTTTGGTTTATCCTATCCTTCGACGATACCAAGATATGCTGGAAGCTCGTTACTACCCCAACAATCTACACCAAGAATAGGCCGACGATAGCTATGACCGTAGTGTATAGCAGTTAGGCGTGTATGTAATAGGTCTCAGTTAGGACCGCTAATCCGATGGTTATATTTGAATTCTATCACCTTATGTAACTTATCTTGCTCGTCCGGATGTTCAAATTCCTGGCACTTTTGTAAACTATAAATGGCTGTAATCTTTTGAACTCGTATGTTTTAATTTCAACCATCTTATTACTTTTGTTAAACTAGCAGCGTGTCAACCTTTGGCGTAGTTTCTTTGTACTTACTCGATCATCACGGTCATAATTCTTGTTCAAACCCTCACATGTTCTTTATTTGTTGTTTCAAGGAACATGCCTCCTCGACGACAAGTCACGCTTAGCGAAACCGAAATTGCAAATCTGATTGCCCGTAGTGTGGCCCAAGCCTTAGCTGTCCGAGCAACCACTCCTGGTAGCGAAGATACGGCTAACAATGCACCACCACCCAAACTCTGCACTTACAAGGACTTCCAGAACTGCAAACCTTTGAGCTTTCAAGGTACTGAAGGAGCAATCGGCCTAGTCCGCTGGGTCAAGAAGATCGAATCAGTATTCCTTATCTGCAACTACACTGAGGAGGACAAGGTTAAGTTCGCCGCCAGCACTTTTTCTGACACTGCTCTCATCTGGTGGAACACCTATGCTCAGACTGTGAGTATCGCGAATGTTTACAAACTTCCGTGGGAAGAACTGAAGAAGATGCTGAGGGGTGAGTACTGCCCTAGAGATGAATTGAAACAACTGGAAGTAGAGTTTTGGAACCATAAAATGCAAGGTGATGATATCACTGGTTACACCAACCGCTTTCACCAACTGGCACTTCTGTGCCCATCCATGGTTGATCCTGAGTACAAGAGGATCGAGAAGTACATCGACGGACTCCCTGACAGACTCCAAGACCTAGTAACTTCATCCAAACCGAGTTCTATTCAGAACGCCATTCGTATGGCCCATGAACTGACGGCCAACTCTGTCCGCCGTGGCCCAACTTCAAACCTATCTGCAAACAACAAACGCAAATGGGAAGTAAGTCCCAGCTCATCCAACCAGACCTCCAACAAAAAGCCTGCAACCGTTAATACCGATGACTCGAAGGCTTACAAGGGGAGCAAGCCTTACTGCTCCAAATGCAGTCGTCATCATGACGGTACCTGTCCCTGCTCCAAATGCAAGAAATTTGGACACCTAGCCAAAGATTGCCGAACCAACATCACTGGTACCAACACTAACGCACCCAAGACCTGCTACGAGTGTAATGGTACTGGGCACTTCAGGAATGATTGCCCAAAGCTGAAGTTGAAAAACAATAACACTGCTCAAGGAAGAGCTTATGTACTCAACGCTAGGGAGGATTCCCAGGATCCGAGGCTTATTGATTTGCTCAACCCGGGAACGCTCATTCTTAAATTACCCGAACTGCTTCCCAAAAGTTCTTACTTAATAACGTTTGTGTACTGTTTTGTATTCTATGTGTTCCTTAGATCCTAAGTACCTGATAGGACTAGGAAAGGAACGACTATACGAATACCGACAGTGTAACTTGCAGTGCACTTTAAATACCGCGAACAAACTTCCTTCCCAAATATCTCACACTGGTTGAGACCGGGAACTCTAACGTTATTTTAAACATATCATCTAATAGAACTTCACTTACATGTAGCGATTCTTAAATAGAACACTTATTTCGTAGGAAATGACAACTCACTCCGTCAGCAGTCCTACATTGGATGATGAACTGATCAACGAGGAACCAATGATGTTTCCTTACCTCCTTGAACTCGAGAGTGATACAGAGCATACCACTGAATCAGCGATAGCACCTACCTCCACTGTTGCTCTAACTGTTGCCAAAACACCCGTCACTGTGGACCAGAGTACAGAATTGGTCAATCGCCTCAATGATACTCTCCACTCGGTGCGAAAGCAACTAAACGAAGCACGGGAAAACATCAAGGACCTACGACGAATTGTCTTCCAGAATGACGTGCGTATACGTGAGTACAGACTACGTTTGATAGCCTTAGAAAACCCTGCTTCACCACCAACTTCACATGGTACTCCTGCTGAAGAGGATACCGACACTGACTGTACACCGCCTCCAGCAAAAAGGGTGAAAATCTCTCCGACCAACCCTTCAGGAAACTACAAGGGAAAGAAGCCACTCTGTTTCCAATGCACCCGGCATCATAAAGGACCGTGTGCCATATCCATCGGTCGATGCAAACCCTATCCTAAAAGTACGAACTCTCCTAAAGCGAAGCTGTGCTTCAACTGTGGGAATGTCGGCCATTTCAAGGCCCAATGCCCACTACCTCCAGGCAACAAAACTAAGGGTACGTCACTACCTGACAACTGCCTTACTACGAATAATGTAGGACCTACCCTACTACTGTAGGCTACTAGTACACATTGTAGCTACCTGACGAATATCGAACTACCGACTACTGCTTCAAACAAATTTCGGGACGAAATTCTCCTAACAAGGGGAGAATGTAACAACCGCAAAAATTAGGGTCAATTTAAAATTTTCCTAATTACATGCTTATTACTTGTATTTAATATGAAATAGGATTAAATACGATGATTACTTATCATATATATATATATATATATATATATATATATATATACACACGTATATGATTCGTTCAAATCGTATGAAATTTCAAAAGTGCAAAAATACGGACGTTGATAAAACAATTATTAAATTATGTGGAATAACTTAATCACGCAAATTACTACCTTATATTATGTTATAATATAACGGACACGTACGTTTTATTTAAAACATTACCGATCTCTACTAAAACGCGACCAACCGACAAAAACAAAACAAAGTTATATTTTATAACTTAAAAACAAGTATTTTGGTAAAATACTCCGACTAAAATATCAAATAATATTTCGTATTTTAAAACGTATAATTAAACGCGTGTAAAATAATTTTAACGTTTAAACGACCGGGGAAACGAACACCGTACGGAGCGCGACACGGGGAACAAGTTTGGGGCAACCCACACTTTGGTGGGCCACCCCCACCAACCGGCCAAGCAAGGGGACACCACCCCCCTCACTTTCTTTGTTCACCACAACACACAAACACAATCCCATACACAAACTCTCTCAACTCTCTCTCTACCCTCTCCTCTCTCTCTCTCTCACGGCTTCCCTCTCTCTCTCTAAAACCATCACTCAAACACCCTAAAAACACCACAAAAACTCCCTAAATCACCTAGCTCGTTTGGAGAAAGTTGATCACCGCAACGAAGGCTACAATCCCATCTTTTCGGTTTTTCGTTACGACGACTTTGTAAGTTTTTCCGGCGACTCTCGAACTTTCCGATTTCAATTATTTTGCTAGAATATTGTTCCCCTAGCTTTATAATGTCCAAATGATATGTTAAAACTCGTTTTTAAAACTCGAAAGTATAAACCGAACACATAGATTAAAAACAGTCCCCTTTCGCAATTTTTATAAAATCGTACGGTCAAAACTAGCAAATATATCCTACACATGAAATCTTCGTTTTTCCGTTGGCTACAACTTTCGTGAAGGAGGTTTACCTCCAAAACGCCCCCATTTTACTAGAAAAATAGATTAGTGAACATATGTTTAGTTTTAGTGACGTTAAATGAAAACCGACATCTCGAGACCCCTCCGAAATGAAACGATAATTTTTCTAACGTTATTTAGCCATTTTAGAACTTGTGTAAAAGTTCCGGGTCAAACCGGGGTCGTCTGACCCAAAAACCAAACTGAAAAACGTAACAGCATTGTGTTGCGGAACACAAGCCTTGTGTTGCGGAACACAAGCATTGTGTCGCATATTGTGTCGCAAAACATAAGACACAAGCATTGTGTTGCAAAACATAAGACACAAGCATTGTGTCGCATTTAGTGTCGCATTAAGTTGCATATCATAAGACACAAGCCTTGTGTTGCGGAACACAAGCATTGTGTCGCATATTGTGTCGCAAAACACAAGACACAAGCATTGTGTCGCATTTAGTGTCGCATTAAGTTGCATATCATAAAACACAAGCCTTGTGTTGCGGAACACAAGCATTGTGTCGCATATTGTGTCGCAGACATGAGACACAAGCCTTGTGTTACGGAACACAAGCCTTGTGTTGCGGAACACAATCACTGTGTCGCATTTAGTGTCGCAAAAACCCAAAAACAGAAGCCAAAAACATTCTAAGTGTTTAAAAATCACTTTTCAACAACCAAATCAAATACGATACGATTTATACATGAAAATACTATACTTTTGGAAGTATACACCAATACTCGAATACATATAAGATTACACTTATTTAAAACGCGAGATCCCACTAGCGCACATACACGAGATTACACTCGAACACCTATGAGATTTCACTCATACACTCTAGGGTTACACCCACTCGGATTTACATTCACTTGAACGTTACACGTTACAATACAAACGTACTTGACAACTATACGATCACAACAACTGCATAATAATAATAGATGAGATTATTATTACACTCCGATACCAACGGGCCGTATAACTTTGCTACAAACTACAACTTACAAACAAATACAAACGTACAAACAACAAATGGACATTAACTAGTTTGGGAACAACTAGCATGGATACCTTACAAGTATTCCATTTACTTACTAAACCGCATTCGTGTTAGGACGCTAAAGGTTGCTAGTCTGGATACTATACCGCTTACTTTCTGCAACGTTTACTAAGACTCAGGTGAGTCTCACAACCCCTATTTTATTGTTTTTCACTCAGGGGTGAGATGCATTACTTGTTTTACATGAACATACATATTTACTTGCTGGCATGATTTACGTACCTTACTGATTTACGGATACGCCAATTGCATGAGTTTCGTTTAATCCAATGAAGGCCTCCTAATCATAGTTGTTAGTTATGGGATAAGCGCGAGTTTTAGTATATGGATCCATATGGGATAGACAATCCCCGCCCGGGGTAGCACGCACTACCACGAACCATTACTGTAGAAACGGGCATTTCTTACTCGTTTCATATGAATGTTTTTGGATTAATATTCACGGGGGCACAATATTTACTGTACGTTAAGCTTCAACTATGGTGGCTCATGGCAAGGGTATCAAACGATTAGCATGACCTGCAATCACCACTTATTTACTGGCCGGCTGATGTTTTACAGTTACAACTGTTACTTGTGTGTTCAAACTATTTACTTACAAACCTGTGAGATTCACCAACCTTTTGGTTGACCGTTTTAGTAATGCTTTCTCAGGTACGCAGCTTTAGATGGATGCCCAGCAGGATATGCTTATTAGCTCGCGTCGCATGCATTTACAAGCTTGGAGATTTTCATACATTACTTTTGTACTAGTTGTTATGTAATAGAATCTCTAGGAAACTCTCGGGCTTGTATTTTGAATTACTTATGTACTAATGTAATAACTTTTCGAACGTCTCATATAGAGTCGTTCACCGTATCCTTTGTGCTTGTGATTATTGATTAGTAACACCCAAAAACTCGCTTTCGCAAACTATTAAATTTGGGGGTGTTACAAATACACTATCATACGCGATCCAGAAAATATTTCTGGGATCGCGTAGCCATGCCCATTTTGGAAGTCAGCAAAAGTCAAATTTTTTAACCAATTTCAAACACGTATAACTTTTTACTCGTTATGAATTAGGACATGAAATTTTGCAGGCACCTCTACTATATCAATTTTTAACTTCCCTAATTTCCACTTTTTCAAATTTCACATTTTATCGGGATTTGACCCGTAGACGAGTTCTAGTCCATTTTTGACTCCAAATCTTGACATACCACATTTCAAACCACTCACATTCTGATTCTAAGCTTTTGACCATACTCTCAACACATTATTTACAACTTATTGGTGCCATAGCATTTGACTTTACTTGAGTATAACTAAATTTTGACTCGTAACCTCATTGGTTGCCCATTTGGACAACAAATTGACCTGATTGGGTATTTGACCATATTGACACACTTTATTGGTCAATTCTCACCCAATTGAATTACTTAAGTCAAACTAACTTATTAACATCATCCATTGACCATAACTTCAACTTTTGACAATTTCAACTTTCATGAACTTACTTTCTCATTTAAACAACACTTTCATACATTCACAACTTTTAACATGCAAATCACACTAGAACTTTAACTATGACTAGAACGTTGACTTTACAAAACATCATTCATCATTCCAAACCCATAAGTAAGACTTAATATCTTTTCAAAAACATGATACTTTATATCATTTACTTTACATCGGGGGTGTCTACATATCATGAGCATGATCAAAAGGGATAAGCTTGTTACCAAGACCGTGCAACAAGCTCCACCATTAGCTTTAAGCGGGTTTCTTTCCCAAATTTCCCCGGTTCCCACTTTGCTCACCTACAACATTTTAAACATAACACGTAAGTAATTGCTTAGTAAGTAATGGAAGCTCATAACATAACATAAACATCATCTCATTAAGGATCCTTAAACATCATCATGTTAATTACTAAGAATTAACATTTATACCTAGCTAATGATCATGATTCATTACTTGGAAACCGTCAAGCTAATGAGAACATCATTACTTGACTCTACATAACATATCCATCTACTTACCTTTATCTTGATAAAGCAATTTACTTGAATTAACTTCCTTTTCTTGATCACCTATACACATAAATACATACAAAATCATTTAACATGATTCAGAATCTTTCTTTTAACTTTGATCAGTTAACTTAGGTGTTACTCACTAACACCTACTTTCCTTACAAGTGTTCCATATACCTAATTCTTATAATCACATGAAATTGGGTATTTAATTCATTTGTATTATCATAACTTTCATCAATCACCATTAATCTTATCTCATACATCATCTCATATACATACATAATCTTATACATACCCAATTACATATGAACATACTTTCTTTAACCAAACTAATATGAATTAAACATCATACAAAGCTCATAAACACATATGGAACACTAATTAAACTCATTAACTAACTTTCATATACTTTCATGATTCTAGGGTTTATAAAACTTAAACCCTAACTTGAATTGAGCTAGTATAATGATCATACATACCTTGTAGAAGCTAAATTTGAAGATTATAAACCCTAGCTCACTCAATTCCCTTCTTAATTTCAACTTCTTGCCTCTGCCCTGTTTTTCCCTCTCATGTATTTCACACATACGTACATACTGAGTTTTAGTCTGGAACTTGCAAGAAGTAAGGGGTTTAATTGATTATTTTCATTTTATCCCCCTCTAATTTACTTATTGACACATATAGTCCCTATAACTCCCTTTCTTTTACTTAGTTAGTCCACTAACCCATATCTAACACTTGTCACATTTAAATAATTTACACATTTAACATATTAAATACATATAAAACTGAAACATAAACATATATTATAACATTAAAACTTACGTGTTTTAGGGGTGTTACAACTCTCCCCTACTTATTCAGGATTGTGTCCTCACAATCCATTCTTGATACAAAGCCGGATAATAAACTATAATTTCTTCCTCCGGCTCCCACGTGAACTCTGATCCTTTTCTATGCTTCCATTGGACTCTAAACAACCGGATATCTTTATTCCTTAACTTCTTAATCTTTTCATCAAGTATGGCTATTGGTTGTTCAACATAATTTAACTGATCATTAACTTCTATTTCTTCCAATGGAACATAAGTTGCTTCATCCACCAAGCACTTTCTTAAATAAGAAACATGAAAAGTGCTATGAATACCTGCTAACTCATTTGGTAACTCAAGACGATAAGCTACTTTACCAACTCTTTCCATAATCTTAAATGGACCAATAAACCGAGGACTTAACTTGCCTCGCTTTCTAAATCTGATTATACCTTTCCATGGAGATACCTTCAACATAACCATATCTCCAACATCAAACTCAATTGGGCGTCTTCTCTTATCGGCATAAGACTTTTGCCTATCTTGTGCCATCTTTAACCTTTCTCTGATTTGATCAATCTTTTCTGTCATTGTCTGTACTATATCTGTACTGCCCATTTCTCTTTGACCAACCTCACCCCAACATATTGGAGTTCTACACTTTCTCCCATATAACATCTCGTAAGGTGGCATACCTATACTTGCATGAAAACTGTTATTATAGGAGAATTCTGCTAAAGGTAAATGTATATCCCAGTTACCTCCAAAATCTATAGCACAAGCCCGCAACATATCTTCTAAAGTCTGTATCGTTCTCTCACTCTGACCATCTGTCTACGGGTGATAAGTTGTGCTAAGATTAATACGTGAACCAATATCATCCTAAAACTTGGCCCAAAACCGTGAAGTGAATCTACTATCCTTATCCGAGACAATAGAAACTGGCATACCATGACGTGCAATCACTTCCTTAACGTACAAATATGCTAAAGCCTCTGTAGACATCGTTTCCTTAATTGGCAAAAATAATGCACTTTTCGTCAATCTATCCACTATTACCCAAATTGCATCATGCTGACGCCGAGTCTTAGGCAATTTGGTAATAAGATCCATCGTTATGTGTTCCCATTTCCAAACAGGTATGTCTAAAGGTTGCATCTTTTCATAAGGCTTCTGATGCTCAGCCTTAACCTGTAAGCAAGTTAAACACTGTTCTACATATTTAACAATATCTCATTTCATACCTGGCCACCAATAGTCTGACTTCAAATCGTGGTACATTTTCGTTGCACCAGGATGAATATAATACCTCGACTTGTGAGCCTCATCTAGTAATAAAGTCTTCAAATCCCATGAATTTGAAATCCAAATTCTACCATATCGAGTTTTCAGCCCACGTGAATCATCAACAATACTATGCACTTGACCTTTTATACGTTCAGCACTTATATCATTATCCCTCCAAGCTTTTTGCTGTGCTTCCTTAATTTGATTAAGTAAATCAGGAATAATAGTAATTCGGAGAGACTTAACTGTTAAGGCACAATGAACTGCTTTTCTACTAAGTGCATCTGCTACTACATTGGCTTTTCCTGGATGATATAAGATTTCACAATCATAATCCTTAACAAGATCTAACCATCTTCTTTGTCTCATATTGAGATCTCTCTGATCAAAGAAGTACTTAAGACTTTTATGATCTGTGTAAATGGTACTCTTCACACCATAAATGTAACATCCTCGATTTGGGCCTAGTAGAAATACGGTAATTTCCCTATTTTATTTCGTGACTTAAATGGTACTAGATCATAACCCGCAATTTTGCGGGCTGAATAAATTTGTTATATAAAAAGATGTTGCTTATAAAGGGAAAATTCGCGTACCACTATAATCCTTGAAGATGTTTGTTAAAATAACGTAGATAGGTTAGATTTTAGAATGATATAAATAGGGAGAAAACCAAAGCAAATAACAATACTTACGTGCATCAAACGTCTGTGATAGAAAAATAAACCATTTTTGCACATATATAATATATAATTAGAATTATACATAAACCAAAAATACAAAGGTAATGTTTTATAATATCGCTTGATCTCGCTTGATGTATTGATTGACTACCATTCCGAGCGCTTTATTTTTTGTCGCTGACTATCAAACCACATATTTTTTTTATATTGTTAAACACGTAACTAAAAATAAAGTATAGCTTCAATAAGATAAGATAAAATTGAGTAACATAAAGATTCATAGTATCATGAATCACTAAGGACCGAACATTCGTAAAATAAAAGATATAAAAACATTGATCACTGAGTTTTTAAATGATTCAATTCGACAATATTTCTCGGAATTAGCATGTTGATGTTCGTTTTAATCGATTCGACAATATACTTGCTTTGATGAGACTTTCTTAGTTTTTTCAGCTTCTTCCTTCATTATTTCTTCAAGAGCTAACCAATCCTCAGCATAGTCTTGTAAATGAATGTATTATTTATGGTGAAAAATTAACCTAATGCTAGAGAGCCAAAAAATGTATTACCTTTTGTTGTTCGTACATTTCACTCATGAGAGAACAATGATCTTATTATCTGTAGGTGGCAAAAACAGCAATTATGGAACTGGTTACTTTTGCTAGACGAAGACGCATCAATATCAGGAGGTGACTCACTCTTACGCTTTAGAGAAAATGGAACTGGAGTTGTGTCTTTGAGCTCAAATGGTGACAGCCCGTCCTTACTTCTGTAACCAACCTCCTACAGTAAAGGGAAGAAAATAATCATTGCACCAACCGGTAAAAAGATACAAGTACTAACAACGATAGACACACATTGTTCTACCAGCACTTGGACATGCATGTCACAAATCGGTTTTGTTAGGTCAAAGATTGTAAGTTGAGAAGCAGCGCCTGCTTCACGCGCTTCACCAAGAATAATCTGCAAAAAAGATTCAAAAGGTCAATTCGGAAACAATAATACTTACAAAATTCATATATCAAAATATAGTATGGGAGGAAAGTAATTTATCCCCATGTATACAGAGTGAATTCCGATGCTACACGAGATGCTTTCTGATCCGTCAGAGGGATAAAATAGTAGTACTGGAAAGGAAAACAACAATTAGACATTGTACAAATATCTAAGATCGCTATGTAGCAAATACTATAGGCAGTTGCGGTACCAAGGAGGGAGCGGTGTGGGCAGCTGCTCCCTTTACCTATTATCGAGTTATTTCAATTTTTCTAGGTTAATATGTATTTTTTTTTATATTTCCCTCATAAGTTTATCATTATAAGAGTCAATAATCATTAATAAGCATACTGGTTGAAATGTTCTGTTTTTTTTAGAAAAAGAGTGTAGTTTGAGGCATGAAATTTAGAAGTTTTTGGTTGTTGTCTTCTTTTTTCTTAAAGGATGTATTATAATTGATTCTCTTTTGTATGAAATCTCACTCATTTTTTCCTTCATAAAGAAGATGTTATTCAGACTTTTTGCTAATATCTTTATATAAACAGGAATTTGAGTAACAAATATTTAAGTGATGTGGAAACCAATAAGACTTTTTTATACCCTCGGGTATATATTTGAACCAAAATTAGCTACATTCTTTTTATGCTTGATAAGGTGCACACTTCATGCACTTTATCTACAAATCATAAACCAACCTTCTTGATACTAATGTGCACTTATCTTAGATTGAATCTTTTATAGTAAGGACATTGTTACCTTAGATCTTAAATAACCCAAGAAGCTCAGCCCAATCAGAGTTGTTTGCTCTGATACATCGTTGGAAGCATTTGACCCAGCTTCCTTTACGCAAACCAATTGCAACTTTGCATATGCAATCTGGTGATCTGTCATGGCACTTGATAACTCATTAATATTATACTAACCAGAGAAAGTTTCAGCAAAAATAAATATAGGATATACAATATCCTAATAGAGAGGGCAAATGGATTGGTCGAACAAAATAAAGCTTTAAAATGGGTAGTGGCAACAGTTGGCATCGAGGTCAATTGAGCTTGTGCTGTTATTTTGTCTACCCGTATGTCTATCTACTTACTTGGGCTAAGTCGGGTTAGGTTGGCCGAACACCTTATGTAAAAAGAAAAGAGATTCATTTACACATTTGGTAGCAAAAGTCCTTATATCAGTTTGGGGGTTTTTGAATCAGCTTCACCAGCATATCAAAATAAGGAACACCGGCCCAGATACGTTTTCATCAGCTCACCGAAGGTACTCGTCGTCGGCAGGCCTCGTTGACGACACCCATGATTCCATGCTTCAGGCAAAAGTAATTGTGGGCACCGCAGTGGATTATTGTAGCATGGTTCACTAAATAAGATTACAATATCCAAAAACATCAATAATTAATTATACCTTTCTTAGAACAACTAAAAATGAAAGTGAACTTATATGTCAGCGAGGACTGTAGAAGAAGAATAAAGTTAGATCGGCACTTTGCCTAAATAACCTAACCGAGTTAACATGATCATAAACTACAAAATACTTACCAATTAAACGGATGACTTTCATTTAACCACATAAGTTATCTATTAAAATTTTAGAGTTGTAGATAAAAATTGTTTTGGGCCAGTCTGACCAAACCGATTTCAGCACCAATCCACAATTTGCAGTCCGACCCCATTACCGAACTTATTTGACAGTCAAGTTTGCCACTTCTAATTTTGACTTAAAGGAAGATATGATTCAAATTGTAATACCCGTCAATGTAAAAGAGTACGCACTTTTGGCAGTTTTCTGCAGTGACAAAGTCGTAGTAAAAAACAGCATATCGGCACTCATTAGCAAGTAATAAAGCAACAAAAACCTCATGGCTTTGAGTTGCTTCTCCAACTTTTCCACAAAGACCTGCTATTGCTTATACTCAATGTTATATATTACATAACAAAAGGTTCTATTTCCCTTCAACTCAAATCTCAGCTTGCATTCATTATGCACAGGCATCCCAAACTCAATGTTAGCCTACACATTATTAGTCTTCATTGACTATTAGAGGTCTTTGTGGAATGAAAATGATTCCATAAATGTCAGAAGAAAAAACCTCATATAGGAAATTACAGCTTAATAGTTGAAAGTTTCACCTTCTTATATGTGGTTAATCTCTAACGGGTCAAATAAAATATGTGATGTGAATGGGTCAAGAAAGTCGAGTATCACCGACCACGTATTTCTACCTATTACAGTCAAACCTACACAAAAGAAATACACATTTCGACCTATTACCCACCCTACATGACCAACCAGATTGCCCACCCTTGAAGTAAATATTCAACACCTATGAGATTTAACTAAAATAAAGATTGATTGAATAGAATCAAGAAAAACTTACTATATAGCATGGTAGCCAGAAGTTAGAAGACTGATTGCTCTAATTGAAATCAGTGAACTTGGATGCCATATTTATTACTATATCGCCACGAGAACGAACAGTTGAAGCAAGTGTCTTCCAAAAAAATGACTTTCCCGTTCCATCATAACCATATAGGTGCCACAACCCTCCTTCATCTCGATAAACTGACTCCATGATAGTCTGATATACAGATTTCTGCTCATCAGTCATTGTTGAGAATAGCATGTCATGCTCTTCATCGAGATTATCTTTATCATAAGAAAGCTTATCGTGAATAAGCATGTTACACAAGGCATAAACAAATTTGAAATTTGAAACACATAACATAAAGTAAGGCTGCTCGTACGGTACTAAATCATAGGACAAGTGAAGTGTGTACATCATGATATGAAATATTTACCTACACAGTGCTTATAGTATATATTTGGGCCTAATATTAGTAAAATAAATCATAGGACATATCATGTTGGTACATCATGATATGAAAATTTACCTGCACAGTTCTTATATTAGACATTTGGGTAATAGATTAGTATAAAAATTACTTATGTGTATAAGATCAGTAAGTCGTATTTACTTTTTGGTTACAAAAATATAAGCCATGTGGACTAAAATGAAGGTATAGTGTTGACAACTGAGCTATACTCAGACAGTGGTAGATAAATCAAGAGGTTTAATTCAACCAAAGGCCTAAATTAAATCTGATCAAAGCATTTAAACCTGCTGGTCAACTCCCACAGTATGTACATATGATCACAGAACACTAAATTATGTCAATACCATCAATAATAATACTTCCCCCTGAGGGCTCGACCAGCCTAAACAAAACCTGGATCGACGTTGATTTCCCACCACCTGTTCTACCACAACACCAATCTTTTGTCCCCCTTGAATGTTTAAGGTAATCCCTTTTAGCACGAGAGGCGTGTTTGGATGATATCTAACCTGCTCACAAACAAAAATCGAGCTACTATACGTAGATTCGGGGGTGCTAACTTTTGATTATGCAGATTAAGATTACATGCGGGTTTTTGAGCTCCATACTGCCATGAACGGGCCAGTCTGGAGGAGGCAGGCTGTCTTTTTTCACCCTATCAGGTCTTAATAATATACCAAAATTTCGTTTTTTCAGTGTTCTTGAATTTCAATAGATCATTACTAAGTGCTCATCATGTATTCGGAAAACCAACAAAGTTAACTTAAAGTCTAACTAAAATAAGTAAATGGAAACTCCTCAATGACTATAATCTCGGAAAATTGAGATAATATTTTATCTTAGACAATTTCACAAACACCTTATGAGCATCAAACACGTAACATGCACATAAAACTAATCACTTGGATTAAAAGAAGAAAATTTCGAAACCTTTTAATGGGGAAATAAATTTGAATATGAAGATTTTAAATCAGATTAAGACCCAACTTTGATTTTTACGGGAGATAACATTACATACCGTATTCAAAATTAAGATAAAAATGCATTTCCAAATCATATGTCTAACTGTTGTTAGCCCAACCGAATACGAAGACATTCAAATCATTAAAAGTAGCCCGCTAGGAGTAGTAATCTATAGCAGACAGAAAAATAGTAGCAAAGAAGAAAGTGATAACCTTTGATTTCATATCATTAATGAATCATAGTCATATACATAAGTGATACTATAAACTCTAATTTCATATCAAATTATAGTAATCAAAAATCGCAATACCTGATAATGATGATGAACAATTGAAAATTGATGATAGACAACGTGATGAAGATGTTGTTAACTTCTGAAAAAAAACAAAATCAGAAAAAGCAATACAATTGTAAAATCAATTCAATAAACCCTACATTTAGAACTTAGAAGAAACTTAGAATTAGGAGAAATGAAATTTTTGATGCCCTAAAAACACAGAAGATTAAATTATAATGGCAGATCATGAGGGCTGGCGATTTGCAAAATTGAGATGAAGGCTGGCAATTTTCAAAATTTAAATCGACTGTGTACCGTGCAGATCATGAGAGGCCGCCCTTTTTTATGTCAGAGGGGTAATGAGGTAATTAAATAATAAGCCTAGTGATTTATTAGGTAATCAAATGAGGCTTAGGTATAAATTTACAAAGTTATTTCAAAAGTGATTAGGCTAATCAAACCCTCTTTTAATATATAAGAGGGATTTTGAAATAATTGGTGTTTATTTGGATAAGTGAAATTAATAGGTCAAATGACCAAATAATTTATTGTGATAAATAAATTAATACTTATTTTAAATTAATTTAGTTGACGGTATTATAAAACTTATTTTCTCGCAAAATGGTTTAGGTTCCAAACAATAGATTTACAATGGGTAGATTTTACACTGCAAGTTACTTAGATTAAATGTATATGTCGACCTCATTCTTTCATTTCCTGATTTTGCCTAAAACCCCAAGAACACACACACACCCTCACTTAGAAATCATTTGAAAATCAAAGAGGAAAATTACTTTCAACCATTCTTGAAGCTTGATTCTGATCCTACAACTGATTTCTATCATCATCATCTCATTATCATCTCCATTGTAAGTATAATTCTCCATTTTGTATGTATATGGTTAAATTAGTAGAAATTAGGTTGAATCTATGATGCATGTGTAGAATTTGGTGTTAGATGTTGTTGTTTATTGTTATAACATGTTTATAGAGGATACTTGAGGTTGATTACATAGTGAATTCGTGTTTCCTATCTGTATTTCATGTTTTGGGGTTTTAAGTTAGTGCAGAATCTGAAGTTGCAGGTTTATTGTCTGGTCTGAACCTCTCAGCCGATCGGCTGAGAGTGCATAGCCGATCGGCTATGCTGTTTAAACCGAACGGCTAGATTAAGCCGAACGGCTATATTAGTTCAAAACCCTTACAGCGGCTCGTGTCTGGATCATAGGCCTCGAGTTAGTCATGGTAGCCGATCGGCTAGTGTAACACCCGCATAATTAGGATAATTAGTTATGCCTAATTGTTTGTAACTAGTTGTAATTAGTATGTAATAGGACTAATTACAGACTCTATTTGTATATATATATATATATAAGGTGATTTATATATATGTGTGTACTTACGCGATTTGGATAACTCGTACGCATTAACCGGATGGAGTCCGACACAGTTATTTGGACGTTGGTGACAGAAATTTACTTAAATAATGAGAAAGTATCTTGTTGTATAAAATACGCAACTGGACGGACATTATTTACATATTATCGCGACGACATTTTAAATAATGCAACAAAACGTAATAAACGCGAATTAATAATTTAAATACTTCGAAAAATGTTTTTATCATTAATTTCAAGGTATTTTTATCTAAATACTCCAATTATATTTTAATAATATAAACTTTTGGTTAAAAATTAAAAACAAGTGATTAAACGATTAGGACACGGAGTCAACACTGTATTTTTGGGAGTATTTCCCCCTCCTCCCTTGATGGATCAGCCATCAACCCCACCTCCACCCCAAATTCCTCTTTCATTTTCATTTTTACCAAACACACACAAACCATAAACTCTCTCAACTCAAATCACACCCAAATTTTCGGAATCAAATCTCGACCACGAAAATTACATATTCGGAATCACCATCACGAGTGGAGCAAGAATATCAAGACCGTTTTCATCATTTCATCCTCCATTTAGCTCGATTTGCCAAAGTAAGAAATTTCTAAAATCTTAGATCTATTCAATTTGGTGTAATGTTTTGATGTGTACACAACATAGTTATAACCTAATACATGAAGAAAACACGTTTTTATAGCTCAAAAATGGGTTAGATTTGCGTTTTTGATCGGAAATGTTCGAAACCCGAAAGTTTCTGGGTTGGTGTTCATCATTGCGACGTCGTGGGCGACGTCGCACAAATACTCAACGTCGCATATAGCGACGCCAGCCTTTACGTCGCATTAATTCGTGAGGTCGCATATAGCGACGCAGACTCTAACGTCGCAGACTCAAACAACGTCGCACTTAGCGACGACCCATATTACGTCGCATTAATTTGCGAATGTCACACTTAGCGACGTCGTACTCAACGTCGCAATCCTTGCCTGCGACGTCGCACCCAACGTCGCAGAAATCAGAATTTTTAAAGAGATTTTCACTAAAACTATGTAGAAAATGTGCATTTTTCCCTCCGAGCTGACTCGGCAGCTCGACCCCGACCAGGGGCTCTGCCCCTTGGACCCCGCCAAGGGGTTGCCACCCCTTGGAACCCCGCAACCAGGGGCGCTGCCCCCGGACCCCCTTCGTTTCAGTACAAAATGTTTCAAACGCAATGATAATACTTTGACTATTACTAATACAAACCGTCACCAATGGGCCAAACATGTTTTCTAACAAACGAACAATTACAAACATACGGATAAACACTGGATATACTAGTTGTGCATAACTAAACGAAACGTCTCATGAGACGCATACTTACATAACTTCATATGATTAGGCATTTGAAGGTTACGGGTTCGGAGAACCTACTTGCTATAATTACTACTTGCTATTTGCTACAGCTTATTTCAAGACTCAGGTGAGTCTTACAGCCCCACTTTTACTGTTTTACATACGGGGTGAGATACATTGCTTACTTTTCTTGAACACAAGTACTAAAACTGCTTACTATACCAAACGGAATTGCATGAGTTATTTACTATTTACAGAAGTCTCTCCATCATATATCGTTAGTTATGGACTTAAGCGCGAACACTAGTTAATGGATCCATTAGGGAAATGACCCTCCCCACCCGGGGCAGTAGCGCTGTCACGTACTGATTTACACGTAGAAACGGGTGACTACTTATTCGTTACTGATGCTTGCTCATTTACGAGCATGTCACGGGAGCAAACTTATTACTTACGGGTTAAGCTTCGATTATGAGCCTCATGGCAACGGTATAAACTTACTTATTTACATTTGCTGGATTGCAAATACTGGTTTTACGATTGCTGGATTGCAATTGCTGATTTTACGCCTGCGGGCATTACTAATGAAATCTCGTGTTCAAAGCTGATATTACTTACAAACCTGTGAGATTCACCAACCTTTTGGTTGACACTTTTTAGCATGTTTTCTCAGGTACCCGGATGGAGTAGGATTACTCCAGGATTTAGCTAGAGTCGCATGATTTCAGCACAACTGCATTAACGGAGATTCTTAGCATTATCTTTTGTATATTACGATTATGTAATAGAATCTCCCGCTATACGCGTGGACTCTAGGGGAAACTACATTTTTGTATACGAAAACACTAAGTTTTCAAACATTATATCTATGGAATGTAACTAATTTACAAACGTTGCATATAGATGTCGTTTGCTTTATCTTTGTGCTGTGATATTTGATTAGTAACACCCCAAACTATGCTTCCGCAAAATAGTGAATTACGGGGTGTTACAGCTAGGGCATGAGCCGATCGGGTGTGAGCTCCTTAGCCGAACGGCTGGGACCTCATAGCCAATCGGCTGTGGATCAGAAGCAAGGTCAAATCAGTTTGTTTGTGTTGTACTTCTTGTGTATATATATATATATATATATATATATATATATAAGTACATATGTGTATATATGTATACTTGTAAGTTAAGTAAAACTTAATAGGTGAAAAATAAATGTGGAACCTTGTGATTATTATTAAGTGATGTAGTTTGAGATGAGTTGCATTATTTCTAATAGGTTCCTAACTCGTTATTTGTTTATGTTCTCAGATAAACCGAAGACTCAATAATATAAGAACTTTGAGTGAAGACTATGGTAGTAAGGGTGAGTGGATCATTGACTCTCAGTTTAAGTTGGTTGTAACAATCTGGTTACAACGGGTAAACTTGGTTTTACTTATGCATTGTTTAGTTGTACATTTTGCCATGATGATTATGGTTATGTGATTTCTTTCAGAGGTCAATTGCGATTGGGTTTGGGTACTGTTACTTGGATAACATTAGTACTTTGTACATGTGTTGCTCATTGGAGTAATGTTGGAAGTAGTAATAGTACCAAACTATCGGTTAGATCACTGATTTGGCCTTCAGTGATTGTAAGTGTTGCTCGGGGGCCTCCGCGACATTAGGGTGCCCTGAGAACCACCGATCCTCTTTGAAGTTAGTTGTCTGACTGCTTAGTTGTAGACAATTTTTATGCTAAGTTAGGTTGATAGTTATTGATCTATTCACTTAGCTTCGTGCTAATCCCTCATCCTTATCTCTTGCAGGTTATCATTTTGGTATGTGGGTTGGCAAGAGGATGGGAAAGGAATGTTTGATACCGCTTACTCTGTTTTGGACAATCATGTTAACCGTTTATTGTCATGTTTGGATTTAAATAACACTAAGGCTTATGGTTTGTAAAGTTGGTACTAAACTAGATGTTATAACCGTTTGTGTTAGATTGCACTTTTGATTTTAATATATGCAAACTAAGTGTGATTATTTAATTGGCGCTTCCGATATGTTTAAAAAAAATAGTCTTGGTATTTTAAGGTGTGTTATAATAAAGATAGTGTCTCCAAATCTTCAAAGCAAAGACCACTGCAGCTAATTCTAAATCATGTGTCGGGTACCCTTTCTCATGATCTTTCAATAGTCTAGAAGCATATGCGATTACTCTACCATGCTGCATAAGGACATAACCTAAACCATTATACGATGCATCATAATAAACCACCATATCTTTAGTACCTTCAGGAAGTACTAAGACAGGTGCTTGACTGAGCTTTTGCTTAAGAATCTGGAAAGCTTGTTCTGACTGATCATTCCATTCAAACTTAATATTCTTTCTTGTAAGCTTTGTAAGTGGAGTTGCAATCTTTGAAAAATCTTGGATGAACCGTCTATAATAACCGGCTAATCCCAGAAAACTTCTAATCTCTGTTGGAGTTGTTGGAGCATCCCATTTCATAACTGCCTTCACCTTAACTGGATCTACTTTAATACCCTCATTATTAACATCATGCCCCAAAAACTGTACTTCACGAAGCCAAAATTCACATTTTGAGAACTTGGCATATAGCTTTTCATTTCTCAACATCTGTAACACTTGCCTCAAATGGTTATCATGATCATTAGCAGACTTAGAATATATCAAAATATCATCAATGAACACTATTACAAACTTATCAAGCATCGGTCGACATACTCTATTCATCAAATCCATAAAAGTTGCAGGCGCATTCGTTAAACCAAAAGGCATCACTACAAATTCATAGTGACCATACCTTATTCTAAAAGCTGTTTTACAAACATCTTATTCTTTAACTTTCAATTGATGGTAGCCTGAACGTAAATCAATCTTTGAAAAGTAACTAACATCCTGCAACTGATCAAACAAGTCATCAATCATAGGTAATGGGTACCTATTCTTGATAGTTACCTTGTTTAACTCTCTATGATCTATACACATTCTCATTGAACCATCTTTCTTCTTTACAAACAATATCGGTGCTCCCCACGGAGAACTACTTGGACGGATAAAACCTTTGTCCAATAATTCCTGTAACTGTTTCATTAACTCCTGCATCTCAGATGGAGCAAGCCTATACGGTGTCTTAGCAATAGGTGTAGCTCCAGGCATTAACTCAATACGAAATTCAACTTGCCTATCAGGCGGTATGCCCGGTAGCTCATCGGGAAACACATCAGAAAAATCTCTTACTACAGGAATTTCATTAATCTTTGGGATTGGTTTCTGAATATCTACCACATGTGCCAGAAAGGCTTGACAACCATGTGCTAAATGACGTTTGGCTCGAGCAAAAGTACATACCAAAATAGAGGACTTTCTCTTTTCCCCATAAATATCTAACGTTCCTCCACTCATTGAATTAATTCTTATAATCTTTTTCTCACATTGTATTATTGCATCATGCTTTGCTAACCAATCCATACCTACCACGACATCAAACTCTCCCATTGGCATAGGGATTAAATTTATCGAAAAGGTTCATTACTAATACCTAACCGACACCCACGAAATACTTTAGTCACATAAACACTTCTATCATCCGCTACCTCAACATCTAATGGGGTGTCTAAGTCAGAAAGAGGAATCGTAAAACTGTGACTAAACTTTTCAGAAACAAAAGATCTTGAGGCACCCGAGTCAAATAGAATGTATGCAGGTATTTGATTGATCAATTTCAAATACGCATAACTTTTTACTCGTTATGAATTAGGACATGAAATTTTGCAGGCACCTCTACTATATCAATATGTAACTTCCCTCATTTCCACATTTTCAAATTTCACATTTTATCGGGATTTGACCCGTAGACGAGTTTTAGTCCATTTTTGACTCCAAATCTTGACATACCACATTTCAAACCACTCACATTCTGATTCTAAGCTTTTGACCATACTCTCAACACATTATTTACAACTTATTGGTGCCATAGCATTTGACTTTACTTGAGTATAACTAAATTTTGACTCGTAACCTCATTGGTTGCCCATTTGGACAACAAATTGACCTGATTGGGTCTTTGACTATATTGACCCACTTTATTGGTCAATTCTCACCCAATTGACTTACTTAAGTCAAACTAACTTATTAACATCACCCATTGACCATAACTTCAACTTTTGACAATTTCAACTTCCATGAACTTACTTTCTCATTTAAACAACACTTTCATACATTCACAACTTTTAACATGCAAATCACACTAGAACTTTAACTATGACTAGAACGTTGACTTTACAAAACATCATTCATCATTCCAAACCCATAAGTAAGACTTAATATCTTTTCAAAAACATGATACTTTATATCATTTACTTTACAACGGGGGTGTCTACATATCATGAGCATGATCAAAAGGGATAAGCTTGTTACCAAGACCGTGCAACAAGCTCCACCATTAGCTTTAAGCGGGTTTCTTTCCCAAATCTCCCCGGTTCCCACTTTGCTCACCTACAACATTTTAAACATAACACGTAAGCAATTGCTTAGTAAGTAATGGAAGCTCATAACATACATAAACATCATCACATTAAGGATCCTTAAACATCATCATGTTAATTACTAAGAATTAACATTTATACCTAGCTAATGATCATGATTCATTACTTGGAAACCGTCAAGCTAATGAGAACATCATTACTTGACTCTACATAACATATCCATCTACTTACCTTTATCTTGATAAAGCAATTTACTTGAATTAACTTCCTTTTCTTGATCACCTATACACATAAATACATACAAAATCATTTAACATGATTCAGAATCTTTCTTTTAACTTTGATCACTTAACTTAGGTGTTACTCACTAACACTTACTTTCCTTACAAGTGTTCCATATACCTAATTCTTATAATCACATGAAATTGGGTATTTAATTCATTTGTATTATCATAACTTTCATCAATCACCATTAATCTTATCTCATACATCATCTCATATACATACATAATCTTATACATACCCAATTACATATGAACATACTTTCTTTAACCAAACTAATATGAATTAAACATCATACAAAGCTCATAAACACATATGGAACACTAATTAAACTCATTAACTAACTTTCATATACTTTCATGATTCTAGGGTTTATAAAACTTAAACCCTAACTTGAATTGAGCTAGTATAATGATCATACATACCTTGTAGAAGCTAAATTTGAAGATTATAAACCCTAGCTCACTCAATTCTCTTCTTAATTTCAACTTCTTGCCTCTGCCCTGTTTTTCCCTCTCATATATTTCACACATACATACATACTGAGTTTTAGTCTGGAACTTGCAAGAAGTAAGGGGTTTAATTGATTATTTTCATTTTATCCCCCTCTAATTTACTTATTGACACATATAGTCCCTATAACTCCCTTTCTTTTACTTGGTTAGTCCACTAACCCATATCTAACACTTGTCACATTTAAATACTTTACACATTCAACATATTAAATACATATAAAACTGAAACACAAACATATATTATAACATTAAAACTTACGTGTTTTAGGGGTGTTACAGACCAAATCAATCAAATTATCTCAATTTAACCGGTTTAAACGATTTGAGTTAAACCATTAACATTTGGAGAGTTGAAATTGACACTGACATTGATATTGACATATCTATATAATACATCTAAGACGGCTCCCATCGCCAATTGTCAGTTTCCGTCGGTTCCAACCGATGGACCCGACACCGATGGTACCGGTCCGTCGGTTGGTTTTCGTCGGATATCTGACGTTCGTCTCTTTTTTTTTTCTTTTTCCGTGCGTGTGTATAAGTAAACGTAAATTGGTAAATGTGGAACTCAAAAATTAAAGTGACAGTGTCACTGATGGCAGAGGTCCGTCAGTTTCAGTCAGTTTTTGAAAAAGCTGATGTGACGCTGACGTGGCTCAGTCAATTTTAGTCACGGATATGAGTGGTCTAAGCTATTTATAGATGTTCATTTAATTCATCATTTATTGGCCACCTTTATAAAGTTGAGACAAATTACACATTATATTTCAACGCATAACTTTTACTCTAAAATATTATAAGTACATAATAATAACAACAATAATGCAACTTACAAAAGCCATGAATTGACCTATTGCATCAAATCTTGCATTGAATTATATGAAAGACACTAATATAAGTGGATTCAAATCAACACGTGCTCTTAATTAATTTAGTTGCTATTAAATGAATGTCTCAAAGTCAGTTGGGCCGGATAACTATTAATATCACCAAACCAAAATTTATCATGAATGTAGAAGTTATAAACATACCCTATAGGAATAAATTCAATATCCCTAGCTTAGTAGCTTATATAATAATAAAACACATCTTTATTATAATAATAATTTATTATAATAATTAATTATAATTATAGATTAGAACTCTATACAAGACTTGTCTGCCGGAGGTATTTCTGAAAACAGTTTCTCTACCTTCGGGAGGGGTTGACTGTCTACATCTTACCTCCTCCATACCTCGTCCTCGATGTGATTGGGTAGTGTTTTTGTTGTTGCTGTAACTCTATACAAGACTTGAACTTTATTCAAGTTTATAGTAAAAGGGATTTTTTGCCGAAAAAGGAGTCGATAATTCTCATTTTTGTGTTTTGGGATATCAAATATTCCTAACTTTTTTAAAATGAACAACTTCTTTGAAAATTAAGATTAAAGGGTGTAAGGCTAAAAAGTTCGAAATATTTGATACCCGAAAATACGCTAATGTCGGTGAATCGGTTAATATGACATAGATCGGAGAATGGTTAAATGCTTCTTTGGGAAAAACTAGAATTATTGACTCATTTTTCGGCAAAGAACGGTCAATTAATTTGATACCGATGCCCTTTAATCATAATTTTCAAATAAGTTGTTCATTTTAAAAAGTTAGGAATATTTGATACCCAAAACACAAAAATGAGAATATTGACTTCTTTTTGGGGAAAAAACCCATAGTAAAAGTCAAGATCAAACCATAAGATTCGATATTTTAATATGCGGGTTTCTTTAATCATTATCATATAATATTCCTGATTTAACATAAATATTTGATATCAACTAACAGGATTTAACATAAATATTTGATATCAACTACAAGAATAGGGAACCATAAACGTAAACACATTTAGCACTTAACAATCTAACAAACAAATCAAGGTGTAGGATTAGCACTAAAGTGGAAGAAAAGACAAACAATCTCAACTGTTGATTTGTGTAATCAATGACACAGATTCGCAATAATGTAACGATGATCACAAAAATCAACGGTTGAGATCGTATGTCCATCCTTCCCCTCAGAAAGTGTTTTGTCGCTCTTTTGTTTTTCGTAATTGACCACTTAAAGTTCCACGTATATATTTCAAAATAACTAAGGAATACTGGAAAGTAAGTGACGTGGACTAGTGACACATTTGTCAGATCTCATTGGTCACTAGTTGTTCTGGACCGGTCTTGTATCTTGGCCGCAGTTCCACTCAATGAGGACACGATCATGTATCTTCAAATTTCGACCCAATTAACTTACTTGAAGTGTACGTTAATACTTAACTAGTACAGTGCTAGCACTGGTTCCAGTCTCAAGTCATGATATTTTCTCATATCGGAGGCTGAAGCTTCAAAGTAGAAAACATTCTCATCTTCTCTACCAGTCGGTTAAGACCAATAAATATTACACTTAGATAAAATTACATACAAATTGGGATATATATGAATTATTGGCCCAACAGGTATCTTCTAAAGTATTAAGTTGTATTATGTTTTTCAACTAGCTTGTATGAGAATGTTAATATAATACTATGCATGATCTTTTTCATAAACTAATTGTTATCGTAACTGATTTATTATAAAACTTAAGACAGTACGACTTCCATTTCTAGCTATTTATATAGAGTAAAGCTCACAAAGCCATAAGAAACATAGAACAGTTATATGTCTAACTTTCACCATGACTTTTGATTGATCAATATCTGAAGTCATTCCGAACTTACAGTTCAAATATAATCTGATCTGTATTCTTAATTAACGGCCTTCATATATATGTCGTTGAGTAAGCGATCAACGCGCGGGGCGATAAATCATCGATGATTCTTAGACTTGTACGGTTAGTTTAAAAGGATTTTGGTCTAATGGTGCGTGAGAAATTCATTTAACCAAAATGATGTAGGTTTAAGTGTCATGAAAGATGATGTGTATACATGTGCGGGGTCGTAGTATACATATGTGTGAGATAAATTGGAAATTTGTCTTTATAATAGAAAAAATATATAAAAAATAAAAGTTATTATCAAAACGCTAGCTAGAACTATGAGATCAGCCCTCCCATCAATAGTCGGTTTCACCATTACTTTCAGCATCAGTTTAATGATGCCCTTGGCACCATATCATCACTTTGAAGGCATTTTTGTGGGCATCAGTTTGGGGTGACGGGCGACGGTTTTTGTTTATTTGTTTAATGTATAGAAATAAACGTATATTGGTAAATGTGAGGTCCAGAAAAAACTGAAGTGATGTTTACTGTTGACAGTGTAGTGTCAGTTTTGAAAAGTGATGACGTGACGCTGATTTAGCACAAACTGATGCGTCAATTTATGTCAGGTTGTGAGTGGTCTAAAGGAAATAAAAATCTAGTAAAATTTGTATTTTAATATCTAAGAAAGAAACATTCTAGTGCATGCATTTTCAAATCGGATAGTAACATTTTGTAGTCTTTAATATGTGAGCAATTTGATCTTTTAACTCTATCTATTTAAAAAGTTGTATTTTTTCCCCTCATATATTCAATACAATAAGTGTGATATTATAGGACAAGGAGAACTTTAAGTAAGGTTCATTATATAGAATGGAAAATCATACTTCATACTATGATATTTTGTCAAACAATTTTTGTCTCTAGTATTTAAATTCATCAATACATCTAAAAATAAATATCACTTTAAATATTTAATTGTGTCCTTTTATGTCTTTTAACGTATTTTAATAACAACTACAAGTACTCTCCCAAACGTATATTTACACAAAAAAAAATCTATAACTTAAAGCTCTGTATAAAAGCTACACAATAGCTCACAGTTACATCTTACAACCAGGGGCTCTGCCCGAAACCCCGCAAAGGCATTGCCCCTCGGGATCGCAGCCAGGGGCTCTGCCCCTTAGACCCCGTCAGGGTCGAGCGTTGCCCCTTGAACCCCACAAGGACGTGCGGCTCCCTTGACCCTAGTTGAGTCCAATAATTAATAACTTAATCGGATATGCTCTTCGTATCACTTATCTCATTTCTACTAATATAACAATGTACTGAAATATACTCGTAAAAGATTATCTCTCTCTGTATAAATTCTATATGTGACAAATCAATCGTCATGAGTGATGATTAAACTATGTTTATATTAAAATATTTAATTGAAATGATCACAACTTCCAAAATAATTCTTGTTTGAAAAGACACCTTTAGGTATATTATTAACATATACTTTTTTTGACTACCAATTTCAAAACCATGGGTGCTACTGCTACATAAAACAAATCGATCAAATAATCAGAATTTATCTGTGAACCTCTTAATAGATTGTGTCCTATTTTAAATACATTTTTTATTATTATATATACATAAATGTTTATTGCTAGATGTATAGATCTTGATGCAAATATGATGACTCAAAAAATTGATAATAGAACCAATGTTTTGAAAACCGGTTGAACCGGCCGGACCAGTTCAACCGGTCAGACCGGATTCGGACATGTTCGATTCATATAGCATAAAATGGGTGGTTCAACCAAAAACCAAACCGGTTAAACCGAATTGAACCGGATCCGAACAGAAATCCGGTTCACTCAAAAAACCGATTTTTAAAACATTGAATAGAACTGCTACCTCATCGTTACGTTGGGAAAAAAACTAATCAAGAATAGAACATTACCTATGAGACCACTCCCAATCGTGACGTTAACTGACGCATCAGTTTTTGCCAAATCAGTGTCACATCAGCATTTTTGAAAGCTGACACAAAACTGATACTACACTACTAACAGTGTAACACCCCGCAAATTTAAACGCGATTATTAACGTTAATCACTTGCATTATTAGGCTAATTCCCTAATTGAGTGAATTCACAACACATTTTAGAGATAAGTCTAGCAAAGTCCAACTAGTTAATACGCGTAGTATTACGTATTCGTAATTAGTTGTAATTACGTACTGAACAATTTAAACAAACGCGACAAAAATATACGACTGTTGGTGAACGAAATTATTTAATAAAACGAAATTATTAAATAACGTCGTAAACAATTAAATATTATGTCGGTAATATTTACATATCATTTTATAACGCAAAACGTTAACTTATATAATTAAAATAAAACAAAGTTTTATAACTTAACTTAAATTGTTTCATAAAAAGATCCTAATTAAAAATATAATAAAACCCGTATATAAAATTTTATTATTTAAAATATTGTAACATTTAACGATCGGGTAAACAAACGCGGATTAAAAACTAAAAATGGGGAACAAAACCCACCTCCCCACTTCCACCATCCTCATTTCCATCATCTCTTTCTCTCTCTTCTTTCTCCCTTTTCTCTCATCTCTCTCTCTCTCTCTCTAAACTTAAACAAAAACCTCACAAATCATACCAAAACTACACCAAAAACGCACCGAAATCATCTAACCATTTAGATAAAAACGATCACGGGATCACGATCTACACTTCTACCTTTTCGGATTTCAAAACCGACACCCGTAAGTTTCCGACATTTTCCGTAAATCCTTAGATTTCGAAGTTTTCTTTCATGTTTCATGTTTAATATACCTAGATTACCATGTATTAGTGATTTATACAACCAAAAACGTCCAAAATCGATCAAAAACCCGACTTTTTCAAGCTGTTCGTCGAACAGTTGGAAGTGTCGCTATGTGCCAAAAACAGTGCTAGCGACACTAGCTAAGTGTCGCTATGCCTAAGTGTCGCCCTTATAGCGACACTACTTAAGTGTCGCCGAAATACTTAACCAGATCCATCCTAGCGACACTACCTTAGTGACGCCATAATTGAACAAGTGTCGCCTATAGCGACACTAACCAAGTGTCGCTACTCAATCGAAAATCAGAAATCTAGCGACACTCAGTAAGTGTCGCCTAACTAGTGTCGCCTATAGCGACACTAGCCCAGTGTCGCCAAAAACAGAGAGTTTACAACTTTTTCACTAAGTGTTGAACATAATCGGGAACGAATACTTACATACAATACTACATGTGAACTTTACAAACGTTACAAACACGCTATTTTATTGAAACTATGATTTCAAACTATCACCAACGAGTCGTATACATTTTCACAAACAACGAAATACAAACGTAAACGTTTAACAAACACTTTGGACATAACTTGGTTGTACAAACGCTAGCATGGATGATTAGCATAGACATCCACAATACTTATAAAATCTCATACGTTTAGGACGTTAGGAGATTCAGGACGGTACTTAGGCTTAGGTGTAACACCCCTGAATTTGATGATTTGCGGAAGCTTGATTTGGGTGTTACTAATCAATAACAAAGCACAAAGATAAATAGCAAACGACTCTATATGCGTCGTTTTAACAAAATATATTGATAACTGAAATGTTTACAACGTTTAAAGCTTTACATAGCTCGAGTTAAATAAAATGAGATTTCAGTACATAAGTACTTATACAAAATATACTAATGCAAGAAAATCTCAATCGTCTGTATGCTGACTCGAGCTAAATCCTGAAGCAGAAACATCCTACTGCTGGGTACCTGCGATATATGCTAAAAGGTCAGCTATAAAGCTGGTGAGCTCACAGGTTTGAAATCAAGTAATATTGTATGAACCGCAAGATTTAAATAATGAATTGCATCCAGCAATTAAATAAGGAATTGCATCCAGCAATTAAATAATGAATTGCATCCAGCAATTTAATGATAATCATCGTGTATACAGCCATGAGCACATAGTTGAGCTTAACTCGAGGGCCGGGTCCCCTATAGAGAATTCCGGGCGAGGTGCCTCCACGAATGCCTAATCAACATTCGTCTTCCCAAATATTAGTACGTCCGTTTACCCGGTTAGTGCTTGCTAACCCGAACGAGGAGGGTCAATCCTATATGGTACCATATACTAATATTCACGCTACAACGTATTAACAACTATGCTGACGGAGGACTTTAAATGATTAGTTTCGAAAAACTCATGTAGTATATGAAAAGTTGGTACTTGCGTTCACATGTCAAAAGTTGAGCAGTATATCACACCCCTGAGTAAAACAGTAAAAAGAGGGGCTATGAGACTCACCTGAGTCTGTAAGCGTTTAAACAAACGTAAGTTGATTAGCCGAAATGAAGTCCAAAGACTTGTAACCTGAGGGTGTCCACGACACGCGATGGTTATAATCATGATTTGGGTATCTCAACAGATCACCCTTGTAGTTGTTCGTTCAACTATAATGTCCAAATTTCTACTATTTGGTTGATAAGTTTGAGTATTTGAAAAGTGTACGGCCCGTTGGTGACGGATTTGTAATAATAATCTCAATTATTACTATTTTGATTTCGCGGCGTTTTACTTGAAAAATGTGTTTTGATTGTGTTTTATAAGCCGTTACGAAATCTAAGTACGGGGGTCCGGGGGCAGCGCCCCTGGTAGCGGGGTCCAAGGGGCGGCAGCCCCTGGCGGGGTCCAAGGGGCGGCAGCCCCTGGCGGGGTCCAAGGGGCAGAGCCCCTGGCTGGGGTCGAGCTGCCAGGTCAGCTTGGAAAATTTTTATTTCTACTATATTGCTTTGACGAGAAACGCATCTGGATCTGAATTTGGGTAAAATCGAGTGATAAATTTCGAGTCTCGACACTTAGTAAAAATCTGTGTTTTTGAGGTTCTGGTTTGTGCGACGTAGGGTGCGACGTCGCAGGTAGGATTGCGACGTAGAGCGTGACGTCGCTAAAGGCGACGTTTCGCAATTTAATGCGACGTAGGATGCTACGTCGCTAATGCGACGTAGGTGATTTCTGCGACGTAGGGGCTTGCGTCGCTAAGTGCGACGTGGCGACGGTATTGGCGACGTTAAGGCTGACGTCGCTATATGCGACGTCGCAATTTAATGCGACGTTGTGACTGACGTCGCACTATGCGACGTCACGAGGTGTTTTGCGACGTAGGGGCTGACGTCGCATAAATTCCGGGCCAAATGCGACGTAGCGGTCTGTTGGCCGGAAAATGGGTCGAAAACGAGTTTTTCGGTTTCCGTTCGGTCCAAAACTTTTACCCAACCCTTATTTGAACATTATAAGTCGATACAAACCGCAAACAAGTAAAAACACTTAAAAACGAGAGGTGTCGGAAACTTACAAATCGCCGAAATGAAATTTCGGAAAGATAGAAAGATAGATCGTGTCGCGGTGGTCGTGAATCTCTAAAAATCTTGAAGATCCGAAGTCGTTTGATATGTTTATTTTGCGTTTTTGTGAGATTTTTGAAGGTGGGGGTGGTTGGTGGAGTTGAGAGAAAAGAAAGGAGAAGGAGAAAGAGAGATGAGAAAGTGAGAAAAAGAGAGTGGGAAATGGGAGGTTATCCTCCCATTTTTCGCCCCGCGTTCCCGCTCCGTGCGGTGTTCGTTTGCTCCGTCGTTTCAACGTTAATTAATTATTTTAAATATTAAATGGTACGTTTTAAATACAAATTATTACGTGATATTTTATTTAATTATTTTACAAATAAGTTTACGTTTGAGTTAATAATGTAAGTTGGTTTATTTAGTTTGCGCGTTTTACATTTTAAATTGTATAATTTCTGATTGTATGATACGAACGAATACGAAATATTATAATAATAATATTTTTGACATAAACCGTTATTTAATAAAATTTTGTCACCAACGTCCATATAAAATAGAATCGAAATACATCCGATTTAAATTGCGTACGATTTAATCAAATCGCATTTTCGTATATATTCAACAATATATATAATTCGATACATTAATTAGCCTAACAAGGAACTAATTACATGTATTAACATATGATTAGGCACTAATTACTAGTCCTAATTTGGCGGGTGTTACAATAGCCTTGGCTAGAACGCTCATGCATACACACATTTGCATACGTAAAAACTATCGTTACGACACCTCGATACGCGTGATCCATCTATCGAACCATGCCATGTCAGAACTCTTTCGATCACACTCTGGTCTTACATGAACCTGATCGTATTAAACGGTTGATGAAAAGAAGTATGTATTTAGCATCATATAATGACGCCTGCCAACGTGATTATATTATACTAAGTACATATGGGTGTTTCATAGTCGTAAGATACGTGATGAGGATCTTGTCACTTCTCCTTAAATACTCGATAACTGAACTATGTTAATTTTTATCCTTCACATCCCTTTCATTGGCATTGACTTCTGCATTCCTTCCTCGCAGAACGTCAGCATGCCGCCTAAACAAAGAAAGACTCGAAATAGTCAACGAAATGATCCTCCTCCACCTCCGCCTCCGGAAACAACCGAGAAAATAATCGAACGCCGCGTGGCTGAAGCTATCGCTCAATACGAGGCCAGCCGCAATCGTGAAAACCTGACCAACAATAGCGGAGCCACTCCAGTTAACAGCGAAACACCAACGAATACCCAGCGGGGGTGTTCATACAAAACATTTCAAGCCTGCAAACCGAGTACCTTCACCGGGACTGAAGGGGCCATTGGCCTAGTCTACTGGATTGAGAAAACGGAGTCAGTGATCGACATCAGCGACTGCGCCGCTGACAGAATAGTGAAATACGCCACCTGTACCTAGCTGACAAAGCGTTAACTTGGTGGAACGCTCAGATACAGATCCTTGGCCGTACAACCGCTTATTCCATCACCTGGGAAACCCTGAAACGAATGATGATGGAAGAGTTTTGCTCTCAGAGTGAGCAACAGAAACTGGAAACCGAGCTATGGAACATTCAGATGATCGGTGCTGATATTACCGGATACACAACAGGGTTCCAGGAACTCGCACGACTGGTACCTCACATGGTGACACCCGAAAGCAAACGCATTGAGCGTTACAACCGGGGTTTGGCCCCACAAATCCGAGGCATGGTTATGTCCTCCAAACCCGCCACCTTTAGGAGCGCAGTTGACCTGGCTCAAAGCTTGACTGACGACGCAGTCCTTATTGGAACTCTGAAAGCTGCGTCAGGGAAAAACGAACCCCGCCGTACCGACACTGGTGACTCTAGTCACAATAAACGAAAGTGGAACAACGATGGTAACGACCGTCAGGGTCAACAAAACATAAACCCGGGGAACGCCCGAGCTTACGCCGCAATCACCAACCCCGAACCAAAAACATATCAAGGCAAAAGGCCTAAATGTGGAAAGTGTGAAAAACACCACGAAGGGGATTGTTTCTTCTGTGGTAACTGCAACCGATTTGGACACAGAACCGAAGCTTGTAGAACTCACCCCACGAACAACGAACAACGAAACACTGGCTGTTTCCGCTGTGGCGACCCGGGACACTACCGAAATCAGTGCCCCCACCTCAATAACGCCAACAACAATCAGAATAACAACAACCAGAACAACCCCGGGAACAACAATCACAACAACAACAACCGCATCGCAACCATCCCACCGGGTCGTAGCCGCGCATACATCCTCCGTGCACCGGAAACGGTTGCGGACCTCGGCTAGCACTGTATGTCCTAACAGCTGTTGCTACGATTTTCTTTTATTCGAATGTCGATTCGAACTCAACGCTTGGTAAACTCTGACCACGAAACTAAACACACAACTTATTGAACTATGCCGCGAGCATACTTAAACAGATTGAACTTTTATGGCAACAAATGAGCGCCACGCAAACTATTGTGATTGTTAACAACATGACTTATCGGAGAACATAGGCTGCGGGCGATCCGACTTGATTTTAAATCTCGGGACGAGATTTCTCTAACATGGGGAGAATGTAACACCCCGCAAATTTAAACGCGATTATTAACGTTAATCACTTGCATTATTAGGCTAATTCCCTACTTGAGTGAATTCACAACACATTTTAGAGATAAGTCTAGCAAAGCCCAACTAGTTAATACGCGTAGTATTACGTATTAGTAATTAGTTGTAATTACGTACTGAACAATTTAAACAAACGCGACAAAAATATACGACTGTTGGTGAACGAAATTATTTAATAAAATGAAATTATTAAATAACGTCGTAAACAATTAAATATTATGTCGGTAATATTTACATATCATTTTATAACGCAAAACGTTAACTTGTATAATTAAAATAAAACAAAGTTTTATAACTTAACTTAAATTGTTTCATAAAAAGATCCTAATTAAAAATATAATAAAACCCGTATATAAAATTTTATTATTTAAAATATTGTAACATTTAACGATCGGGTAAACAAACGCGGGTTAAAAAACCAAAAATGGGGAACAAAACCCACCTCCCCACTTCCACCATCCTCATTTCCATCATCTCTTTCTCTCTCTTCTTTCTCCCTTTTCTCTCATCTCTCTCTCTCTCTCTCTCTAAACTTAAACAAAAACCTCACAAATCATACCAAAACTACACCAAAAACGCGCCGAAATCATCTAACCATTTAGATAAAAACGATCACGGGATCACGATCTACACTTCTACCTTTTCGGATTTCAAAACCGACACCCGTAAGTTTCTGACATTTTCCGTAAATCCTTAGATTTCGAAGTTTTCTTTCATGTTTCATGTTTAATATACCTAGATTACCATGTATTAGTGATTTATACAACCAAAAACGTCCAAAATCGACCAAAAACCCGACTTTTTCAAGCTGTTCGTCGAACAGTTGGAAGTGTCGCTATGTGCCAAAAACAGTGCTAGCGACACTAGCTAAGTGTCGCTATGCCTAAGTGTCGCCCTTATAGCGACACTACTTAAGTGTCGCCGAAATACTTAACCAGATCCATCCTAGCGACACTACCTTAGTGACGCCATAATTGAACAAGTGTCGCCTATAGCGACACTAACCAAGTGTCGCTACTCAATCGAAAATCAGAAATCTAGCGACACTCAGTAAGTGTCGCCTAACTAGTGTCGCCTATAGCGACACTAGCCCAGTGTCGCCAAAAACAGAGAGTTTACAACTTTTTCACTAAGTGTTGAACATAATCGGGAACGAATACTTACATACAATACTACATGTGAACTTTACAAACGTTACAAACACGCTATTTTATTGAAACTATGATTTCAAACTATCACCAACGAGTCGTATACATTTTCACAAACAACGAAATACAAACGTAAACGTTTAACAAACACTTTGGACATAACTTGGTTGTACAAACGCTAGCATGGATGATTAGCATAGACATCCACAATACTTATAAAATCTCATACGTTTAGGACGTTAGGAGATTCAGGACGGTACTTAGGCTTAGGTTTGCTAGCACTCGCACAACTACTTAACTCAACAGGTGAGTTCACAGCCCCTACTTTTACTGTTTTAACTGCTTTGAACGGGGGTGGAAAACATAGTCAAACACTTTTATACAAACATGGTTGTATACTATTTTACTCAAACAAGTGGAGTACATTGAACTGGTAAACTGATAAACAAACTGATGATTACAACATAATATGTAACACTGCCCGCACGTGGTCCAAGTACGGGTCTTATGGGGGTGTTACATAATACTTTCATACTACCAACGCTGTAAACACATGAACATGTTTTGAGAACGCTGGAGGATAACCAGCAACACATTATATAACGGACTGGGTAACTAAAAGTCCCTACTGACATGGGCACTAGATCCCACTAACACGGATCTACTATCGTTATTACACTATTGAAAAGTCCCTACTGACATGGGCAACGTTACTGAAAAGTCCCTACTTACATGGGCAACATTTCTGAAAAGTCCCTACTTACATGGGCAACAAACTACTGAAAAGTCCCTTCTGACATGGGCACAAACTATTGAGAAGTCCCTTCTGACATGGGCACTAGATCCTGCGAACATGGGTCTACTATTGTTATTAAACTGATGGAAAGTCCCTTCTGACATGGGCACCGGGTTCCTACTGACATGGTCCCACTAAACGATTAGGATACTGACATTCCTACGATTGACTAATAGGATACCTACATTCCTACTATAACTTGAACTATACTTTTGGGCAGCATTCCAACGAAACATATCTACGATTAGGATACGTATATTCCTACAGAACATACTTGAAAATAGGATACTGATTTCCTACAACTACTAGGATACGAACTTTCCTACAAACAACTATTTGGAAACGTATTTGGTTTTACGAAATACACATTTGGGGTGACATCCCAACTATACTGTATAAACAACAAGTGGGTTATCAACTGTACTTGCAAACATAAAACCTGTGAATTCACTCAACCTAGTTGTTGACTTTTACTATGTTTTTCAGGGAATTAGCTACGCATGTAGGAATCGCCAACACACATGGAGAATTAGGCGACCCGTGAAGCTTTAGGATGCCAACTTTTGGAAACTATGGATTTCTTTTATATAACTAAAAGCTGTTTAGTCATATTTACGAAATCTACTTTTGTAAACTTGATAACTTTTACATTTGTACGATTCGATGAATCGTAAGACGTTGTAACTAATACTTTTGGCATTTTAATATTATGTTCTGTTGTAATCATATGCTCTGATACGTATGCATGCTTTGTTATTGTTGCACCCCCGTACTCAAACTATATGCTTCCGCTAAACAAAACAGACGAATTTGGGGGTGTCACAAACAGTGGACATCACTTTAGCTTTTTCTGGACCTACATTTACCAATATACATTTATTTCCATACACTAAACAAATAAAAAAAAAAGAAAAAAAAGTGACGAGAATCGCCAAACTGACGACACCAAACTGACGGTCTAATGCCCAAACTGACGGGGTGGTGCCAATGGCATCACTTTCTAAAGTTGCTTCAGTTGGGAACTGACGGAGGAAGTGAACACCCGTTAGGAGGAGTCTAATAACCAAAGAATTGATTTTTCTATAGCTGATGAAAGAATCGTATAAGGAGAGGTCTTAGCCACATACTAAAATTATATCGTTTTCCTTAATTAAACATGTGAAAAATATTATCCCATGAGCAACATCATGTCGTTGATATTGATTGAAAATGAATTTTTCCCCCTTGATGCATCTTGTCACCTTAGTTGTACAATCAAGTTATACTCCTTCCGTCCCACTATAAATGTTCCTAACCAGAAATATCGAATTAATAATAGATTCATTTTTACCCTTATATTTCCTACTATAAATGTTCCTAACAAAAATTCTTAGATTTATAATAGATTAATAAAATGTCATTTTTACCTTTGTATTCAAGAAATAACTCGAATAGTCGAAATGTACAAGAAGTAAGTCATTGAGAATAATAAATGAGGGTAAATTTTATTTTTTAATTTTTATTTTTAAAGTTACTAATTATTATTTGCAAGTAGTAATCTTTTTGAAACAAATAAAGATAGGAATGTGAAGATTTAGATTGAGACACTGTAAGTATTTAAAAAGAGGGGGGAAAAAATACAATTAATTGCCTCATGCATCTAACATCTAATTTCTAATAGAAGGTCACCATCAAGTTAACATAGCATAAATACATTAAATGTTTACCTATATCTTAATTAAGTTAATGTTTTTTTACGTGTGATACACAATTAGCTTAAAAAGGGAAGTATTTAACATTTTAGTTTGGTGGGGCAGAATGGCAGATCCAAGATATGCGTGTCATACTTAACTCAAAAGATATGTTTCGATGATATCAAGGTACAGGTAGAGAAAGTGGAGGGGGTGAGTTGGCAATTAAGTGAATGTGGGAGGGCGCCAAGTGTAATATGTATTGTCACTTTCATTGCCTATTGGCATTGTTGGCCACCCCCTCATTACTTGCTTGGGTTTTGGCCGTTTCCTACTACAAGCAACAACCCTTTGGGCCTATTTTTTCTTTTCATATTTACCTTTTTACCCTTGTTCCCATTTTATTTTTCATTTTTTCAAAATATGTGCAAACTTGAATTAAAACTAGATAAAACATGTGAACAAAACAAATTAGGGCTTATATGGAGGGTTAATCGAGAAAAAAACATATATGAAGTGGCGTCGAATGTATGCATCATTGTCATTTCTGACGATGATATTAATTTTAATGGCATTCATGTCGAATGGAAAATTTGATGAGTTAGTCATTTATATTCATTATTGTATGGGTTACGAAGCTTGAGAAGTAAAGTGGTATGAAAGAACTACAAACATTTAAAATATGAATGCATTACAGATGCTCTAAGAAAATCGTAGAATCAACTATTAATGTCATTATACATTTTGTTGCACATAGTCACACAGTTGTGATTTTTGATGTGATAATAATCACTTTAAATTTGCAAATTCAAGTTACCTTAATGTCACATCGCAAGTAGTTTATTTCAATACATAACTATGAGTTTCAAACCATAATTTCATTTCATTCAAAGAAAAACGTATCTCCCATGAATTATTCATCCCTATAGTATTACATTAAATATCAGGAAAACGGTATAGAAAATATCTCTCATATTACTTGGTTTTTGTTTGGAGTAATGCAATATGCACCTAATTAGATGGATCTAAAAAGAGCCCTAATAAATTCATTGGTTAACACAGTTTCTCTCTCCTAATATTATTGGCAGAACTAGACACATGTCAACCTTACATTTTTAGGCATACTTCATTTCTACATAATTAGGCTTACCTATCTATTCATTTTGTTTATTCAAAAATACATAAATCCATACAAGGGAAAAAAATACCAAAGGTACCACAATATATTGCATGTAGTACAAGATTCCACAATGGTTGTCCTAATAATTATGCTATAAATTATAGGTAAAAATGGTCAATAAATATGGTTGAAAAACCTTAATAAACAAAAAGGGCAAAAAGGTAAAAACAAACAAAAATACAAGACTAATTTTTTTTTATCAGATATACTGAGTACAATACAAGACGAAATTGGAAACAAGTAAATACTATAGAAAATCAAGGGCAAATATGTAAAATTACAACTAGATTCTTTTTATAAACCTTGGGTTTGCTACTCTCCCCCTTTCTCACTTGTGTGGAGGAAAACAGAACTTGAATAAACTCTGCCACTCAAACACACACTAAAACCACACACAAACACAAATTCACACAAAAAAAATCGATTAATCATGGCGATTCGATTTAATCCGGTGACGTTTCAATCGGAGATGTATCATCGATCACCGTCATTTCAGAAATCTACAAATCTCAGATCTCCTATATACGCCATGGCATCAACCCTAGGATCATCAACCCCAAAGTGAGTAGTATTAGCTTATTCTATACGTATATATTTGTATGTATATGTGTATTTATAGCTCAATCGGTTTGTGTATTTGATGTTTCGATGTGTTTTGTTTCCGTGAATTGAGTGATGAGTTTGTTATTGTTACGGAACTGATTTTGTAATTGAATATGATGATAATTACATATCGTGATTGCGACTAGTTTTTCGATGATACCGATGTACTTTTTTTAATAGTGATTTACTGTGAAATTATATTGTTTTTTTATTATTATTATCAAGTGGATTTCTGGCATTTGGACGGTCTATGTTTGCATTTTTAATTAATTTTTGGCTGCAACATAGATTTTTTCCAAACATTTTGAAGCTACAAGGTAATTGATATAATTTTTTTTGTTGATTTTTTTTATTATTATTATTCATCAAATGTGCTTCTTATAGTATTTGTAATGTGGCTGGATGTTGAGAGTTTACTGTATTTTTTTTAGCAAATTGTTGAAATTGTTATGCTCTACAAATTGTTAAATTGATTTATGTGGTAATTTTTGGTTCTTTGATTGATTATATTCTGTTTAAATGAATTAGATAGGTGTTGTATGTTTGATGTTTGTTTAACTAGTTGCTTTTGGTAGGTAAATTAGCCAACTATCTCAAGAAACGTTTAATTTTTCGATTATACACGACTTCGTTTGATTGTTATTATTTGCATTTTGATTTCTCATTGCTGTTTAATTTATCTGCTTTTCTTTTGCTTGATTGTATTGACTATGCTTCTGTTTTTGAACTTTAGATTGTCAGGCTACATAGGGTAGTGATTTCAAGTTTCATTGAATGTTTGGGCATTCATTTCATTTTAGCATTTGATACAAGGTGGCACAATTGGCTAGTATGAAATACCTGTTAATACACTACAATGCATAGGATATTGCGAGTATTTAACTCACTAGAAGTTTCTCGTAAATTTCTTTCTAGTAGCCCAGCCGATAATCTATTTAAATTTCACCAAATTTTAATCAATGCTGTTAACATCACTTACCATCCCTTAACCAGACACCTGAGGTCTATAATCTTATTGGTTTGTGTAAGTAATTTTTAACCAAACGGTTTTTACTTTTTAGCATTAATGAGTAAAATTTTGTTCTAGATACTGCTTGGCTTTCAGCATCCATAGCTCATATTATTAATTTAATTTGATGCAAATTATATACTTTTAAATTTTCAGTCTTCATAGGGTCTATCTCTTTTGTGGCTGTACTCTGTTTTAGCATGTAGGTAGATGTGGATTATTAATACAACTACCACGATTAGCAGTTTACTCTAAAGTCAAAAATAGTGTTTTTACAATAAATATTTCATCTATGCTAGTTCTTTAGCCTTGAGAGGAAACATCCAGCATAGAAATATCTTTTTCTATGTTTTCTTATTTATTACGAGTATTATTTTTTTTTAAATTAACTTTGTTGGGTTTGAGGCTTTTTTATAATAACTTGCATACGCTTTTTAGTGAAAATTCTGAATATGTAATAATAACTCCATCTTTTGGACTCTTTCCTTTCAGCAAAAATATTGAATATGTAATAATAACTCCATCTTTTGGACTCTTTCTTTTCTTACACAGGGTTGAGAAAAAGCCCTTCACTCCTCCACGAGAGGTTCATCTTCAGGTGACACACTCCATGCCCCCGCAGAAGATCGAGATATTCAAGTCCATTGAGGGTTGGGCTGAGCAGAACATATTGACTCACTTAAAGCCTGTGGAGAAATGTTGGCAAGCACAGGATTTCTTGCCAGATCCTGCATCTGATGGATTTATGGAACAAGTGGCAGAACTAAGGGCAAGGGCCATGGAGATTCCTGACGAATACTTTGTTGTTTTGGTTGGAGATATGATTACTGAAGAAGCCCTACCTACCTACCAAACAATGCTTAATACCCTTGATGGTGTACGGGATGAGACTGGGGCTAGCCCTACACCTTGGGCTGTCTGGACCAGGGCTTGGACCGCTGAAGAAAATAGGCACGGTGACCTCCTCCACATGTATCTCTACCTTTGTGGGCGGGTAGATATGAAGGAGATTCAGAAGACAATTCAATATCTCATTGGATCAGGGATGGTAAGTTCTTCACTTCCATATTAAATTTCTGTTTCGAATCTGATCCCTTTTAATGTGTACCATCTAACGTGCAAAATGGTTAATATTTTGTTTGGGTATGAGTTCGCTGGGCTGGATCAGTCACTTTTTTTACTTTAGATAAATAGTGTGTGTTGGATATGATTGGAAATCATATTTCAACAGTAAGAAAATCACGTTTCTCAAATAAAAGTGAGCTAGTAGGTTGTTTATCTGAAAACCGCACCGTGGGCGACCTTTGACGTAGTTGACCTGTTTTCTTTAGAGCTAAATTCTATATATCATTTATTAAAACATAATCCAAGTGGTAGTAATTTTTTGTTATAAATCTCGTACTCTTTTTTTTCTTCTTCCAGCATTAGAGGTAGCAAAATGGGCGGGTCGGAGAGGAGTCATAACGGCTTTGGGTCATTATGGATGATGTTTTGGTATAAGGTCACATCGTATAACATTTTTTGTATGTGTCAAATTGGGCTGGTGAGGTCGGTTGACTTGGACCACTTTCTGTCCATTATTTTTTTCATAATAAAATAAAATATAATGAATAAATAAATAAAGAATATTCAGTGGTACGTATGATTGCAGAAGAGGTATATTATAGTACTAACCTAATTTTTTGAATAAAGCTATCTAGCAGGGTGTTAGCATCATAATTAGTTAATTACCATTTGGATGACTTTCTGCCTGTTTCATCTTATTGACCCGTGTTTTTGTTGGTTGGTTTCTTTCTATTGTACCTGCTTGACCTCTTAAAGATATTACATCACCCGAATCAACCCCTTCACATATTAATTGGTCAAAATTGCCACCTCTAATTGGCATCATCATCATCATCAAGCCTCAATGTTTATGTTCTTTTACATACCTTATCCTTTCAGGATCCTCGCACCGAGAACAATCCCTACCTTGGATTCATCTACACCTCTTTCCAAGAGCGTGCAACCTTTATCTCCCATGGAAACACTGCTAGGCATGCAAAGGAGCACGGGGACTTAAAACTAGCACAAATTTGTGGTACAATTGCATCAGATGAGAAAAGGCATGAAACTGCCTACACAAAAATAGTTGAAAAACTATTTGAAATCGACCCTGATGGCACTGTTCTTGCTTTTGCTGATATGATGAGGAAAAAGATTTCCATGCCCGCACACTTGATGTATGATGGTCGTGATGACAACCTCTTTGAGCATTTCTCAGCTGTAGCCCAAAGACTCGGTGTGTACACTGCCAAAGATTATGCCGACATTTTGGAGTTCTTGGTGGGCCGTTGGAAAGTAGCAGATTTAACTGGGCTATCCGGTGAAGGACGTAGTGCCCAAGACTATGTTTGCAAGTTGCCCGCAAGAATTAGAAGGCTCGAGGAGAGGTCTTCAGCAAGGGCAAAAGAAGGCCCAATGATGCCATTCAGCTGGATTTTCGATAGACAGGTGAAGCTTTGAAAAATGAAATAGTAAGTTTTAAGTTAAGTTTCTGTTGCTCTTTATTAGAGGTTAAAAACATATTTTAGATGTCTGTTTCGTGTAGTGATGATGTTTTTTTTTTTTTTGTTGAATTAAAAACGTGTCGTAAGTTTGCGTGGTTGTAAACTTGTGTGGCTGTTGGACATATTATAGAACTTGTTATGCCAATTTTGATGATGATGGTTATCGTCTGTACTTGTGTTCTTAATCGATTCATTTGTCAGCCCCATAGTGGAGATGATGGCAGATAACCTTGTTTCGGTAGCCATCATCTTCTCTTTTTTAAAGATTATTATCCGGTTATTGTTATGAGTACGGAAAACTCAGTCTGGACCCACAAAACTGAAAAACTGGAACCAGTCAAGTTTTTCTTAGCATGAAGTAGAGTATGGTTAACCAAGAGCTTATGTGGCTGTTTTTTGGGAATGTGTTGGTCATGCAAGATTTATGTGTTATCTTTACAATTGAAATTATACAAATACTTTGTTAACTTTTTAAAAATATGTATTTTAGTCTTATAATTTTTTTTCCTAGCAAAATTCCGGGTTATTTGAGCTTATAAATCAAGCATGCTGTATTTTACATAGTTTTGATGAATATATCAAAGCTCTACGAGCTCTCGGACTTTCCTTGAACCGAGGTCAAGCCTTCGACAAGAAAGCTTATTGAGTGATTGAATGAAGGTCAAGCTTGGTCTAACACCGGCGACTCAAGCTATAGCTTGTTTGCACACAGTTCGCTAGCTTCATTTGACTTGTATTGATGGAATTTAATTGAATTTTTCTGTTCTTTCAAAAAAGTATATATTTTCTGTCTGTACATCAATACCAAGGAAATAAGTGTTGTGAAGTAAAAGCTTATCACTACTTCCAAATCTTTTGGATCTGATTCTACCAAATTCCATCGTTGCGGTTGGTCCATGGATTCAAAACATGAAGTGTTTGAGCAAACCGTGAACTTGAAATTTACTTCATTCATGGAGGATTGCTAGAATCACTTTAGGATGTACGTCCCGATAATGGTCTCGATCAGCTGTCATATGGTTGCTGTCTTTTAAAAAGGATGTCTAGAGTTTGTGAATAACATACACTATCCGACGATATTATGATTATCATGAAATTGCAATGAAAAAGTGAGAGATCGAGTGACGGCAACAAATTAGTAAGAGGACGCAGTAATATGTAGTAGGAAGTTGACCACAAACTTAACTAAAAGTGACTATCAGTCAAGGTACTAGACACCTATTAAGGGTATCAACGTGTCGGGGTTATGAATCATCCCAATAAACGGCACGTCTTGTTCCCAATTTTTCACATCGAGTCATTGACCTGTGCTGAATGTGTGAGGATTTATTAAATGGGTCATAATTGATATGCTAATGTCTTCTGTCTTATAACACTAAATCCCTTTCTTTGTTGTTGTAGATGGTTTTTTTTTACAAGTGTAATTACAGATAGGTTTAGTGAAGTAGGCATGACATTTTTGAAGACAAAAAGTATCATGAACCAAGCAAATCTTGATCTTATTTAAGTACTTTTTGTTGTGTTTATTGGATGAATCGAATTTCAACTTTTTATGTTTTGTGTGTGAATCTCAAAGCAATAGTATTTTTGTGATGATATTAGATTAGGGTTTCTGGCTTTGTGAGCGTTTTTGAAAGAAAATTCGCTGTCTGAAATATAACGGCATTTGTTTGTGTTTTGCTTTAGCTAGATTAGTAAAGTAATTATTAATGACCGCGCTTCGCGTTGTGATAAAACATTATTCACATCGATTTGGACATGACATATATATAGATCTATTTCAAATAAAATCACATTTAGCTTATCAAGATAACCTTAATTTTTTTAGATATTTGATCAAGTTTTGCATGAGATATATGAATGGGTTTGTATTTATTTTGCACGTGAAAATTCATATCATAAAAAATTTATCAACTTTTTTTAAAAATGACAATTTATATGTAACATCATACATTATATTGTTATACTAGACATCAAACCCGTGTATACACACGGGCCATTGAATGTGAATTTGGATTTTTATAATTACGCGAATTATGTATACGATAAAATTCTATTTCGTAAAAGTAAAAAAAGATATGCAATGAAGTTCAAAAGTCCTTAAACGAAAGTAGTATAATAGATTGATTGCGTATATTAATTAATAATTCTAATACAATACAAAGAATTAAGATTAAGATTAAAATTATATTTATTTATTTCCTTACTTATTTAAAGTTAAAATCCTCCTTATGCAAGTCTCCTAATGAAATTAGGAACCTAAAATAATAATAATTATATTGATAAATTAATATATAAATATATTTCAATACAAAATATGTATTTATGACATCATCTCATCCTAAATTTTTGCTAAATGGACAAAATTATAGGATTTAATTGGTTAATTGGAATTTTGATGATGTCATCATCCGCTTCCTATATATAATTTAAGATATGAAGTATAAAGATTAAAAATCTTGAAAACCAACCGATTACGTATTAGTTTGCATAATTATAAGGGTTGAGTATATTAAAAACTATCTATTACTAAAAACTTATTAGTTTCTTTAATGAATATATATGTAAAAATTTCTTCAAAATTATTTTGGTTTAATATCATCAACAATTGGATTATTATTAAAGAATATAAAAGATTAAAAAAATCATATCCAAATATAAAATTCAAGTGAACTGAAATAAAAACAGAAATAGCAAACACAAGTTAGATATACACAATAAACATTAGTGACAAATTACATATATTCTCAAATGTTTATTCCTGATTTAAATTTACAAAATTTTTTTACCATTACCACTTTAATCAACTTGAATAGGACATTCTCCCTATCTAAAATCTAAAACCCTAATAAAGCATTTGTAATATTGGCTTAAAACTTAGTCTTTGTCCTATCGAAAATATCTATTATGCCCTTCATTACTGATATGGCAATTATATAAAATTGATTACTCAATTAATGTTTCTATGAAAATTATATAATAACTACATAAAGTATATAAGTCAAACATATTTATATTAATTGTTAATTAGACAACTCAATAGTGTTAAAAAAAATATATATTTAAGCAAATTAAATTTACTATTATTAATAAATGATAAATAAAAATAATGTGATAGTTAAAAGAAATACCGCATAACAATATATCTAGATGTTATGTTATAAAAATCAAATTCATAAATTTTTTATCTCAAAAAATATGAATATTAAAAGTTGTTATTGTATTGCTTCTCACACATCACAGTCGAACACCCCTTATAGATTTCTAGGTACATCATCTATTTATCAAGATCGTTTACACATTAAGAGTATCATAACCCGTCACGTTGCGCGGGTAAAATACTATATATATAATATATAAATCTATATAAAACAATGAATTTTTTATTATATATCAAAAATCATATTGAATCCACATGTAATAGAATGTAACAGAATTTAATAGAATTAGAATTTCGATAGTCAATTCCATTTCATAAAGATGCTTGGTTTATCACTGAATTGATTTGCAAGCTATCAAATTGTCTTGTTACAAATAATTCATATTACTATGAATTCCAATTCCACTGATGAATTGTGTAATCCATCAAGAATATTTCGTGAACCAAACAAAACGGTGAAGGGTCAAGTTGTAACAATGTGAAAATAAAAGGGGTCCAACGAAAAATGTGCACCGCAATTAAACTCCCTCTGCAAGAAATCATCATAAAACCCTAGATAAAACCCTAGGTCCAATTCCCCCAAATTAAACCCAAAAAAAAAAAAAAAAAAAAAATCAAATATGAATCACATCGATGCAGCAGAAGAACGAATGGTAACTGAGAGATTAAGGCAAAAACTCAACGAAGTTAATTCTGCTGCTCAATCGCAGCTTTCTGTTGTTCAGGATCATGTCAATTTCACTCTCCAGGTCTCTAATTTGTTTAATTATTTAGTGTTTATATGATATGATTGTTTATAAAAAGGTTTGATTTTGTGAATATTGATTTGAATGTGTAGAAAGCGTATTTCAAATGTGCGTATGAGTGTTTTGATAGGAGGAGAAAGCATGATGATATAAGTAATTGTGTTGAGAATTGTAGCATTCCCGTTCTTCAAGCTCAGCAGCTCGTCGAAGGCGAGATGGCTAAGTTTCAGGTACTTTCGCAACTCGCTTTCGTTTGTTGTATATTTTTCGTAATGTTGGTGATTTATGAACTATTTTATGATACTTGCGGTAATAACTGTATAACAGTTGTAATAGTACTAAAGAATGTGTATGTGACTTTCCTGTATGCCTATATTGTGATTATTATGGCAAGGTTACTGGAATCTAATGGACCCCCTGCGTATATTCCTTTATGAATTTGTCCATGATGATTGTGGAATACTGGAATTTGGATCTTTGTATTTGATGTTGTGTTAAGCGTTTGAAAGTTAACTAATTATGATACATGATTCGAATTTCGATTTGGTATGATCCTGGTGATGTTTAAATCATTGGTGCCCTTTTGCTTGAGGTTGTAAGTATAGTTTTATGGGAGTATGCACTTGTTAAACGGTAGTTAAGTTGCAACAAATAATGGATAAATTTTGATCTATTTCATATTAGATCTTAGTAATCATGGTCTGTGATGGACCCTTGATGAATATAAAACATGCCTGGGTTGGAAATTACACCCACACGGGCATTAGATTTCAGAAAGCCAGATTGCCACATACAAATTTCAACATCTTATCTAATTTGTAGCGTAAAGCCATAAAGGATGTTCATTTGCTTCATCTAGTGCCCTTGATATTCTGACTTCAATAATGATGCATATATGTTTGCACTCGCATGTCAGTATCTATTAGGGGTTTTTTCTTCCACTAACTCACTAAGCCACGATTACTTTCTTTAACAAGATCAATGTTTGATTTGTACTTTTGTTACTAAAGGGAGCACTAAAATATAGAAAATGGCCTATTTTTCTTAATTCTTTTCTTAAATTAGTTCTTTGAAAATTGGCACAACAAAGGCCATGTGATGTATCCTTACTCTTCACGTTAGGTCTAACCTTCAATCGTGAATTATTTATCCATGGTTGACCCAAGTGCTTATGCGGCCTGGTAGTTTCTACTTTAATTTGCGTCTCTACGCTAAAATTAACTCAATCTTGATGTAGCAAAACCATGTGATGTATCCTTACTCGATATTATCTTTACTGATGCTGATAGCTTTATTGAGTTCGATAATATGCTTACACTATCTGGTTCCACACATGATGCACAACATTGTGCAATGATGTTACATCATTTAGCATGACACTATTATTTCTATCATCTTCATTTTATCTTATGTCTCCAATGCATTATTATTGCTGTTAGAAGCGTGTTTGATTGATGAAGTCTGTACCACATATGGTTGAGTGACTAAAAGTAAGATAAATTTTGGTTTTCTAATTTTAATATGTTTCTTAATTCTTATCAACTTCTAAGTTGAGAATTAACTCATTTGATGTTCAAAAGTCTAGTAATATAATTGGGTTGTTATTGATTGCGCACAGGAACGATTGAATCGGTCACTTATGGTATGCCAAGACAAATTTGAGTCTGCGAAGCTCCAAAACCTCAGGACTGATGCAACTAAGGGTATGGAATCATGTGTTAACCAGTCAATCGAAGAAAACGTCAAGGCATTGCCACATTTGGTTGCAAAGCTGAAGGCATCTCTTTCCATTGATCCTACAAACGAGTGAAATTTGCATGTTTTCTTTGCAATCATTTAATGTATTAGTGAGGCTAACAATCATATGCTAAGTTATATCGAGTTGAATAGAATGGTTTTGCTGCCATATTGTTGTACAGCAGGCCAGCTGGTTTTAAAGTTCTATGCTGATGGAACTTGAACAATTGGGCAAATTTTAGTATTGCTTTATCAGAATGCTGTGATAGTTGGAGTAATGATGTGCTGCAAGGGTGATAGATAAAACTGAACATGGTTGTAAGTCTTTAGCGAAAACAGTCCGATTTGCATGTCTTATGTAAAACAGAGACTAGTAAGCTGTTGCCTGTTCAATGCTTCATGAGGTGGTACACAAACAAAGTAGCCGATATAAGGAACCAGGAGATGTTCGCTAATCATGCCAATCAATTAGTTATTTGGTTTAGCACGTTTGAATTATTCGGGTTTGGTTTTTGTTCTTGGGTTCAGGATTTCCAAGAGTGGTTTGGGTATCTTGAAAGATTTAGTCTTTAATGACTTGCATGATATACTTAGTAAGTTGTACGGAGTAATTAAAATTGGTTTATGTGGCAAGGTTTCGAAATCCATCCATCTTTTAAAAATTTGTCAAAGTTGAAACTCATGACATGAAATGCGGTTGAACAAAAAGAATTGTGGGGTTTGTAATATTATCGTGTTTTGTGAAGAATAAAACGATAAATAAATGAAATTAAAAAAATAATAATGCGATATTGAGAAATATATATATCAGTGATTGTCTGATTGAAGTTGTGACTTTCCCTCGTTATGTTTTCAATTGTGAGGTAACAAAGATGATTAATTTTTCTTTAGCTGGAACTTGTGGTTGAAGATTTGAAGAATACAAAGAGGGATTCTAGAAGCTTTTTGCAAAAACTTATAGAATAAGGAGTTTTATGGGACTTGTTTTTCAATAATCCCCTTTTATACCTTCTTATTTTGTTTGCCAAGTTGAAGGTTTTAAATATTAGAATCTCAATTCTCTAAAATCCGTTATAAATGCGGTACCAAACATACTCAAAGGTTTATTATCTTTATAGGGTGGGGTTCAAATGAGAATAAGAATTTGTTTGAGAATACAGGAACCAATGATATTGTGCTATGTGTACAAAGAGAATGTTCCAAATGTACAAAACCAATTTACCCCCAACATCAATTATCTCACAAACGACAAATCGAAAAATTATGAAAATTGCACCATTAAATTCAGTGTTTTCTCCTCTTCGATTTGCCGTCCCTCAAGGCATACTTTCGACGATTTTTTTTTCTTCATCTTTTTTGGTGGGTTTCACATTTACTAACACATGTGTTAAAGTGTTGCATTTAGGGTTTGGGGTTTAGTGGTTAGGGTTTAGGGTTGGAGGTTTGGGGTTTCGCCCCAAAACCCCAAACCCCCAACCCTAACCCCTAACCCCGAAACCCCAAACCCTAAACGCTTTACAAAACTCTAAACCCTAAATAATACTAAACCATAAACCCTAAACCATGCTAAACCCTAACCCTAAACCCTGCTAAACCCTAAATTCTAAACCCTAAACCCTAGCACTAAGCCCTAACCCTAAACACAAATCAAATGTACAACCAATCATTAACACATGTGTTACTAATTTGTAAAACCCACCAAAAAATGAAGAAAAAAAGGTTGTCAAAAGTATGCCTTGAGGGACGGCAAATCGAAGAGGAGAAAACGCTGAATTTTATGGTGCAATTTTCATGATTTTTCGACTTACCGTTTGTGAGTTCTTTGAGTTTCAAACATGTGGGGGAAATAATTTGATGAAAATGAGTTGTTGAGATTGATTCCCTTATTCTCAATCAAAATTGATGTACTCATTTGAACTCTATTCTATCTTTATATGAAATTAGATAAACTCTCGTGCACATCATTTTGAGATTTAACAAATTATGGGTTAATAAATTTTTCTTATCATTTATTTTCTTTACCACTTATCTATATCTATACTACATTATAAAGACTTTACCTCTTTTTCTTTGGTTCCTTAAAATTTCAAGATAAAAAATTACATCCATGTCCCTCAAAGTATTTATTATACATCCCATAACCAAAATACATAGTAAATTTCTAAATATATACAATCAATTTTAAATTAATTTACAATGTATAGAATATAGATATTATAGGTTAAATACTAAATTAAATTTAATCAATTAAAAACCACTTTTTAAATTTTACATATAACAAAAGAAGATATAATACGGATTTGACTTATCTAATAAGAAACCTGATTTGATAAACATGTATATATCTATATAATATTTTGCTTATAAAACGAAAAATTATATCAATTACTACCCACAGCTTTGCAAGGGCTACCTTCTTGTATTCTCGAGTATCCAAAACACATCCCTCTTGTGGCTGTCAAATAGACGCAAGGGGGCAAACTTAGATTGGTTGAGGTGGATTCAAAACCCGAATCAGTTGGTATTATCTGATTAGGAAGACGGAGATTGTATCACTTTCACTTCACTTTGTAAAATTTGATTATCTTCTTTTGGGTCTTGAGTTTCTTGCTATGTCTTAGAGCTCTCAAGCTTTTTATCACGTACTCTTCTTATCTCAATTTGGGTATATAATAAAATTAACCTTTCCAAAAAAAAAAAAAAAAAGCTATGTTTTTTAGAGATGTTGGAAACAAAATTCTTTAATGATACAGACTATAGGCCATATTATTTATTGTTGAAATGGAATTAACTTTCTTATCATGGTTACTTATTATTGAATCAAGTATTTTTATATTATTCATTAACATTAAAATCTGTAATTATTCAGTGTAAAGGTAATAAAAATAACCGTAATTAATCTTTCCCTCATGATTAGGGGATCAGTTACACTCATTATTGACCGATTCCCACGTGTTTTAATACGTTAACTTAACACCCTAACCTTCTATTAAATCATTAAAACTGCTAATTAAGGTCCAATGTTATTCAACAACAATACTACTTCTTTCATTGTCATCATAAAATGTCGGCAAAACACATAAAAAAGGAGCACAAAAGATTCAGTCATAATAAATTCATATATTTAATAAAAAAAAATATCTATAATACTTTTATATGAGTTACGGGTTTAGTACACACTACTACATCTAGTGAACCAAACCCGACTTGTAAAATAAACAGGTTGGCGGGTTCGTGTAGTGGGTTGAAAATCGCAACCCGAATATTCATTTGTGTTAAGAACTGCCAACCCTACGAGAATAATAATATTATACGACAACGTAAATATATGCTACTCCGAAAAAAAATAAAAAAAAAAAAAAAAAAAAAAAAAAACAAAAAAAAAAAGAAAGAAACATTTCTGTTATTTATAAGATAATAAACAAAATAAAAAAGGAAAAGAAAGTATGGTTGAGAGTTTTGACGGAGTCAAGCGGGAAAACGTGGTGAAATTCCGATTTGCAAATCCCGTTTCTATCGCTTTAAAGTCTTTATAAACAAACAATTAACTTCACTTGTAAACCGTACCTTTATTCACAAAAACAAACATTACATTTATCAAACAGAGAGCACATTTACAACAAGCAAGTGATAGATCGATCGAGCTGCCGTTTAGCTTTGAGTTTTGATTCGAACTCGAGTTCGTTCCACGGTAAGTAATCTTAAACACAACTCGTACATATGTTGATCATCTAGTATAACTTATTTCTAACTTGTCCTTCATTAGTTCAGTAGTTTCGTTTACGTTTCGAATGATTTGAATTTCAATGTTGTTAACTATGACAAAACGAAATGTTTCGTTTTCTTTTAACTGTTTGCTATTTCATTTCTTAGGTTTATTATATGATATAATGCCGGGCTTAAGCTTCTACTCAAATAACTGGCCTACGTTCCACCATAACACCGTCGTCCCACCACCTGAGCTCTCACCTTTCAGTTTTTCGGATGACACTCACTTCTCGAACTTCAACAATGGCCTCACCACCAACAACAACTATCTTTCATTTCAAAGTTACCCAATCAAATACCCCACGTTATCGTCTTTTAATCCAATAACTACCCATCAATGTTACTCAAATCAACCATTCGTTCCTAACGATCACAACGAGTTTTTTCAAGGACAAATTCAGGTAACTGTCATTTTTGTACTTTAATTTGTTTGTTGCATAGCTCTAATATCAAATGGGTCAAGTCAATTTGACATCAACCTGTATAGCTCTAATATCAAATGGGTCAGGTAATTGTTATTAATATTAGTTTTAACTTTCTATGATTTCAGGATAATTTTAGTGTAGGGCTGGAAGCTGGGTCTGGCCCTGATTTGTTGCCAATTAACCCAATGGAGCAAATGCAACCAGAATATTATTCATATCCTACATATCCAATGGTTCCTGATGTATGCTCCATAGCGCCGGTGCAGCCGGAAATCTACCAATATGGTTGTCCTTCTAGTGAAATGCTTCCGAAATACGGGTTTAATGCTACTGTGGGTGGGGAGAGAAGTGGAGAAAGGAGGTTATCGGCACAAAGTATCGCGGCGAGAGTACGAAGAAGGAAGATAAGTGAGAAAACATTAGAGCTTGGGAAGTTAGTTCCTGGTGGTCAAAGGTTGACTACGGCCGAGATGTTTCAAGCTGCTTACAAGTATATCAAGTTCTTGCAAGCTCAAGTTGGTGTTTTGCAACTCATGTCCTCATCTCCGGTAATTCACTTAATCGGTTCCTTAATGACTTGTGTTAATCAATTACCACATATTTCATAAAAGTGAATTATACAAACTTGTATGCAATGTGCAGGAACTCGGTTCAGAACTACAAGATTTGGTCACATCTCCTGCGGTACAAGAGAAGTTATTCACTGCGGGGAAGTGCATTGTATCCCAAGCGCTAGCGAAAACCTTAGCTGATGATCATCAAGGAGTATGAAGAAATAATTTTAATTGATATTCTTAACAATTGCTTGTTACTATTGTTTTGGTTTTAAGTAGAATTTTAGGTAGCATTGATGTTGTTATTGTATTTATCACAATTTTTGTGCTGATAAATCACAAATGAGTGATGTAATACTGGTTCTAACTACGTTTAATTTATCAGTCTTCTTTCAGTTTTGATTAATTTCCCCAAGATTTTTATTGTATGATTTCAATTAATATGTGTTTGAGAAAGAATATGGTTGTTATTGATTGTATGTTCTAATTCTATTGATTATTAGTAATACTGCAAAATGAGGCATAAGTATTAATTAGCTCTACAGTTTTCAACAAAAGCCACGACTCGTGAATCCTGTGTAAAACTTCCTAGTGGTCCAAAAGACGAGTCGGAAGCAATGCAATCATTGCAGCCATTTTAGCAGTGTCATCAGCCGAGTGATAACCCTTACCATCCATCATTGACGTCTGAGTGAATGCGTGACAAAAAGAATTAACAGTAACTGTGCTTTCATACCTTTTTGCCAACACTTGAGAGTACGCATTCAAGGCGAGCTTGGAAACTGAGTAATCTGTCCATATCCCGGGCTAACCTTGTATCTCCACTTTCCTTCTTTCACAATTTGTAAAAAATCAGACTCATAACTTTATCTATTCGATCTTCGCTTAGTTTTTCTTCGTCCCCAAGTTTTGCCTTCATTTGTTTGTTTTTCAGCTTCTGCGCTTAATAAACGAATTAATTAACTTTTGAATGAAAGTATACATTTGTCTAAACAGGGTTTGCACCCACAACCACCTGATGGTTCTTAGGTCACCCGGATACAGCTAAATGAATTCAGTAATCGAGGCTTGATCTAATCGATGTTTTGAATGCATATATAGACCTAATATTGATACATACATCTAATGTACCAAGTCGAGAACTGATGTTGAGAATGCAACTCATGGAAGGTGAACGACGACCTTAGCTGTTTTGATTCGTAGTAGTTAGTGTTGATCGTGATTTCGACATGGTCCATTGAGTTCTCTTCCTTGCCTTTGAAATATACTTCTACATACCTGTATAAATATTTTTGTAGTACAGTTTTAATGAATATGGGCTAGAAACAAAGTTTCACTATTCTGAATGTGTTAACTTAAGTCTTTTAGTATTAAAAAATTTAATAAATAATTGTGATGCATAACAATTTCTTTTCCATCATGTATTTGGATCATTTTATGTTTGGACAACCAAGTGATCACTCACTCAGTTTAGCCTTTTATTTTAGAGCATAACTGGTGCACAGTACATTAAAGCAAAATGACCTACATCATCTTTGTACAATCTTGTGTAAATTGTCCCCTTTTTTATTAATTTCATATTTTTATCATTAATTATATATTAAATATTAATTAAATAGAATATAAGACTTGTGATCTACATCTACATCTATATCTATATATGCTTATATATCAAATCAGAGTCTGGTCACATACTGGTTATGGGCTTTAAGATTTGTCCTTGTTTATACTTTATAGTGATCTTAGATGAAAAATAAGGCTGTAACCTTTTAGAGGCCCAGTGCTGCACTGGGCAGCCTGTACAAGCCCATTACTGGCCCTGGTTTATGTGATTAAGCCCAATACCACTTAAGCTAAAGTTGCAGTACGTGTTTTCTCACCTTAAGAAGATTTTTTTTTATTGCCAAATGAGCTTTTAGGATCTAAATAGACACAAATCCTACATATGGCTAATGATAAATAATAGATTGATAGCACAAAATGAAGCATATATGCTAACACTAGCTTTACAATTTCGAACATATACCACCACTCGTGGATCCTAAGTAAAATTTCCCAGTTGTGAGAAGTTGAGTCGGAAGCAATGCAATTGTTGCAGCCAATTTGGCAGCGTCATTAGCCGAGTGATTGCCCTTGCCATCCGTCATTGATGTTTGAGTGAACCCGGGACAGAAACAATTGACACTCACCGCACCATCATACCTCCGTGCTAAAACCTGAGAGTACGCATTCAAGGCGAGCTTGGACACAGAATAATCCGTCCATATCTCTGGCCACCCTTGTGTCTCCCATTTCTCATCCTTTATATCTTGTAAAAACACACTCACAACTTTATCTATTCGATCTTCGCTTAGTTTTTCTTTGTCTCCAAGTATTGCCTTCGCTTGTGTGTTTTTCAGCTTCTGCTTATAATAAAATTAAGGTGAAATGTTATGTGTTGTTCGGTTAGAATGAGGTACTGAATATTATTTAGTGAAGAATAAAAAGTGTAATTTCAATAAAGAATTTTATGATTCCTTGTACCGCCAAAAATCATGTAGTCGTCTACACGGATAATCATAAAAGAATTACTAAAGGGATAATTACATGAAAATATCCGTAGTGTGTACTCAATAACTTGAGTGTACATTTTACGTAAAAACTAGTTATTTTGATACATTTTATGTGTTTTGAGGTGACAACTTATATGGATGTCACGTGACACCTGACACGCCAATAAATTAAATGTACCATGAATTCAATACAATATATGTATCAAAATAGCAGAAGCCCTCAGACCTTAATTGATTATACTTTCAAGTACTTACCCTATTACTAAATTAGCGCTTAGATGGTTAATCGAACCCAAGATATATATGAGGTGTTATATAATACTAGTATGTGTTTGTATTTATGCTAGTACGTACATCTAATGTGCCAAGTCGAGAACTGATGTTGAGAATGCGGCTCATAGAAGGTGAGCGACGAAAAAGGGGCAACATGTCTTCCGTAAACTGTTTTGATCCGCAGTAGTTCGTGTTTATTGTGGTTTCTGCGTGATCTATCGAGTTCTCTCCCATTGCATTGAAAGATACTGCTGCATTGTTCACCTGTATACATATATGTAGATTAGATATGATGAAAAAATGCTCTAGAAACAGGTTTTCATTTTTATAAATGTGATAATCGAAGGGAATTAATGCGTGGAAATACAGTTAACTTTAGCCCAATCTCTATTCTGTTTATCCAGTTCATTGTGATCTATTGTATGTATCCAACTACTGTATGTATTTAATGGTACTTTCACTGACGGAACTAGATAGTGCCATGTGAGGTCAGAACTCGTGTTGAAAAGAAAAAAAATCTTGAATTTCAGCGTAATTCTGTAAATTCTTGGTATGTTTTTGAATTTATAAGTGTTCCAGATCAACATAAACAATATGAGTGCGAGTATTCATTTAAAACCATATTCGATTCGAGTATAACGTATGTAATGCACATTGCAAAGTAAAGAATACTTACTAGAATATCAAATGCATCGAATTTGGATTGAAACCAAGAGACAAAAGACCGAATGGAGTCTGGATCGGATATGTCAAGCTGACAAAAACAAACATTACATTCGAGTCCTTGAACCTTAAGCGAATCCATAGCCTTAAAACCTCTTGATTGATCACGAGCCGTTAACACAACGGTTAACCCTAACTCAGCAAACCTTTTAACCAACGCGTACCCAATACCCTTGTTCGCTCCAGTCACAATCGCTACCGAGTCTTTAGACCACCATATATCAGAGTTTGCAGGGTGGCAAATAGTTAGTTGTTGTTTAGATAATGAAGCCATGGTGGAGACAAGTGGAAATAGCAATTATAGAAATTAATAAACATATATATACATGTTATTTGTGAACATGTATGATGTATGTATAGAATATATTGACTAGCATGTCATAAGATTTTTCTCTTTTTGCAACTCAAGGAAAAGTATTTAAATAATAATTAATTATATGAAAATATATTTAAAAAGTAAATTATTTGCAATAAACAAAGTGTCCTCGTGGATGTTATGAGATATAAAAACTCCTAGGGTGATGTGGGTGTTGGAATCTTTTATTTAACTATACAGAAAATATTTCAAATCGTGACAAGTGATCTTTTTTTATATCAAATATATAAGTGTAGATCTAATTAACTAATAATCAATAATAAGTAATGTAAATAATAATTAGTGTTAAGTGCGCCAAAATGCAATTGATTAAGTTCTGACATTCATAGTGTGAACCCAACTACTTGAACGTACATTGTATACATGGAAGAAACTTGTTGTTTTATGCTATTATATGTAATTTACGTATTTTTCTCGCGTATACGTGTCATCTTTACAAGTTGACGCGTCATCAAAATACATAAAATGAAAATAAATAACAAGTTTTCTTACACAGAATGCACGCCCGAATAATTAAGTACATACAACAAATGTCAGAATTTAGTTAATTGCATTCCTATACGTTTAATCAATCCTAATAATAATTAAATATATATATAAACTCTAATGTCAAAACTTGCCAAACTATCTAGCATGACACAGCCTGAACACCGTCTAGCTTCTTTGATATATTATTGGGCTTACTTTGGTGGACTCAGAGTTTGTGTCCTCATGGGTCCAAATCAAATATAAGATTATACCATGTGGATGTGGATTAGGTTAAATAATGGCTGCCTAAAAAAGTACTCATACAAGAAATGAGTCAAAAAATAGGTTTCGAATTACCAAAACTTCTCATTGGGATATAGATATATACAAATTACTATACGGGCAATTTGATTTGTTTACTTAGTCGTTTTTTAATAGAAAGTCATGCAATTAATACTAGATATCGATACAAAAATCAAATTTACATTTGAAGAAGGATGACGAAATTAGAGAAGACACCCGTGGGTTGCAAGTCCGGATGTGCCAAACCCATGACTCGTTGGCGAGGTTTTTTCTTGACCCGTAAACCCGCGAGTATTTGTTAGTAGGTTTGCTTTTACACCCTACCCGCGACCCGCGGATACTCACGGATACAGATAAACCTTCGGGTTTTATATTAACAAAAGTATTTTATATAATTTACATATAAAATGGAGTATTAGAACATGTTCAAAACAATGCATCGTAATTTTAAACAAGTTAGATTGTTAAAGTTTAAAACATACGAACTAATCGTTCCATAACTATCAGTTTTATTTGATACTTTTCCCCTGATCGCTATGCATTTTTGTTATTCGATACATTAATATTATACTTTTCATTCCCTGTATGAAAAGTTTCATTATATATTGTTGAGATTAACCATTATATATAACTATATATTTGATAAATTATACGAATAAATCCGCGGGTAACTGTAATGAGATTTGTAGGTTCACGGGTCGGGTTTACTCACGGATATAAGAACATAACCATCACCCCTGCAACCCGCCAACGGGTACTACTTGTCACCCATACCCGTACCTGCAGGCAAAATTTTGCGAGTTTATTCACCCATGATGGGCTGGTACCCACAGGTCACGGTTTTTTTTCTCGCTCATTGTCATCCCTAGAAATGCAGTTTGTCGTCAAGAGATCTAGGGAGCTTATTCGGTTTTAACATAATCGAGTATATAAAACCGATTGCTTTTCGGTTTTCAAAAATTGAAACCGAACCGTCCAAACAATTAGAAAACCAAACCGGATCAAATCAAATTACTATTCGGTTTTGTTCTTTTATTTACAATTCGATTTATGCTTTGATATACTAATAAAGACATTTGAACAAACTCATAGAACTTGAGTACTAAACAAAAGTAATACTCACACTAGGTAAGTTATTGACAAAAAAAATTTATATAGTAATAAGTCAAGACAAAATTAAGGTATAGTTGAGACTTTGTTGATAAATGTTTATTAAATGTTAATAATGGTATCATGTATACATAAAACTGAGTTAGCAACTAAATGAATGTGTACACATTTAGAGAAATATAACACATGTATTTTATGATTCAGTTTATTTGGATTATTTGGTTTTTACAGTTGTAATCAAAACCAATCCAATAATAAAATAATTATTCGATTTTGAACCAAACCATAAAAAAACTAAATATTCGAACCAAATTGTCCAAATAGTGAACACCTAGAGATCAATTTATGTGATTTGAGAGATTGTTCACCAAAATAATGTACTAGATGCGGTTTAGAATTTAAATACATCAAACTTGTTATAGACATAAATACCTTTAAAATCTCGCAAGAACTCTAAATCTCAAGCTTTTTGGGTGGGTAGAAATACTAAAACGTCATCTGAAACCTCTCAAGCATTTTGGGTAGAAATACTGAAGTGTCATCTGAAACCTCATGATAAATCAGCTATTTTCTTTGTCAATATATTATTTTTGGTATGCATGTAATATATCTTGCATAAGGTTCTAAAAAAAATATTATAACTTCAATTGTGAAAATGCATATACTTCATGGGTTGTTGTAAAGACTAAATTTTTTGGGTCCGCTACTGAGCCTGAGAAACGCAATCCCAAACATGCACAAGAGTCTATTTTCGCTTTTTCAAACGGTGGACGCCAATCACGCCATTGAAGGAGCCAAATATGAAAAGTTGGACCAGCTAGCGGCTGTGAAAGTCACGTACACATGCATTAGCCTCCCTTTGGTATTATATTGAATGTACTATTACGATTTGTTTATCATTAGATTAATTAACTTAATTAATTTATTCCTACGTGATTTGCCTTTTTGACATCTTAATCTTATGTGGGTTTAACATATTCTTAATTGAATATAAAGTGTAATTAATTAACAATACTTTTTCTTAATGTTAATGTTAATTACTTTCATCCGTACATGATGGCAACCAATTACTCCGTAATTATTAAGCACGTGAAAACATGACTATTTAAAACTTCAATAAAACACATGCATATAATACATTTGAATACTAGGTTCATTTGCGGTATTACTCATTCCATTTCAATATTATTGTTGTTTTCTCTCATTCATACTCTTTCCAGAATATCAGTTTTACCCTTAACTAATTATATAATAATTTTTTTAAAATTTATATTCATAATTTCAAGTAAGGGTAATATGATCATCTCGATCAAACTTTTCTATTTATTTTTAGTAGTAGACAATTAATTTAAGACAAAACAAAAAGGAAACATGAACAATTATATAAAAGCGAATGGAGTTAGAGATGGGAAAAACACTCGAAACCGATGGGGAAGACTGAATCTGAAATACTTGGGGCGAATATGGAGGCGGGTCAGCGGGTTTGAATGCAGATTTGGGTATAAATACATTTATTTTGCAGGTATGAATACGGTGATGGGTTTTGGTAATACCCTTCCGATTACCCACACCCGTATCCATACCCATTTACATGTATCCATACATGTTGGGTCAGAATTGTTCTAAGTCATTTATACTGCTGTGCTTACAAGAATAATTACTGCTAGTTGTAGTTTCTACTGTTCTACAAAGATTACTACTGCTATCGAAAGTTACTACTGCCAGAGTAAAAGTTAATGATGCCCAAAGATTACAACTGCTAGTGCAAGGTTACTACTGCTGGAAGAGTTAGTACTACTAGAGTATCAAGTGTTAATACTGCCAAGCTAAGCTTCAAAGATTAATGTTGCTACAACTTAACAATTACTACTGCTTGTCATTGTTTTTACTGTTAGTAGTATTTAAGCAGTTACTACTGCTTGTGTAAATTTCGTTGATTAATGTTGTTAATGCAAATCTCATTGTTACTACTGGCTTAGTGGTCTGTGTCAGATTACCTAATCTGTAATAGTACATGTACAAGATCTCAGACCATGCTTACCTGATATAGATTTGTTTCCAAACTTTAATGATGAAAACGTGTAAAGGATAATAACTCTATATTTTATATAAAGAGTTCCTTACCTTAGAAGTATGGTAGACATGTAAGACATGCATGTTATGTCTGACTTTGATAATTGAGCAAACATACATGTGAGAGAGTTAAAACAGCTTCAAGGTGTAAACCCCAATACAACCAAGTGTATTTGTATTATTATCAATTAATAATATTGAAACTTTTGATTATTATTCTCAGTGTTATTGTTTGATCTACAAGCAATTTATCTTCCTAAGTTAACAAGTGTTATTCCACAACTTCTTGTTAATTATTCAAAGTTTGTTTGTTGTAATCTTGGTTAAGATCAAGTCGATCATGTCAATACCCGCATAATTTATATTTTTAATTTAAGTTTTTACATAATATATAATCTTTTTTTTTTTTACAAATCAACTAGTGAACCTTATACCATACACTATTATATTTTGATTTTCATGATTATTACATTTGAATTTTGTATGTTATGAAAACATGAACATGTTCGTTATTTTGAATGTTTCAAAATTTTGAATTAGTTATAATAAATTGTTAAATTGTTGGCTTTAATATTTGAAATCTTGAATATATTATAGTTTATGGTATTTTGGTTTTGTTTTTTTGTCGTGTTTCAAATTTCCATCGTATTTTCAACCCCAAACACTTTTTTATTCGGCCAAAGATACATAAATGGGGATAACCAAAACCGTGCATAAACCCAAAAAATTGCTATGACACGTGTCACTGCCGGATTGGCTTCTTTGCACTTTTCAATCGTCATCAGAATATTATGTGGGTCCTTCTTGATCATGAGAATGTCGTGACTTGATTTTATCCAATCACATTCTCTGCTAATGCTAAGTCATCCTTAACTTTACAAACATTCTTGGACATCACTGACGCTATCATAAATAAAGAACCATTGATCAAATCCAGTAGGGAGCAGCGATACTTCATTATTCATCAAGTCACTGAGAGGATAACATTCTTCCTTACTTACTGCGAGCTAACATGCTCTTGTAGAATAATTCTTCAAGTTAACCTTCAGTGACTAGCCTTTATTCAAGGTCAGTGATATTGACTTTATTTGAGGACTATAGTGATTTAATCTCTCGCTGTCTTTAGCCAGCGATTGCACAGAGCAGAGATCAAAAAACTTCCGATAAAATACTTAGAAAAGTTCTAAGTACTTTACAGTGATCAGCTTCATTATAACATAAGTTTGTCTTCATCATTTTCTTTAGTGATGTCTAATCATCAGTGATTGGGTAGATCAGCGACCAGTGACCCAACCGTATTTAGTTTGGAAAAACATAAATGATGAAGTATTTGGAATGAAGTTGTTGGTATATATGTACACGACTTAAGCATGTCCGAAAATTATTGAGCCTACGGGGTCACACGCGTTAACACGTAGATACCACTTATTTAACCAAGTTAAGTTAACTGTAATAACTAGTTTAGTTATTAATTAATTTGAGATCATTTAATAAATGTTATTAAATTGTAAAGTTCAAGGTGAAAGTTATTAGGACTAAACTGTTACTTCTAATTACTTAAAGGGTTTATTATTAATTAATAATAAAAGTTATTATTTATTAAATTATTTTAAAATCACTATATATATATATATATATATATATATATATATATATATATATATATATATATATATATATATATATGTGATAACCCTTATGGAAGAAATATACATACGAATTCCAACCTTGACCACCGATTAACTTTTCCTTTTGCTCCAATTTACTTTCGGTCGACGGACAAAACTAAAACCTCAAGGGTTTGAGTTTGTTTTTCGTAAAACTCAAAAGGATAAGAAGCTATTACTTGGTTAATTGAACTAGCATTCGGGTGGTAATCAACAACGTGTTGTGTGTGCGATCGTAGAGGGTTTTACCATTAGTGAAACCTATTCGTTTATTAAACGATTATTTGGAGCTAGCTAAAAGGTACACAACTATTAACCCTTGTTAATTATATATATACATGTTTATATTCCGCTGCGTGCTCGTGTATTTGATTGTCAACTGCGATGTTATATTCTAACAGTGGTATCAGAGCCTACATACAATATGTATAGTTACTTGGGAATTCAAAACTAGGTGGGGGTTTTCGGGTTGGGATTATAAAAGATTAAAAAAAAATTATGTTTTTTTGTTGATTTTGGTTCGGCCAAAAGAAAGAAGAGAAGAAATCTTTTTGTTATTATTTTATCCTACTATTATTAATGGTTAATTGTAAACCCTCATAGGAAGTTTTGAATTATTAGATATATATTGAACATGGTTTATATGATAATTGCATGTTATGTATATGTTGTACTTTTTATTGTTTAATCGTTAAAAGGGAATATCCATGAATAATTCATGCAAGGTTATTCATGGATATAACCCTAATAATTTCATATAGATGCATGCGAATTAGGGTAATAAAATTTGGCTAAATAACTTTGTTGATTATGTGTTTATATGCAATTTTCGTGTGTATTTGCTGCTTGACACCAGTTCACTATAAAAATCATCTAAAATCAACCGTAACGAGTTAGAAGCTCAAACTTTTACACAAGATGCATGACACATAGGGCTACAACTTTGTAGTTCTGTGCTAAGGCTATAGATGACTTTATCTGAGCCTGATATGGCCTTGAACACAGCTGATTCTCTGGATCAGCTTTACACTATTTGCAATGTGACTCTATTATATGTGAATTTAAATGTGGCTTACGCAACCAAGTTACCTTGGTGTATGTGGTCCTACTTCCTTTGAAGAGGGAGCCTAGTTTAAATTACACATACTAAAACATAGTGGCCATAGGATCAATGCCCCTTAAGATAGTCGATTGTAGTTTAGTTTAATTATTATTTGCCAATTGTTGACTTGTGACGCAAAAATTATTTTTAGAAAATAAAAATTAAACTTGAATAAATGGCTATGAAATAAGATTTATTATTTCCTTGCAAATCTTATGTCAACTCGGGTTGGGCTCACATACCGTAATTTTCTCCCACAACGAGATTTGCAAGTTAATAATTTGTTTTAAACCACGACTAGGAGCTTGTATACGAGAGGTATCTTTGGCTTGGTGTCTAAGTCGACGGGTTGGATAAAACGATGTAAAGATCCTAGCCCCTCGACTGGCCTCTTCATGGCATCTCTTGTACATGGCCGAAAAGGTTTAAAACATGTTGAATCGTCAATTTTAATAAAAGTGCAATCTCTAATTTAATATGAATATTAAATTGGACATCTTGACGCACATAACTTAATTGAAGAATGTTTTTTTTTATTAAAACCTATGATATGAATATGGTGCATGCATATTCATACATATTTGATAACACATCAAATTGCGTTACCCTAAAACTTAAGTCATTGCCATCCAATCGTAAGAACACTTGCAGTTGCTTTTTACTCTGCGTGAGACATAGGTAAATTGCAATCACAAGGTAAATTACCACTCATCGTGAGACGGTGGTGGACTATTTACAGTTCTTAATTGGACGACTTAAAACGAGTTAAGCGGTGAGATCCTTAAGCCCGTGGCAAAAGATGGGATGAAACATGTTTACAAATTTACTTATGCTTGCTTCATATGTATTATTTGTAAGTCCCATAATTTCTAGGAATTGCACTAGTAATGCAATTATTGATCGTCACTTACCTTTTGAGTAACATTATTACTAGCAGATCAACTGATGTAATGGTGCTATGTCAATAGGATCCTAGTCTTTTAGAAAATTAATAGTTTACGTGGTTAAACTTGGGTAAATAAATTATTCTATAAGAGTTAATTATCAAAAATACTGATTTTTGAACTTTATCTGTTTTGTAGATGGCAACTAATCCTGCCCAAAACCAAAACACTTTGTCTTTCAGGCAACAATTTGAGAGAGAGAAAGTTACTGGTTCTAATTTCAATGACTGGTATCGTTCATTGAGGATTGTCCTCCGATCTGAAAAGAAAGCTGATGTTCTTGAACAACAGCTTATGAACGCCCCTGCTGCAAATGCTTCTAATGAAGAAAAGGCAGCGTATTCTGCTGCTTATGATCGTTACAATGATGTTGCTTGCTTGATGCTCGCAAGCATGTCGCCCGAGCTGAAAGAGCAATTTGAGTTCCATGGCCCATTTGATATGATAAATGAGTTAAGGTCATTGTACGAAAAGCAAGCTGGAGTGGAGTTGTTTGACATTGTTCAAAAACTACATTCTTGTAAGCATGAATCAGGGAAACCAGTCAGTCCACATGTTCTTAAAATGAAGAGCTATTTGGAGCACTTGGCAAGGCTCAACTATGCTTATCTTCAGCCTGTTGCAATTGGACTAATCCTCTGTTCTCTTTCCAAGGAGTTTGAGGGGTTTGTGCGCAATTACAACATGCATAGTATGAATAAGACTGTAGTTGAACTTCATTCTATGCTCATTGAGTATGAGAAAAACCTTCCCAAGAAAGCTGAAACTCCGGCTGTGATGATGATCAAACGGGGTAGAATCCAGAAGAAGCCGCAAGCTGCTAAAGGAAATCCAAAAGGGAAAGGCAAGGATAAGCAAGCTGTTGCTCGTATTCCCAAACCCAAGAAGACTCCTCTAGCTAAGAAAGAGCATCCGGCAAAAGATGAGGTATGCCACCACTTTGGTGAAGTGGGACATTGGAGAAGGAACTGTCCTGACTATCTTGCTGAGTTGATGAAGAAGAGGAAGCAAGCGGCTGGTAATACTGCCAGTACTTCAGGTATCTTCACCATAGAATTATATTCTTTTTCTAAACATGACTCTTGGGTATATGACACTGGTTGTGGTACTCACATCTGTAATACCTTACAGGGTCTTAGAGGAAGAAGGAAGCTGAAGCCAGGAGCTTTGCAACTGACAGTGGGCAATGGTCTGCCAGCAGCGGTGGAAGCAATTGGAAATTATGATTTAATTTTACCTTCTGGTTTAGTAATTTGTTTAGACAATTGTCATTACGCACCCTCTATTACTAGAGGTGCTGTTTCAGTTTCTCTTTTGAAAGACAACGGTTATGTAAACTCGTTTACTGATAATGGTATTTCTGTTTCTAAAAATGATGTTCATTGTTTTGATGCTATTCCTTGCAATGGTATTTATGAAATAGATATGCGTGGTTGTGTTTCAAATTGTAATTCTATGTATCATGTTAGCAATAAAAGAGCCAAGCCTAACTTGGACTCTACTTATCTATGGCACTGTCGTCTTGCTCACATAGACAATGATCGTATTAAAAGACTTCAACGTGAAGGTCTTTTAAAATCAAGTGATGATGAATCATTTGATAAATGCGAGTCTTGTATAGCTGGCAAAATGACAAAGAAACCTTTTTCACATCATGTGGAAAGGGCTTCTGATCTTCTTGGGATAATACATACCGATGTTTGTGGCCCACTTAGACATGTGTCTTGAAAAGGTGCTAGCTACTTCATAACATTTACAGATGATTTCAGTCATTATGGTTACGTTTACTTGTTGAAACATAAACATGAAGTCTTTGAAACATTCAAAGAGTTTAAAAATGAAGTAGAAAATCAACTCGGAAAAACCATCAAGATCCTTCGTTCGGATCGAGGTGGTGAATTGTCACACCCCCAGATTATGATGCGGAAGCGGGTCGGGTCGGGGCGCGACTAATCAAATATCAACAGCACATAAGATATAATGAACGACTCTATATGCGTCGTTTACAATACATTGATATTATAAAAGTCTTACACTATTGTAATAGTTTACAAAAGCTAGAATTGATGTAAGAAACCCTATGTCATAACTAATTTATACAAAACATAGTAATGCATGATAATCTCTAGATGTTTGCATGAGACTCGAGCTAATGGGCATCATGTGTGAGCAGACCTACTGCTGCTGCGAACCTGAGAATACACGCTAAAATGATCAGCTAAAAGCTGGTGAGCTCACAGGTTTAATGATAAACTATAATGTATGAACCGCAAGATTTAAGTATGATGATTTGCAATTAAGCAAATAAATAAATAATAAATGATGTATATAACTGCCATGAGCACATAGTCTGAGCTTAACTGAGGTGTCAGGATCACAATTAAATGCCTGAGCGAGGGTGCCTCTATGCGTATGCCTAATCAACACACGTATGAACAAATGATAATGCGTCCGTTTTGACCAATCAGTGCTTGCTGACCCGGACGGGGATTGTCAGTCCCATATGGTACCATACACTAACATTCACGCTACAAAGTATTACCAAACTATGCTAATGAGGACTTATGATGATTAGATGATTAACTCATGCAGAATATAGCGATATTTGATACTTGCGTTCACATGTAAAACAAAGCAGGCATGTATTCTCACCCCTAGAGTAAAAATAGTAAAATAGGGGCTATGAGACTCACCTGAGTCTGATGAGATGCTATCAAGCACTAATGATGGTGTACAAGGGAAATGATGTCGTCTCCATCCGATAGTAAGATGTACGATTTAACCAAATCGCATACGTGTGTGTATATATAATAAATATATCAATACACATAATGATACATATAATTAATCCTAATTACATGTATTAGTACTATGATTAGGCACTAATTACTAGTCCTAATTGGTCGGGTGTCACATTCTCCCCTTGTTAAGAAAATTTCGTCCCGAAATTTAGCTCTAAGTTGTCGTATGAGGAGAGTCTATGAAAAGTTGTGGGTATTTGAGTCGCATTTGGTCTTCCCATTCCCAGGTGAATTCCGGACCACGCCGCGAATTCCACCAAACTTTGACGATAGGGATACGACTTTATTTAAGCTGTTTGACTTCACGGTCCATGATCTCCACTAGTGTCTACACAATATGAAGTCTGTTGTCGATTTGAATCTCCTCGAGCGGGATAATGAGTGTCTCATCGGACAGACATTTCTTAAGATTAGAAATGTGGAATGTGGGATGCACGTTACTAAGCTCGGGAGGTGGCAGCAATCGATATGCGACTGGACCAATCCTTTCAACGATCTCGAAAGGTCCAATGTACCTGGGGTTTAATTTCCAGCGTTTTCCGAAGCGTATGACACCTTTCCAAGGTGATACTTTGAGTAATACTCGATCCCCAACCTGGGACTCGAGATGCTTTCGTCTCACGTCAGCATAACTCTTCTGACGATCACGTGCGGCTTTCAACCGTTGCTGGATATCAACGATCTTCTCGGTGGTTTCATGAATGATTTCAGGACCAGTGAGTTGGCTGTCTCCCACTTCGGTCCAACAGATAGGCGACCGGCACTTACGACCGTACAGTGCCTCGAATGGCGCAGCTCCAATGCTGGTATGATAGCTGTTGTTGTACGAGAATTCGCACAATGGCAGATGATGTTCCCAATTTGCACCGAAGTCAATTACGCAGGCGCGTAGCATATCTTCCAGTGTTTGAATTGTCCTTTCACTTTGGCCGTCGGTTTGTGGATGATAGGCTGTACTCATATCCAGACGAGTACCTGAGGATTTCTGCAATGATCTCCAGAACTGAGAAGTGAAACGGCTATCTCTGTCGGAGATAATCGAGGTAGGAACGCCGTGTCGGGATACGATCTCCTTTAGATAGATTCGTGTGAGGCGTTCTATTTTATTAGTTTCTTTGATAGCGAGGAAATGTGCAGATTTGGTGAGATGATCAACGATCACCCAAATGGTATCGCAACCGCTTGATGTTTTCGGGAGTTTAGTGATGAAATCCATAGCGATTTGCTCCCATTTCCACTCAGGAATGTCCGGTTGTTGCAGCAGACCGGAGGGATCTGATATTCAGCTTTGACTTTAGAACATGTGAGGCACTTGCTGACGTATGTAGCGATCTCTGCTTTCATGTTTGGCCACCAGTACAATCCCTTGATGCCATGATACATTTTGTCCGATCCAGGATGTATATAGTATTTGGACTTGTGAGCTTCATCCATCACCAAGTCTCGAAGGTTTCCGAAGTAAATCAACAAGATCCGGTTCGTGAAGTACTTGACCCCGTTGGGTTTGGTTTCGAACTGTTTCTCCATGTTGCGCAAGGCCTCATTTTTTCAGATTTTCGGGTTTCAATGCTTCAAGTTGAGCGGTGAGGATTTGAATGATGAAGTCATTATGGATGATCGTGCCGAGGGCTCGGACTCGAAGTGGTTTTGAACGTTCTTTTTGACTGAGGGCGTCGGCAACAACATTTGCTTTGCCCGGATGGTATTTGATCTCGCAATCATAATCGGTGAGCAACTCGACCCAACGACGTTGCCTCATGTTGAGATCTTTCTGATCGAATATATGCTGAAGGCTTTTATGATCGGTGAAGATGGTACATTTCGTGCCATACAGATAGTGTCTCCAGATTTTGAGTGCAAACACTACGGCTCCTAATTCGAGATCATGAGTGGTGTAGTTCTTCTCGTGAACTTTGAGCTGTCGGGAGGCGTAGGCAATAACCTTGTCCCGTTGCATCAACACGCAACCAAGACCTTGGTGTGAGGCATCGAAGTATACCACGAAGTCATCATTGCCTTCGGGTAATGATAGAATGGGTGCACTGCAAAGCTTTTGTTTCAATAGCTGAAATGCTGACTCCTGCTTATCAGTCCAATTGAACTTCTTTTCCTTCTGAGTCAGTGTCGTGAGAGGTTGGGCTATTTTGGAGAAATTCTCGATGAAGCGTCGATAGTAACTAGCCAGACCTAAGAATTGGCGTACTTCGGTCGGCATTGTAGGTGCTTGCCAGCATTTGATTGCCTCAATCTTTGATGGATCTATGTAAATTCCTTCACTGTCAATCACATGACCAAGGAATTGAACGGTTTGCATCCAGAACTCACACTTGGAGAATTTAGCATATAACTCTTCGTGTCTAAGAAGTTCTAGAATAGCTTTGAGATGTTGTGCGTGTTCCTGTTCATTGCGCGAGTAGATGAGAATGTCATTAATGAAGACAATGACAAACTTGTCGAGATATGGTTTGCACACTCGGTTCATAAGATCCATGAATACAGCCGGTGCGTTTGTCAAACCAAATGGCATCACTTGGAACTCGTAATGCCCATACCGAGTTCGGAAGGCAGTCTTTGGGATGTCGATGTCACGAACTCGTAACTGATGATAACCTGATCGTAGATCTATCTTTGAATAGAAACTTGACCCCTGAAGTTGGTTGAATAGGTCATAAATACGAGGGAGTGGGTAACGGTTCTTGACGGTTAATTTATTCAACTCTCTGTAGTCGATACACATCTTGAATGAACCGTCCTTCTTTTTCACAAACAGGACCGGAGCTCCCCAAGGTGAAGAACTCGGTCTAATAAATCTTTTGTCCAGAAGTTCCTGTAATTGAGCGGACAACTCCTGGAATTCGGATGGGGCTACGCGATAAGGTGCTCGTGCAATGGGTGCTGCCCCGGGTACGAGGTCGATTGAGAACTCAACTTGTCTCGGTGGTGGTTGACCAGGCAAGTCTTCGGGAAAGACTTCTGGAAAGTCTCTAACGATGGGCACATTCTCAAGTCGCTTCTCTTCCGACTTTTTCTCCATATCATGCGCGAGGATTGCCTGATAACCTTTTCTCAGGTATTTGCCGGTTTTTATGCATGATATGATATTCAATCTCGTCCCACCGGTCTCCCCTTGTATGACCAAAGTACTACCGGTGACGAGAGGAATGCGGACAACTTTATTGTAGCAGATAACTTCAGCGTGGTGCTTGGACAACCAATCCATGCCAACAATGTCGTCGAAACTTCCAATCTCAACAGGAATGAGATCAATGGTGAAGAGCTTGTCGGCTAAGTATAAAGTGAAATTTGGGATTACGCTATCGGTCTCTATGAGTTTATCATTAGCTAACTCTACCATGTACTTATCATCCGAGACCACATTTGGGTCTTGACGGGCTTCCTTGGAGTTCAGCACGAAAGCTCTTCCTTTAGTAGTGTTGTTGCCCTTTTTCTTCAACTTTGGGCACTCATTCCTAAAGTGCCCTATGTCTCCGCACTCATAGCAGGACTTAGGTTTGTCAGTGGCAGTGTTGGCATTGATAGATCTGCAGTTTTTGGCCAGATGCCCATACCTTTGATATTTTCCACATGGAGTACCGCAAGGACCTTCATGATGTCTGCGGCACTTTGAACAGAAGGGTTCATTCCCTGAATAGCTCTTTTTAGATTTTGAACCAGAGGTGTAGGCCTCAACAGTATCAGACCTTTTCGATGATTGTTGATTTTGATTGGGGTTCCCAGACTACTTTCTTTTGTTAAAACCAGAGTTATTTCCACCCTACGTAACAACCCAATAGCACCTTCAGTGCCCTTTGAAATTTTGAGACTTGCAGTTAGAGGAGTCCTTGTATGTGCAAGATTTTGTTTCGATTACTAATTACTTGATAATGAACGCTCTTCATGGTTGCGGTGGTTTCCTCCATTTGATCGTGAGTATGATGGATAGTTTCGAAGATGTCTTCCTGATCCAAGTACAACTGAGCGATGCGGCCTTGAGCTAGTTCAATCCAATTTGAATGAGTTTCGTGTTGTTCGATTTCCAAGTAGTGTAACCTGCATTCGTGATGATGCAAGCGGGCAGTTAACATAAGCATGGTGAGATGTGTCGGTTCTTGAGTATAAGGGGAAAGATCCATAGCTGAGTATCTTCCAACATCAGCAGGGATTTCAATGTTTTTCTCGATTCTCCATGTAGCAACAGCCGTTGGTAACCAGCTCCACTAATGTGCAAGAACTCGATGGCGATCTATCGCAAATACGTTTTCTGTGACGGCTGGGTTGTGATATGGTCTGGCTCGATATGAGCTAATAGTGCGTCTAGCCACGAGTGCTTCTGAGTGGCTGCGACGTGAGCGAGAGATAGACGATGAAGTACGTGTAGTTTGTCTAGATGATGAGTCTGGCATCTTCTATGGCAAGAGCGTTTAACAAGTGAGACCTATATTCATAATCATATCATATCATATAATATAGCCTAAAGTGTAGCAGTTTTCCTAGTAGTACATTTCGATCGCGATCCCGAAGGATAATATGGTGGAAAGAATGCGAAGCGATATCTTTCAAGTGTGTACGTGACGGTACAGTGAGACGTATAGTTATTCTTTACGCGTATATAAAGAGATAGACGGTGGTAGATGAGAACAAGTCTCGTTCTTTATATCTAGTGATACGATAGTAGTAAGACGTGTCAGCTTCGATGACGTGAGCATTAACGAGTGATTATCATGTGAGGTCTATATATATATATTCGATATATATAATAACGTAGAGAGTCGTACGCGGGTAAGGCCTATTCATATATACCTACAATACATATAATAGCCTATAGAGTAGTACGTAGGTGAGGCCTATGTATGTATATACACCTATATCACATAATAGCCTAGTGTGTGTCTAGCACAAAACAAGTATAAGTCCTGATTTCTCTCGTGGTCAGAGTCAACTAGTGCATTCCTGTTCATTATAACCCTTTTCAGACATCACATCATATTTATTTAATTGTACATAGTTAGCTACGCTATGTTAAATTAAACTCGTATGATGTAATTCCTGAACCAGTTATACCTAATGAGGAATACTGCCTAACGGTCATAGTCTAGGCCCACTAAATGCAACCTAGTTCACTATAACCTTAGGCTCTGATACCAATCTGTCGCACCCCCAGATTATGATGCCGAAGCGGGTCGAGTCGGGGCGCGACTAATCAAATATCAACAGCACATAAGATATAATGAACGACTCTATATGCGTCGTTTACAATACATTGATATTATAAAAGTCTTACACTATTATAATAGTTTACAAAAGCTAGAATTGATGTAAGAGACCCTATGTCATAACTAATTTATACAAAACATAGTAATGCATGATAATCTCTAGATGTTTGCATGAGACTCGAGCTAATGGGCATCATGTGTGAGCAGACCTACTGCTGCTGCGAACCTGAGAATACACGCTAAAATGATCAGCTAAAAGCTGGTGACCTCACAGGTTTAATGATAAAGTATAATGTATGAACCGCAAGATTTAAGTATGATGATTTGCAATTAAGCAAATAAATAAATAATAAATTATGTATATAACTGCCATGAGCACATAGTCTGAGCTTAACTGAGGTGTCAGGATCACAATTAAGTGCCTGAGCGAGGGTGCCTCTATGCGTATGCCTAATCAACACACGTATGAACAAATGATAATGCGTTCGTTTTGACCAATTAGCGCTTGCTGACCCGGACGGGGATTGTCAGTCCCATATGCTACCATACACTAACATTCACGCTACAAAGTATTACCAAACTATGCTAATGAGGACTTATGATGATTAGATGATTAACTCATGCAGAATATAGCGATATTTGATACTTGCGTTCACATGTAAAACAAAGCAGGCATGTATTCTCACCCCTAGAGTAAAAATAGTAAAATAGGGGCTATGAGACTCACCTGAGTCTGATGAGATGCTATCAAGCACTAATGATGGTGTACAAGGGAAATGATGTCGTCTCCAACGATCGAAACCTGCTGGGCGTCCTAAACGCGCAAGGTTTTAATAATTAGATGTCTCAATAGAACATCTATGCTAGTTGTTCCCTCAACTAGTTATGTCCAAATACATTGGTTTGTTTGTTCGCGTTTTTGAAAACATGTACGGCCCGTTGGTGGTGGTTTGTAATAATAATTCCCAAAGTATTATTATTATGTTTGTTTCGTTTATTGACTTGTAAAAGTATACGTATTTGTTTAAGTGTTTCAACACATGTATCGTTATCCGTAAATACCGTAGCATCGTTTTTGTTAAAGTTTCATAGTACAACACCTAAAACAATTGTTTCGAGCCAAAATCTAAAGTTTTACATTCCGTTTTACGTTTTTCGTACCGAGGCTCGTTTCGGTTGACTTGGTCAAACATGTTCGGTTTGACCCGAAACTTTTACACAAGTCTTAAAATAGTTAACTAAGACTTATAAAGTTGTCGGTACGTTTTATGGTCGGCCCGAAATGTCAGTTTTATGTTTATGTCAAAAACAGTCCCAAAATGTGTTTTTCGGTTTATGTCGAATCATTTTGCCACTCGATTTTAACGTGTTCTAGTCCGAATTAGAATCCAAGATTTTTATCAGATGTTCATGTGTGTGTCCAGAACCTAACGTGATTATTCCAACAATTATCGAGTTCATATAGATGGGTAATTAATTTCGTGAAAGAACCGTACTCGGTTTTCGACAAACATCATACAGTCGCAAAGATCAGATTATACACAAAAATTCGTACAGATCTGGAAAAAGTGCAAAACACGAAAGTTGTAGATCTTTTCAATACGCAAATTTTTTAAAAAAAATTCGTTCTCTAACTCTTAATATAACTCAAGTTATGGCCATTTTTGTACACTGATTTTTCTGGGACAGAATCTGTATCTTTAGATGTTTATGAAAAAACAAGTTTTAACAATAATTTTGGACATAAAATAGTTAGATGAGCTTTCTAGCATATAAATAATCAACATGCAAGTTTATTTGTAGAGAGAGAAAACTTAAATCCTTACAAAGAAGATGGTGAAAATGAAAGAGATGGTGTTGATGATGATAGGCTTTAGTTCTCTTCTTCTTGTATCTTCTTTCCCTTCTTGAAATGATGATGATTTAAGATGATGATAATGCTATATGATGGACTGATTTTAGAGTGTTTCTAGAGAGAGAGGGGCAGATTTTTAGAGAGATGATGGAGCAAATGGGTAAGAGTGTGAGGTGATGGGATGAGAGTGTGCATGTAGCTTGTGTGACTAAGTGTCTCAAAAGAGATGATGATGGTGCATGTGAGTGGCAAAAATCAGTAGATTTTTCATGGGCCCCACCCCAAGTAATTGTGTTAATTTAATTCTCCAATTCGCGTTACGCGTGGTACACGTTTACCCGTTCGTTTCGACGTTTAATTAGATGTTTAACGATTACTATTCGCGTTTTGGATAACGATTTAAATCTCGATATTTTTGATTGAAGTATTTATTAAAATACTTAAAAACATTAATAAAAACGTTCCGTTTATTTATCGGCCTCGATTTGCGTGTTTGTTTTACGAAGGTTTAATCGCGTAACGTTTAAACTAGACGTTTTTGTTATCGTTTTAAGACACGATATTTTGAATGAAAGTTTTACTTGAAATGATATATTTTAAACTTATAAAATATATTTTGGTTCACATTCGGTTGTCAGGCGTGTTCTGCGCATTTTCATCGCGTTTGTGATACTTTATACGATACGTTTTACATGTTAAATATTATCAACATAATATTTATGAGTTTATTAGTTTATTAAATAATTTCATTTTATTTAATATTTTGTTCACCAACGTCCGCATTTATAATGTATCGAAATCCATCCGATAGTAAAATGTACGATTTAACCAAATCGCATACGTGTGTGTATATATAATAAATATATCAATACACATAATGATACATATAATTAATCCTAATTACATGTATTAGTACTATGATTAGACACTAATTACTAGTCCTAATTGGTCGGGTGTCACATGAATACTTAAGCCAAGAGTTTAAGGATTATCTAAAGGCGTGTGGAATCGTCCAACAGCTTACTCCTCCATATACACCATAACATAATGGGGTGTCGGAGAGGAGGAATCGAACCTTGTTAGACATGGTTAGATCGATGATGAACCTTACAACTCTATCTCTATCATTTTGGGATTATGCTCTAAAGACTGTTGTACGCATTCTCAATATGGTTCCAACCAAGAAGGTTGATAAGACACCATATGAATTGTGGCATGGGACGGTCCCTAATTTGTCTTACTTAAAGGTCTGGGGATGTGAGGCGATGGTAAAGAGAGACACACCTGACAAACTCGAGCAAAGATCTATTAAGTGTATCTTTGTAGGATACCCAAAGGAAACAATGGGTTACTACGTCTATATCCCTTCTGAACACACTGTCAAAGTTGTGAGATATGCGGAATTCTTTGAAAAGGATCTCGTACTTCAAAAAGACAGTGGGAGGGCGGTAGAACTTGAAGACATTCAAGAAGATGCATCACCTTCTGAAGACACTAGTAGTCATCAAATTGAACAAGAAAGTCTTGAGGTTCAAAATGATGATGAGGTTCCACTTCGTAGGTCCAATAGGACTATACATGCCCCCGAGAAATGTAGAAACTGAGGAGCATGTATTAGGGGATTTAAATGAACCTAAAAACTTCAAAGCTGCATTATCAGATCCAGAATCTGAAAAATGACTTGAAGCTACGAAAGTGGAAATGAAATACATGAAAGATAATCAAATTTGGAGCTTGGTTGATCTTCCACCCGATGCTCAAACCGTTCGGTGTAAATGGATCTTCAAGAAGAAGACCGACATGGATGGAAATGTACACACCTACAAAGCTCGTCTTGTAGCGAAGGGTTATACTCAAGTCTACGGAATTGACTATGAAGAAACCTTCTCTCCTGTGGCAGACATTCGAGCGATTAGGATTCTTATAGCCATAGCTGCGTACTATGACTATGAGATTTGGCAAATGGATGTGAAAACTGCCTTCTTAAATGGTTATCTAGACGAAGAGGTCTATATGGATCAACCTGAAGGTTTTATTGACCCATCTCATCCCAACAAAGTATGCAAGCTTCAAAGGTCCATTTATGGACTCAAGCAAGCATCTAGAAGTTGGAATAAACGGTTTGACGAAGAGATCAAAAAGTTTGGTTTTCTTCAAAACCATGATGAGCCATGTGTATACCTCAAGGCTAGTGGGAGAAATGTCTTTTCTGATCTTGTATGTCGATGACATATTAATCATGGGAAACAATGTTCCAATGTTACAAGATGTAAAATCCTATCTTGGAACATGTTTTGCTATGAAAGATTTAGGAGAAGCGGCATTTATACTCGGAATCAAGATCTATAGAGATAGGTCAAAGCGGATGATTAGTTTAAGTCAAAAAGCTTATATTGATAAGATCCTAAAGAGATTTAGGATGGAAAATTCCAAGAGAGGAAATATTCCAATGCTCGAAAAGCTTGACTTAAGTAATAAACAAGGTGCGTCTACACCTGATGAGGTGAAGCAAATGCAAAATGTTCCTTATGCTTCGGCTGTAGGATCCATTATGTATGCTGTGAGATGCACTAGGCCTGATGTTGCGTTCGCACAAAATATTGTAATTCGTTTTCAACAGAATCCCGGAGTGAGTCACTGGACTGCTGTTAAGAACATTCTTAAGTACTTGAGATCTACTAAAGATATGGTTCTGGTTTATGGGGGAAATCCTGCAGCTGAGCTTAAAGTAACCGGTTATTGCGATGCTGGGTTTCAGACTGACAAAGATGATATGAAATCTCAGTCAGGATACGTCTTCACCTTAAATGGAGGAGCAGTAGATTGGAAAAGCAAGAAGCAAACTACTACTGCCATGTCTGCAACAGAATCTGAGTACATTGCTGCCTCGGAAGCCGCCATGGAAGCTGTTTGGATTAGAAAGTTTATTTCTGGGCTCAGCGTGGTTCCCTTAAATAAATCACCTATGGAATTATATTGTGATAATTCAGGTGCAATCATAATTGCCAATAAAACCTGGAGTTCAGAAAGGTTCCAGACACTACCAAAGGAGAGTTCACTATGTTCGAGAACAAATCGAACTAGGTGAAATGAAGTTACTCAAAGTTCGCACAGAACATAACTTAGCTGATCCGTTCACTAAAGCTTTATCGAGAGCAAAGCTTACTGAACATGCTGAAGGAATAGGACTTCGTCTAGCTAGTTATCTCATGTAATTCTGTGATTAGTATTTGGATATGAGATGTAAAACATTTTATTTATTAATGAAATAAAGTACTTGGTATGTTTATTTTTTATTTTTTAAATATTATTGTATCTCATTTTTGCATGTTTAATCCTTGAATAATTTATTATTATTCTAAACTATCCAATGTCGATTGACTCTATGGGAATATAGTCAAACTAAGACATATTTGAGTGATTGGTCAGAAAGGCTCTCACTAAACTCACATGATATTCATACAGATGCATATCGGATTCCCCAAATTATCGAATTATTACTTTATGGATCGTCGTCATTAAAGAATATTCGAAAATGATTATTTACTGAATCCTTAGACTTGAGATGCAAGTAGGTTTAGCATGTATGGATTGCATCTTCTTGATATGGTTCTAACTATTCGTAAATGGTAGTTACACAGGACTATTTTCAGAAGTGTAGTGAAATGCATGACTGACACGTGCAGTCAATACAGAATTTGTTCCTTCAATACATTATTGAAGAATGGTACTTCTAGGCCGCTCATTAGGTATTACTCAGATGTGTGTATGGCCATACCAAAATGAAATCTAGATGTGTCTCGATTCATTTTGTAATCTTGATTAATTACATGAAATGAGAAATAGAACAGTTAAATCATGAAATGACATTGATCCATATTCATGATTAACACCAGTATCTGAAACAAATGGATTGTAAATTATGAAATCATTATCTGAGACTTTATGAAATGAAACTCAGAAATTTCTGGGAACATTGAAGTGTTGCTAGACGCTAACCAATGTTATTGCTTAAGACATGTCCAAGTGGGAGCTGTTGGTATATATGTACACGACTTAAGCATGTCCGGAAATTATTGAGCCTACGGGGTCACACGCGTTAAACGTAGATACCACTTATTTAACCAAGTTAAGTTAACTGTAATAACTAGTTTAGTTATTAATTAATTTGAGATCATTTAATAAATGTTATTAAATTGTAAGGTTCAAGGTTAAAGTTATTAGGACAAAACTGTTACTTCTAATTACTTAAAGGGTTTATTATTAATTAATAATAAAAGTTATTATTTATTAAATTATTTTAAAATCACTATATATATACATATATGATAACCCTTATGGAAGAAATATACATACGAATTCCAACCTTGACCACCGATTAACTTTTCCTTTTGCTCCAATTTACTTTCGGTCGACGGACAAAACTAAAACCTCAAGGGTTTGAGTTTGTTTTTCGTAAAACTCAAAAGGATAAGAAGCTATTACTTGGTTAATTGAACTAGCATTCGGGTGGTAATCAACAACGTGTTGTGTGTGCGATCGTAGAGGGTTTTACCATTAGTGAAACCTATTCGTTTATTAAACGATTATTTGGAGCTAGCTAAAAGGTACACAACTATTAACCCTTGTTAATTATATATATACATGTTTATATTCCGCTGCGTGCTCGTGTATTTGATTGTCAACTGCGATGTTATATTTTAACAGGTTTCAAGAAGAGAAGGACCATATCAAAAAGTGCAACTAAGAAGCTTCGAGTGAATTAAAACTAAGCTGAAAATGAAAGAGTTAACGTGGGAGCAATGGGTTAACGATCCCAAGTCAGGTGTTACGTGATGCGGGTCGCAAAACTGAGTGGCAGTAATGGGATTGGGCATGCTAGTGTCTAGACTTGGCTTATTGTAAATGATCATTTAGTAATGGGTGGAGGTTGTCTACTTTCTGGAAGTGCATAAATTCTTTTTTGTGTGTAGTGGTCTGTAATAGGTATGTGTTATGTATAAATATGTATGTGTACATAGGAGTAGATATATGATTGCAATTGCATTGTGTCGGAAAGTCACTATAAACATGCACTGTAATATGGGTGGATATTTGATATAGTAATAAATTTTGCTTTCTTTAAAAAAAATTAAAAATTAATGGACATTAAAAGTGAGACGGAGAATGTATTACATACCTTTTCAAATTTTCATAAAACATATAACTCCAAAAATTCACTACCCCTTCTCAAAATTAAATATATTGCATTATCTTTTTAATTGTTGAAAATAGAGACAAATAAACCTAAAATGAATTAGAGCTAGCATAGCACTTTACCGGTCTTGGTTTTGTCTCGGAATGTAAAGCTTTTGATAAGTATAACCATATACTGCCGGTTTTGTCATTCTCGATGTTAATGACCAACTTTAAATCCCGATGTTAAGCCTCTAATGGTAACTAAGACGGGCTTTTTTTGTTTTTTTTAGTCCAAAAACATTTGTAAGGCCCAATTTTCATATCAAGTTCGAAAGAGAGTCGTATACTCGTATTAGAAGTTAAAATAAATGTTTGTACCACTCCCTCTGCTAAGAGAGTATAGTTAAGTCAATGATTTTAATAATATAAAAACCTTGTACTCGTATAAATTTCGGTGATTGTTGGGATAGATTAAATAAGTTGAAGGCAATATTACCCTCAATTATCTCACGAGAAGTTCCTCTCAAGATTTTATGGTGAAAGTATATCGTCTCTTTGACGTTTATGTAACAAAATTCACATATTCTAATTTTCTAACTCGTTAATTCAAGCCAAGTAATATCGGCTTGGATCTAGATCCCATGGTTAAAATCAAAATCCTAAGTAGATTATATCTTTAATTAAGATCCTATGCAAGATCAGTTCGTTTTCGTTAATCAAGAACGTAAAATTGGAAGATCTTAAAATCATGATCTATATATCTTAACAAATAAAATGTTAAGTTACACACTTAAGGATATAAGCATCCTCCAGATTAAACACAGGGGGACAAAAAATGATGCAAGTTCATCCCAGTTCACCCAAATAAACATCAATTTTTGTAAATTTATAAAATTAATAAATAATACTCTATAATAGAACAACCTTAGATAGTAGTCCGAACTGTTTGGTTGATATACCATTTATATAGATTAATTAAACATATTCTGATATTCATCACAAGCAGACAAAAAATCATGCAAATTCACCCCAGTTTACCCATATAAGCAACAACTTTAATTCAAAAAATTAATTAATTAAATTAATACAATAAAAGCAACCTTACATAATAGCTAGTAATATCTTGAACCACATTCAAAATACCAACAACAAATAAGTAATAAATAAATAAATATTTAAACAACCATTCATAATGAATTTAAATTCATCTTCTTCTTCTGATCTTCCCCAAAACTTCCTCCAATTCATACTTGAAACGGTGGGGTCCAGTTCTTCGAGTATTCTTCGGCTTGAACTTTTCGACCATCACGCCCACTCTCAACAAACGCGTAATACCTCAAGAAGAACGCGAGTGTCAAAACCAACCATTCCAAACAAAACATCAAAACGCAAAGCCCGCCCGCCATTTTCAAAATAATCGCAGCATCATCTTCTCTAACGTACGAATTCAACGCTTGTAGAAAGTTATCAGTCGTTGTGAAAATTAGTACTGAAATTGATCCTTGAAATATTGCTGTTAGGACAGTAGCTACCATGTGAAACGCATACCACTTGTTTGACCCTGCTGATACCGCGTTGCACCCAGAAATCGCACCCGCGATTGTGATGACGTGGAGGAGGACTAGTAGGGCGCCTGCGAGAGACGGGATCAGGCGAAGGGAAAGAGTTAGGAAAATGCAACTTGAAGCTGCTCCTAGTAGAATGTAGTTGGAAATTAGGAAGCATTTGTGTGTTTTGTGGTGAGATTGCACATCACTTGTGAGACCCATTTTTTCGATTTTTCGATTGTTTTTTGGGGGATTTTGATGAGATTGAGATTGAGATTGAGATCGAAGAAGAAGAAGAAGAATTTGTTGGATGAAAATGTGTGTTTTTGTGAGTGTTTAAATAGGATTGTGGATACAGAGAAAGGGGGTGTAAAGTGATGAGGTGTAGGATGACCGTTTGGGGTGTAACGGCTAGTTTATACAAATAATTCAATAACGGCTAGTGCTTTTGTGTTTTATTATTTAAATTTAAAAGGTGTTGACATTTGTTGTTTTTGTGTTTTTTAAGAAAAGAAAGTGGGGTTTGTCTGGCGTTTGGTAGAGAAAATAATATAATAAAATAATGAATAATAATCAATTAATGAAAATATATACAGTTTGAACTTCTTTAGGCAAGGTTCTGAATTTATGTATTTTTTAGAAGAGCAAAGATAAACTACAAGAAATATAAAATTATAAATGACCCAAAGAAACCAAATGTGTAACAAAAAGATTATGTATTTAGTTTCTTTAAAGTAACTAAAATTTAAAAAATATATAAAAATAATGGTTATGAAAGTAGGGCTAAGAAGAAAATCGAATTACCCGAACGACAATAACTAAACAAATTAACCGTCAAACGGAATCATCAAATTAATCAATTCATCATTTACATGACTAATGGTTCGATTTATGGACTTACATCGATCAATTTTGGGTTCAATTATGGGATTAAAAAATAGCGAATTCTGATTGTAAAAATCATTAAAAATATTATTTACTGATTAATTTATCATTGTTTAAATAAAAGTATTTTTAATAAAATTCAACTTCATTGTACGTTTAAATTATTCGATACGTCGTCATTTGTATAAAATACAAGATAACACCAGTTAATATATTGGGCCAAGGCCCGAAACGCTTAAAATTAGAGCTGATTCAAGGCGTGATATGGATTGTGTTGGACAATTTGGGCTAACGTTAAAATTACAATTTAGAGAAAAAAAAAAAAGTTCACAAAGTGAGTTAATATGATATGCAAATTAAGAAAGTTAATATCAACTTAATATAAAGTGGTTGATCAAGTGCTAGGTGATATTATTAGAGGTTCAATCACTCTAAATGAAGATAAAGTGGTTGATCAATTGTTTCATGTTATGTTATTATTTGGGCTATTTGGAGATGGCGCAAGCAATCGGTGCTTAAACGTTCATCCTAATGATTAGGATCGGGTTCGACATAAGGATGTTTTTGCCACTACTCAAAGGTTTGCTAGGCTTTGGATTGCAAATAGAAGTCGGCGTGTGGAATTCGTTGAGATGAATGGTTTAGTGAGCCTCGTAAAATTGCAAATTTGGAGTTTTTGGTGTTTCGGTGCGTTATTTTAGGAATTCTTTTTTTGGGATAATTACATATATCCCCACCTTAAACCTTCTTAATATCATATATATCCAACTTCATTTGAAAATTACATATATACCCAAATTCTCAATTTATTTCCCAATTAAAATTAAAAAATCATTAGTAATAATCTATTAATTCACTAATGACCATTATACCCTTAATCTTTTCACAAAGGGTGAGATAAATCCACCCATGTTTTTGATAAATCCACCATTATTGTGCAGTATTAGTTTGTACAGTACAAGCTTTTGATGCATCAACATGGTGGATCTATCAAAATATGTGTTGGAAATATCACCACCCTTTCACAAAAGGAGGCAAACCCTATTATTTTATTTTATTTTCATTAGGGCCGATCAATTTCAAACAAACCACCAAACTAAAAGCTTTTGTAATCAAAGCCTCCGTTGAGGAACAAAATTGTTATCATTAATTAATTTTACATGGTTCTCATTTCTCTGTTTTTCTTTTTGATTATCTTTTCTGTTTTTTCTTCCGATTCCGATGCTTGTACACCATTCACAATTGCTTTCTTTTCTTCGTTTTAATTCTCCTTGCAGTAATTAAAGTCAAACGATAATCTAGCTTTATTCGTAGTATTTTTTACTCGTATTTTTTATGACTTTAGTCACGTGTATCATATATCCTATTCACGTGGATTAGAGATTAAGAAGTGGATACTTGTAATTGATTTACGAATGATATATATATATATATATATATATATATATATATATATATATATATATATATATGTGATGTGATACTTCTGTTGCAGGTTTATAAGAGAAGGAGAGAGAGATATGAATAAGGGTATATATCTATCTTATATACAATTTGACAATAAAGTTGACATCATTATTGATTTATTGCTGACTTGTCCCAATCTACTTCCTTATTACTGCCACGTGTATGCTTCCAAAACATTTGTTGATGTCACTTGCTATCTAACAAATTAATATAGCAAAAAATAAAAGTAGAAGATTTTTTTTCCAGTATTAATTTATTTGTGAGTTCCAATGAATCACGCCCCTTCTCCCATTGGCATCTCTCCTGCAACTTTTTAATTTCCCATGTCACCGCCCAAATTAAACCAAAACTTGAGAGGCTATCATACATATGCTTTAATTTGAATCTATTAATCTTTCTTCTTTAATTTGAACCTACTAATCTTTCTTCTATTCTTCGCAAGGTTCTTCACATCATCTTTGTTATCTGTAATCTTTTGCGCTCTCCTACCCTGATGATTTATCTTCCTCCATATCTGTTCCAGGTAAAATATTTCAAAGTTAGCTAATTATTTCCTAATGTCAAAGGTTCTTGATCTCAACTGTTGTGCGCTGGTTTCCTCAGTTTTGCTTTTTTATCCAGTGGTGAATGCAATCCTCAAAGACATATAAATCAAACTTAGTTGAGGCTGCAAAATAACGGGCCAAACGAGCAGGTTGGTTTTTTAATGTGAAAAATTATCGATAAATAAGGTTTAGCCACAAGCTGTGAGGAGTCGGTATCTTAAGGTACGTTTAGGGAAGATGTGTGTGTATGTGTCTGCCTTTTTTTTTGTACCTAATTTCATGGACACATACATCAGGTAATTTCAAGTTTTCAATCCTTTCCTTTAGTTGAATGATTTTAATATAAGATAATTTCTGATTTTATGTTAATTTATTATCTATTTCAGTTGGCCGGTTTAGTGTTTAAAAGTATCCATGGTCGATTGTTATGTGGATTTCTCAACAGCTCAAGTAGTAATGCAATTGTGTTTGACATTCGATCTGTTTCCAAGCTTGCAAGTTTCAAAGATCAAATTTCATGATATTTATATTTGGCTCAGGTGCATCAAGTTACAGTTAAATGGTGATTATGCAAGTGCACAAAAGGTGTTCAACGAAATGTCTAAGACAAATGTGTTTGTAGGTATGTATGATTTTTGTTTCGATAAAATGCCACATAGAATGGAAATGGTTTCTAAGAAATAGGAATTTTTGAATAGGTCTGTAATTGTTGACCGATTATTTTTTCTTTAGGTTGTTGTTTTCACCATGGCAAAAACAGGTAAGCAGTAAGCACGTATTCCCATAATCTTCACTCGCTTATTCATTTGATCTGACAATTGAGATGACTTATTGATTACTATGTTTTTTTCTATACTAATTAGGAAGACGAGGCTAACATAAATGTGGCAAGTGCTGATCTTTTATATCTACATTCTTCTGAAAGTTTTGCTTCACAAATAATCTCGACCATCAACGATGTGGATTCTAGAAATGTGGCAAGTGCTGATCTTTTATTATGTTTATTTTAATCCTGCAGATCTGTATATTATGATCCACTGAATTCGAGTGTGCATATCCCTCGGGTGCTTTAGGGGACCATCATCCCCGAAATGGTACACTATCTTGGCTATTTTATTTTGGGTTGTTTTCACCTTTCCGTCATTAAAAATTTGAACTACAAAAGAATCTTGAATTAAATTCTGACCACATTATTTCTGTGTGTTGTATCAATGATGTTGTATCTTATTTTGATTTGTTGGATTTTTATATTTTTGTAGTATTTACATGAAGAGGGTTACACAACAAATGGTATAGTTGGCAATAGATACAACAAAGTGGCAATATATACAAGTATTTATTTGTTTCATAAATTGCTTGATACAAACTAAAAGGTTGTAGGTTTGGACTAATGAATTCTAAAATCAAGCATCAAAAGGTTGTGATGATGGGCTTCGTAATACTATGAAAAATTGGAGGCATGTCTTGCTAATTTTACTTCAATAGTAAGTTGGTTCGTTGCTATTTTAGTTTATGTATGAGCATAGTTTTCTTTAACTTGTGATTTACATTGTCACTTGAATAGCTTATCTGATACATGAAAACTAAAGGTTGGATTCTTTTGATGGAGTTTTTTTTCAGAAGTCTCATCAAGTGGGCTGAAGTTGCCATCAATATTATTTACTAATATGGGTTAAATTTACTTCTTAAATTTCTGTGACATGATGGTGGATATGTCACTTTTCCAACTGCATGTATATCCATAATCCATGGATACTGGATTAGAGAGTTATTAATGGTATTAATTTGGAACTTGGTGAAACACAATAACATGTCATTGAAAAAGTGTAGGTTTTGTTGTTTCCAAATAATGTTTTGTGTGACTACAGGGGACTGTTTTGGACACACCTAAGTCACTTATATTTCCTCTTCCACTTCTGGCTGCCGCTCATCAACAATTCCTAGCAGGTATGCCTACATTATATAGATGCTCAAGGTAAAGATATAATCAGTGGTTGTTTTTTGTGTGCGTATCAAACAGGCTCTAGACATGCAGATGCACATGATCTTGACTGTGTAAAGGTTAAGATTATACTGTCATCTATCTGCCTTCACAAATGATAGTAGCACCTCATATGTGTCAATATTCATCAATAATCTTGTGCAGGTTTGGGAAAGAGTATTCGGAGTGAAAATTATGGATGCGGCAAACGCAGAAACTTATAAACCCGAACTATTGGCAAGTCAAGTTACTGCAATATCAAAACGACCAAATAAAGTTGGTTTTATTGGTCTAGGAGCAATGGGATTCGGCATGGCAACTCATCTTCTGAAATCCAATGTAACACCCAGTCTTCGGGTCTAGTAGTAATTTAATATTTTCTGACTGTGAATTATTATTTAATGTGTCAGAAAATAGTTCTGTTGTATTATTTGGAATTAAATGGAGAAAAGAGTCGAATAATTTATTGTGACTAATAAATTATTATTTGTTTTAATTTAATTCAGTTGACGGTAAAATAAAATAATGTTTCCCCGCAAATGGTTTTTAAGTTCCAGACAATGAAAAGTACGGGGAATGAAAATTAACAAATTGTGTAATAGACTCATATTTGAGTCGGTTTGTTATTTTCATCATATACCTATATACATACATCCGTACGTATCATATATACATACATAACACATGAAACCCTAAATTGATTCAAGAAATCATATGGAAACATCAAATTGAAGTTGCTAAACACGAATTCAAGCTTCTACCATCATTATAATCAAGGTATGATTATGTGTTCTTCATTTATTTAATCTAGAATTTGGGGGTTTAGGGGTTTTAGCTAATTGAAGGGTTAAAATCCGAAATTGAAGCTTGATATTGTTAAATTGATGTTACTTAAGCTTAATTATGGTGATGGTTAACATTAATTAAGCTAAGGGTTTCGAATTTGATTTGGTGTTCATGAGAAATGGATGATTATGATGTGTTCATGGAGTTTTTGATGGATTAATAGTTTTAATCCGAAATTAAAGCTTGATGTTAGTTTAAAATAGTGTTAAGAAGTGTAACTAAGGTGGTTAGTAACCTTAATCTAACTTAGAAGTGGATTAATTAAGTTGTAAAGTTTATGATCAAAATGGGTTTGATCAAATGATGATGTTTTGATGTTAATACACTATAATTAGTGATTATAAAAGTTGTTGGAATGTTATTAGGAAGAATTGAAGTACTATTGAATCAAGTGTTTGATTATGAGAATTAACTATACTTATGATAATGATGGTGATAATATCATGTTAAGAAGTCATGATTAAAGTAATCATATGATTAAAGAGATTAAGATGGATGAATGTAATAAGATGATCATAATGATCATCAAATTGATTAGTGATAATTAAAGTAGCTTAAGATGATGATGTGATTCAAATGATTATGAAATTTTGATGTTAAAATGATTATTCATAATCTTGAAATAAGGAATATTGAATTAATACAAGTTAGTGGTAAGTTGTTTGATGTAAGTACAATTGTATGATATTATATCATCATTGAGACAATTGTCAAGTGATTAACTTGTGTTTTTCTGTTGTACTCTCAGATGTGGAGAAGACTCAATGATATTAGACTATTGAGTGGATGACTGAGGTATTCGGTGAGTGGATCTTTAATCCTCAGTCTAATTTGGTTGTAACGAGTTTGGTTACAACGAGTAATGTATTATTACTGTTTTAGTTGCCATGATGATTACTGTAGTTAGTAATAATACTGTTGATATGTTGCTTGGTCTGATGTGTGACCTGATGACTTGATAAATATGTGATCACTGAGGAAAGTTGACCTCCTGTTGTTTGTTGTTATTATTGGCCTTCGGGCATCAGTTGCTGATGAGGTCAACGGGTTGAATCTGGTTGGTTGGGCTAATTGTCATTCAAGATTTAACACATCTCATGTGTTAGTTGATGATAACAATTAGCTATCGGTCTCGTCCGTTATGGCCATACGGATATGGTTGGATAAGTGTTCTTGGGAATCCCAGGGTATTATGATATCCTAAGAGCCACCGATCCTCATTATTCAGTTGTGATATTGTTGAACTGCTATATTATTGATAAGTTGAAATTGTTGAACAGTTGACCAGTTGAATAGATGACCATTAGATCAGTTGACTAGTTGAACAATTGACCAGTTAAGCGGTTGAATGGTTGTCCTAGGTATTGTGTGTTTACGATGCTTGTTGGTAAACAGAGTTGTTATACTAAGTTGAACTGTTGATTAATTATTCCCTCACTTAGCTTTATGCTAATCCCCCACATTAATACTTCTTGCAGGTTATATATTTTATCGGGTGGGCAAGAAGTTGGACTGGAAGGAATGTTTGATGATTAGGCGTTACTCTGATATTGATTTGTATAAATCATTGTTATCTTCCAGTTTTGAAATAACACCCATGTTGCCAAAGAGGTTTTAAATTAGTTTGATTTTATAAGTATTTTAAATGATGTAACTTATAAATGTTGAAACTTGGACTAATGCTTCCGATATATTGTATTTAAATGTTGGTAAAATGAGGGGTGTTATAAGTTGGTAGCAGAGCATAGGTTTGGGTGAATTGAACATGGTAAGGTGTTCAATCCCAAATCTAGAGTTTTGTTAAGTCAAACATTCCAGGGTGTGAGATTAGTAGTTGTATGAGAAAGTGGTTATTAAATGTGTACTAACCTATAACAAGTTGCAAGATTGTCGTTTTGGTTGCAGAGACGGAGGAATATGAGGAACCCAAGGGTATTCTCAATGATTCCTCAATACTGGTGGGCCTATGTGTATCAGGTACTTTTCGATAAGCTTGGTGTATTTCAATAAGCTTGAATTATTTACTTTGCTAAGATGATTATGATTAGTAGTAAAGTAAATTGAGTCAGACTGATATGAATCCCCAATTGTGAGTCATTGATGATTATTACTTGTTAATATGATGATAGGAATGTTAATGGGTAATTTTGAATAAAGTTGAAATGATTGAATAAGTAGTGAAGTATGTAGACACATTGTTGAATAAGGTATAATAGTTGTATTGTGTGGAGTTAGTTGTGTCTACAATATGCAATTCAAATATGAAATCAGTTGTATGAAGTGTGTATGTGGAATTATTTGCTCATGTGAAATAATGACTTTGGGAGCAATTGGATTAATTGTAGTAATAAATCTTGGAAAACAAAGTTGATATGACTCCATATAGTAAATTTAATGAGATGTTGGTAAATCTCAATTAATAAGTTTGGAGTCTTGTTGTTGTGTAAATTTGAAAGTGTGTTGTTGACTTGGAAAAGTTAAAGTTGAATGTGGTCGTGTCGAACTTGATAATTGCTATATTATAAGTTGCTAAATGTGGCTAGATGCTTATGTGTTTAACATTGATCATGATTGTGGTTGAATTATGATCTATGTACTAAAGGTGGTGTAGTAAGAAAGTCAAAGAGGTTAATCAACTTTTATGTGTGTTGATAAGTTTGTGAAAGGTCAAGGTTGAAAATTTGTTGTAATTGGCCTAAATATGATGACTTTAATGTGAAATTGGTGTTTTGAGGGTATAATAGGACACCAATAGTGAAAGTGGGTTAGTTTGACTTATAATAGTCAACGTAATGTGAAATGGGTGATGAAATGGTAGTCATATGGGTTGAAACCCAAACGGGTTATTAAAGTGCCCAAATGGGTCACTTAGTGATAAAACGGTTAAAACGAGTTGTGATTCGAGTATAACGAATGTTAAAGTGACTTTAAGTCATAAATATAGTAGCAAAGTGTATTGAAAGTGTTATGGTAGTTATATGGTTAAAATTGGTAAAAGTGTCAAATTGGACCCCTAAACGGGTCAAAGTGTTAAAATGATGTATAATGAGTGTATGAGGGTGATGAATGTGCCTACACGTCACAAATATATGTAGAAACATGTTGGCAAAGGATGGAAGTCAGAAACCAAGCCATTTGAAATTTGACGTGTTACCAAAATGAGCTAAAATGGTCAAAAATTAGTCATACGTCCATTTTCTCGTAGAATGTGAAAATTGAAAAGTGGAAAAATGGAAAGTTACATTTTGGTCATGTGAAGGTGTCCGCAAAATTTCAGAGTCTAATTCTTTACGGTTTAGGAGATATGCGCGTTTGAATTTCATACTTTTGCAAAAGGTTATGCAGATCTGCTGTACTGGGTTCAATCCGGCGGATTCAGGTTGAATCCAGCGGATTCAGGTTGAATCCGGCGGATTGGGTGGACCGGATTGGTTAGAAGAGGTTCTGAGAATGAATTTTTGTCAAAATTGGGATGAATCCGGCGGATTCGTTGGGGTATCAGGAGGTTAATTTTAAAATGGTCATAAAAGATGAACCGTAACTCCGTTTTTGACGTTCTTTATATCGCCGGAAACGTGAGAGAGTCTACTTTCCAATGGTAATATATTTTTGATGAAATTTGAAATGATTCAAATAATTAAATTATGTGCAAATGTGTTGGTACAAGGAAATTTTGAAGTTGTTAAGTTAAGACAAACAAGTGGTAATTAGTGTGAGTCTAACTAATTATTAATGAATGAAATGAGTGTGATTGGAACTTAATAAGAGATTATGTGAATCATATTATGTGGTTAAATTGAAATATGATAAAGCTTTTAAATCATATAGAGTATTAAAAAAAAATCGATTGAATTGAGCATTTTAAGAGATAAGAGAATAAATATATGAGTTTATATTATATGATAGTTGAACATGAAATGCTCAATTGTAATTCAACTAAAGGTGAATAAATTGATGAATATGTGTTGAATATTACACATAGTTTTGATGAAGTATTTGGTACTAAATGTACTATAAGAAATGTAACTAATAATTTATTGTGATTAGTTTTCATTCAAAGTAATAAGTTGAAAATGGTAGCAAGTTAATAATTAGTTGTATACCTGTTGTTAAGGTATTGTATATGTGTGTAAATTTGGATATCACATCTGTGAGACATGTGAGAGTAAAGATTAATCATTTTGAAAATGGATGGTATGAAGTGACCTGAGAATGAAGTGTGACTGACATAATATGATGACGTCTGGCCAACGTATTTATATTATGCCATTTCACATGGAGTTATTGAGGTTACTAAATACCAGATAAAGTTAAGTGATTTTAAAATAACAGGTAAGATTTGATGACCTGTAATTGAGAAATAGTCAAAGATTGACTGAAATGAAAGAGTAGTAAACCATGAATTGTTGTTAATATGGTACCTATGGTACAAGAGATGTGTATGTGTGATGAATTGCATTGTGATGATATTGTTGAATAGGTGATTAAGAACAGCACCTTATGTTGTTGAAATACCATTGTTGATGATGCTTGGTATTAACAGGTGTTGATTTAGCATCCAGGTTGGTGTGATAGGATGCTAGTTGATTATGTGAAACTGGTTGTAACCAAAAGATTTTATCTCTACATGTTGCTTACTTTTATGTATTTGAGATTATATGATTGTAGATTACTGTCGAGTACAGGGTTTCATATAATCAGGTTTTGTTTATAATTACAAGTTGTAAAGTAGTAATTAAATAGTTGCAAAAGTAGAGATAATCTAGCAAGTTGTTAGCTAAAGAAATATATGGTTATTAGTTAAATTGTTAGTTGTGAATTGAGTTAAAAATTTTATGGCCAATGTGTGTTGTGGTATTTATTACCACTAGTTGTGATTGTTGTAAAGTTGAAATGTTCACATGGATATGTGCTATATTTATTACCAGTGATTATGTGTTTTAAATTGTTTACATGACTAAGTGTGAATGGTCATGTAAGTGGTCATTTAAACTTATTAGAGACAGGATATATGTGCAGGGGGGAAAGGATAGAAACCTGTACATTTGGAGATGTGAAAGTGGAAAGAATTGAAAATGTGTATCTATATTTATAAGTTGCTCATGGGAGTAATGTTTGAGGTGTGTATTTGTGATTAAATAGTTGAAGATGCTACATTTTATGATGAATATTGCATCTTGCGTTAGCAAACTAAGTAGAGTACAAAGCACAACTTATGTGTTTCGGTGAATTCAGTTGAAATACACACTGGTGGTGTGTAAGTTGATAAGATGTATGCACATTTTGTGTTTAAGCGGTTAAATATATGCAAGTACAGTTGATGTTGAGATGATTAAAAATATGCATAATGATGATATGCATAAGTGAATTGAATTATAACCACATCTTGTATGCATATAGTAATGAATAAGTATGTAGCTAGAGGTGGGTGTATGAGATATATATAGTATTAGTGAAATGTTATGTGTGATTCTATTTCACTAAAGTAATTAAGTGTGTTTAGATTTCGAGGACGAAATCTCTTTAAGGGGGAGAGATTTGTAACACCCAGTCTTCGGGTCTAGTAGTAATTTAATATTTTCTGACTGTGAATTATTATTTAATGTGTCAGAAAATAGTTCTGTTGTATTATTTGGAATTAAATGGAGAAAAGAGTCGAATAATTTATTGTGACTAATAAATTATTATTTGTTTTAATTTAATTCAGTTGACGGTAAAATAAAATAATGTTTCCCCGCAAATGGTTTTTAAGTTCCAGACAATGAAAAGTACGGGGAATGAAAATTAACAAATTGTGTAATAGACTCATATTTGAGTCGGTTTGTTATTTTCATCATATCTCTATATACATACATCCGTACGTATCATATATACATACATAACACATGAAACCCTAAATTGATTCAAGAAATCATATGGAAACATCAAATTGAAGTTGCTAAACACGAATTCAAGCTTCTACCATCATTATAATCAAGGTATGATTATGTGTTCTTCATTTATTTAATCTAGAATTTGGGGGTTTAGGGGTTTTAGCTAATTGAAGGGTTAAAATCCGAAATTGAAGCTTGATATTGTTAAATTGATGTTACTTAAGCTTAATTATGGTGATGGTTAACATTAATTAAGCTAAGGGTTTCGAATTTGATTTGGTGTTCATGAGAAATGGATGATTATGATGTGTTCATGGAGTTTTTGATGGATTAATAGTTTTAATCCGAAATTAAAGCTTGATGTTAGTTTAAAATAGTGTTAAGAAGTGTAACTAAGGTGGTTAGTAACCTTAATCTAACTTAGAAGTGGATTAATTAAGTTGTAAAGTTTATGATCAAAATGGGTTTGATCAAATGATGATGTTTTGATGTTAATACACTATAATTAGTGATTATAAAAGTTGTTGGAATGTTATTAGGAAGAATTGAAGTACTATTGAATCAAGTGTTTGATTATGAGAATTAACTATACTTATGATAATGATGGTGATAATATCATGTTAAGAAGTCATGATTAAAGTAATCATGTGATTAAAGAGATTAAGATGGATGAATGTAATAAGATGATCATAATGATCATCAAATTGATTAGTGATAATTAAAGTAGCTTAAGATGATGATGTGATTCAAATGATTATGAAATTTTGATGTTAAAATGATTATTCATAATCTTGAAATAAGGAATGTTGAATTAATACAAGTTAGTGGTAAGTTGTTTGATGTAAGTACAATTGTATGATATTATATCATCATTGAGACAATTGTCAAGTGATTAACTTGTGTTTTTCTGTTGTACTCTCAGATGTGGAGAAGACTCAGTGATATTAGACTACTGAGTGGATTACTGAGGTATTCGGTGAGTGGATCTTTAATCCTCAGTCTAATTTGGTTGTAACGAGTTTGGTTACAACGAGTAATGTATTATTACTGTTTTAGTTGCCATGATGATTACTGTAGTTAGTAATAATACTGTTGATATGTTGCTTGGTCTGATGTGTGACCTAATGACTTGATAAATATGTGATCACTGAGGGAAGTTGACCTCCTGTTGTTTGTTGTTATTATTGGCCTTCGGGCATCAGTTGCTAATGAGGTCAACAGTTTGAATCTGGTTGGTTGGGCTAATTGTCATTCAAGATTTAACACATCTCCTGTGTTGGTTGATGATAACAATTAGCTATCGGTCTCTTCCGTTATGGCCATACGGATATGGTTGGATAAGTGTTCTTGGGAATCCTCGGGTATTATGATATCCCAAGAGCCACCGATCCTCATTATTCAGTTGTGATATTGTTGAACTGCTATATTATTGATAAGTTGAAATTGTTGAACAGTTGACCAGTTGAATAGATGACCAGTAGATCAGTTGACTTGTTGAACAATTGACCAGTTAAGCGGTTGAATGGTTGTCCTAGGTATTGTGTGTTTACGATGCTTGTTAATAAACAAAGTTGTTATACTAAGTTGAACTGTTGATTAATTATTCCCTCACTTAACTTTATGCTAATTCCCCACATTAATACTTCTTGCAGGTTATATATTTTATCGGGTGGGCAAGAAGTTGGACTGGAAGGAATGTTTGATGATTAGGCGTTACTCTGATATTGATTTGTATAAATCATTGTTATCTTCCAGTTTTGAAATAACACCCATGTTGCCAAAGAGGTTTTAAATTAGTTTGATTTTATAAGTATTTTAAATGATGTAACTTATAAATGTTGAAACTTGGACTAACGCTTCAGATATATTGTATTTAAATGTTGATAAAATGAGGGGTGTTATATCCAATTTCTGTGTCCAAGGATATGATGTAACATTTCTGCTCCATCCTTTGTTGTTCTATCCAATGTTTCCTTCTATTTGTAAGAATGTAGTTGAAAAATATTGAGGAAACACGTAATGTTGATCCATGATTTCTTTTTGATATTTTATGACACGTAGAAGTGCTGCTATCATAATTGAACTACAGACAAGATAGTGTGACATACCCGAACGATGGTAAGTGGTGTCATGAAGCTATGGATAAGAAAATATGCTTAATGAAAAAATTTTCATGTCATATTCCTTTTAAAATCATTTTTCTACAAGGAGCAAATGTGATATTTTCTATGATTAAAGGAATAGACCTTGAGATTATTGGCAAATGTGAATCTATCGATGATAATGAAGATGATACGCTTATGGATCCAAAAGGTTTGTTTTTGTTATTGTTAATAGCCATATTTTTTTCTTATGTAAATAGAATTGAGTTGTGCATCTGAGTAAGTATTGAATTTTCGTTTTAATCGTCAGTTTTGTTCAATCTCGTTTTGTAGAAACCCTAACGTAAAAATTACTAGAAATCATCGAAGTTGCAACTGAAACTTCGAATTCCTTGTGTAAATCCTAGTTTTCTTTGATCGTGATTGTTAGAATCAACGTTTTAACTGTCAGTTTGTATCGATTTCGTTTTTGCGAAACCCTAGCTCTCAATACATCATCTAAAATCGGTCTAATTTCATATCTATTCCTTCGATTCAACACTCAAAAGCTAGATTTATGTTATCTTCTCAATCATTTGACCGATTTGATCCGCTAAATTGCATTATTCATCTAGTTTTTCCCTAAATCTGATTTAACCTAGTTCTTTGATTTCATCTAATTCAAACTTGTTACGTACGAATATTAGAAGAGAATTCAGAGAACATGCTTCGCGAAAGGCTATTGATGCTTTAATTTCAGTGGTTTCGTCCAATTCGATTTCTCCTGGTAATTTCTGTTTTACGCAATTCACATACGATTTTTTGCTTATTATTATGTTATTTAATGAGTTCTATTGTACCTTTTGTTGACTTTGTATGATTAACATAGATTAAATTCAATGAATTTAAACCGTATGCATATTGAGTTACTTGTATCAGTGGTAAATTTTGTGTTAAGTGCTTATATGATAAGCAATAGTAACATGATTAGTGCTTATATGAATTTTCATGTTGACTGCTTAGATGAATTTTATGTTTAGTGGTAATTTATAAAATTAATGAACATACAGTGATGATTGTTAGACAAGTGATAAGTTTAATGAATAATTAATTATTGGTTACTTGGTATTTAATGCAATGTTACTGTATGCTTGAAGTTTGAAATTGAACTGAATCGTGTGGAAGTTAAAATTGATAAACCTGGGTTATATGTGTTGTACTCTGGTAAAGATAGAAATGATGTCGTTCAATTAGGTTCGATGTATTATACGTAATTGCATTTAGAAGAATAATTAGGTTTGGAAATAAATGAATGATTTGGAGTTGAGGTTAAGGTTAAAGAGGATTGCTTAAGGTTCAAAGTTCACTAATTAGTGTTTTGAGTTTGCAAGCTTCAAGTTTTAGCTGTTTCAATGTAAGGTTGTAGTTTTATCTCAAGAGTTTGTGTTTGGAGTTACTTAACGAACGGATGCAAGATGACATTGTGAATACTACGTTATGATATGTGACTACCTTATTTTTTATATTTTGTTGACGCTGTTGTTTGTTTTTTGCTACTGCTGCTGCTTGTTTTAATTTTTTTGTTGGTGGTTGTTGGTTTTTTGCTTATTTATCAACTTCATTTTTTTTTCTTGTTGTGGTACCTTGTAGTATCACATGTGGTACCTTCTGGTATCTCACTTGGTATTAGATAATATCACATAAGATACCACTAACAATAACTTGTAATAGCGGTAGTGTACAGTACCACATGTGGTATCGGATGCTACCACACATGGTAGTTTACAATACCACATGTGGTAGCGGATACTACCACATGTGGTAGTACCATATATCAAAGTCGACAATTAACATTTTCATATATGATGACGTTTTTATTACTCTAAATTACAAGATTACATGTGATACAATTTTTTTTATTTGTAATTCTAACCAATCATCTCTTTTTTTAATTTCATATGTCATGGTAATGATTATCACATATGGTACCTTGTAATACCGCATGTGATATTGTACTGTTATCTTCTCTTTTTTTAGGACTATACTAAATTTTCTTCATCATTATGTTTTGTGGATTATGTTTGTGTTCAGTTATCATTTTTTTATTTTCATACATGTTTTTTGTGTTTCATTTTTGCAGTGAAAAAGGGTACTTCACATGACCTTACTATCGCTGAGTTTATAAATGAGAAGCGGATAGAGGCGATAAAATCTCGTAAAGCTACGGTATCTGAAAGTAGTAAAATAATGAATCGAACACCGTCACTCAGTCACCTTCTAAGGCGGGTTTCACAAAAGGCGCTGCTTCCGCATGTGATACTATTGATGAGCTTATGCTTAACTACCAGGGAGAATTGATCAAGTAGCAAATTAAGTATGCCATTAGAAACCGCCTAAATGAAGACAACGGTGGAAAATTTTCATCAGGAGATGTGATACTCTTGGTAGTGTACAATACCACATGTGACGGCGGATACTACCACATGTGGTAGTACCATATATCACAGTCGACAATTAACATTGTCATATATGATGACGTTTTTATTACTCTAAATCACAAGATTACATGTGATACAATTTTATTTATTTATAATTTTAATCAATCATCTCTTTTTTAATTTCATATGTCATGATACTGATTAGCACATATGATATTTTACTACCACCACATGTGGTACAATTCAGTTTCAATAAATTTGTATGATAGCGGTTACCACAAGCTACTACCACATGTGGTACAAGTAAGTTTCTCTAATTTTATATGAGAATGGTTACCACATGTGTAAGTAGCTATTACCACATATGGTACTGTTCAGTTTCATCGAATTTCATATGCAAATGTCATACTATATATTATCACATGTGGTATTACTCGGTTTCACTAATTTCATACCTGTAGCTTTTACTGTAGTTGGCTTTGCACAGCTTATTCAAATCCTTCAGTTTCAACCATCTGTATGACAATTCGTTATTAAAAAAATAGTTTCACATGTGAATCAATTTAATGAATATTTAAAAAAATATTTATTTTTGAACAGCCTGAAACTAACCTGTACAGCGGTAACATCAGTAGATAATGGGTGACTTTGCAATTCCGGTTGGGTTAAATAATCATCGCATTTTCCTTTTCTTACTTGACAAATGAATTTTCAAAAATCAGGCAGTATAACACATCTATAGTTGCATCAGATGGACAACTATATTAGTGGCAACAGGTCATGGGTCGAGTCCAGTTAAGTTATACAATCACCAATCTGTATGTAAATTTAATAAGTACTAACTTAAAGAACCGATATTTTATTCATACATGTAGATTCTAAACATACCATAACCTCAATATTGATGACTAATAACAAAAATGAGTATAAACTTCAATTTTCCAAACAGCCTCATTTAAGCATTTCATCGAACATGTGCTATGCATTCCATGAAACCATTCTAATCAATAACAAATATCAATTCAAAATTATCACCAAATTAACAAATCATTTTAATCCAACTACAAAATAGAATTTGAATCACAGAAAATCTTAAGAAGAACCACTAAGCATATGTGCTTGATAAATTTCATGAAGAACAATATGAGAAGAAAATTAGCTAGAATCAATGAGATAAAATTAAAATTAGTTGAAATTAGTTTTTTTTTTACTTCTCAAATTACTTGAAATTAGTTGTAGAATTAATAGAAATCAGTAGAACGTGTGATTATGAATCACAAAATAGATATGAAATCATAAAAAACATGAAAACTTGTATCAATTTCACGTTTTGTATTTTGTAGTTTACGTATATGAAAAAAATACCGAATCAGTAGAATCAACTAGAATCGATCGTCTGTAGTTTATAGTTTACACAATTGATCCGAATTAATGAAAGTCACACCTTCGATTTGGTGATTTTGTGAAGATCGATGATGAGAACTTCACAAACCCTAGCGCATGTACAGCTCGTTCAGTGTTTCTGTTTTAATTTGCTTTATTTATTTATTTAATTAGATAAGAAATTGTTAAAGGACGAAAATACCCCTCCACCCTTGATGGAATTGGACGGCTGAGATGCATTCCTGTGTTCTTATTTGATTTCCCATACTTAATTGAACTCAACTCTATAAAATTACTTAGCATTCGACTAAGTATCTTCGGTTGTTCACACTTTCCATAATTAAATTAAAGTGTACTTTGTATTAATTACTGTAATAAAATCAGAATAAACTATTAATTAACCTCCTTTTAAATTATTTTCGGGAAAATGATTGTGATAGTCCCGAAATCACTATTGCTTAGTGATATGGAATCTCAATAAGTAAAGTTTAATTGTAGAAGGGTGGTTGAATACAATTAAAAACTTTTTCTGATTTTATTCAAGTTACTTAATCAGTTTTTAATTGTTTTAACACAAACAGAGTATGTAACAAATAGATATGACAGTATCAAAGTAGGATACGCAATAATAGCTAAACTGTGAATTTTATTGATCATAGAACTCACTGAGTATTGATTGCGGAATGAATTAGCCAAAGCTAATTCAAATCAAGTACTCTTTAGCTAACTATTACAAACGAGATAAACAGTAGTGGACAAACACGCTAACTGCTTTTCTCGCTGAGTGAAAATATGTATATAGACAAACTATATTCACTGACACACAAGTGAATAATACGTATGGACAACTAGCCTCTAAAGTACAATATGCTTAACTATATATACTACAAGAGTTCCTAGAATAACTCCTATAAAGTAGGATCTTGTAATGGCACGTGTCGCTGCTTGATTGGCTTGATCTCTGATGAACTGACATTCTGCGGGTCCCAATTCTGTTACCGCAAATATCTCTCTACTTTAAGATCAATAACTTGCTGCCACATTATCCTTCAGGCATTCTTCAAGTACGGGAAACTCTTGCTGATGTATATAAGTACAGTGTTTTTGTACTTGTAGTTTAAAGAAGCTTTATTGAATAGTCACTGAAGATGCAGTAACTCTCCTCACTCACTGCGAGCTAGCATGCTCTTGTAGAATGACTTGAAATATTGTTCTTCAGTGACTAGCTGTTATTCGGGCAGTGACTTTTGCCTTTATTCTTTTGAAGATACAAAACTCTCACTGCTTGTACCAGCGACACACAAAGTTAAGTTTTAATCTTCCTCAGCATGTAAAAATCCAGAAGTAGAATGAGTGGCGATCATCAATTGTTAACTTCAGCAACAGCAGCTTTGACATAGATCATTTCTTCATCGAGTTGTATATTATTGAGTTGGTCAGCGACCAGTGACTTACCATGGTCAGCGACCAGTGACTCAACAATCTCCCCCTAAATGATTGTGATCAAAGCTCCCTAGACAAACTCGTTGCTGATAAAGTTTATAGTCAGTGTTTAAGATTTTAAACATTCAGTGACTTATACTTGTGATCCATTCATTTTTCTTTTTGGATTTTTTAACATGATTTGAGTTTTGCACTTTGGTTTTCTCAAAAGATCAGATATTATTGAACTGCAAAATATAAATATTTCAAGTGATTTCAGTTACAATAAATCTAATCTATTACAAAATTCACTCCGCATTTTTTCATATTTCTTCTTGCTTCACAATACCAAGCTTATCAGCTAGCTCGTATTTCTCTGTAGAGGGCAAGAATCTGAACTGTCTGGCTAATCCTTCTTCCAAAATAGCTTTTCTCATTAATGAATCTTTTGGAAGCATGCTGGCAGATCTGATCAAGTGTACAAGCTGCTCATGATCAATCTTTTCAAGCTCTGACTCTCTTTGAAATCTTAATACTCCATTAAAGTCTCTGTAGATGAGTCCCTTCTCTCCTTCAGTTATCTCAGTGCCCTCAATCCTTGGCACACCATCAGGGATAGAAAGATTTAACCTTGATGTATTTGGAATTCTGTATATGCTACTGGTACCTGACCTATACCTTGGGCTAGGTGGTCGCACTACCTTGGTGATAGGTGCAGGATTTGATCTTCCAACCATTCTAGCAGCATATTTCTTCCTGTCTATTTCATTCCAAAGCTTATCCACTGATGGATTTACTCCCCCTTTCTTTTTCAACCCTTTGCCCTTTTTCTCAGCATCGAGTTCTCGCTGGAGTTCAGATTTTTCAACATCCGCAAGAAGTTTAGCCATATTGAAATAAAAAACTTCTTGCTGCTTTTTCAAGAACATCTCTCTTTCTCTTTCCACTGCTTCATCTCCACTTAATTTTAGAAGGTAAGCACGATCGGAATCAGATTGTTCCTTTAACTTCCTTTTTCTTTCTTCTTCTTCTTTGGCCTCTGCTTCAGCATTTATTTTCAAAATCATTTGTTGTTCAATTTCTTTTCTCTCCTTCATCTTTCTAGCAATACGTTCTTCGCTGATTTCATTGCTATGAAGACTCCCTGATGTAGAATCAGAAGAAAATAGAAGAGCTGGAGCAGAAGTCTCTGGCATGGTGATCTTTGGTGAAGAAGTAGTTGTATGCAAAGAAGATAAGGTTGTAGTCACTGTTGTTGCTTCTGTTTGGTGTGAGGTTGTTATTATTGATAGGGTAATTTGCTGAGTTGCTGTTGTTGTAGAGGTTGTTGGTGTTGTTGTTATGATCAATTGTGGGTCAACGACTGTAGTCACTGGTTCAGTGACTGTTTCTTCAGCAAAGTTACTAAAATAGTAGCTTTCTGGTTCTGTGCTTTCAATGAGTTGTAATGAAGAAGAGTTGACCTCTGATATAACAATGTTTAATTGAGGTCCAGTTGGTGATTCGGGGCTTTCAAGTATGGTTTTGAGATGATGCATGGTTGCTGATACATCCTCCTCAGTAAATGATTTCTTTCTTTGCTTGAATGAGGAAGACTCAGATGTAGTAGATTCACTGGTCCTTTTTCGTTTGGTGAGAACAGAAGAGATATGTAGCTGATCCTCCATATGTTCATCAGTGTCATCTTTGTTCTTATCAGCACCATTGTCCTTATCATCGTCATCTTTGTTATCACCATCATCACCATCATTACCATCATCCATATTGACATCATGCTCATCCTCCTCCATGTTCATCCATTGCCAGCGAGCCAAATCAATGCTTACTGACTCCCCCTCAATCCTTGCTGCCTCATCAGCAGTCCATTCCTTGATTCTAAGATTATACATTCTGAGTTCATCAGGATGAAACTCAGGGAAATGAATTTCCTCAAACTCATATTCATCATCTTCAGTATCCATCTCAATCCAAGAAAGTTCAGCAACTTCAGCAGCTTCAAGTTCTGGCTTTTCAGGGATAGAGAGAAGGCCATAGGAACCACTCAATACTGATATGCGAGAATCATTATTTTTGATGAACTCAGTATTATCAGCTATTATTTTCTCCCCCTGTTCATCAAAAAGATATGCGGTATATTCTTTGATCCAGCGATAAAGTTTCTTGTTATCAATGCGAAGAGCAGCAACTTCAGCTTTAGTAGCTTGATGATGTGCGGTCATAGAAGAAATAACTTTATCATTTACTGTAATGTATTTGAGAACAGAAGCTGCCATTTCCTTTTGTTGAGTAGAAAGTGCAGAGATTGATTCATCGTGAGTAGTGAGATTTATCCTTGTTGTTGTCATGAGTTCAGATTGGGCTTTGGAAAGAGTCTCCAGTGACTGAGAAAAGGATAGGCCAGCATTAGTCATGAGTTTTACCTTGTTGCTGATCTCATTGCTCCAGGCAAGGATTGGATCATAGACAGATGCTAGAGCTTTGACAGCAGATGTAAGTTCAGCAACTTGGCCTTTGAGTGCTTCTCTTTCTTCAGAAAGAAGCTTGATGTGTTGCTGAGAAGAAGCAAGATAGTCCAGTAGCAGCTTCTCAGAAGAGGAAGGAGTGGATGATGAAGCATGGTCATCGGCTTTGGGAGGTGGAGGTGGATGTGGTATCTGTTGTTGAGGAGATGGTGGTGTAGATTGTTTTTGTGGAGATAATGGTGGGGTAGGGAGTGTTTTAGATTGTGCTCCCTGATCCCCTGTGTCCATAGCAGTATCAGCTAGAGGATCAGTATCAGCTACTGAACTATCACTGGAGATAGACATGGCGTCTAATTCCTGGATTGGTGAACTGATAATAGTAACTGATGGAGCAGCGATAGGTTCAGGAATAGGTGGAGTGGGTGTGGTGGATGTTGGTTCAGTGTTAATTGGGGTAGGTTCAGGTTCAGTGATAAGAGTTGTATGTGTAGGTTCAGTGGCAGCAGCAGCAGTAATAATTGGTAGATGTGGTGGTGGAGATTTTTCATCATCAGATGAAGAGGTGTCCATTGGTAGGGTTTCCTCGTCATCATCAGCTTGTGTTTGAGCTGGTGGATCATTGGAAACAGAGATGTCAACCTGTATCTCTCCATGTGACAGTGAAGAGACATTGTCGGTTGATGCAGTGAAAGATGAGAGATGGCACGGGTCTGTAGCCAGTGTTGTGACATCAACATTGAGTGTGTTATCACCTGCTGATGTCACTAGCCCTTTGTCTAAAGTGTCATCCTTTTGGGAGGATGACAAGTGGCTGATGGGTTGACTCGATAAGTGAGTGTGGGATACACCCGAATCACTACTAACAATGGGTTGAGCCATTGTAGCTGTCTATAGGTTACCCTTTGTTAAGTCACTGGACTTTCGGGAGTCTATTGATATAGCTGTGGTTGAGGGTTGATCAAGAGTGCCCGCAGGGACTGAACGTTCAGTTTCTGCTTCACTCTTGGCATCCGTAGACGTCTTCTTTTTGCTACATCCCTGTTCCGTTAATGTCAGAGACCCTAGTTTGGATTTCCTTTTAGGAGCGGTGGTTGATTTCTTGACTAGTATTTTGACCACACTAGTCACTATGGGTGTGGTTAGTGACGTGGTCGATGTAGGGGCAGGAGCGGACGGTTGTACAGATTGTAATGGCTGGGGTGCAAGTACTCCCTTGGTTTTCATGAAATCAGGGAGAGACACAGTCGCTGGTTTAGAAAATATTTGAGTTCCTACCAAGGTTGGCTCAAAACCTTTGAAAGATACTCTATCATATGCTTCAAACTGATCTTTAAAGATCAGTGATAGAAACCTAGGATAGGGCACATATTTTGCCCTGGAAGGCTCAGCGACGCGGTTAACCAGCTCATTGAAGATCACACATGCATAGTCAACTTTTAGAGAGTTGACTAGTGACCAGCTGATTTGTGCCTCAAGAGTGCTGAATTGATCATAGCTTCTTGTTTTTGTTCCCAGACATTGAATAAAGTTTGAAAACAGGGCATTCCACACACCATCCATTTTAGATTTGTGTACATTATGATTACCACTGCTGTCAACGGAGTATTTGCAGTCAATCCCAGTGAGATTGATTATGCCTCCCTTGGCATCATCCCCATCAGGCAGCGGTACATAAGCATTATGTACAGGTAATTGCAAAACGGTACGGATGGTGGCGGCAGTGATTATTATCTTTTGACCTCCATTATCTATAAAACCCTGAAGTTGTGAAGTACTAGAGACAACAGAGTGAGTACAGGTAAACCAGAACTCACTGAGCCATTCTGGGTTCATTTCCCCAGGAGATAATGTGAGAGTAGGGAGAATAAAGTGCGTATTCAAAAAGTTTATTATCTTCGCATACTCGGTTTTTGTACAAGTTATATTTCCCAAATAATTTGATTTAGGGACAGTGATGACAAGATCATCACTCACTGCAGATGCTTTTAGAGCCTTAATATCTGCAGTGGGTGAATAAGAATTGAGAAAGAATTTTGATCTTGCAATTTTAATTAAAGGATTTTGATTTGCAGGTTTTAGGGTTTTGAAGATGAAAGGTTTTCAATTTTTAAGAACACAAAAATCAAGTGTGCGTAAAAAGTGAGAGTGAGATAAAATCACTGATTTTATAGTAAACGCAACTTGATGATTTTGTGGTTAAATATCAAGAGCCGTGGACGATGGCAGTGGTTTGTGGTAGAGTTATAGGGGTGATGATGGTGGAGAGTGGTGGTATTAATGGTGATGGGAGAGGTGCGCCGGAAAAATGCACTGACGTAAGAAAGATAATGTCAGGAATGTGACTTTTCGGTGTACCAAAAAATATTTATTTTTGAAATCCGTCAAATTAAATACTAGAAGTATTAAACATAACGAATGTTTATCGATTTATATTCCACCATTAAATGATATCTCAGGGAGTGAAAGTCCCTGAAAATACCTAACCAAATACTTGGTTTACCACCGAAAGGAAATATAAATATCATAACGTGACAATTGCAGTGGTTTATCTAGCTGAACCTTTATTTTCCTGATTTAATTACAACTTAGAATACTGATTAAATCATTTAGACTTAGGTTCAGTTTTAATAAGGACCATTATTTGTCAAATTTTGATAGATATATTTTTTGTTAAAAAAAATTGAATATATCTTATGTCCAAGGTAAGATGAATATTATGTTTCTAATGGTACAACTTACTAATCAAGCCACAACTTATAATACTGACCAGATCAGCTAATCATATCATAGAAAAATGATATTAATCAGACTTATAGACATAAGAGATATACAAGTAACTTTACGAGTTATAATAGAAGATGAACATAGCTAACTAATTACTGAACTTGCTGATTGTATCAGTGAAAGTCAGTTGATCAGTGAATATATCCTTCTAATATTATAAACCATAAAGTTAGTTTATTCAAAGCAATTTGTAAAAGATAAAGCAAAAATAAATAAATAAATTTAAAGAATCTATTTATTTATTTAAGTTTAACTGGTGATCCCAGCCAGAAGTAGGTTCATAGTGGTTAAGCCTTGGTTTTGGCTTCCACTGATTTGCATAAATCGTATCTTAATGCTCACTGATGATTTGATATTTTGAAATAGGTAGAGCTGAGCATTCAGATGACAAGTGTTGTCTTTCACCACATTTATAACACTTTTTGTTTAAATAACTGGCCTTTTTGACTTTTCTTGTTTTAAGTTGCTGATCTGACACAGTCAAACAACTTCTCTTGCTGATTTTTACTTCCTGCATCTTTGACTTAAGATCACTGATAGAAGTTTTCTCAGTGACTGATACAGTGTCAGTGAAGTTTCTGATAATTACTTGATTATCAGAGATGGTTTTGATGAGATGTGAAGTTACTGATGATTTGACAGTTTCCAAAATATTTATCTCATCACTACCTTCTGTCATATCAGAATCATCAGTGACCAATTTTCTTTTAGTGAAATAGTTTGGTCTTGGCTCACTGAAGACTGATATCGGTTCAAAAATAGCTTCTGAAAAATTACCCTTGGGTTCAAAGACAGGATCAACTTTCGTTGAGTCAGCGAGTGATGCAGCATAGCCAAAATCTCCTCCCAAAATAGCTTTAGCTTGTTTTAGAATTTGATTATTAACACACTGATTTACATTGTTGTTAGAATTACACCAAAATTCCATGACCTTTTTAAGTTGTAGAAATTGTGTTTCAAATTTTACTTTCTCCTGAACACATACTTGCTTAGCATAAGTTTGTGCATCAAGATCTAGCTTTAACCTTTTAAGTTTTGACACATTTTCACTTTGATCAGTTAGTTTGGTTTTTAAGTCACTGATCTCATTTCTCTGTCTTTTCTGAATGTCATGAGCATTTGATAAGTCAACTATCAGAGACTCAAAAACATTCTCTTTTTCAGAAACTGAGGATGATTTGAAACAATGTACCTTGTAAAGAGTTTCAGGATCCCATTCAGAGGCTGAACATTTAAGAGTGACTTCTTTGATATCTTCAAGAAATTCAGCGTCATCAGCCATCAGACAGTACTCCTTATCTAAACAAATCATTGCTTCTTCTTCATCAGATGATGAGGAGTCAGAGTCGCTGAATGAACCCTCTTCAGTGACGAAACCTCTACCCTTCTTTTTCCCAGTTTTAGACATTGCCTTCAACTTCTTGTACTTTGCCTTGCACTTATTGTACTTGTCATTTCTGAAGTCTGGCACTGGTTCAGGGACTTGGTTGACTGACTTTGATCTACAATCAGTTGCAAAGTGACCAGGTTTACCACCCTTTTAGCATTCACCTTTTGATTTGAAATTATCAGATGATGGAGCACCAGCGAATCTTTTTGATCTAGTGTTCCTTCTGAAATTTGCAACCATCATTGCCATGTCTCTTTCCAGCTTTTCTAGACCATCATCGTATTCATACTCCGATTGTTCTTCAGCTCCTTCACCTTCTTCACCAGCTATCAGCGACTTTGAGCTTTGCTTAGAAACTTTTGATTTCTGTCTCTGATCAATTTCTTCAAGCTCAGCTACAAGGGCATTCGATACTTTTTGACTTCCAAGTGTTGCACGAATATGCTCACTTTGATCAGCTTGCTTTTCCGACTGCTCCCAGTTGAGCAAAATACCATAGACTTGAGTAAGATTAAGATTTGTATAATCATTCCTCTGTCTCGTACAGGTAGCAATTGTTCCCTAAACATTTCTTGGCAATAATTCCAAGAACTTTTCAACAACAGATCGCTGCTCCTTTCCTATGCCAGCCTTCTCCATTTTATTCATCAGCGATTGAAATCTGGTATAAGTAGAAGATAGTGATTCGTTGGGTTCCATTGCGAACAGCTCATACTAGCGAGTGAGATTTACTTCCCTACAGCGAATAATATCAGGAGTTTCAATATATATATTCCTAAGGGTATCCCACATATCTTTTGCAGTTTTGCAAAGCCTGATTGATTCAAACACTTCATCAGGAAGTGACATGCCAATGTAGATTTTAGCTTGTTTATCTAATCTAACCAATCGTCTATCCTCATCCGTCCACTGTTCCTCTCTCTTAGACATAACCATTTCTGGTATGGCAGGAGTGGTAGCAGTAGCTACAACAGCAGGAATAATAGTGGTTGGAATATGGGGACCATTGGTTATGATATTGCAAAGACGATCATCAATAAGATCAAGAAACATCATCATCCGGGACATCCAGGTTTCAATCCTAGAGGGATCAAACGCTGGAGGTTTGGTAGTAGAACCATTTCCCTTCTGATACTCGGAGTCAACACAGCTGTACTTTACTGATTCCATTGCAGATCTGGTTAATTGATTTAAACCAACTCTGTTCTGATACCAATTGATAGTCCCGAAATCACTATTGCTTAGTGATATGGAATCTCAATAAGTAAAGTTTAATTGTAGAAGGGGGGTTGAATACAATTAAAAACTTTTTCTGATTTTATTCAAGTTACTTAATCAGTTTTTAATTGTTTTAACACAAACAAAGTATGTAACAAATAGATATGACAGTATCAAAGTAGGATACGCAATAATAGTTAAACTGTGAATTTTATTGATCATAGAACTCACTGAGTATTGATTGCAGAATGAATTAGCCAAAGCTAATTCAAATCAAGTACTCTTTAGCTAACTATTACAAACGAGATAAACAGTAGTGGACAAACACGCTAACTGCTTTTCTCGCTGAGTGAAAATACGTATTTAGACAAACTATATTCACTGACACACAAGTGAATAATACGTATGGACAACTAGCCTCTAAAGTACAATATGCTGAACTATATATACTACAAGAATTCCTAGAATAACTCATATAAAGTAGGATCTTGTAATGACACGTGTCGCTGCTTGATTGGCTTGATCTCTGATGAACTGACATTCTGCGGGTCCCAATTCTGTTACCGCAAATATCTCTCTACTTTAAGATCAATAACTTGCTGCCACGTTATGCTTCAGGCATTCTTCAAGTACGGGAAACTCTTGCTGATGTATATAAGTACAGTGTTTTTGTACTTGTAGTTTAAAGAAGCTTTATTGAATAGTCACTGAAGATGCAGTAACTCTCCTCACTCACTGCGAGCTAGCATGCTCTTGTAGAATGACTTGAAATATTGTTCTTCAGTGACTAGCTGTTATTCGGGCAGTGACTTTTGCCTTTATTCTTTTGAAGATACAAAACTCTCACTGCTTGTACCAGCGACACACAAAGTTAAGTTTTAATCTTCCTCAGCATGTAAATCTTTTAACATGATTCGGGGCTTTCAAGTAGAATGAGTGGCGATCATCAATTGTTAACTTCAGCAACAGCAGCTTTGACATAGATCATTTCTTCATCGAGTTGTATATTATTGAGTTGGTCAGCGACCAGTGACTTACCATGGTCAGCGACCAGTGACTCAACAATCTCCCCCTAAATGATTGTGATCAAAGCTCCCTAGACAAACTCATTGCTGATAAAGTTTATAGTCAGTGTTTAAGATTTTAAACATTCAGTGACTTATACTTGTGATCCATTCATTTTTCTTTTTGGATTCTTTTAACATGATCTGAGTTTTGCACTTTGGTTTTCTCAAAAGATCAGATATTATTGAACTGCAAAATATAAATATTTCAAGTGATTTCAGTTACAATAAATCTAATCTATTACAAAATTCACTCCGCATTTTTTCATATTTCTTCTTGCTTCACAATACCAAGCTTATCAGCTAGCTCGTATTTCTCTGTAGAGGGCAAGAATCTGAACTGTCTGGCTAATCCTTCTTCCAAAATAGCTTTTCTCATTAATGAATCTTTTGGAAGCATGCTGGCAGATCTGATCAAGTGTACAAGCTGCTCATGATCAATCTTTTCAAGCTCTGACTCTCTTTGAAATCTTAATACTCCATTAAAGTCTCTGTAGATGAGTCCCTTCTCTCCTTCAGTTATCTCAGTGCCCTCAATCCTTGGCACACCATCAGGGATAGAAAGATTTAACCTTGAAGTATTTGGAATTCTGTATATGCTACTGGTACCTGACTTATACCTTGGGCTAGGTGGTCGCACTACATTGGTGATAGGTGCAGGATTTGATCTTCCAACCATTCTAGCAGCATATTTCTTCCTGTCTATTTCATTCCAAAGCTTATCCACTGATGGATTTACTCCCCCTTTCTTTTTCAACCCTTTGCCCTTTTTCTCAGCATCGAGTTCTCGCTGGAGTTCAGATTTTTCAACATCCGCAAGAAGTTTAGCCATATTGAAATCAAAAACTTCTTGCTGCTTCTTCAAGAACATCTCTCTTTCTCTTTCCACTGCTTCATCTCCACTTAATTTTAGAAGGTAAGCACGATCAGAATCAGATTGTTCCTTTAACTTCCTTTTTCTTTCTTCTTCTTCTTTGGCCTCTGCTTCAGCATTTATTTTCAAAATCATTTGTTGTTCAATTTCTTTTCTCTCCTTCATCTTTCTAGCAATACGTTCTTCGCTGATTTCATTGCTATGAAGACTCCCTGATGTAGAATCAGAAGAAAGTAGAAGAGTTGGAGCAGAAGTCTCTGGCATGGTGATCTTTGGTGAAGAAGTAGCTGTATGCAAAGAAGATAAGGTTGTAGTCACTGTTGTTGCTTCTGTTTAGTGTGAGGTTGTTATTATTGATAGGGTAATTTGCTGAGTTGCTGTTGTTGTAGAGGTTGTTGGTGTTGTTGTTATGATCAATTGTGGGTCAACGACTGTAGTCACTGGTTCAGTGACTGTTTCTTCAGCAAAGTTACTAAAATAGTAGCTTTCTGGTTCTGTGCTTTCAATGAGTTGTAATGAAGAAGAGTTGACCTCTGATATAACAATGTTTAATTGAGGTCCAGTTGGTGATTCGGGGCTTTCAAGTATGGTTTTGAGATGATGCATGGTTGCTGATACATCCTCCTCAGTAAATGATTTCTTTCTTTGCTTGAATGAGGAAGACTCAGATGTAGTAGATTCACTGGTCCTTTTTCGTTTGGTGAGAACAGAAGAGATATGTAGCTGATCCTCCATATGTTCATCAGTGTCATCTTTGTTCTTATCAGCACCATTGTCCTTATCATCGTCATCTTTGTTATCACCATCATCACCATCATTACCATCATCCATATTGACATCATGCTCATCCTCCTCCATGTTCATCCATTGCCAGCGAGCCAAATCAATGCTTACTGACTCCCCCTCAATCCTTGCTGCCTCATCAGCAGTCCATTCCTTGATTCTAAGATTATACATTCTGAGTTCATCAGGATGAAACTCAGGGAAATGAATTTCCTCAAACTCATATTCATCATCTTCAGTATCCATCTCAATCCAAGAAAGTTCAGCAACTTCAGCAGCTTCAAGTTCTGGCTTTTCAGGGATAGAGAGAAGGCCATAGGAACCACTCAATACTGATATGCGAGAATCATTATTTTTGATGAACTCAGTATTATCAGCTATTATTTTCTCCCCCTGTTCATCAAAAAGATATGCGGTATATTCTTTGATCCAGCGGTAAAGTTTCTTGTTATCAATGCGAAGAGCAGCAACTTCAGCTTTAGTAGCTTGATGATGTACGGTCATAGAAGAAATAACTTTATCATTTACTGTAATGTATTTGAGAACAGAAGCTGCCATTTCCTTTTGTTGAGTAGAAAGTGCAGAGATTGATTCATCGTGAGTAGTGAGATTTATCCTTGTTGTTGTCATGAGTTCAGATTGGGCTTTGGAAAGAGTCTCCAGTGACTGAGAAAAGGATAGGCCAGCATTAGTCATGAGTTTTACCTTGTTGCTGATCTCATTGCTCCAGGCAAGGATTGGATCATAGACAGATGCCAGAGCTTTGACAGCAGATGTAAGTTCAGCAACTTGGCCTTTGAGTGCTTCTCTTTCTTCAGAAAGAAGCTTGATGTGTTGCTGAGAAGAAGCAAGATAGTCCAGTAGCAGCTTCTCAGAAGAGGAAGGAGTGGATGATGAAGCATGGTCATCGGCTTTGGGAGGTGGAGGTGGATGTGGTATCTGTTGTTGAGGAGATGGTGGTGTAGATTGTTTTTGTGGAGATAATGGTGGGGTAGGGAGTGTTTTAGATTGTGCTCCCTGATCCCCTGTGTCCATAGCAGTATCAGCAAGAGGATCAGTATCAGCTACTGAATTATCACTGGAGATAGACATGGCGTCTAATTCCTGGATTGGTGAACTGATAATAGTAGCTGATGGAGCAGCGATAGGTTCAGGAATAGGTGGAGTGGGTGTGAAGGATGTTGGTTCAGTGTTAATTGGGGTAGGTTCAGGTTCAGTGATAAGAGTTGTATGTTGATCTCGCCCAAACGGTCGGTTCAGGAATCGCTTCCTGTCGTTGCGGACTTTTCGTCGGGGCATACGATCGAGTGGGAGGTTTTAAATTTATAATAGTCGGGGGGATCCAAAACCTTCCGAACTACTTACTATTATTAGGTATGAATACCCGATACTAGTATGTGGTAAGGATGATCCAGGGTCGTTCCTCACGACGGTAGAATTGAAACAGAGCTAGTTCTGATAACTTAGTAATTAAGCTAGGGTTTTGATAGATTGATAGGTAATTGTTTTTGGGTTTTTATTTATTTAACTAAAGTGCAGGGAAATAAATACTAAACTACGGATAGGGTAAGCAGATAGATAGAGTTGTGACTGTTGAAGTTTCAATATTCAGGTTTTGGGATGATGATCATTATAAAAGGTGATTGGAGACTTGCCTTAAATATAATCAACAGAGGTTCGGTGTAAACACTAGCACCCTACGATTTAAAGCGGAAACCCTAAGTCGTATGTCACTGAGTACTAGGCTATCATGATTCTGATCAGATCAGGCTGCTCAACCCTCAACACTGTCCGATGAGGACAAGTGACCCTTCTTGGGATTAACCCTGGGTGCATGAATAAGGTAACAGACCGATATCTAATTTCGGACCGTTCTTAACACCTAGTTCTAATTGATTTTATTAAGGTTTGTACTAATTGCTTGCTATTATATGTTAAACTATCAGTTATGTTGGATAAGGGGGTTTAAGCATCTTACACTACAGCTGAATGTTCGCTTTCTTTTCCAAATCCCTTAAACTTAGTTGAGGAGCACAAATACTTCTGTCAAGGTGTAGACCCTCCTTTGCGATCAAACGTTCATCCCTAGGTTCGTTTCACGGTGTATACTACATTTTTCAGTAGTTCCACAGCTTTAATATATACCTAGACCATGTTCAGGAAGGGTGACTTCCAGGTATCCACGGTGTCATATGCCTACGACCGGTCCGTAGCTTCCACGCATTTGTACTCCACCAGAGGTGTTTCCAGCGCTATACTAAGTACTGGGCCGTTTTATGGCATGTCCACAGCTTCATACAGAAACACAGATAACTATGCTTATGTAGTATTAGGGTTAGCTAAGTCCTATCCTAAGGGCAATAGTCACATGAAAGCTTGGAAAGGGTGTATATGGTGGTTTAGATCTACCGCTTGAGAAGTTTAACCCGATACATAACATAGCAATTTCCAATCACATATTTGATTAAAGATTAATTTAACATCATCCCTACTCCTAAATATTTACATTTCAACAATCACAATATTACATTACTCAATAAACATGGCAACAAATAAAGCACATACCATAATATCATGCATAGATAATTCAGACATAATAACAGTATGAAGGAATAGATAATTGCAATCCTTGAATACCAGCTTGAACAGCAATACTCCTTTATTACAACGATTATCTCTCCCCTAATCTACTAGCTACCCACTAATTTCTCCTCTAACTCCTAAGAGTAGTGCTAGAGAGAGAAACTAGTAAGAGAAACTAACTAAGAAATAAAATTACAAGAGAAGTGTGTGTGAAAGAGTAAGAATGAATTGTGTTGTGAATGGTGAGAAATGAGGAGGTGAAGGCCTCTATTTATAGGCTTACAAATTACAAATTTACACTCAACACCCTCGCACCCGATTTTACACTGAAATACACCCTCGAGCTATGAAATTCGACACCGTAAAGGGGGTATAACACCCTGAATAGGGCGTATTCGGTAGCATATAGGGCGTATTCGGTAGCAAATAGGGCGTATCCGGCACCGTAGAGGGGGTATACCACCCTAAAAGAGGGGTATACGGCCCCAATAAGAAGGGTATACGGCCCCTAAGGGGGGTATACAGCCCTTATGGGGTGGTGTAGCCCTGGTCGTTGCCTTGTGCACTGGATCGTAAGTCTTGCGTGCTGGATCGTAATTCGTTTGGCTATAACTTCTTCGTTCTAGCTCCGTTTTCAGCGTTCTTTATATCCACGAGATCGTAATTACCTGAGGATCATAATGAGATAATCTAAGTATAATTTCAAGGTATTATGCTTTAAAAGTGCTCGTAGAACGTGAACGTATCGTTTGTGCTCTATTTTGTACGTTATTTGGCCATTTTACTTTATTTTTGAAGCAACGCCTTATTTTTAGCCCTAATGATGAATTATGGTGAAAAAGTATTGATATTGAATGTTTTCATCCATTTCGGGGCTAAAAAGGTGGGAATTATGTACGCAAAAACGTGACTTTTTACGTCCAATCAAATATCCCACACTTAGACATTGCTTGTCCTCAAGCAATACTTCAACTATCCTCACTTAAAAAGATGTTTTAAAGTCCGATTTTTGCGAATTAAAATATTTCTCAGAACAACCATTCTTCATATGGGTAACCTATTTCAGAAAATTGAGATAAATAAGATAATTGTTCCAGAAATAAGAAATGGATATCTTTGGGCATGCTTCTGATTCTCGTGATCTTTGGCATACACATGACTTAGGCAATCTCACCAGGTGGTCACTCAATTCACTCAAAAGTGTATCGGGTTTCCTATCATTCTAAACAAACTAAATCGCTCAAAAGCCAGTCATGCAGCATTCATCGTCATAGGCTTGATCGAGAATCAAATCTCCACCACTTAGGTGAGGACGGCGCTAATTATCCCAAGACATTCATCGGGTTGTAGTGTGAAGTGAGGGTTAAGGGTATGGATAGTGGGCATTTTTAGGTTTAAAGGGTTATGCTTATCTTAGAACTTTTAAACATAAGAAAAGTTTTATTTAGATACGCTTTTTAATGAAAACGGAAACGGATAACGGTAAGGAGGAAAAGATAGCTATTTTGACTTCTATCTTTTTGAAAACATACGGAATATATTTTTCAGAGATCGGAGTTTTCGAGAGATTTGAAGCACTTAGCTTTATTTCTATTTTTGGCTTAGAATTTGTTTGCCAAGGAATTTCTAAGGGATTTTTATTTTTTTCTTTCTTACTTCCTTTTGAGATCCTTTCTTCTTTCATTTTTCAATCTTTTGACATTTCGAATTTTACTTGGTGTCAATTTTTCACACCTTTAGACTTTCTCGATCTTTTTGAGATTTTGATAATGGAAACGCACACGAGATATTTTAAGTAAAAGATGAATTTTATGATTTTTGGAGTGAAAGCAAAAAGAATACCTATATAACATTTTTCAAAAATTTAAAAATTCCAAGATAATATTTCGGTGGGTATGGAGGTGGATGGGGTTTTAATAAAGGGTTTTCAAGAAATGAAAAGGTTAAGGCTCAACAGGGTTTACTAGGCGGATCATCGACACTAAAAATGAGTATCGGCAGGGTTAGGCTTGAAGAGATATGAGAAAAATGGGTTTATTTCCTAGGGAATGTCAAGGTCATCTAATTACACCTATACCGCGTACGGTACTCACCAATATGGTCTCGAAATGCATACCAGGAGCAAGTTCTAATTCAGAAATGCATGCATCGGCACACACAACAAATGAATAGTGAAGCATTTAAAATGAACGCTTTATAGGCTCAAGATACCTCACTGCAATAAATATGGGTTGTATGTGCTTAGTCATGCGTTGCCCCTAAGATTATCATTTCTTAATTTGAGAAATTCCTACCTTATTTACACTACTTTCCAAAATAACTTACTCATATTCAAAATAGCTCCTCTTAAAAATATTAAAATTCAAAGAAAAAGCAGAGCTAACTGAATGAGTAGCTATCTACTGTCGAAGTTTAGTTCATGCTTTTCTTTGTTTTACGCACAAATTTTGAAAAATTTTGATCAAATTTTAAAGTGAGGAACATTTTCTGAGTTGCTATTTGGACACAAAAATCTATCTATGGTATTCTATACCGTTATCCCACACTTAGAGGAACATTGTCCCTAATGTTCTCTTTAGTGGAGATTTTACCGGAAGTAAAATCCCACACTTAGAGTTTAAACATATAAGAAAATGTTTCTCAAGTGTTTGTTTTGGGCTGGAATCCCACACTTAGTGATAAGCTTAGGATATGGTATAGATTACTTTTATTAATTAACAGTATTACGTAAAGCAAAAAGATAAAAACAGAGAAAGGATGAAGAAACTCCCCAGATAGCTAAAGCTGAAGATCTGAATATGTGCCAAGAAGAAGAAAAGTCTTTGTTTTGCGGCAACTCCATGAGGATTATTCATCTTTAGGGGAATTTTCCTTTGATTAAGAACCTTGCTTCCATTTCAACCATCATTTGTGAATCAATCTCTTAAGTGTGAACACGTTGGATATACCTTTTTAACTCCATATTTTTGCAATGAAAAGGAGTCACTGTCTCAGAATGAAAAGATGTTTTCTATTACAAATCATTTTGTAAAACATATGTTTTTAAACGAGTTCGAGCATAATGCATAAAAGTAGTATGCAAGTACCTCAAATGCTCGAAACATATGAACTAACTTTTGAAAAGTGTTTCCTATTTTTCTGAGACACGTGATTTTGCAAAAATGAGTTGAAATATCTTGAAAATATTTTTGGGTATATCCAAGTGTGAAGGATATTCAGAGATTTTCTTCACTTATTCATTCACAATCATCCATACGTCTTATTGCACGGGTTGCCTCCCGAGAAGCGCTGATGTTATAGTCGAGAGCTCGACTTGGATAGATTGTAGAACATAAAGTGAAGTGATGGCGTCCTCCGGATACTGGCAGAGTGAAAGTCTCTCCTTGATCAACTAGAAATCATATACGTGTCTGAAAGCGTCATCTCTTCCCCTGCAAAGCAATGCTCAAAAGTGTTCCAATCTTAATGAACTGTAAGCTCCCTTTGTTGTCTTTCCAATATTCTCAAAGATTCTGTATCCATAGGCGTCAATCCCTGCTTGTTAGGCATTTGTACAAGTAGAATAAGAAAACGTGATCTAACAAACAAGTGATTATTCTCCAAATCAAAGATTCCCTGGTTTGCAAAAAAAAAAACTATCAAAGTGAGTACTTTGAAGATGAAACAAACCAGTGTATGACTTGGAGTCTAATCTCACACTAAAAGTGTTAGTTGCCTAAAACTTCACCATAGCAGATATGGAAATACTAGTATTATCAGTTGAATCAGGTAGCCAAGTATGTCCAAAGCACACATTTTCAAATGAGCATAATACACATATTGAAATACATATCATGATATCAGATTAAGCATTAGTATTTCATGTATGTTCACATAAATATATGTAAGTACCTCAAACGCTCGAAACATGCCAGTGGGTATGTAAGACGACTAAGGCTCCTAACTTCTAGTAAGTTTCCATGCGAGTAAAAGGGATACTAAGAACTTGAGATCTTAGATAATGGTGAAAATTGGATTTTGCAATAAAGTTCAAACAAGTGGGAGTAGGAAGTTTTAAGATTTGACAAAAATTTGACTTTTAATGAAGTAATTTTGCAAACCATCCCATTTGTTCATAAAAATAAAGAAAACTTGGAACACTCATTTTAGGGTTTCATCTTCTACTTATTGGGGTTAGATCTTAATATTACGACTACGACTATTACCAAAGCTATGTTAGACACGGGTTGCCTCCCGAGAAGCGCTTGTTTTTGTTCGAGTCTCTAGCTTGACTCTAGCATTATTTCTCAGGCAATCCTAGCGGCTTCCTTGCATCCATCGGTAGACACAAGTGGTAATATTGGTACATACCTAAAAGTTTAAAACATGTTAAGGCCAGGGTATGTCCAATATAAGGAGATAGTTCAAAGTGAGGGAATGGTTCTACCGGAGGTATAACAAATCTCTCAACTTCTATTACCTCCTTGTTTTGGATTGACAGAATAGGTTGGTCAAAGGAATCCTCACCACTCCGTGATGTGTAGGACATTATATGGTGGAGAGATGGTTTGTAGGGAAACCATGACGCAGAACCCACCTTGCTTCCTATGGTCTTTTGGTCGATGATAATGTTGTACTCTGGACATGGAGGTGGGACAGTGTCCGTTATTGTCTCCAATCTTGTAGCAACATTCTAATCGACAACTTGGGGGCTTGGGTCCTCTAAGGTATTGGAAAAGTCTATTAGATCAGGAAATGATTCATCCGAAGGGATCTGTGGGATGTTATCAACCACAAGTTGTTGTGGGATGTTTTCAACCACGTCGTTTTGAATTGGGATGAGATCACTTTTCAGAGTCGGTGTGCATTCCTCCGGTCCTATTGAAGCTGGGTCTTCTGTGTAATTCTCCACCTCCGGGCTCTCTATTTCTATCTCTTCGTCTACCTCATCATACTCGTCACTCCGGCCGGAAGTTTCAAGTTGCATTGGTTCGGAAAGTTCCTCTAGCATGAACTCTTCGTCGGTCTCGGACGTAGATAGGTTGAGAATGGGTGGAAGTAGGGATTTAGAAGATTGGGTATGTGAAGGGTTTGAAGGAATTTTGCAACCAAACTCATGATAATGAAAGTCTGTGTCAAATGAAGTAGATGTGGTGTGTAGGTGTCTCTCATCTTCCTGCAGCCTATGGTCAGTTGTAACTTGATCCCTAATTTCCTTACTTCTTACTTGGACTAGTGTTTGTATTTCAGACAGCTTATCAGTACATCTTCTAAGCATGTCTTCTTGTTCTTTCATTAATTGTTCAAGTGGGTTGTAAGAAGGTAAAAGAGAAGCATTACTGCTAAGATAAGCGGTGGGCATATCTCTCAAGTGATAACTCTCATGCGGTTGTGGCTCATGTACAGGATAAGATGAGTGTGGGTAGACGTCAAAAGATTCAGGATAGTAATATTGATATTGATGTTGTTGGGGTCTATAGGCATCAGATTGTGAATCTAAGTATCCTATACCTAACATCGTATGTTTCTGATATTCTCCGTCTAAGTGGGCACCACCACACAGCCTACATCTATTTTGAAGTGAATGAACAAGACTATCAAGTTGATCTATTATACGTTGTTGAGTTCCCATTGCCCAAGTTTTTAGGAAAGACAGCATAAGAAGAAGGTTTCAGAATTAAAGTTGTAGTATGGAGGGAAGTTATTCTAAGCTACACTAATTTAATCTAACTACGCTAATCTACGGGCAGAAAGTAACTTCGGATAGGGATGGTGAATCCCAGTCCAAAAGGATCGCTTAAAAATTAATCTATCTAAACAGGCTCCGAATCGTACTACCGTCCCCGGCAGCGGCGCCAAAAACCTGATCGCGCCCGAACGGTCGGTTCAGGAATCGCTTCCTGTCGTTGCGGACTTTCCGTCGGGGCGTACGATCGAGTGGGTGGTTTTAAATTTATAATAGTCGAGGGGAGCCAAAACCTTCCGAACTACTTACTATTATTAGGTACGAATACCCGATACTAGTATGTGGTAAGGATGATCCAGGGTCGTTCCTCACGACGGTAGAATTGAAACAGAGCTAGTTCTGATAACTTAGTAATTAAGCTAGGGTTTTGATAGATTGATAGGTAATTGTTTTTGGGTTTTTATTTATTTAACTAAAGTGCAGGGAAATAAATACTAAACTACGGATAGGGTAAGCAGATAGATAGAGTTGTGACTGTTGAAGTTTCAATATTCAAGTTTTAGGATGATGATCATTATAAAAGGTGATTGGAGACTTGCCTTAAATATAATCAACAGAGGTTCGGTGTAAACACTAGCACCCTACGATTTAAAGCGGAAACCCTAAGTCGTATGTCACTGAGTACTAGGCTATCATGATTCTGATCAGATCAGACTGCTCAACCCTCAACACTGTCCGATGAGGACAAGTGACCCTTCTTGGGATTAACCCTGGGTGCATGAATAAGGTAACAGACCGATATCTAATTTCTGACCGTTCTTAACACCTAGTTCTAATTGATTTTATTAAGGTTTGTACTAATTGCTTGCTATTATATGTTAAACTATCAGTTATGTTGGATAAGGGGGTTTAAGCATCTTACACTACAGCTGAATGTTCGCTTTCTTTTCCAAATCCCTTAAACTTAGTTGAGGAGCACACATACTTCTGTCAAGGTGTAGACCCTCCTTTGCGATCAAACGTTCATCCCTAGGTTCGTTTCACGGTGTATACTACGTTTTTCAGTAGTTCCACGGCTTTAATATATACCTAGACCATGTTCAGGAAGGGTGACTTCCAGGTATCCACGGTGTCATATGCCTACGACCGGTCCGTAGCTTCCACGCATTTGTACTCCACCAGAGGTGTTTCCAGCGCTATACTAAGTACTGGGCCGTTTTATGGCATGTCCACAGCTTCATACAGAAACACAGATAACTATGCTTATGTAGTATTAGGGTTAGCTAAGTCCTATCCTAAGGACAATAGTCACGTGAAAGCTTGGAAAGGGTGTATATGGTGGTTTAGATCTACCGCTTGAGAAGTTCAACCCGATACATAACATAGCAATTTCCAATCACATATTTGATTAAAGATTAATTTAGCATCATCCCTACTCCTAAATATTTACATTTCAACAATCATAATATTACACTACTCAATAAACATGGCAACAAATAAAGCACATACCATAATATCATGCATAGATAATTCAGACATAATAACAGTATGAAGGAATAGATATCACCGGATAATAGAGCAGCGTAACAGAGAGAAAATAATTGCAATCCTTGAATACCAGCTTGAACAGCAATACTCCTTTATTACAACGATTATCTCTCCCCTAATCTACTAGCTACCCACTAATTTCTCCTCTAACTCCTAAGAGTAGTGCTAGAGAGAGAAACTAGTGAGAGAAACTAACTAAGAAATAAAATTACAAGAGAAGTGTGTGTGAAAGAGTAAGAATGAATTGTGTTGTGAATGGTGAGAAATGAGGAGGTGAAGGCCTCTATTTATAGGCTTACAAATTACAAATTTACACTCAACACCCTCGCACCCGATTTTACACTGAAATACACCTCGAGCTATGAAATTCGACACCGTAAAGGGGGTATAACACCCTGAATAGGGCGTATTCGGTAGCAAATATGGTGTATCCGGCACCGTAGAGGGGGTATACCACCCCTAGAAGGGGGTATACCACCCCAAAAGAGGGGTATACGGCCCCAATAAGGGGAGGTATATGGCCCCTAAGGGGGGGTATACGGCCCTTATGGGGTGGTGTAGCCCTGTTCGTTGCCTTGTGCTCCGTTTTCAGCGTTCTTTATATCCACGAGATCGTAATTACCCGAAGATCATAATGAGATAATCTAAGTATAATTTCAAGGTATTATGCTTCTAAAGTTGTAACAACCGCAAAATTAGGGTCAATTTAAAATTTTCCTAATTACGTGCTTATTACTTGTATTTAATATAAAATAGGATTAAATACGATGATTACTTACTATATATATATATATATAGGTGATATATATATATACACGTATACGATTCGTTGAAATCGTATGAAAATACAAAGGTACGAAATACGGACGTTGGTAAAGCAGTTATTAAATAATGTGGAATTATTTAATTACGCAAATTACTACTTGTTTGTCCCTTACTTAGATCTAGCACGAACCGAGTCAATCCAATCGATGGCGGAAACAACGATTAGATTATTAACTAAACACACGAACAATCAATACGCAATGAATATCAAACGAACGTAATATTATTGATTATAGTCGATCAGATTACAGAGAATTTCGACAAATAGCGTTTAGGGTTTCGTCAACCCTAAAACAGAAAACACAAATCGTATTTATACAAAAACTGGCATCTGCGACGTAGCACGCTACGTCGCAGGCCCAAGCCCATGCGACGTCTGCTACGTCGCAGGCCCAATACCTGACGTCGCACCTGCGACGTAGTGCGCTACGTCGCAGGAGTCAGGAATCCAAAACTAAATACGAACTACGAGCTAGACCAACTGACAGACACTAAACATGTACTAACAAACTCCCCCGTGTCTTCAGCTTGGTCTTCAAAAATCTTCATTAAACCCAGCCCGCAGGAAACTGGCCGTCGGCATGAATTCCATTAGCTACGCAAACAGTAACAACATTGTAGAACTGCTGTGCTAATCGTCTGTTGAATTCATTCTTCTGACCAACTCGAATCCGATTATCATAGAGTTTTCTTAAATCTTTCTCATGAAAATTAATTAAACTCATCGGATCGTATAGCCTAAACGTTGCTTGCTTCAAATTCCATATACCTCCAACTTCTGGCCACGGTTCAGAATCTGGAACGAAAGTAATAACCGCTTCACCAGTCTGCGGATCAAGTTCCCATTTCACAAGTCTTCTCAGAAAATAATAAGGAACTGATTCCAGAGGTATCTCAGTCAAACATTTAGCCGGTGAATAGTGAACTTTAACCAAAGGCTTCCTGGTGACTGGATCAATCTTTTTCTTCCACGTATACCGAGTTCCCAACGTCGGCTTCAATTTCGAATAAGTCTTCGATAGTACTTCCCGACGTAGACATCTTTGAATGAACTCAGCATAGTCATTCTCGAAAGGATTAATCAACTTAAGCTGAGCTAATCGATTAATCTCTCCTTTTGGCAATGTGCTCAATCTATCAAAACGCATTCTAAAATACTGAACTCCATCTTCTCTCTTGATCATAAACAAATTCCTTTGACACTTCCAGCTTTTAATTACACCGGTATAATTCCGACTAACCCGGTACACTTGACATTTCACTGGAATAGGAACTGGATTTCGTCCCTTAGGCCACCATTTCTTGTTTCTCTCTCTCTTTTCTTCAGCAGTTAGTTTCTTTGCTGCTGAGTCCGGTGCCTGTGTCTCTGAAACTGGAGTTGCAGCAGAACTAGATTCTCCATGTCGCGCTTTATCAGGACTCTCGTCTTCACTTGAATCAGATTCAATAATTGGTGCATCATCATAAGTTTCCCCAGATTGTGCATCATCATACGTTTCATCTGCATCCAACTGTTCTTCTTCAATCGAGACATCCTCGTTCATCTTAAAAACATTTTCTGTCTCTTCCTCAGAGCCAACTCCACTAGCCATCCTTTGAATAAACGATAAGTCCGCAAATGAATAGTCAACAGCCAGTGGTCTCGGTTGCCCTGGAATATCATCAACAGAAAAATAATCCAAAAGAGAAATATTTTCATTAATATTTTCAATTACAGGGTTGGGATTTACAGACTCAGGTTGACTTGACTCTAAAGTGGGTATCCCAGACCCATACTCCCCCGAGGCAAGTAACCTGCCTTCCAAAATGTTAACCCTATTTTTCGTTTCCTCAAGCTCTTTAGATTGAACCTCGATCAAAGCAGCTTGTTCAGCAATCTTCTCATCCTGAGCCTCCAGCTTTTGTTTCATCTTCTGCATATCTTCCATGATCTTTTGCATGAAAGCTGGAGTCGGTTGAATCTCAAAAGTATCCTGCTGCTGTTGATTGACCGGAACGCGTGTAGATGAAGAGCGACGAACACGACGAGGCGGTTGATAAGTCTCATCAGCAGGATCATCACCATCACGTGTACGCTTTCCCGTATCTCGTGGAGGCACATACTTGCGTCCTTGTCTGATCCGACGCTGAATACGCAGATATCTGAATGAATCTGAAAGCCTGATACGTTCCATTTCAGATGGATGTGGAACAGTACCATCAGAATGCTCAGGCGTCAGACCCCCATCCTGAGGACCTGCAGTGGCCGGTTCTTCAGAATCAGAACTCTCAACCGTATCATGCGATGCTGGATTGTCCGAATCCACATGCCCGAACTGCTCAATATTTTCCAGAAGAGCATCCACGTTCTCCCCCGCAGCTTGAGCAGGAATGTTCTCCCCCGCAGCTTGAACTGGAATGTTCACAAACGGTTGCTGCGGTTGCTGAGGTGCTAGAACATCCATATACTGAGGATCTGGGGGCGGTACATAATTCTCATCAATAATAGCACCGAATAAAGGAACATCCGTTGCTGCCGCAACCCCTTTCTCAAAACTTGCACAAATAGTGAAAATCCGACTCATCATCGGTGAAATCTTTAATAGCTGATCGGGATCACCCTGTGCCTGAAGATCTGGATGATGACGATTAATGTGCAACTGAACAAAACGTGGATATAAAATCCATTTCTGATCCCCAGCGTTCGCATTATCAACCATAGCCTTGAAAATAAATCCTGAGAAGTTGAACGGCTTGTTGTATACCAACGCTAACATAGCAGAAGCCAGACTTCGGCTCATACCATCCGTTCCACCTTTCCTATTCCCCAAACAAACGATAATCACGTGCATCAGATATCTCCAAACACGCGTGAGATTCGCTTTCCTGTACTGATCGGAGGGAATTCCTGGATATCCTATTCGTTGCATAGCTCCAGTAAAAAAAAATGATCAAAACCGATAGGCATATCCGGCTGATCGTTGAGCTGGAAAAGTTCCCGAATGCTCTGTTCTGTAATAGTGATCTCCGTACCCAGAACAGTAGAGACCAATCGTCGAACGTCGTTTTCAGTAACGACAGTTGCGTTCCTCCAAAATGGGTTGATCAGATTTCCAAAAACCGCCGTGGTATCGGAAATGACGTGAGATACCCTAGAACGTCTCAAAAATGCAATCATCTGACGATACGGTGCAGCTTTGTCAGAAGTGTCAACCAGAAAAGCAGTCGTATTGTGACGAGCTTCAAAAGTCAAAGCCATATCTGCAAAAACAGAAACATATTGCAACTCGAAAAGGGTTAGCAAAAAATTTGACATTTTTGGAAAAAAAAACCTTTTTCAAAATCCCTGGAAATAGCGACGTAGCACCGTACGTCGCATGAACACTGAGCGACGTAGAACTGTACGTCGCCTAAAATCAAAATAAATTGAAAAGCGACGTAAGCCCGTACGTCGCATAAAAATCGAGCGACGTAAAGGGGGACGTCGCATTTTGCAATTTATTGTGAATTTAATCACATTAATTAAAATAGCGACGTAGAGTGCTACGTCGCATCGGACGTCGCATAAAAGGCGACGTAGGGAAGGGCGACGTAGGAATTAATTAATTGCTAATTAGTGCGACGTAGGCGACTACGTCGCATCGTACGTCGCACTGACGAACATTCATCCCCAACCCAGAAAACCTAATTGTCAAATTTAGGGGTTTTCAAAATTGATCACACAATAAGGTGCGCCCTACGATGGTGATGGCAAAAACATAAGTTATAACCATTTTAACATCCAATTGACCATCGAATTCAAACCAAAACCAAAACCCTATTTACCCGTAACACATATATAGCGATTAAACATATAATACACGGTGAAAACAAGTAAATATGGTACCTAAGTGTGCGGAATAACGAGTATATGAAAACTACGTGAGTGAATCGGAACGAAAACAGCTACAAATCACGAAAAAAGTCGAAGAATTGCTACGTCGCAAATCGCCGGTTGGTACGTCGCAGGCTACGTCGCTCTTGAATAGTGAATACTGTGACGAGTTACGTCGCAGTGGATACTATTTAAAGTCTAACCCTATGTGCGACGTAGGCTGGGACGTCGCAGGCGACGTAGAGCCGAACGTCGCAGGCGACGTAGAGCCGGACGTCGCATAAAACAGTTGTGATCCATATTTGAATTTTTCAAACCGTTTACTCGTTATTTTTAGCAAATAAAATCAAATAACTCGTGACTTGGGAAAATAACATAGAATAAAATAAAATAAGATAAAATAACTAAACTATAAAATCTTTTTGGTATTTTCTTTAATTTTACAAAAAATAGAAATAACTAACACTCTATTTTTGGTGACGGAGTTGTTTTGTCTGCTTAGGGATCATATCGGAATAACATGCCTTTATTAGGAATAGTAAGTGTTATTTCGATCATCAGTATATTTGTCCACTTTAAATTTACTTGGCACATTTAAAACACCTTTTATAAAAATTATTTCAAGACAATTATTGGTATTGTTTGTCCACCTAAACATGTTACATCCGTATTTGTGAGCTAACCTTTATTGTTAGAATGAATATTAATTTTGTGAAACCTATTATAGGATATACTGATAAACTTCAGTAAAACAAACACTGCATATTCACACAAGGTAGAGATTACAAGACCAAGTTTATCTCGGTTTTCTCGTAACATACACTTGATATTTATATTTAGGCATACATCAAACCGACTATGAAGATACTAGTGGCCCCAGATCTGTACAAAGTACAACAGAGGGTCCCTTAGTATGAACATAACAAGTTTGAGACTATTTGCGTAACTAATGGATTCAGGTCTGTACGTGAGTACAACAATAGTCACCATTAGTTAGGCGAATAACCATATTATTACTATATGCCCATTTTACATTTACATAATTATGACAGTGTATGTTAGTACTTCCATTTATCAATTAAGACTTATGCCATACATCAGATAACATTTTTCACAAAGTAATAGACAAGTTTTATCATTACTTCTTACTCACTCACAAACCGGTGTGTAGCATGCCTACCAATACATCGTATGATGAAGATAATTTAGATAAAAACTGTTTTAAGTGTGTCAGATAAACCTACTGACACATCCAAGATAAACCTTAAAATTCCATTTTGTGCATGTCACCCGATGTACTATCATATCCCAAGTTGTTTACAGACACAACCTCAACGTCTATTTTAAAATTGTAGCAACCTTGCGTTTTCTTTAATACTAAAGAGCATAAAGAGTGGCTGTTGCGATGTTTTTTTTTTTTTTTTTTTTTTTTTTTTTTTTTTTTTTTAATTGAATTTAAAAATCTAAAAAAAATCCAAGTCACAAATCATTTCTTTGACTGAAAGAACCTTAAACCTATTAGATTGACCAGTTCAATGAAACGTGATCGCAAAAAGGCTTTTGTGAAAAGGTCCGCACACTGCTTAAGGGTCTCTATATGTACAACATCTATAAGGTGTTTCTCAAAGCAATCCCGTATAAAGTGGAACCTAAGTTCAATATGTTTGGTCTTAGAGTGCTGTACGGGATTGTGAGTTATGGATATAGCAGCTGTATTATCAATATAAATAGGAGTCATAGAGAGATTGAACCCGTAATCACGCAGCTGATGCTGAATCCAGAGAACCTGAGAACAGCAACTTGCAGCAGCAACATACTCGGCTTCAGCTGTGGAAATAGCAACCGCAGTCTGCTTTTTGCACTGCCAAGAAACTAAGCGCGATCCAAGAAACTGACATCCTCCAGTAGTTGACTTCATATCTATCTTGCAGCCACCAAGATCCGAATCCGAATAGGCAGTTAACTCGAAGTTTTTCTCGTTTGAATACCATAGACCCAGAGATGGCCTAAAAGCGAGATATCCAAAAATGCGTTTTACTGCCTTCATATGAGACACCTTCGGATTTGCTTGAAATCGTGAGCAGAGAGAAACAGCAAACACGATATCTGGTCTTGAGGCAGTCAGGTACATGAGAGAGCCTATCATTGATCGATAGTCTTTCTCCTTGCAGTCTTCATCGTCCTCATTAGGTCCAAGATTGTGTCTTGCTTCAATTGGAGTGCCATAGTGTTTACAGTTGAGCAATTCATACCGTTTTAACATGTCAATGACATATTTTGACTGATGGATATAAATTCCATTGTCAGATTGCTCAACCTGTAGTCCCAGAAAGAACGTGAGTTCCCCCATAGCACTCATTTCAAACTCAGATTTCATCAATCTTTCAAAATCCTTGCACAACTGATCATTAGTTGATCCAAAGATTATGTCGTCCACATAGACCTGTACAAGTAACAAATCCGCTCCTTCCTTTTTGATGAAAAGCGTGCTATCAATCTGTCCTCTATCAAAACCATTCTTCAGTAAGTACGTGGCAAGTCGCTCATACCAAAGTCGAGGAGATTGATGAAGACCATACAAAGCTTTCTTCAGTTTGCAAACATGATTAGGATGCTTTGGGTCTTCAAAACCGGGAGGCTGACACACATAGATCACTGCGTCAACATCTCCATATAGAAAAGCACACTTCACGTCAAGTTGATACACTCGGAATCCTTTGAAAGAAGCATAAGCTAGAAAGATCCGAATTGATTCCAAACGAGCAACTGGAGCGAAAACTTCATCATAGTCAATACCCTCTAGTTGACTATATCCTTGAACTACCAGACGGGCTTTGTTTCGAATAACAGCCCCACGATCATCCATTTTGTTACGGAAAACCCAACGAGTACCCGTCAAGTGAGCACCCTTGGGTAGAGGAACAATTTCCCAAACATTCATCTTGTTTATTTGCTGTAGTTCCTCCTGCATAGCCTCGACCCAAGATGGATCCTTTAAGGCTTGATCAACCTTTTTAGGTTCAATTTGAGACAAATGACATGAATCAATATGAGCTATAAGTCCCAAAAGCTGCTGAGCTGAAGTCTGCTTTGTTTGCTGTCGTGTTTGAACAGATGCATGAGGATCACCAATGATATCATCAATGGGGTGATCCTTATGTATACGTGTTGCTGGTATGGCACCTGGCACAAGATCCACACCCAAATTGTTCAAATCTCCCTCAGTTTCAGGAGTAGCAGCAGACTCAGGAATGACTATCTCTTCCTCTTCTCCTTCATCTTCATGAGAAAATAAGTGAGAGTAGTTCATTGTTTCTTCCACTTCATCTTCTTCTTGAGGTTCCTCTAAAGGAGGCATATTTGGATCATATGGAAGCTCCTTTGTATAGTTGTAAACTGTTTTAGAAGGAGCTGCCGAAGATGGTGGAGTAGGAGATGGTGTTGATGGTGGTGATTTGGTAGTTGTTTTCGGTTGTGTGGGTGTTGGTGAAGGAGTAGGTGTAGGTTGTGGAGGTGTAGGATTAGTCGGTGGAGGTGCGGGTGTTGCATTAGGAGATGGGTCGGATGGTTTATTAGTAACGGGTGTATCTTGAGAAATATCAAGCTCATGCAGTATAGAAACCAACTCTTCCGTTTCATCTTCTTCCGGAATGTTGAAAGAGTTGAAGAGGTTTCCATAATTGAAAAACCAATCCGGACCCGTTCCTTGAGGAGGTTCCGTATACCTTAAACACTTCACTTCAAAATGCTCTTCGATCTGATTCGTTGATTTGTTGAAGACTCTTTTGTTCGGAGAGTTGACTGCATATCCAAGAAAAATCCCTTCAACAGCTTTATCACCAAACTTAGAGACCTTATCTTTTGTAATCATGATCAGGCATGGACACCCAAATGGTTCTAGGAACTGTAGATTTGGCTTACGGTTATTAAAAAGTTCATAGCACGTTTTGTTCCTTTTCTTAACCGTGAGTACTCTATTGAGAACATAACAGGCAGTATTAACTGCCTCAGCCCAGAATATGATTGGTAACTTGGAGTCAGCTAACATAGTCCGAGCTGTCTCGATAATTGTCCTATTCTTCCTTTCTGCGACTCCATTCTGTTGCGGAGTCCTCGGAGCACTAAATTGATGCTCAATACCTCTTGTAGCACAAAACAATTCGAGAGTTGAGTTCTTGAACTCAGTTCCATTGTCACTCCGTATCCTTTTCACCTTCAAGTTGCTCAGATTTGCCAACTTGTCCAACAAATACACCAGTATCTCAGGAGTTTCCCCTTTCGTGGTCAAAAAGTAAACCCACGAAAACCTTGAGTAGTCATCAGTAACTACCAAGCAGTAAGACCGACCACCAATGCTCTTTGTAGAAACTGGACCGAAAAGATCCATATGCAGCAATTCCAATGGAGCATTTATGGAATTCACCTGCTTAGACTTATGGGACTTCTTACGTAACTTTCCTTTTTGGCAGGAGATACAGTCATCCTTTAGAGCAAATGACTGTTTTGGAACTCCTAGCACTAGGTCATTTTTAGTCAAGAAATTCATTTTTCGGAAATGAATGTGTCCCATTCGTCTGTGCCAAAGCAGTGAATCCTTTTCAGAAGCCTTAGACAAGAGACACGTATACTCGTTTGATGTCTCAACAGTTCTCATATTCAAAATGTAGGTGTCATCCTTTCTTGGCGCTCTCAGTAACACCCATTCTTCCGGAATGACATACCCAGGCTTCAGTATCACACACTCAGTCTTTGTGAACACAGTTGTATAATCCTTATCACAGACCTGTGAAACACTTAGCAAGTTGTGCGTAAGCTGTTCCACGTAGTTCACATTTTCAAAACTAACATTGCCGTTAGTTAAGGTTCCTCTTCCAGAAATAGTTCCCCCAGAATCTCCAGCAAAGGCAACATAACCTCCTGCATGTGGTTTAATATCCACAAGAAGAGATACATCGCCCGTCATATGTCGCGAGCAGCCGCTATCCAAATACCATTCGCTATCTTTAACGCGTTCTGACTGCTGCAACACACAAACAAAGGAGATTAGTGAGAAACGGTGACCCAAGCCTTTACAGACTTAGGTCGACCGTGGTCATCAACAATAATCACGTCAGATAGAATTTTATCTTTAAACAAATTAGAATTTTTATCTGATGTGTTATTGTTGACGACTGAAGAGTCAACATCAGACTCTTTACGTTTCCAAACTTTTGAAGATTCGGAAATGGTAATAGAAGTAATGTTGGGCTTTTGAATTGGCAAAGATTTTTGCTCAACATTACTTGGTTTCGAAACAGGCTTGGGAGAGGTAGAGTAACGCCTAGGTGGAGATTTAGAAAAAGAGTTTTTATAAACAGATGTCCTAGGCATCTCTCTCCCATATCGCTGATTTGACAGCTTTGGACAATCACGGATTAAATGTCCTTGTTTCTTGCAGTAGAAACAAGAACGAGTCTCAACAAACGGTTGAGGCTGAGGTATTACCACAGGAGGTGGAGAAACATTTCTAGAGCATGAACATTGAGTACACGTCTTAGAAAATGTTTGTCTTGGTTGAGAGGTTGAAGTTGATGGTTTATCATACGAAACATTTTCATTTACTGATTTTCTTTGCAAAATCTTTACAGGTGACTGTAAAGTTTGTTGTTTCGAATTTAAAACCTTAGCTTTTCCCTTATTTGGTTGAACCTTAATTTCCGGTTCAACCTTTGAAATCACTTTTTCAGGTTTAAATGCAACCTTCTTAACCTCCGGATACTCCTGATCCGTAATATCCTCAATCTCAACTATCTCCACAACACTAACAGGAGATTCATTTTTTACTTCAACATTCTCCTTAACACTAACCGGAGATTCATGCACAGACTTAACAAACTTTGGCAAGGGGTACTCTGGCCGCATGGTTTTCTCCTTTGCCGATTTGTTATGGTTGGTCTCTCTAGCATCTTTAGCTTTTAAACCATAGAGCTTGGACCAGTCAACTGGAATCTCTTCAATGCCTTCCTTAACAGGCAGGGGACAACAAGTAGTAGGAGGAGGAACTGAGTTGTATCCCAATCCCTCATTCTTCTTCCCTTTAGTACCATGCTTGCTAAGGATTTCATTGAAGACAACTGTTGAGGAATTTGAACCTAAGATTTTACTCTTATAATTCTCATACTCAGCTTTTAAATCTTTAAGTTCTTTATTTAAAAGTTCAATTTCAACAAGATAGCTTTTAATGGCATCTTCTTGACTAAAAACCTTAGATTTATATTTCTGAGTATCAAACCGATGAGCCTCAAGATGATTTTCATAAAGTTTCTCATTAGCTTTTAAAAAATTATTTGAGTCGGTTAATTTTTCATTCTTTTTCCTCAATTCAGCTGTCTCTGTCTGATATGCCTTTAAAGATTCAGTTAACTTTATGCATGAAATACAATTTAACGGTTCATCATGTACCTCATTCATAATGTGAGCCATCAGACACTGTTGGTAATGCTGGGAGACAGGCGTCCAATCTTGACTTGTAGGCTCAAAAGCAATCAGGGCATTATCAGCAATCCCTCTCTTGGTAACTTCAGTTTCTTTGGCCTTTGGAGGAGTAGACGGTGTTGTAAATCCCGATGCTGGCATTTTGGGTTTCTCGCACTCCCTGGCGAAGTGACCCAAATTTTGACAATTGTAACATCGGACCTTACTCTTGTCAAATCCAAAGCCAGTCTTTCCATCACCCTCCAAGCTTTTACGCCCGGTCCTCTGCAAAAACTTCTGAATCCTGCGGGTGATCATTGCCACATTCCAAGTCAAATCCATTTCCTCCAGATCGTCTTCATCAAGCTGAGCATAGTCCTCCTTAGTCAACTCCAAAGTTAGATTCGGTTGAGTAACCAAATCCTTGTAAGAGCTTAAGAAAGCTGTGTAGATGGCAGCTTGCTCCTGAATAGCAGGTGAGACTTGAACCTTTTGTTGATTTGAAGAAGGTCCAGTCATAAAAACCGAATGAATCCCATCAGAAGAAGAAGAAATCGATGAAGCATTTGTATTTGATACAAAGGCAACTCCAGATCCATAAGTCTTTCCAGAGTTGATCTGAACACCATACACACTAGGATTCTGACCAGCAGAACCAGACCTAGTTTCTTTCTTCTTGATCTCCATCGCGTAAGCTTGAAGATCCCCTATCAACGCATCCAAAGACATGTTTGCAAGTTCTTCATTTTCCTTTAAAAATTGAACTTTAATATCCCAAGAACTCGGCAACACATCCAGCAGCTTCTTATTTACTTCAATTGAAGGAAAAGTATAACCCCCTTCAAACAACTCACCAACTAACCGTGAGTACCTAGTAAATAAAGAAGTCGTGTCTTCATCAGGAAGGATGTCAAAGATATCGTACTGTTTCTTAATCAGTTCGAGCTTTGCTTCCTTGTACTTATCATTCCCTCCACAACGAGTTTCAATAGCCTTCCACAAATCAAAGGCTGTTTCATGAGTTCGGAAAAGCCATAGCACATCCTTGGTTAAGCACATTTTAATCATTGAAAAAGATTTTCTTTCAGTATCAAAATCTTTCTTCTCCTCAGGAGACATGGCTTTATAGGGCTTAGCAGGACGAATACCTCGGTATTCTCCGTCAGCTAATGGAGCTACATAACGCTCACGTAATGGTCCCCATAATTCTGGACAATGGAAATCAATATATTGCTCAACTCGGTCTCTCCAGTACACGTAATCCATGTCCGCAGTAAAAAGTGGAGGTTTATTACTTGAACCTATGTCATTGCTTTGTTTAATCATCTCCCTAAGTCCTCTAATATCCTCTTTATCAGCTGCCATTGTAAATAGTTAATCGAAAAATCAAACTTCTGATCTTAGCGACGTAGAGGGGTACGTCGCACAAAGAATATGCGACGTAGATGGGTACGTCGCAAAAAGGATATGCGACGTAGATGGGTACGTCGCAAAAAACAAATGATTCAATTAAGAATCAGAAAGTGCGACGTAGAGTGGTACGTCGCAGAATCAGGCTACGTCGCAACGCAGCGTCGCAGAAGACTAATTAAAGTCAAAATAGCGACGTAGGGAGGTACGTCGCAACGGTACGTCGCACGAACTAATTAAAGTTCAAAAACACTACGTCGCACGCGACGTCGCAGCTTACGTCGCTTTGCTACGTCGCAAAACGTGCTGAGCAGCGGCCAAAAACCCTAAAAACGAATTTTTAACCCTAAAACCAAAACCACGAATGTCGAACGACTGAAACCTTCAAGAATCCCAATAATACTGATCGAAAACCTGTAAAAACACAAAACAAACGTAATAAACACGAAAACTCACGAATATCACGTCTTTTTAAAACCCAAACTCGATCCGAATCGCCAAAAACGAGCCTCACTGCTCTGATACCAGTTGTTTGTCCCTTACTTAGATCTAGCACGAACCGAGTCAATCCAATCGATGGCGGAAACAACGATTAGATTATTAACTAAACACACGAACAATCAATACGCAATGAATATCAAACGAACGTAATATTATTGATTATAGTCGATCAGATTACAGAGAATTTCGACAAATAGCGTTTAGGGTTTCGTCAACCCTAAAACAGAAAACACAAATCGTATTTATACAAAAACTGGCATCTGCGACGTAGCACGCTACGTCGCAGGCCCAAGCCCATGCGACGTCTGCTACGTCGCAGGCCCAATACCTGACGTCGCACCTGCGACGTAGTGCGCTACGTCGCAGGAGTCAGGAATCCAAAACTAAATACGAACTACGAGCTAGACCAACTGACAGACACTAAACATGTACTAACACTACTTTATATTATGGTTATAATATAACGAACGCGCACGTTTTATTTAAAACATTACCGATCTCTACGAAAACGCGACCAACCGACAAAAACAAAACAAAGTTATATTTTATAACTTAAAAACTATTAGTTAGATAAAATACTCCGACTAAATTATCGAATAATATCTCGTATTTTAAAACGTATAAATAATCGCGTATAAAATGATTTTAACGTTTAAACGACCGGGGAAACGAACACCGCACGGAGCGCGACACGGGGAACAAGTTTGGGGCGACCCACACTTTGGTGGGCCACCCCCACCAACCGGCCAAGCATAGGGGACAACACCCCGATGCCCTTTTTCTTTTGTTTGAAAAATAAGCAAACCAAACTCACACTCTATCTTTACCCCTCCTCTCTCTCTCTCTCACGGTTTCTCTCTCTCTCTCTCTAAACCGTCACCCAAAACACCCTAAAAACACCATTAAAACACCTCAAAAGGCTAGGCTCGTTTGGAGAAAGGTGATCACGAGAACGAGAGCTACGACTCCATCTTTTCGGTTTCTCGATCTGACGACTTGTAAGTTTTGGAAGTATACACCAATACTCGAATACATATAAGATTACACTTATTTAAAACGCGAGATCCCACTCGCGCACATACACGAGATTACACTCGAACACCTATGAGATTTCACTCATACACTCTAGGGTTACACCCACTCGGATTTACATTCACTTGAACGTTACACGTTACAATACAAACGTACTTGACAACTATACGATTACAACAACTGCATAATAATAATAGATGAGAATATTATTACACTCCGATACCAACGGGCCGTACAACTTTGCTACAAACTACAACTTACAAACAAATACAAACGTACAAACAACAAATGGACATTAACTAGTTTGGGAACAACTAGCATGGATACCTTACAAGTATTCCATTTACTTACTAAACCTCATGCGTGTTAGGACGCTAAAGGTTGCTAGTCAGGATACTATACCGCTTACTTTCTGCAACGTTTACTAAGACTCAGGTGAGTCTCATAGCCCCTATTTTACTGTTTTTCACTCAGGGGTGAGATGCATTACTTGTTTTACATGAACACACATATTTACTTGCTGGCATGATTTACGTACCTTACTGATTTACGGATACGCCAATTGCATGAGTTTCGTTTAATCCAATGAAGGCCTCCTAATCATAGTTGTTAGTTATGGGATAAGCGCGAGTTTTAGTATATGGATCCATATGGGACTGACAATCCCCGCCCGGGGTAGCACGCACTACCACGAACCGTTACTGTAGAAACGGGCGTTTCTTACTCGTTTCATATGAATGTTTTTGGATTAACATTCACGGGGGCACAATATTTACTGTACGTTAAGCTTCAACTATGGTGGCTCATGGCAAGGGTATCAAACGATTAGCATGACCTGCAATCACCACTTACTTACTGGCCGGCTGATGTTTTACAAATACAACTGTTACTTGTGTGTTCAAACTATTTACTTACAAACCTGTGAGATTCACCAACCTTTTGGTTGACCGTTTTAGTAATGCATTCTCAGGTACGCAGCTTCAGATGGATGCCCAACAGGATATGCTTATTAGCTCGAGTCGCATGCATTTACAAGCTTGGAGATTTTCATACATTACTTTTGTACTAGTTGTTATGTAATAGAATCTCTAGGAAACTTACTCGAACTCGAGCTTGTATTTTGAATTACTTATGTACTAATGTAATAACTTTTCGAACGTCTCATATAGAGTCGTTCACTGTATCCTTTGTGCTTGTGATTATTGATTAGTAACACCCAAAAACTCGCTTCCGCAAACCATTAAATTTGGGGGTGTTATAAAAGTGCTCGTAGAATGTGAACGTATCGTTTGTGCTCTATTTTGTACGTTATTTGGCCGTTTTACTTGATTTTTGAAGCAACGCCTTATTTTTAGCCCTAATGATGAATTGTGGTGAAAAAGTATTTATATTGAATGTTTTCATCCATTTCGGGGCTAAAAAGATGAGAATTATGTACGCAAAAACGTGACTTTTTACGTCCAATCATATGTGTAGGTTCAGTGGCAGCAGCAGCAGTAATAATTGGTAGATGTGGTGGTGGAGATTTTTCATCATCAGATGAAGAGGTGTCCATTGGTAGGGTTTCCTCGTCATCATCAGCTTGTGTTTGAGCTGGTGGATCATTGGAAACAGTGATGTCAACCTGTATCTCTCCATGTGACAGTGAAGAGACATTGTCGGTTGGTGCAGTGAAAGATGAGAGATGGCACGGGTCTGTAGCCAGTGTTGTGACATCAACATTGAGTGTGTTATCACCCGCTGATGTCACTAGCCCTTTGTCTAAAGTGTCATCCTTTCGGGAGGATGACAAGTGGCTGATGGGTTGACTCGATAAGTGGGTGTGGGATGCACCCAAATCACTACTAACAATGGGTTGAGCCATTGTAGCTATCTGTAGGTTACCCTTTGTTAAGTCACTGGACTTTCGGGAGTCTAGTGATATAGCTGTGGTTGAGGGTTGAACAAGAGTGCCCGTAGGGACTGAACGTTCAGTTTCCGCTTCACTCTTGGCGTCCGTAGACGTCTTCTTTTTGCTACATCCCTGATCCGTTAATGTCAGATACCCTAGTTTGGACTTCCTTTTAGGAGCGGTGGTTGATTTCTTGACTGGTATTTTGACCACACTAGTCACTATGGGTGTGGTCAGTGACGTGGTCGATGTAGGGGCAGGAGCGGACGGTTGTACAGATTGTAATGGCTGGGGTGCAAGTACTCCCTTGGTTTTCATGAAATCAGGGAGAGACACAGTCGCTGGTTTAGAAAATATTTGAGTTCTTACCAGGGTTAGCTCAAAACCTTTGAAAGATACTCTATCATATGCTTCAAACTGATCTTTAAAGATCAGTGATAGAAAGCTAGGATAGGGCACATATTTTGCCCTGGTAGGCTCAGTGACGCGGTTAACCAGCTCATTGAAGATCACACTTGCATAGTCAACTTTTAGAGAGTTGACTAGTGACCAGCTGATTTGTGCCTCAAGAGTGCTGAATTGATCATAGCTTCCTGTTTTTGTGCCCAGACATTGAATAAAGTTTGAAAACAGGGCATTCCACACACCATCCATTTTAGATTTGTGTACATTATGATTACCACTGCTGTCAACGGAGTATTTGCAGTCAATCCCAGTGAGATTGATTATGCCTCCCTTGGCATCATCCCCATCAGGCAGCGGTACATAAGCATTATGTACAGGTAATTGCAAAACGGTACGGATGGTGGCGGCAGTGATTATTATCTTTTGACCTCCATTATCTATAAAACCCTGAAGTTGTGAAGTACTAGAGACAACAGAGTGAGTACAGGTAAACCAGAACTCACTGAGCCATTCTGGGTTCATTTCCCCAGGAGATAATGTGAGAGTAGGGAGAATAAAGTGCGTATTCAAAAAGTTTATTATCTTCGCATACTCGGTTTTTGTACAAGTTATATTTCCCAAATAATTTGATTTAGGGACAGTGATGACAAGATCATCACTCACTGCAGATGCTTTTAGAGCCTTAATATCTGCAGTGGGTGAATAAGAATTGAGAAAGAATTTTGATCTTGCCATTTTAATTAAAGGATTTTGATTTGCAGGTTTTAGGGTTTTGAAGATGAAAGGTTTTCAATTTTTAAGAACACAAAAATCAAGTGTGCGTAAAAAGTGAGAGTGAGATAAAATCACTGGTTTTATAGTAAACGCAACTTGATGATTTTGTGGTTAAAAATCAAGAGTCGTGGACGATGGCAGTGGTTGGTGGTAGAGATATAGGGGTGATGATGGTGGAGAGTGGTGGTATTAATGGTGATGGGAGAGGTGCGCCGGAAAAATGCACTAACGTAAAAAAGATAATGTCAGGAATGCGACTTTTTCGGTGTACCAAAAAATATTTATTTTTGAAATCCGTCAAATTAAATACTAGAAGTATTAAACATAATGAATGTTTATCGATTTATATTCCACCATTAAATGATATCTCAGGGAGTGAAAGTCCCTAAGAATACCTAACCAAATACTTGGTTTACCACCGAAAGGAAATATAAATATCATAACGTGACAACTGCAGTGGTTTATCTAGCTGAACCTTTATTTTCCTGATTTAATCACAACTTAGAATACTGATTAAATCATTTAGACTTAGGTTCAGTTTTAATAAGGACCATTATTTGTCAAATTTTGATAGATATATTTTTTATTAAAAAAAATTGAATATATCTTATGTCCAAGGTAAGATGAATATTATGTTTCTAATGGTATAACTTACTAATCAAGCCACAACTTATAATACTGACCAGATCAGCTAATTATATCATAGAAAAATGATATTAATCAGACTTATAGACATAAGAGATATTCAAGTAACTTTACGAGTTAAAATAGAAGATGAACATAGCTAACTAATTACTGAACTTGCTGATTGTATCAGTGAAAGTCAGTTGATCAGTGAATATATCCTTCTAATGTTATAAACCGTAAAGTTAGTTTATTCAAAGCAATTTGTAAAAGATAAAGCAAAAATAAATAAATAAATTTAAAGAATCTATTTATTTATTTAAGTTTAACTGGTGATCCCAGCCAGAAGTAGGTTCATAGTGGTTAAGCCTTGGTTTTGGCTTCCACTGATTTGCATAAATCGTATCTTAATGCTCACTGATGATTTGATATTTTGAAATAGGTAGAGCTGAGCATTCAGATGACAAGTGCTGTCTTTCACCACATTTATAACACTTTTTGTTTAAATAACTGGCCTTTTTGACTTTTCTTGTTTTAAGTTGCTGATCTGACACAGTCAAACAACTTCTCTTGCTGATTTTTACTTCCTGCATCTTTGACTTAAGATCACTGATAGAAGTTTTCTCAGTGACTGATACAGTGTCAGTGAAGTTTCTGATAATTACTTGATTATCAGAGATGGTTTTGATGAGATGTGAAGTTACTGATGATTTGACAGTTTCCAAAATATTTATCTCATCACTACCTTCTGTCATATCAGAATCATCAGTGACCAATTTTCTTTTAGTGAAATAGTTTGGTCTTGGCTCACTGAAGACTGATATCGGTTCAAAAACAGCTTCTGAAAAATTACCCTTGGGTTCAAAGACCGGATCAACTTTCGTTGAGTCAGCGAGTGATGCAGCATAGCCAAAATCTCCTCCCAAAATAGCTTTAGCTTGTTTTGGAATTTGATTATTAACACACTGATTTACATTGTTATTAGAATTACACCAAAATTCCATGACCTTTTTAAGTTGTAGAAATTGTGTTTCAAATTTTACTTTCTCCTGAACACATACTTGATTAACATAAGTTTGTGCATCAAGATCTAGCTTTAACCTTTTAAGTTTTGACACATTTTCACTTTGATCAGTTAGTTTGGTTTTTAAGTCACTGATCTCATTTCTCTGTCTTTTCTGAATGTCATGAGCATTTGATAAGTCAACTATCAGAGACTCAAAAACATTCTCTTTTTCAGAAACTGAGGATGATTTGAAACAATGTACCTTGTAAAGAGTTTCAGGATCCCATTCAGAGGCTGAACATTTAAGAGTGACTTCTTTGATATCTTCAAGAAATTCAGTGTCATCAGCCATCACACAGTACTCCTTATCTAAACAAATCATTGCTTCTTCTTCATCAGATGATGAGGAGTCAGAGTCGCTGAATGAACCCTCTTCAGCAACGAAACCTCTACCCTTCTTTTTCCCAGTTTTAGACATTGCCTTCAACTTCTTGTATTTTGCCTTGTACTTGTTGTACTTGTCAATTCTGAAGTCTGGCACTGGTTCAGGAACTTGGTTGACTGACTTTGATCTACAATCAGCTGCAAAGTGACCAGGTTTACCACACTTGTAGCATTCACCTTTTGATTTGAAATTATCAGATGATGGAGCACCAATGAATCTTTTTGATCTGGTGTTCCTTCTGAAATTTGCAACCGTCATTGCCATGTCTCTTTCCAGCTTTTCTAGACCCTCATCATATTCATACTCCGATTGTTCTTCAGCTCCTTCACCTTCTTCACCAGCTATCAACGACTTTGAGCTTTGCTTAGAAACTTTTGATTTATGTCTCTGATCAATTTCTTCAAGCTCAGCTACAAGGGCATTCGATACTTTTTGACTTCCAAGTGTTGCACGAATGTGCTCACTTTGATCAGCTTGCTTTTCCGACTGCTCCCAGTTGAGCAAAATACCATAGACTTGAGTAAGATTAAGATTTGTATAATCATTCCTCTGTCTCGTACAGGTAGCAATTGTTCCCCAAACTTTTCTTGCCAATAATTCCAAGAACTTTTCAACAACAAATCGCTGCTCCTTTCCTATACCAGCCTTCTCCATTTTGTTCATCAGCGATTGATATCTGGTATAAGTAGAAGATAGTGATTCGTTGGGTTCCATTGCGAACAGTTCATACTAGCGAGTGAGATTTACTTCCCAACAACGAATAATATCAGGAGTTCCAATATATATATTCCTAAGGGTATCCCACATATCTTTTGCAGTTTTGCAAAGCCTGATTGATTCAAACACTTCATCGGGACGTGACATGCCAATGTAGTTTTTAGCTTGTTTATCTAATCTAACCAATCGTCTATCCCCATCCGTCCACTGTTCCTCTCTCTTAGGCATAACCATTTCTGGTATGGCAGGAGTGGTAGCAGTAGCTACAACAGCAGGAATAATAGTGGTTGGAATATGGGGACCATTGGTGTGACACCCCCAAATTTAATGATTTGCGGAAGCTTGATTTGGGTGTCACTAATCAATATACAAAGCACAAGATATAATGAACGACCACTATATGCGTCGTTTTAAACTTGTATAGATAAAGTAAATGTTTACATCAAAATATAGTTACATTAGCTCAAATCCTGATATTGAGAGATTACAAAGCATAATTACTTTTACAAAATATAATAATGCAATCAAATCTCTAGTTGTATGAATGCTGACTCGAGCTAATAGTTCCTGCTTGTGCAGCCAACCTACTGCTGGGTACCTGTGATAAATACTAAAATGGGTCAGCGAAAACGCTGGTGAGCTCACAGGTTTGTATGTCAATTGTATAGTTGTCAGAACCGCAAGATTTATATTGAATTTAAAATGCAATTAAGCAAAATAAAAGTTATACTGTCCATGAGCACATAGTCTGAGCTTAACTTGATTTGTCAGGCCCACTTAAGGAAACCTAACTTGAAATGCCTCCTACGAGTGCCTAATCAACACTCGTCTTCCCAAATGCTAATACATCCGTTTGACCGGTTAGTGCGTGCTAACCCGGATGAGGATTGTCAATCCCATATGATATCATATACTAACATTCACGCTATAAAATACTAGAGACTATGCTTATGGAGGACTTTAAATTGATTAGCTTGAAACTCATGTAGTATTTGAAGTTTGGCACTTGCGTTCTACTTGTAAAACAAAATCGAATAGTAATATCACACCCCTAGTTGTAAAGCAGTGAAAATGGGGCTATGAAACTCACCTGAGTCTTGAAGTGTTTAATTTAATAAACTTGAAGTTTTTAGCGGTGAATTGAAGTCCAAAGGCTTGAAACCTGAATGTGTCCACGACACTTGAATTGTTATTAATTGTGCCGGTAACTCGAAAGACTACCATTTAAATTGTTTGTTTAACTTAATGTCCAAATTACCCCGATTTGGTTGATTGTATTGTTACAAGTTACTACGACTTGTTTGATTGAATTGACACAAGTTACAACGACTTGTTTGAATAAATTATCTAAGTTACTATGACTTAGTTGATTCAATTGTGTATTTGAAAATGTGTACGGCCCGTTGGTGATTTAGTTGAAATAATAATAATTCTAAAATGTTGACTTTGCTACAGTACTGCTACAGTACTGCTACAGTAAATTTGACTTCAAAATTTTGAGGTTTGAAGATTCTGTGTTGTGCGACGTAGGGTGCTACGTCGCAGATCCGGACTGCGACGTTGGGCATAACGTCGCTATGTGCGACTTTCGCAATTTAATGCGACGTTGTACGTGACGTCGCTATAGGCGACGTAGTTGATTTCTGCGACGTAAGGGTCTGCCGAATAGTTTCTACCGAAGGTTAAGGTTTATGCCGAAGGTTATAGTTTCTGCCGAAGGTTATAGTTTCTGTCGAAGGTTATAGTTTCTGCCGAAGGTTATAGTTTCTGCCGAAGGTTATAGTTTCTGCCGAAAATGGGTGTATTTCTGGAAGTAGCTAAAGAAGAACTTTTTGTTCAAGACGAAAATACCAAACTTTTCCAAGTGGTCTCACACGTTTATTTAACCTACAACTCGAGTTATGGTTGTTTTCGTGCGACGTTTTTTTTTCTGGCCAGGAAGTGGTATGTACATAAGTGTTTTAAAAACGAGTTTTAACCAAAGATTTGGACATTTCTTTGTTAAGTAAGCAACTAAACATGTTAATAAGTAGTAACCAAGTAAATCTAGCAAAGGAAAAGAGATCCTTACAGCGAGATCAAAGATCTAGAGTCGAAAACGTGATGAGGAGGTGACTAGCTTCGTTTCCTTGCTTGGAGCTTCAAAAACCGATGGTGGATGAGGGAGATGAGTGTGGTGGCTTGTGGTGGATGATGGTGGTGGTCTTGGACTGATTAAAATCGCAGGGGGAGGGAGGGAGAGAGATTGGAGAGAGTTGGATGGAGTGAGTAGATCATCAAAGGAAAAAGGGGGAAAAGGTATGGGAGGGAAGATTTCAGAAGAAATCTCATGGGTCCCACCCCCACTTGGTGTTTAAATTGTTTCCCCAAAGTTACGTTAAATAATTATTTTAAATATTAATTGGTATATTTTAAAATACGAATTATTACGTTATATTTTATTTAAATATTTTACTAATCATTTTATATTTGAACTATAAAAAGGTAAGTTAATTTGTTTGCGCGTTCTACATTTTAACTGGTGTAACTTTCTGATTGTACGATACGAATGAATACGAAATATTATAATAATAATATTTTTGACATAAAAGCGTTATTTAATAAAATTGGTCACCAACGTCCGTATTTATTGTATCGAAATTCATTTGATTTGAAACTCGTACGGTTTAAATAAACCGCATAATTGTAGATATATATTCAACAATATATAATATAATTGATACATTAATTAGCCTAACACAGAACTAATTACATGTATTAAAACTTGATTAGGCACTAAATTCTAGTCCTAAATTGACGGATGTCACATTCTCCCCCTGTTAGAAGAATTTCGTCCCAAAATTTATGTTGAAGTGGTGTTTGACGTCGAATCAGTGAAGAGTTGAGGATACTTGCGTCGCATTTGGTCCTCCCGTTCCCAGGTAAATTCCGGACCGCGCCGCGAATTCCACCTAACCTTGACAATAGGAATACGACTTTGTTTAAGTTGTTTGACCTCACGGTCCATGATTTCAGCTGGTTCCTCAACAAAGTGAAGTTTCTCGTCAACTCGAATTTCATCGAGTGGAATGATAAGTGTCTCATCAGACAGACACTTCTTCAGATTTGAAACATGAAAAGTGGGATGCACGCTGCTGAGTTCAGCTGGCAGCTGCAATCGGTAAGCCACTGGACCAATCCTTTCGAGGATCTCGAATGGTCCAATGTATCTGGGATTCAACTTCCCTCGTTTGCCAAATCGGATGACGCCTTTCCAAGGCGATACTTTGAGTAGATCTCGATCTCCAACCTGGAACTCGAGTGGCTTGCGTCTCACGTCAGCATAACTTTTCTGACGATCACGCGCGGCTTTGAGTTTGTTTTGAATTTCTACGATTCTCTCGGTTGTCTCGTGTATGATTTCTGGACCTGTGAGTTGGCTATCCCCAACTTCAGTCCAACAGATAGGTGACCGGCACTTACGACCGTACAGTGCCTCGAAGGGTGCAGCTTTGATGCTGGTATGATAACTGTTGTTGTACGAGAACTCGCACAATGGTAGATGTTTTTCCCAGTTTACACCGAAGTCTACTACGCAGGCCCGTAGCATGTCTTCCAGTGTTTGAATGGTTCGTTCACTTTGGCCGTCGGTTTGAGGATGATATGCGGTACTCATATCAAGTCGAGTACCCAGAGATTTTGAAGTGATTGCCAAAATTGTGAAGTGAAACGACTATCTCTATCGGAGATAATTGAGATTGGAACACCGTGTTTGGTCACGATTTCCTTCAGATAAATGTTAGTGAGGCGTTCCATTTTGTCGGATTCCTTGATTGCCAGGAAGTGAGCAGACTTTGTGAGACGATCCACGATCACCCAAATGGAATCGCAACCGTTCGAGGATTTGGGTAGTTTGGTTATGAAGTCCATGGAAATTTGTTCCCATTTCCATTCAGGAAGACTGGGTTGTTGAAGTAAACCAGAAGGTTTCTGATATTCGATTTTGACTTTGGAGCAAGTAAGGCACTTGCTGACATAGGTGGCGATTTCAGCTTTCATGTTCGGCCACCAGTAGAAATCCTTGATACCGTGGTACATTTTATCGGACCCTGGATGAATAGAATATTTGGACTTGTGAGCTTCATCCATCACCAAGTCTCGTAGGTTTCCAAATTTAGGCAACCAGATTCGGTTTGAGAAATGCCTAATCCCATTAGGTTTGATTTCGAACTGTTTATCCGTGCCTCGCAAGGCTTCATCTTTGACATTTTCGGGCTTTAAGGCTTCGAGTTGAGCAGTGAGAATTTGAATGTTTAAATTGTTGTGAATGGTCATGCTGAGGGCTCGAACACGAAGAGGTTTCACTCGCTCTTTTCGACTGAGGGCGTCAGCAACAACATTTGCTTTGCCTGGATGATATTTGAGTTCGCAGTCGTAATCGGTAAGCAACTCGACCCATCGACGTTGCCTCATGTTGAGATCCTTCTGATCGAATATGTGTTGAAGGCTTTTATGATCGGTAAAGATTGTACATCTGGTACCGTAAAGGTAATGTCTCCAGATTTTGAGGGCAAAAACGACAGCTCCTAGCTCGAGGTCATGAGTGGTGTAATTCTTTTCGTGAATCTTGAGCTGTCGGGAAGCATAAGCTATGACTTTGTCTCGTTGCATGAGCACACAACCGAGACCTTGATGAGAAGCATCGCAGTATACAACGAAGTCATCGGTGCCTTCGGGTAATGAGAGGATTGGAGCACTGCAAAGCTTTTGTTTTAAGAGTTGGAATGCCGATTCTTGTTTATCAGTCCAGTCAAACTTTTTGTCTTTCTGGGTCAGAGTCGTGAGTGGTATGGCTATCTTGGAGAAATTTTCAATGAATCGTCGATAGTATCCGGCCAGTCCTAGAAACTGCCGTACCTCAGTCGGTGTGGTTGGCGATTGCCAATCTTTGATAGCTTCGATTTTTGATGGGTCAACGTGAATCCCCTGACTGTCAATCACGTGACCAAGGAATTGAACGGTTTTGATCCAGAACTCACACTTAGAGAACTTGGCATAGAGCTCCTCGTGTTTAAGTAGTTCAAGGATGGTTTTGAGGTGTTGCGCGTGTTCTTCTTTGTTTCGCGAATATATGAGGATGTCGTCGATGAAGACAATGACAAATTTGTCAAGATAAGGCTTGCACACCCGATTCATAAGATCCATGAATACAGCCGGTGCATTGGTTAGGCCGAATGGCATCACTTGGAATTCGTAATGCCCGTAACGGGTTCTGAAAGCGGTTTTTGGAATATCAGCATCGCGGACACGCAATTGGTGGTAACCGGATCGGAGATCAATCTTTGAATAACAACTCGACCCTTGAAGTTGGTCGAACAAATCATCGATTCGAGGAAGTGGATACCGGTTCTTGACAGTTAACTTGTTCAACTCTCGATAGTCGATACACATTCGAAAAGAACCATCTTTCTTTTTAACAAATAGGACCGGAGCTCCCCAAGGTGAAGAACTCGGCCTGATAAACCCTCGTTCCAGGAGTTCCTGTAATTGGGTGGACAGCTCCTGAAGCTCGGATGGAGCTAAACGGTATGGTGCTCGGGCCACAGGCGCAGCACCTGGTACAAGATCAATTGAGAACTCAACCTGTCTTGGTGGTGGTAGACCAGGCAGTTCCTCAGGAAAGACTTCTGGAAAGTCTCGAACAATTGGAACATCCTCAAGTCGTTTCTCCTCCGACTTTTTCTCCATGATGTGCGCGAGGATTGATGGATAACCCTTTCTCAGAAATTTCCGGGTTTTAAGACAAGAGATGATGTTAAGCCTCGTCCCACCGGTCTCCCCCTGTATGATCAGGGTTCTACCGACTGCGAGAGGTATGCGAACGATTTTATCGTAACAAAAGATTTCGGCGCGATGTTTGGATAACCAGTCCATGCCTACGATGACATCGAAACTTCCTATCTCAATAGGCATAAGATCTATGGAGAAGATTTCGTCGGCTAGATTTAAAGTGCAATTAGGTATCACACTATCGGTTTCTATCTGTTTGCCATTTGCTAACTCTACGGTGTACTTAACGTCTAAAGCAACAGGTGTAATGTCAAGTAGAGGGCAAAATTCATCGGAAATAAAACTCCTATCGGCACCAGTATCAAATAGTATGGAAGCAGTTAAATTGTTGAGGAGGAACATACCCGTGACCACATTCGGGTCCTGACGGGCGTCCCCTGAGTTGATCACGAAAGCGGTACTTTTGGCGTTGTTGTTGTTGCGGTGGTTGTTGTTGTTGTTGCCCTTATTCTTCAATTTTGGGCAAGAATCCCTGAAGTGTCCTGGGTTTCCACATTCATAGCAGGACTTAGGTTGTCGGGTATTTCTGTCAGAGGGGTTGTTGTTGGATTTGGGGGTTCGGCAATCCTTAGTCAAATGCCCGTACCTCCTGCAGTTGTTGCAAGGAGTACCGCACTGACCAAAATGGTGGTAGTTACACTTGGGACAATAAGGCCTGTCCCCGGTGTAGCTGCGGGTGGTTTCAGAGTTGGTGTTGTAGACTTGGATGGCGTTGTTTTTCTTGTTTGAGTTGTGGTGGTTTTCAGTGGATTTGCGTTTGTTGTTGTTGGAGGATGAGGTGTTGGAGGTCTCACGGCTGACAACTAGAGCCATGAGTTCGTGGGCCAATCGAATGGCACTCTCAGTGGTGGTTGGTTTGGATGAGGCGACGTTTCCCTGAATGTTCTCAGGAAGTCCACGAATGTATTTCTTGATGCCCTTACTTTCCGGTTCAACCAAGCCTGGGCATAGTAAAGCAAACTGCTGAAATTTTGTAGTATAATCAGCAACATCATTTCCCTGCACCGTCAGGTGCCAGAAATCTTCCTCCAGCCTATGCAATTCTTCTTCAGGACAGTATTTCTCTGTCAGTTTCTTCTTCAGTTCGGCCCAAGGAAGTCGGTTTGCAACCTCAAGGCCTACAGAGTTTGCGTGGGTTTTCCACCACGTGAGTGCACCTTCCTGAAAGGTGTAAGCAGCGAATTTGACTTTGTTGTTCTCAGTACAGTCGCAGAGACTGAAGACAGATTCCATACGCTCAACCCAACGGATCAAGCCAATGGCACCTTCCGTGCCCTTGAAGTATAGCGGTTTACAGCTAAGAAAGTCCTTATAGGAGCAGGGTTTGGGTGGTGGAGTATTGGTTGCGGTGTCCTCACTACCAGGTGGTGTTCGGGTAGCCAAGGCTTCGGTCACACTGCGGGCAATTATTCCCGCGATCTCAGCTTCGCTAAGGGTAATTTGACGACGTGGAGGCATGATGCTGAGTAAGAAAGAACAAGGAAATGAAATAAGATACTAGTCCGAGTATGATGAACTAGTGGTGTGTTTGTCATTTCGAGACAAAGCGTTAGAGAGAAAGAGGCCTATATTCATATAATATAATATAGCCTAAAGTTGTAATGAGGTCTACTTATGTAAATATATATGTATATCACATAATAACCTATTGAGTGTCTAGCACAGACGTGTTTTGAGTCCCGTTTCTCTCGAGGTCAGAGTCAACTAATGCATTCCTATTCAACATAACTCTTTCAGATTTCACATCATCTTTCTCTAATTGTACATAGTTGATCAGGCTATGTTAAATTAAAGTCGTATGATGTAATCCCTGAACTAGTCATAACTAATAAGGAATACTGCCTAACGGTCATAGTCTAGGCCCACTAAATGCAACCTAGTTCACTATAACCTTAGGCTCTGATACCAATCTGTGACACCCCCAAATTTAATGATTTGCGGAAGCTTGATTTGGGTGTCACTAATCAATATACAAAGCACAAGATATAATGAACGACCACTATATGCGTCGTTTTAAACTTGTATAGATAAAGTAAATGTTTACATCAAAATATAGTTACATTAGCTCAAATCCTGATATTAAGAGATTACAAAGCATAATTACTTTTACAAAATATAATAATGCAATCAAATCTCTAGTTGTATGAATGCTGACTCGAGCTAATAGTTCCTGCTTGTGCAGCCAACCTACTGCTGGGTACCTGTGATAAATACTAAAATGGGTCAGCGAAAACGCTGGTGAGCTCACAGGTTTGTATGTTAATTGTATAGTTGTCAGAACCGCAAGATTTATATTGAATTTAAAATGCAATTAAGCAAAATAAAAGTTATACTGTCCATGAGCACATAGTCTGAGCTTAACTTGATTTGTCAGGCCCACTTAAGGAAACCTAACTTGAAATGCCTCCTACGAGTGCCTAATCAACACTCGTCTTCCCAAATGCTAATACATCCGTTTGACCGGTTAGTGCGTGCTAACCCGGATGAGGATTGTCAATCCCATATGATATCATATACTAACATTCACGCTATAAAATACTAGAGACTATGCTTATGGAGGACTTTAAATTGATTAGCTTGAAACTCATGTAGTATTTGAAGTTTGGCACTTGCGTTCTACTTGTAAAACAAAATCGAATAGTAATATCACACCCCTAGTTGTAAAGCAGTGAAAATGGGGCTATGAAACTCACCTGAGTCTTGAAGTGTTTAATTTAATAAACTTGAAGTTTTTAGCGGTGAATTGAAGTCCAAAGGCTTGAAACCTGAATGTGTCCACGACACTTGAATTGTTATTAATTGTGCCGGTAACTCGAAAGACTACCATTTAAATTGTTTGTTTAACTTAATGTCCAAATTACCCCGATTTGGTTGATTGTATTGTTACAAGTTACTACGACTTGTTTGATTGAATTGACACAAGTTACAACGACTTGTTTGAATAAATTATCTAAGTTACTATGACTTAGTTGATTCAATTGTGTATTTGAAAATGTGTACGGCCCGTTGGTGATTTAGTTGAAATAATAATAATTCTAAAATGTTGACTTTGCTACAGTACTGCTACAGTACTGCTACAGTAAATTTAACTTCAAAATTTTGAGGTTTGAAGATTCTGTGTTGTGCGACGTAGGGTGCTACGTCGCAGATCCGGACTGCGACGTTGGGCATAACGTCGCTATGTGCGACTTTCGCAATTTAATGCGACGTTGTACGTGACGTCGCTATAGGCGACGTAGTTGATTTCTGCGACGTAAGGGTCTGCCGAATAGTTTCTACCGAAGGTTAAGGTTTATGCCGAAGGTTATAGTTTCTGCCGAAGGTTATAGTTTCTGTCGAAGGTTATAGTTTCTGCCGAAGGTTATAGTTTCTGCCGAAGGTTATAGTTTCTGCCGAAAATGGGTGTATTTCTGGAAGTAGCTAAAGAAGAACTTTTTGTTCAAGACGAAAATACCAAACTTTTCCAAGTGGTCTCACACGTTTATTTAACCTACAACTCGAGTTATGGTTGTTTTCGTGCGACGTTTTTTTTTCTGGCCAGGAAGTGGTATGTACATAAGTGTTTTAAAAACGAGTTTTAACCAAAGATTTGGACATTTCTTTGTTAAGTAAGCAACTAAACATGTTAATAAGTAGTAACCAAGTAAATCTAGCAAAGGAAAAGAGATCCTTACAGCGAGATCAAAGATCTAGAGTCGAAAACGTGATGAGGAGGTGACTAGCTTCGTTTCCTTGCTTGGAGCTTCAAAAACCGATGGTGGATGAGGGAGATGAGTGTGGTGGCTTGTGGTGGATGATGGTGGTGGTCTTGGACTGATTAAAATCGCAGGGGGAGGGAGGGAGAGAGATTGGAGAGAGTTGGATGGAGTGAGTAGATCATCAAAGGAAAAAGGGGGAAAAGGTATGGGAGGGAAGATTTCAGAAGAAATCTCATGGGTCCCACCCCCACTTGGTGTTTAAATTGTTTCCCCAAACTTACGTTAAATAATTATTTTAAATATTAATTGGTATATTTTAAAATACGAATTATTACGTTATATTTTATTTAAATATTTTACTAATCATTTTATATTTGAACTATAAAAAGGTAAGTTAATTTGTTTGCGCGTTCTACATTTTAACTGGTGTAACTTTCTGATTGTACGATACGAATGAATACGAAATATTATAATAATAATATTTTTGACATAAAAGCGTTATTTAATAAAATTGGTCACCAACGTCCGTATTTATTGTATCGAAATTCATTTGATTTGAAACTCGTACGGTTTAAATAAACCGCATAATTGTAGATATATATTCAACAATATATAATATAATTGATACATTAATTAGCCTAACACAGAACTAATTACATGTATTAAAACTTGATTAGGCACTAAATTCTAGTCCTAAATTGACGGATGTCACAATTGGTTATGATATTGCAAAGACGATCATCAATAAGATCAAGAAACATCATCATCCGGGACATCCAGGTTTCAATCCTAGAGGGATCAAACGCTGGAGGTTTTGTAGTAGAACCATTTCCCTTCTGATACTCGGAGTCAACACAGCTGTACTTTACTGATTCCATTGCAGATCTGGTTAATTGATTTAAACCAACTCTGCTCTGATACCAATTGATAGTCCCGAAATCACTATTGCTTAGTGATACGGAATCTCAATAAGTAAAGTTTAATTGTAGAAGGGGGGGTTGAATACTATTAAAAACTTTTTCTGATTTTATTCAAGTTACTTAATCAGTTTTTAATTGTTTTAAGACAAACAGAGTATGTAACAAATAGATATGATAGTATCAAAGTAGGATACGCAATAATAGCTAAACTGTGAATTTTATTGATCATAGAACTCACTGAGTATTGATTGCGGAATGAATTAACCAAAGCTAATTCAAATCAAGTACTCTTTAGCTAACTATTACAAACGAGATAAACAGTAGTGGACAAACACGCTAACTGCTTTTCTCGCTGAATGACAATACGTATTTAGACAAACTATATTCACTGACACACAAGTGAATAATACGTATGGACAACTAGCCTCTAAAGTACAATATGCTGAACTATATATACTACAAGAGTTCCTAGAATAACTCCTATAAAATAGGATCTTGGAATGACACATGTCGCTGCTTGATTGGCTTGATCTCTGATGAACTGACATTCTGCGGGTCCCAATTCTGTTACCGCAAATATCTCTCTACTTTAAGATCAATCACTTGCTGCCACGTTATCCTTCAGGCATTCTTCAAGTACGGGAAACTCTTGCTGATGTATATAAGTACAGTGCTTTTGTACTTGTAGTTTAAAGAAGCTTTATTGAATAGTCACTGAAGATGCAGTAACTCTCCTCACTCACTGCGAGCTAACATGCTCTTGTAGAATGACTTGAAATATTGTTCTTCAGTGACTAGCTGTTATTTGGGCAGTGACTTTTGCCTTTATTCTTTTGAAGATTCAACACTCTCGCTGCTTGTACCAGCGACACACAAAGTTGAGTTTTAATCTTCCTCAGCATGATAAATCCAGAAGTAGAATGAATAGCGATCGTCAATTGTTAATTTCAGCAACAGCAGCTTTGACATAGATCATTTCTTCATCGAGTTGTATATTATTGAGTTGGTCAGCGACCAGTGACTTGTCATGGTCAGCGACCAGTGACTCAACAGATTGATATGCCTAAATTTGAAGGACTAAAAATAGACCTAAAGATGTGATTGGTGGGTTTGAAAAATTGATTGGATGAGATTAGGAGAGAGAAAAAGTTCAACCAATTAGAAGATTAGACATACTTTTAGGTTTGTATAAGTAGGCTTGTTTAGCATTAGAGATGAGCAAAACAGTCTAAGACTGAAACTGGTCCTGAACCGGACTGGGACCGGTCCTAGAAAAACTGGACTTGGAAAAAGACTGGACTGGTCCTAGGACTGCCTGACAGTCCTAATTCAGTCCTAATTTTCAGTCAGAAGACTGGTTAAAAACTGGACTGAAATCAGTTTAAACTGGTTAAAGACTGAAACTGGTTTAAAACTGACAAAAAGACTGAAATGTATTATAAGCTATTTATGTTTATTTATTGTTTATTAACTTTTTTCTTTCCTTATAAAATTTAAATTTAGGTCAAATTGTATTTGATACATTTTTATTTCTTTATTTATAAACTTTTATTTATTTTCACATCAACAATTTCAATTATATACATTTTAATTTAATCATACTTCATATTTATTGATTTTTTCTATTGGTTTTAAAATTTTATTGTAACTATTGACAAAATTATCGACCATGAAAAAAAAGACTGGAAATGACTAAAACTGGACTGGGACTGGACTGAAATTCTAAAAAAAAACTGACAAAACTAGCAAAAAACTGAACTGAAACTGGACCAGTCCTAGAAAAGGCTGGTTTTTAATTTTCTGTCAAAAAACTGAACTTTTTTGAACCGACTGAAAACCAGTTTTATCCGGTCTTTGCTCATCTCTATTTAGCATTTTCGAATACCTAAATTACTCGCACCGACCTAACGTTTCCCGCTGTAACTGACAAGTATATAACGACACAACTGCTTAATTTCATTTTCTAACTTCAATTGCTGAAAATAGAGATGCAATTGCATTTCTCTAGGTTTTCCACTCCATCGCTAAATCAATCGCCGATGAAATTGAAATCACAGTATGTTCAGTTATCAATTTCACTCGAACTTCATTTCTGAGATTTCATGAGTTGACTATTAGATATTAACGATGACGATGTTTTTTTCCACAGGATTCCGTCTCTGAAGCTATCGTCACGTCAATGCAGCATTCGATTTCCGGTAACTATGTCACATTCATCGGAAAACGGGAATGCATTTGAAACGAACAATGAGAAGTAAGTTTATTTGATATATTTACTTAAAATTAGTAGATTGAAACAGTTAGAGGTATTATATTGCTGGTTTCGATTGAATTGAATTGATACTTGAATAGTTTGAGTATTTAGAGATTTTGTTTTGATGTTTGAGAAGTAAGTAATTTGAAGAGTTTTATTATACTTGCTGATTTTAAGTGATTGGAACGGTTAGAAATACTTGATATGTTTTCGTATTCGTTAACTAGTTTTAGGAGTGATATGTTGTTACCGAATATGTTGCATGTTGCTTATAAATGAACTGTTAGGAAGACACTTGATTAGATGATAATTATTTGTATTTAGTTCGGTACTGTACTCCTGTTAGACACTATGTTGTGATTCGTGAGGTCGTGAGGATATAAAATTCTAATGATACACATTGTCTTCACAACTTATTGCTGTGATTTCTTGTTTTCTAAACAGAAAATAAACAGTTGGTCTTTCAACTTTAACATTTAAAAAATATGTAAAATATACTACCTAAGTAAAGATTGGAACCAGTGGTCTGTAGACTTTAGAGTGATTTGGAAAAAAAACAACGATATGTTCTAGACTCTTTATACGCAGAAAAGCTGAGCATAAGTTGAGTAGAGAGTTTTATAGAGATGTGACAGACTTATGAGCAGTGTCATAAACATATATAAGAATTTCGACACCTATGAGCACAATATTCAGCCATTCCAGAAAATTTGATTTCCTGTTCTGCAGAATCTCTTGAAGAAAACGAATGTTGTGTTCCACAAACTTACACGGATAATTGTACCCTCTTATTTGATGAAGATTCAGTTTGAAGAATGCTGTGTTTTACTAATGAATGAATATTTGATTTTCCTTTTAATTTATAACTGGTCTCTGATTTGTTATGTTTCTTTTCCTTTCATAAAGACTTCCGAGGCTGAAGATGAAAAGTAGTTCTTCCCCTCCACCTTCCCCGTCTTCATTTTATGTAAGAATGTTTTCAACCTTTTCAGGTTTAACTTTCAGTTTAGCAGTCAATTATGCTAATTGCAGCATTTATCAATTTCATTTCAGGAGTGGAAATCGGTGAAGGACTTTTTTACGCTTCTAGATGATGAAGCTAAGGGTCTACTTGCAGCATCCCTCAGAAAGCAACTGATCAAAACCATAAACATGGTGGATGTGATAAGTTTTCTTCATATTGCAAGGTATTACCCAGAAATTATGACATTAATGAGTGAGCTTGGCCCATTGGTCCCTGTTTGCTGGTTTCTGCTGAGATTTGTTGTGTTAGCTCTTCTTCAAAAGGAGAAATGCAAGCAGAAACCAGAGAAAGAAAAATAAGAAATCAATAACCATTCTTCCACATTAAACCATAGTTCTAACATCTGAAGAGTATGAAGCATTTAAGACTTTTGTGACGACTGAAGTAACGGCATATATTGTGTAGAGAAGTATTGTCTTTAGTTTCAGATATCTTCATGGAATAAGACACTATTAATGTGCATAGCAACTCATTTTACAGATGTGGATACTTACCTTCTTATGTTTTAGATCTGTACATGTTCATATTGGAATGCATACATATTATCACTCTTTCATTTTAATATGCATGCCATACTTTCATTCTTTTGGAATTGATGCACCGACTTTCAATTACTTGTAATCTGAGGTTGTGCATTTGGACTTGGTATTTCGTTGAGGTCATTCTCCGGTAATTCTGTGTCTTAGGCAGTTTTTAGTCTGATTCTTTGGATTTCCGGTGTTGTGAAGGGGTATTTTTGTACTATCGTCTGGAATGCTTTCTGTTTCATTTATATTATAAAGTCTTGCATTGAATTTGGTTTTTTGTTGGGGTCATGGTCCCATACTTCTGCGTCTTTGGCTGTTTATGATCTGGTTCTTTTGGTTCTTGTTGTTGTCAAGAAGTAATTTTATAGTACATTCTTGAATGATTTATGTTTGTTTAATGGTACTGATCTGCACAATCAGTTATTTTCGTTTTGGCTTTTGTTTCTCTTTCATTCCCTGTGCCGTGACTTTCTGCAGAAGAGGGTGATGCTGAGGTCGACTTTGTTAAGTTTATAGTTAAATAGTTTTGTTTACTTTCAGGGTTTATCAATTTTTGATGGTCTGTTTTCTCTACTGCCATCTATCATGCTACCTGTATTTTTGTTAAGCTTGATCCGGTTATCTTCATTGTGATATATAAACTTTTATCGACACTATGCTCCAATCCATTTGGAATCAAACTTCTACACCAAAGTCATGCGCTTGTAATCTGTTTTGAGAAGTCATTTTATCTGAAATATAGCCAAAGACCAAGACATCGCTTTTTAGCTAAATAACCACTCCCGTCATATTTTCTGCAATAATGTTAGATGTGATCCGGCCTTCATCTGACATTCCTTGATTGCAAAACATTTCTGGAATCTATCTTCAGTTTCACACTGTCGCCCCTTTAGTTTCCCACTTCCAACTTCTGTTTCTAGTTTTAGGTTTAATAATTGATAGATCATGATTTGTGGGTATTCACACTTTCACATGATTTGCATTAGCTCGAAATGAAATTCAAACAAAACGCTTCCAAATAGATATGCTCCCATACTCATATGTTTGTAACTTCATAATTATAGTTTAAAAGATGTGCTCGTTTCAAATGAACATGTTATCTTATACAATCCTCACATTTCAAACTGTTTAATGAGTGGTATATACTGATTGATCGACATTCCCTACATGTTAAAACTACACGTAAAGCTATACGATTTCTGGTATGTAATAGCGTATCATGTAATGCTTATACTTCTTATAACCCCCATCATCATCACTGCTCCCCCAAACACACAATTTTGAACATCTAGCGATTGAGGACAAAAGGAATACCTCACAACACCAACTTGAAAAACCCACACCTATAGTGATGGAGGTCAGCAATGCAATGTACATGGAAACAAACGCGACTTTCGATTTATTTGGACGAGAAAAAGCATATCCATCACTAAAATACACTTCATTCACCATGAATTGTGATGACTTAAGCCAAATGAACCTAAATGATGAGATTAAAGTGAAGAAGCATTTGGCTAGTAATAATTTCAACCAAATGTGGGTGTGAATAGAGAAACAGAATACATGGAGATTATGACGTAATGGTGTGTGATGAATAGAACAATGAAATGACTATTCCACCCTCATGCGTAAAGTAATACTCCGTACATGTGATAAGGCCGGTTGGTAAGGTAACTCATGTACACTTCTAAATCTTAATTTAAGATTTTATATTTATATAAAAATAAAAAATAATAATAATAAATAATATTCCAAGATTATCTATAACTCTAAAATTGTACCCTATTTAGTTAAGTCTTGATATTAACCCTAAAAACCGTTTTACCCCTACGAATCAACACACCTCATGTCTCCCAACTGTTCGTCAAAACAAAGTGATGCAGGTACTACTACACTCTCTATTCTCTAATCAAGACCGTCTAGGGCTTCCGATTTTTGTGGACCTCAACAATGTGTGTATGTGTATATAATATATATTATAGCTCTATATGATAAATACTTTAATTATTAATTATTAATAATAATAATAAATGGATGTTTGAGCCATAGTAAAAACTTCTATTAGGATATTTACACTACATTTAGTGACTATTATTTAGCTTTTAGCTTACTGTTAGGACTCATTTTGGTGATTAACGTTCATTTTGCAAAGGGTCTTTGGAATTACAGAGCAGGCCTTGTCTCTAATCTCAATCCATCTCAATCTGCCATTTGTTTCAATGCTGAATGTTAAATATATGTCCAAATATAACATATAATATAGGTAGTTTTCCATTCACTGGGGATGAAAAAAAGCTAGCAGCTGGAGTTTTAACAACTTTTGGTAACAAGAATCAAACTATAGAGCCTGAATTTGAGACTGCATTGGAAAAGTGGCTTGCCAAACAGTCTTTACCCATTGAGGCTGCTGTCACCACCATCACTGGCGCTTTTCGAGGGGCCGTCATGGGTTACGTTGTGGATGCTCTTTTCGAGGGTGCATGTCGAGCTACTTGTATTCAGTCACCATCAACAGGAGGCTCTATTGATCCAAAGGTATACAAATATACCTTGAATTTTGTTTAATTATAACCGTTGTCCGTGTTGAACCATTATTTTACCCGAAACTCAAATCCGTTACTTGATAACTAGAAACCTTCCTGTTGGCTAGAAATTTCAACACTTGGAAGTTTGACACCTACATCATATGTGCTTATATCATATCCTTCACACAACCTCTAACACACCGTTTTTTCCTTAATCTTCAAGAATGCTTAACAAGTTTTGGTGGTGGATCAATTGGATAATTGTGCAACATGTCTTATTATATTTATGAATTCAACAACAGATTCGGTTTTTGGTTTGATTTACATAATGGTTAGAAATGGACAAATGAAAATTACATAGTAGTTTTCCGTAATTAACCCTTTAATATATAAAAAGTCTCAAGTTGTGGATATGTAGATGCCTCTGGTCTTTCAGTCCAGCCTAGCTTGTGCATATATATTTGGCTTGGTTAATAGCAAATCACGGTAAACTGTTATAGATAATGAACTTTACCCAATAATATATCGTATGGCTTGGTTAATAGTTCAGTACTTAGAAGATATCGAATTTTTCTTTTAATTATATTGATGTTTCTGTATGTGCAGTATCTTTCTCTTTCAGGAGGGTACAAACCATTGTTACAGTCTTTCATAGAAGGACCGACTTTGGAACAGAGTCGTAATTTTGCTGTTATGATGGGTGTTAATGCAGGCATATCGTGTGTCATGAGAAAGTTAAGAGGCAAAGAGGATGTCCAAACAAAGTAAGTTTAAGCATAGTAGCTTAATTACTTTATTTCCTGTAAAGAAGTGAACGTGTATATGTTGATTTGGTGTGTATGTATTCAGTCAATATACATAGTAGAATATCTTGTTCAGTTTGTAAGTTGGTTCATAATAGCTAAAGATATAACTTTTGTTGGACTTAATTGTTTATGTCTTGTTAACCAAAAGTTAGTTGGTTAATTATGTTAGTTAGTTAGTTATTAAAGGCGGTTAATTGTTGGTTATTAGTTAGAATAGTTGTGTCTATTAGGAAGGGATACAACCTTTGATTGTAAAGGTGTGATGGTTAAATAACCACCACCAACCGCCCTGTAACTACCACACCAACCGAACCATTGTGATGGTTTATGGTATTGTTTCATAGTCTATAAATAGGATAGTTTGTGTTTGGATTTATGTGTGTCAAAAGTTACAATGTAACATTATTATTGTGTAATAATAAAGAATCAAATTCTTGTTAATCTTGTGTGATCATTCGATCTTGTGGAAATGGAATTTCAGATTCCTAACAACTTTCAAGCCTTTTACATTGACGACAATGGATCAAGTTCTGCAGGATCGAAAGAACTATTTACGCAAGTGTTTGAATATTTGAATGTATTATTGTGATTCGAGTTTTTGTATTGGCATAAATGATATTGATTATATGATATTAGAACAAATATCGAATCCATATTACTATATAACTAAATCATTTGAAACGCGGGAAACGCCGGGGAAACGTCCCCACGGTAGAGGGAAACGTTTCTAGAAAGGGGGTACGTGGATCACTATCTTGGAAACGTTTGGGGAAACGTTTCTGACCCAAAAACCCACGTTTCCTGGGTTGTAAAAGTCGGCCGACGCCGGTCAACGCCGGTCAACACATCTGGATCGAGCGATCTTTGACTGGGTTGTGTTTCTTCATCACCTTTTGCTTATAAACATGAAAGAAAATAGAAGAAATACTAGTAGATGAAGAAGACTTGGTCCCTGAACTTCCAGATTCAGAAAATAATACGGAGGGGTAGCGAGGCTGTGAGACAGATGACAGAGAAGATAAAACTTAAAAATATATAAAATCCTTTTTAATCTAAAAACATATGGTTATATGTTTGTGAAGTTTGCAGATTTGTCACACTTGGTCCCTGAACTTCCTATCTTCAACAAAAAGTTAAAATAAACTTACATTTTAGTCCCTTATTTTTAAAATATATCTATATTTATACATATAATTTTGAAATTTATTATTTAATTAGACGTTTCCCCGCCGTACCCGTCTCTTGAATTTTAGAATGTTGCCGTTTCCCGGTACCAGTACCTGTCCCCGTTCCCGTCCCCGTCCCCGTGCAACTTAGACTAAATGTATGATATCTGATGGATTACCTCGATCGACTTGTGTTTGAAAGAAATGTTTAGAGAACTAATTAGATATCGTAACTATATCGTGACTCTGTTAATACGCTTTTATGCTCATCAATGTATATTATTGCAGTATGGTGTCAGGTTTTGGTTCTGGAGTCATGCTATCATTGGTTACCGGAATGAGAGGCCCCGGTGTGATATCAGTTGGCGTTGTCTTTGCACTCGTTAATGGTGGAATTATTAAGGTGATCATGTTACTTTATCTTTCACCATCTCTAGGAAGTATCTTATATGTGACAATCTTGATCCATTTATATAAATGGGTCACAATAATTGGGTGTGTATCAACTGTAATGGTCAAATACATATCTCAAAGAGTGTTTACAATGCATAGAACCTCTAAAATCACTTTTTTCATGTTACTTTTGTTACACTAATGTAATTCTATACTGTAATTAAATGTGACTAACACACTATTAGTTTTTACTTTTTAACGAAAAGTAGAAAAGTGTATTTCATTTACACTCACCCCTGCAAACATGAAAAGGTTTATGCGTTTTGAGTTTTGACCGCGACCTATGTGTGTAGGTGGAGGAGACATTATCACAGCAACGACGAGGTAAAAATGTATTGCACAGTAAAGACGAGAGACATATTTTCTAGTATAGCCGTTGGTCTTGATCATTATGCGATGAAGTTTAGTAAAGGGTTGCTACTAACACCACTCTCCCATTGCTAATTATTGACGGACAACTAATTCCAGACAGTAAATTATCATGAGAAGATATATAATACTACAAACATATATGTTTTGCATTTTTTGTCACTCTTGTTAGTTCGTTGATTTCATCCTCTTGGTATAGTTCCTTCTCGCAACATTCTGTTCAAATACAGTTACTTTTTCCCTTTAAACTTAGTAAATTGACCAAAAAACCCGTCATACTTAATTTTTTGTTCATGCATCCTTAACCCTAAAGATTAACACTTTTAATTATCATAACTTAAATTTGACCACTTAAAATTAACACCAGCTACAAAAGTTTAATAAATAAATTGTATACCTTGTTATATTTTTCAGCATAATTTTCGGAAATGCATACATAAATGATTACTTCAAGATGCAAATGAACTTGGCTTATGTATTGATACCAAATATAAATTGCATAGTAGATACAACCATCACAAGTTGACATACATATTAGAGTTAACGTTCTAAACTACGCGACATATGATACAAGTATCACAAAAATCAACAATTATAAAATGTGTTAAAGACTGCAGAGTAAGGTTCAAATGAGACTAAAAATTTGTGTGAGAATAGAGGAACCAATGATATGGTGTCATGTGTACAAAGAGAATACAAAACTCATTTACCCCTTAAGTTAAATATCTCACAAATGACAAATCGAAAAATTATGAAAATTGCAGCATTAGATTCAGCGTTTGATCCTCTTCGATTTGCCGTCCATTAAGGCATACTTTCGACGAGTTTTTTTTTTCCATTATTTTTAGTGAGTTTCAAATTACTAACACGTGTGTTACAGTGTTGCGTTTAGGGTTTAGGGTTTGGGGTTTAGGGGTTAGGGTTTAGGGTTGGGAGTTTGGGGTTTTGAAGTATGCCTTGATGGACGGCAAATCGAAGAGGATAAAACGTTGAAAAATATGGTGCAATTTTCATGATTTTTCGACTTGTCGTTTGTGAGATGTTTAATTTTTAAAAACGTGGATGAGAGAGAAAAATTGACACATGTCATATTGTGGTTGGTTCCTCCATTCTCACACAAAATAAATGGTCTCAATTGAACTCTTCTCTAAGACTGTAACTGTTGAATAAAGTGAAATGTTAATTACGTGAGGAATGACTTTTGACATTTTATAGTCGATGAATCCAATTCGATCAATTCAAACAAAAATAAATTTGTTAGAGCACGAGGAGTCGTTGATTCAGTTTCAATGTTACTATTATTATCTCTATATCATTTCATTCTAATAGATAATAGAGTAGTCTTTTTGCTTATTTGGCTAGCTCCTTCTTTCGTCACCTAATATTTGTCATATGTGTCACTATTATATTCACCACCTAATATCTTTTGCACACGTGTCACTATTTCATTCACTTTCTAAAAATATTTGACACATCATCAATTCATCTCTAATTAATTAATCAATAATAATAATCTTTATATAATAATTCCCAAAAATATATACTTTAACAAAATATTTTAAAGTCAAACACTAAAAATTAATCCATGATCAGACCATCTACGCTATTTCTAAAACAATAAAAAATAATCTTAATTAAATAACAATATAATAAGATCCATGTAATAATAATAACTAGATTATAACCCGCAAGTTTTGCAGGCTACTTCATAATTTGATACAAATGTTTATATTATAATTTATTTTAGTGAGTAACTTTAAGTCGACATATTTTTACTGATGACACTACACATTTTTTTTTTTGAATTGAAATAGATATGTTTATCTACTGATAGTAGCTTTGAAGATACATTATTAAAAATGATATATAACATTGAAAATATTAATTAAAAAACTAAACAACAAATAAGCAACACATAAAGATAAATGTTTAACATGATCAACTTAATGTGCAACGTTCAAACAATCAAAATATAGAAACTATAAAGTTTGCAAGTCATCGTCATCTTCAATAATAATAAGTGTTTCATATTGATCGTCATACCATCTAACTCTCGTACAAAACCAATGCATACAATTACACGTACATATGATATGACAATTCAAAAAACTTAGCAAGTAGAACATATTAAATTAATTGACTGACAATTATATGACGATCAAGAAGTTTGGTGCCATCAAAGTACTCAAATCTATTTGTTATTCTTTCACTCCAACCATAATTGTGGAAACATACATTGATCATCATAGTAGGTGGAACCAAATTCCTTGTTAAAAATATTATTAGTTAATGATTAAGAAGAAAAAATACATCTATGTTTTTAAATGATGCAATATACTAAAAAAGTGTCCATCTTACATAATAATCATGTGAATGATCATCAACAACTCTTTTCCTTCAATAACATTAAGCATTAAACGTTTTGGATATTGTAATGCATATATCATGCCATTTTAGTGATATATTAACGGTTCCTCTATATTTGCTTGACAGCTATCATGAACAATCATCTACAATTACACCCTGTGAATAGATTTAAATATATATATATATATATATATATATATATATATATATATATATATATATATATAATTACCTCACGAATAGAAATAAACAAAAAATAACATGTCCACAATATTAATAATTACGGTAAACTGTTCTAAAGCATCCTTCACCAATCTTATTAGTAGGATCAAAATATGAGTATCAATTTGATTTGTCGAAGACCAAATAAATCGTCCGAAGTTCAAGTGTGCACAATAATGAAAACATACAATCACAGGCTAATCAAGTTGGATTATATTTATACGAATTAAAAAAAATTAGCTGAAAAGGCGATGCAAATTATAAAGAATTTTGATTTGTTGAAGACCAAATAACCCGTATGTAGTTCAAGTGTGCACAATACCGTTGAAAATAAAAACATACAATAGATAGAGATGACACTTTCAACCCAGTTGGATTAAATTTATGCAAAAAATCAACTGAAAAGGAGATGCGTCCCCAAATTCTTTATTGTAACACCCCCGAAATTCACTGTTTGGCGGAAGCAAGGTTTGGGGTGCTACTAATCAAATATCACAGCACAAAGATAAAGCAAACGACATCTATATGCAACGTTTGTAAATTTGTTACATTCCATAGATATAATGTTTGAAAACTTAATGTTTTCGTATACAAAAATAGTTCCCTAGAGTCCACGCGTATGGCGGGAGATTCTATTACATAATCAACATGTACAAAAGATAATGCTGAGAATCTCCGTTAAATGCAGTTTGGAAATCATGCGACTCTAGCTGGTAATCCTGGAGTGAACCTACTCCGTAAGTGTACCTGAGAATACATACTAAAAGGGTCAACACGAATGTTGGTGAATCTCACAGGTTTGTAAGTAATATCAGTTTTGAACACGAGATTTCATCAGTAGTGCCCGCAGGCGTAAAATCAGTAATTGCAATCCAGCAATCGTAAAACCAGTATTTGCAATCCAGCAAATGTAAGTAAGTAAGTTTATACCGTTGCCATGAGGCTCATAATCGAAGCTTAAGCCGTAAGTAATAAGTTTGCTCCCGTGACATGCTCGTAATTGAGCAAGCATCAGTAACGAATAATTAGTCACCCGTTTATACAGAACGGTTCGTGGTAGCGCTACTACCCCGGGCGGGGAGGGTCATTTCCCTAATGGATCCATTAACTAGTGTTCGCGCTTAAGTCCATAACTAACGATATATGATGGAGAGACTTCTGTAAGTAGTAAATAACTCATGCAATTCCGTTTGGTATAGTAAGCAGTTTAGTACTTGTGTTCAAGAAAAGTAAGCAATGTATCTCACCCCGTATGTAAAACAGTAAAAGTGGGGCTGTAAGACTCACCTGAGTCCTGTAGTAATCAGTTGCAAATAGCCAATAGTAAGTAAAGCAAGTAGGTTCTCCGAACCCGTAACCTTCAAATGACTAATCATATGAAGTTATGTAAGTATGTGTCTCGCGAGACGTTTCGTTTAGTTGTACACAACTAGTATATCCAATGTTTGTCCGTATATCTGTAATTGTTTGTTTATTGGAAAACATGTTTGGCCCGTTGGTGACGGTTTGTATCAAAATTCTAAAATATTGATTTTTGCTACAGTAACTTTGCTACAGTGAATTGCTACAGTAAAATTTGACTTTGCTACAGTAACTTTGACTTTGCTATAGTGAAAATCCTTCAAAATTTCCAAGTTTTCTGTTTTCTGCGACACAAAAGTTTGTCATGCGACACAAGGGTTGTGTCGCAGACGTCATGCGACACAAGGATACGACACAAGGATTGTGTCGCATCGGATACGATATGCTAATTTAATAGCGACATAGTGGTTGTGTCGTATAAAAATACGACATAATATGCGACATAGAGTGAGACACAATATTGTGTCGCAAAGGTTACGACACTCAAGATTTGGTACGACACAAGATGCGACACAAATGGGTTTATGCGACATAGTATGCGACATAAGGCTTGTGTCGCACGTATGAACATCAGCCCAGAAACTTTCGGAGTTCGAGATTTTCCGACCAAAAACGCAAATCTAACGTAATTTTGAGCTGTAAAATCGTGTTTTCTTCATGGTTTAGGTTATATCTATGTTGTGTACACATCAAAACATCAAAACATTACACCAAATTGAATAGATCTAAGATTTTAGAAATTTCTTACTTTTTGCAAATCGAGCTAGATCGAGGATGAAATGATGAAAACGGTCTTGATATCCTTGCTCCACTCGTGATGGTGATTCCGAATATGTAAATTTCGTGGGTCGATTTGTAGGTCCGAAATTTGGTGAAGATTTTTAGTGAGAGTGTTTAAGTGTGTGTGTGTTTTGGAGATAATGAAAATGAAAGAGGGATTTGGGGGTGGGGGTTGGGTTGGTGGTTGATCCAAAAGGAAGGAGGGGAAAATACTCCCCAAAACACAGTGTTTACTCCGTGTCCTAATCGTTTAATCACTCATTTTTAATATTTAATCAAACAGTTATATTTTTAAAATGTAACTGAAGTATTTAAATAAAAATACCTTGAAATTAATAATAAAAACATTTGTCGAAATATTTAAATTATTAATTCGCGTTTAATACGTTTATGTTGAATTATTTAAAATGTCGTCGCGGTAATATAAATACTGTTCGTTCAATTGTGTATTTCATATAACTAAAATACTTTCTCGTTATTTAAGTAAATTTTTGTCACCAACGTCCAAGTAAACTGTGTCGGACTCCGTCTGGTTAATTTGTACGATTCATCCAAATCGCGTAAGTACACACATATATATATAAATTACCTTATATATATACAAATAGAGTCTGTAATTAGTCCTATTACATACTAATTACAACTAGTTACAAATAATTAGGCATAATTAATTACCCTAATTATGCAGGTGTTACATTCTCCCCTTGTTAAAGAAATTTCGTCCCGAAATTAGCTCGAGTGTACGGACGGTGCCTTGTCTGGGAAGAGATGTGGGTATTTCTGTCGCATTTGGTCTTCCCGTTCCCAGGTGAATTCAGGACCACGTCTAGAATTCCACCTGACTTTTACGATGGGAATACGACTCTGTTTCAATGGCTTGACCTCGCGGTCCATGATTTCCATAGGTTCCTCGACAAAATGAAGTTTATCATCGATTTGGATTTCGTCGAGCGGTATAATCAGTGTCTCGTCAGACAGACATTTCTTCAAGTTAGAAATGTGGAATGTGTTGTGAACGCTGCTAAGCTCAGCAGGAAGTTGCAGGCGGTATGCCACTGGACCAATCCTTTCGAGGATTTCGAATGGTCCGATGTATCTAGGGTTTAGTTTGCCTCGTTTTCCGAATCGAATGACACCCTTCCACGGTGCCACTTTGAGAAGTACCTTGTCCCCTACCTGGAACTCAAGGTGTTTGCGTCTCACGTCAGCATAGCTTTTCTGACGATCACGTGCGGCTTTCAGCCGGTTTTGAATACCAACGATTTTCTCAGTAGTTTCGTGAATGATTTCTGGACCCGTGAGTTGGAAATCTCCTAACTCAGTCCAACAGATGGGCGATCGGCACTTACGCCCGTAGAGTGCCTCGAAGGGTGCAGCCTTAATGCTAGTATGGTAACTGTTGTTGTACGAGAACTCGCACAACGGTAAGTGATTTTCCCAAGAAGTACCGAAGTCAACTACGCAGGCTCGTAGCATATCCTCCAGTGTTTGAATTGTTCGCTCGCTTTGGCCATCGGTTTGCGGGTGATAAGCAGTACTCATATCCAGACGAGTACCAAGAGATTTCTGTAGTGATCGCCAAAAGTTAGAAGTAAAACGGCTGTCCCTATCCGAGATGATCGAGATAGGTACACCATGTCGCGAGATGATTTCTTTGACGTAGATGCGAGTCAGACGCTCCATCTTGTCGGTTTCCTTGATGGCCAGAAAATGAGCAGATTTCGTGAGACGGTCCACGATCACCCAAATGGTATCGCAACCACTCGAAGTTTTTGGTAGTTTGGTAATGAAGTCCATGGTGATTTGTTCCCATTTCCATTGAGGAATTTCAGGTTGTTGGAGCAATCCCGAGGGTCTTTGGTGTTCGGCCTTGACTTTGGAACAGGTTAGGCATCTATTGACGTACTTGGCGATGTCAGCTTTCATGTTAGGCCACCAATACAACCCTTTGACGTCGTGATACATCTTGTCAGAACCAGGATGTATAGAGTATCGAGATTTGTGAGCTTCAGCCATCACCAAATCTCGCAAGTTTCCGAATTTGGGTAACCACACCCGGTTAGAGAAATATCGAGTCCCATCGGGTTTGGTTTCGAATCGTTTATCCAAGCCTCGTAGGGCTTCATTTTTCAGGTTTTCATCGCTGAGTGCTTCAAGTTGAGCGGTAAGGATTTGAGCAGGGAGCTCGTTACGAATTGTCATAGAAAGATCTTGAACTCGAAGGGGTTTCACTCGTTCTTTTCGGCTTAAGGCATCAGCAACTACGTTAGCCTTGCCCGGATGGTATTTGATCTCGCAGTCGTAGTCACTAAGTAACTCAACCCAACGGCGTTGTCTCATGTTTAGATCTTTCAGTTCAAATAAGTGTTGGAGACTTTTGTGGTCGGTAAAGATGGTGCTTTTCGTACCGTAGAGGTAATGTCTCCAGATTTTCAATGCGAAGATCACGGCACCCAACTCGAGGTCGTGGGTCGTATAGTTTTTCTCGTGAATTTTTAGTTGTCGTGAGGCATAGGCAATGACTTTTTCTCGTTGCATTAACACGCAACCAAGTCCTTGGTGTGAGGCGTCGCAATAAACTACGAAGTCATCGGTGCCCTTGGGTAAGGACAAGATTGGTGCACTGCAAAGTTTGTTTTTCAATAGCTGGAAGGCTGACTCCTGTTTGTCAGTCCAATCGAACTTCTTATCTTTCCGAGTCAGTGTTGTTAAGGGAACAGCTATTCTTGAAAAGTTTTCAATGAATCGGCGGTAATAACCAGCAAGACCTAAGAATTGTCTCACTTCGGTTGGAGTGGTTGGTGACTCCCAGCCCTTGATTGCTTCAATCTTGGTGGGATCAACATGAATTCCTTGGCTGTCAATCACGTGTCCGAGGAATTGAACGGTTCGAATCCATAACTCACACTTAGAGAATTTGGCATATAACTCTTCGTGTCTAAGGAGTCCTAGAATGGTTTTCAGATGTTGAACATGTTCCTGCTCATTACGAGAGTAAATCAGGATATCATCGATAAACACAATGACGAATTTGTCAAGATATGGTTTGCACACCCGATTCATAAGATCCATGAATACGGCCGGTGCGTTGGTTAAACCGAATGGCATCACTTGGAATTCGTAATGCCCGTAACGAGTTCGGAAGGCTGTCTTTGGAATATCATTGTCGCGGACTCGGAGTTGATGATAACCTGACCGTAGATCAATCTTTGAGTAAACACTTGATCCCTGGAGCTGGTCAAATAGGTCATCGATTCTAGGAAGCGGGTACCGATTCTTTATGGTTAGCTTATTCAGCTCTCGGTACTCGATACACATGCGGAAAGATCCATCTTTCTTTTTCACGAACAAGACCGGAGCTCCCCAAGGCGAGGAACTTGGTCGAATAAATCCTCTGTCCAGGAGTTCCTGTAGTTGGTTAGACAACTCCTGCATTTCGGATGGCGCTAGACGGTAAGGGGCTCGTGCCACGGGTGCAGCTCCTGGCACAAGTTCGATTTGAAATTCAATTTGTCTAGGTGGCAGAAGTCCGGACAAATCCTCAGGAAAGACTTCCGGGAAATCCCGCACGATTGGAACATCCTCAAGTCGCTTCTCCTCCGACTTATTCTCCGTTACATGTGCGAGGATGGCTTGATACCCTTTTCGTAGATATTTTCTAGTTTTGAGGCAGGATACAATATTCAGATTCCGTCTGCCGGTCTCCCCTTGTAGGACTAAGGTTCCACCGGAGACAAGAGGTATGCGAACGAGTTTGTCATGACAGATGATTTCTGCTCGGTGCTCGGATAACCAATCCATACCGACAATAATATCGAAGCTGCCGATCTCGACAGGGATTAAATCAATGGGAAACGTTTCGTTCGTAAGGTTAAGTGTACAGTTGTGTATGATGCTATCAGTCTCAATCAGTTTTCCGTTAGCTAATTCTACGATGTATTTAGCGTCTAAGGCAGTGGGAGTAATATCAAGTAAAGGGCTAAATTTCTCAGAAATGAAACTTCTATCGGCACCAGTATCAAATAATACGGAAGCAGTAAGGTCGTTGAGAAGGAACGTACCCGTCACAACATTCGGGTCTTGTCTGGCTTCCCCATCCTTGATAACAAATGATCTGCCGCGTGCAGGGTTGTTGTTGTTTTTCAGCTTTGGGCAATCTCTCTTGAAATGTCCTGGATTTCCGCACCCAAAGCAGGCCTTTGGTGCATTAGTGTTGGGGGTAGGGATGTTGGTCCGGCAATCCTTGGCTAGATGCCCGAACCATTTGCAGTTGGAGCAAGGGCAAGAACCGTCATGGTGACGATTGCATTTGGGACAGTAGGGCTTGTTTCCCCCGTACCCCTTCTTTTCGGTAGTCCCCGATGAATAAGCCTTAACAGACTCGGGCTTCTTGTTGGTGAGTTGGTTGGATGAGTTGGGGTTTCCTTCCCATTTGCGTTTGTTGTTTGTAGATGGGGTTGAAGTTGAGCCACGGCGGACAGAATTTGCCGTTAGCTCATGAGCCATACGAATGGTGCTCTGAATAGTACCCGGTTTGGATGAAGTCACCAGGTCTTGGAGTCTCTCGGGAAGTCCATCGACGTATTTCTCGATCCTCTTGTACTCAGGATCGACCATGGTTGGGCATAGAAGTGCCAGTTGGTGGAAACGGTTGGTGTATCCGGTGATGTCATCACCCTGCATCTTGTGGTTCCAGAATTCCAGCTCTAGTTGTTTCAGTTCGTCCCTGGGGCAGTTCTCACCCCTCAACATCTCCTTCAACTCCTCCCACGGGAGTTTGTAAGCGTTAGCAACACCCACAGTTTGGGCATAGGTGTTCCACTAGGTGAGTGCGGTGTCAATAAAAGTACTAACGGAGAACTTAACCTTGTCTCCCTCCGCACAGTTGCAGATAAGAAATACAGATTCGACTTTCTCGATCCAGCGTACTAGACCGATAGCTCCCTCAGTACCTGCAAAGTTCAGAGGTTTGCAGTTCTGGAAGTCTTTGTAAGAACAGGGTTTGGGTTGTGGTCCATTAGTAGCTGTATCTTCGCTACCAGGAGTTGGTGTTCGGGTAGCTAGGGCTTGGGCCACACTACGGGCAATCAGACCCGCAACTTCGGCTTCAGTGACGGTGATTTGTCGACGAGGAGGCATGATGCGAGTAATAGTAGTACAAAAGTACCGGGAATTGTTACATCCGGTTGAATTACATAGGTCCTAATTAAGTAGTTAGCTGATCAAAATTACAGACTGATCTAATCTTGATGCAGATTAATCTGTTCCATCAGCGCGACAAGGCGGTCCACGGTTTCTGCTAGTCTGTTAGTTTGCCTGGCGTTGTCTTCAATCAAAGCCAGTCGTTGTACAAGTGCTCGAGAGTGATCCTCAGTCTCCTGTGAACGCTGTTCACACTCCTCTAGTCGGTTCCTTACGAGTTCATCCGCTCCTAATTCAGCGGTCATTGAATCCTGAATTATGCTTACAGAGAGGTTAGTATCCTCTTGTTCTCGCTGGAGTTGGGATATGTGGTCAAGTGCCTGGCGAAGCAGGTAGGTCATTCGGTGTTGTTCCCGTTCGAGATGTTCGAGCCTTTGCTCCTGACGGTGAAGTTGGGTAGCCAACACTGGCATCGTGAGATGTGCCGAGTTCTGAGAGTTATGAACAGAATAGGGGCTGGTTCGAGGTGACCTTGTGTTCCTCCGGGCTACTCGTGAGTTTCGTGATCCATGTGAGTGAGAGTGTGACGGATTAGGTGGTGTGTTTGCCATTCATGTGGCAGAGTGTAAGTAAGACGAGGCTAATATATATAAGTATATAATATCCAGCCTAGTGTCTAGCACGTATCAAGTAATGGTCCGGTTCCCTCGTGGTCAGAGTCAACTAACGCATTCCTGTTCAACATAACCATTTCAGACCTTACATCATCTTTCCTTAATTGTACATAGTTGATCAGGCTATGTTAAATTAAAGTCGTATGATGTAATTCCTGAACCAATCATGCCTACTAAGGAAATACTGCCTAATGGTCATAGTCTAGGCCCACTAAATGCAACCTAGTTCACTATAACCTTAGGCTTTGATACCAATCTGTAACACCCCCGAAATTCACTGTTTGGCGGAAGCAAGGTTTGGGGTGCTACTAATCAAATATCACAGCACAAAGATAAAACAAACGACATCTATATGCAACGTTTGTAAATTTGTTACATTCCATAGATATAATGTTTGAAAACTTAATGTTTTCGTATACAAAAATAGTTCACTAGAGTCCACGCGTATGGCGGGAGATTCTATTACATAATCAACATGTACAAAAGATAATGCTGAGAATCTCCGTTAAATGCAGTTTGGAAATCATGCGACTCTAGCTGGTAATCCTGGAGTGAACCTACTCCGTAAGTGTACCTGAGAATACATACTAAAAGGGTCAACACGAATGTTGGTGAATCTCACAGGTTTGTAAGTAATATCAGTTTTGAACACGAGATTTCATCAGTAGTGCCCGCAGGCGTAAAATCAGTAATTGCAATCCAGCAATCGTAAAACCAGTATTTGCTGTAACACCCCGCAAATTCGAACGCGATTATTAACGTTAATCACTTGCATTATTAGGCTAATTCCCTACTTGAGTGAATTCACAACACATTTTAGAGGTAAGTCTAGCATATCCCAACTAGATAATACGCGTAGTATTACGTATTCGTAATTACGTAGTGAACAAATTGAAAACAGACGCGACAAATATACGACTCTTGGTAAACAAAATTATTTAATAAAACGAAATTATTAAATAATGTCTTAAACAATTAAATATTATGTCGATAATATTTACATATCAATTTATAACGCAAAACGTCAACTTTTATAATTAAAATAAAAACAAAGTTTGAAATTTATAAAATTTATTAATTTGGTTTCATAAAAAGATCCTAATTAAAAATAATGAAAATGTAATTAAAAACATAATAGTTAAAATAAAATAACATTTAACGATCGGGTAAACAAACACGGAACGCAAACACGGAGGCAGAAAGTGGAACAAAACCACCTCCCACCTCCCTTTCTTTCATTATCTCCATCTATCTCTCTCTCTCCTCACTTTTCTCTCTAATCAATCACCACCACCAAACCAAAAATCACACAAAATCAAAGAAAACTACGCTAAAACGACGCCGGATCATCACCCTCCTTTGGAATAAAACGACCACGAGACCACGATCTACACTTCTACCTTTTCGGATTTCAAATCCGACACTCGTAAGTTTCCGACAAATCCCGCAAATCTTTAGATTTCAAAGTTATAATTGCTATTTAGTGTTTAATATACTTAGATTTACATGTTTTAGTGTTTTATACAACCGAAAACGTCCGAAATCGACCCAAAATCCGACTTTTTCAAGCTGTTCGTCGAACAGGCGACTACGTCGCTTTTGGGCCAAAAACAGTAGTGCGACGTAGGCCTTTACGTCGCATTACCCTTCCTTACGTCGCACATAGCGACGCAACCCACTACGTCGCATTGAATTGCGAACGTCGCAAACTGCGACGCAACACTTAACGTCGCACCCTACGTCGCACTTCGACCTTTACGTCGCACCCTACGTCGCATCACAACCCAGCGTCGCACCTTGCGTCGCTAAAAAAAAAAAAAACAGGAAGTTAAAAAAAAAAAAACTAGTTCTCACTAAGTGTCGAACTAACCGGAAACGCATATCTTTATAAGATACGATTCACGAGCTTTACAAACAATACAAACACACTTATTTTACCGAAATTAGGATTTCAAACTATCACCAACGAATCGTATACATTTTCACAAACAACGAAATACAACGTAAACGTTTAACAAATACTTTGGACACAACTTGGTTGTACGAACACTAGCATGGATGATTAGCCTAGACATCCACATACTTATTAATCTCATACGTCTAGGACGTTAGGAGATCTCGTACTGTACTTGGGCTTAGGTTTGCTAGCACTCGCACTACTTAACTCAACAGGTGAGTTCACAGCCCCTACTTTTACTGTTTTAACTGCTTTGAACAGGGGTGGAAAACATAGTCAAACACTTTTATACGAACATGGTTGTATACTATTTTACTCAAACAAGTGGAGTACATGGAACTAGTAAACTGATAAACAAACTGACGATTTCAACTTAATATGTAATACTGCCCGCACGTGGTCCATATACGGGTCTTAGGGGAAGTGTTACATATTACTTTCATACTGCCAACGCTGTAAACACATGAACACGTTTTCGAGAACGCTGGAGGATAACCAGCAACACTTTATATAACGGACTGGGTAACTAAAAGTCCCTACTTGACATGGGCAACACTACTGGAAAGTCCCTACTTGACATGGGTAACACTACTGAAAAGTCCCTACTTGACATGGGCAACACTACTGAAAAGTCCCTACTTGACATGGGCAACACTACTGAAAAGTCCCTACTTGACATGGGCAACACTACTGAAAACAATGGGTTTCCTACTAACATGGACCCACCAAACGATTAGGATTGTAATACTGCCGCACGTGGTCCAGGTACGGGTCTTAGGGGAGTGTTACACCTACGAACAACTAATAGGATACTTACATTCCTACTATAACTTGAACTATATTTTTGGGCAATATCCCAACGAAACATATCTACGATTAGGATACGTATAATCCTACAAAACCTACTTAAACACAGGATACTGTTTTTCCTCCAACTAATAGGATACGAACATTCCTACAAACAACTATTTGAAAACATATTTGGTGTTACGAATACTATTTTTGGGCGACATTCCCACGATACGTTATAAACAACAGTGGTTTATCACAACTGAACTTGCAAACATAAAACCTGTGAATTCACTCAACCTAGTTGTTGACTTTTACTATGTTTTTCAGGGAATTAGCTGCGCATGTAAGAATCGCCAACACATGGAGAATTAGGCGACCCGTGAAGCTTTAGGATGCCAACTTTTGGAAAAACATATGGATTTCTTTAGTATAACTGAATTGTTTTAGTCATATTTCAGAAATCTACTTTTGTAAACTTACTACTTTTAACTTATACGATTTGATGAATCGTAAACATGTAATTAATACTTTTGGCATCTTAATATATATTGTTCTGTTGTAATCATAAGCTCTGATACGTATGCATGCTTTATTATTGTGACACCCCAGTACTTAAACTAAATGCTTCCGCTCAACGAATTTGGGGGTGTTACAGATTGGTATCAGAGCCAATGGTTATAGCGAACTAGGAAACTTTAGGTGACTTAGCGACCTAGAGACCTAGACTATAGCCTTGGCTAGAACGTACATGCATACATACATTTGCATACATCTAAACTATTGTTACGATAACTCGATACGCGTGAACTATTCACCACATTCGACCCGTTCATTGTACTCAGATCTCATATGAACCTGATTGTGTTAGACGGTTGATGAAAAGAAGTATGTATTTAGCATCATATAATGACGCCTGGCCAACGTGATTATATTATACTAAGTACATATGGGTGTTTCATAGTCGTAAGATACGTGATGGGGATTCAACAATTTTTCTTGATATTCGAAAACTTGAAATATGTGAAACTTTACTCCTCACATATTTTTCATCGGCATTGACTTCTGCATCTTTTCATCGCAGAACGTCAGCATGCCGCCTAAACAAAGAAATACTCGAAACAGTCGACGAAATGTTCCTCCTCCACCACCGCCTCCAGAAACAACCGAACAGATTATCGAACGCCGCGTGGCTGAAGCCATCGCACAATACGAGGCTAGCCGCAATCGTGAAAACCTGACCAACAATAGCGGAGCCACTCCAGTCAACAGCGAAACCCCAAACAATACCCAGCAGGGGTGTTCCTACAAAACCTTCCAGTCTTGTAAACCCAGCACCTTCACCGGGACCGAAGGGGCCATCGGCCTGGTCCACTGGATTGAGAAAACGGAATCAGTCATCGACATCAGCGACTGCGCCACCGACAAAATTGTGAAATACGCCACCTGCACTTTAGCCGACAAAGCGCTAACATGGTGGAACGCTCAGGTGCAAATCATGGGACGCCCAGCTGCTTACTCCATCTCATGGGAGACACTGAAACGAATGCTGATGGAGGAATTTTGCCCTCCCAACGAAATGCAGAAACTTGAAACCGAATTCTGGAACATCCAAATGATCGGCGCTGATATTTCCGGTTATACAACTAGATTTCAGGAGCTTGCACGTCTTGTGCCTCACATGGTAACCCCCGAGAGCAAACGCATTGAGCGTTACAACAGGGGTTTGGCACCACAAATCCGAGGCATGGTTATGTCCTCCAAACCCGCCACTTTTAGGAGCGCAGTGGATCTGGCTCACAGCTTAACCGACGACGCGGTCGAGATTGGAACCCTGAAAGCTATCACAGGAAAAACTGAACCTACCCGTACTGATGCGGGCGAATCTGGAACCCACAAACGCAAATGGAACAGCGAGGGTAACGACCGTCAGGGTCAACAAAACAGAAACCCGGGAAACACCCGAGCCTTTGCTGCGATCGCCAACACTGAACAGAAACCCTACCTTGGTAACAGGCCCAAGTGTGGGAAGTGCGGAAAACATCATGAAGGAGATTGCTTCTTCTGTGATAAATGCAACCGATTCGGACACAGAACCGAAGCTTGTAGAACTCACCCCACGAACAACGAACAACGAAACACTGGCTGTTTCCGATGTGGCGACCCGGGACACTACCGAAATCAGTGCCCCCAACTCAACAACAATCAAAATAACAACAACCAGAACAACCCCGGGAACAACAATCAGAACAACAACAACCGCATCGCAACTATTCCACCGGGGCGTAGCCGAGCATATATCCTCCGTGCACCAGAAACGGTCGCGGATCTCAACTAGCACGGTACGTTTTAGCGACTATTGCTACGATTTAACATACGTTTTACTCGAATGACTATTCGAACACAACACTTGGTAAACTCTGACCACGAAACGAAACACACAACATATTGAAATATGCCGCGAGCATAATTAAACTGATTGAACTACTATGGCAACAATTGAACGCCACGCAAACTATTGTTAACAACATGACTTATCGGAGAACATACGCCGCGGGCGATCCGACTTGAATTTAAATATCGGGACGAGATTTCTCTAACGAGGGGAGAATGTAACACCTCGCAAATTCGAACGCGATTATTAACGTTAATCACTTGCATTATTAGGCTAATTCCCTACTTGAGTGAATTCACAACACATTTTAGAGGTAAGTCTAGCATAGCCCAACTAGATAATACGCGTAGTATTACGTATTCGTAATTACGTAGTGAACAAATTGAAAACAGACGCGACAAATATACGACTCTTGGTAAACAAAATTATTTAATAAAATGAAATTATTAAATAACGTCTTAAACAATTAAATATTATGTCGATAATATTTACATATCAATTTATAACGCAAAACGTCAACTTTTATAATTAAAATAAAAACAAAGTTTGAAATTTATAAAATTTATTAATTTGGTTTCATAAAAAGATCCTAATTAAAAATAATGAAAATGTAATTAAAAACATAATAGTTAAAATAAAATAACATTTAACGATCGGGTAAACAAACACGGAACGCAAACACGGAGGCAGAAAGTGGAACAAAACCACCTCCCACCTCCCTTTCTTTCATTATCTCCATCTATCTCTCTCTCTCCTCACTTTTCTCTCTAATCAATCACCACCACCAAACCAAAAATCACACAAAATCAAAGAAAACTACGCTAAAACGACGCCGGATCATCACCCTCCTTTGGAATAAAACGACCACGAGACCACGATCTACACTTCTACCTTTTCGGATTTCAAATCCGACACTCGTAAGTTTCCGACAAATCCCGCAAATCTTTAGATTTCAAAGTTATAATTGCTATTTAGTGTTTAATATACTTAGATTTACATGTTTTAGTGTTTTCTACAACCGAAAACGTCCGAAATCGACCCAAAATCCGACTTTTTCAAGCTGTTCGTCGAACAGGCGACTACGTCGCTTTTGGGCCAAAAACAGTAGTGCGACGTAGGCCTTTACGTCGCATTACCCTTCCTTACGTCGCACATAGCGACGCAACCCACTACGTCGCATTGAATTGCGAACGTCGCAAACTGCGACGCAACACTTAACGTCGCACCCTACGTCGCACTTCGACCTTTACGTCGCACCCTACGTCGCATCACAACCCAGCGTCGCACCTTGCGTCGCTAAAAAAAAAAAAAACAGGAAGTTAAAAAAAAAAAAACTAGTTCTCACTAAGTGTCGAACTAACCGGAAACGCATATCTTTATAAGATACGATTCACGAGCTTTACAAACAATACAAACACACTTATTTTACCGAAATTAGGATTTCAAACTATCACCAACGAATCGTATACATTTTCACAAACAACGAAATACAACGTAAACGTTTAACAAATACTTTGGACACAACTTGGTTGTACGAACACTAGCATGGATGATTAGCCTAGACATCCACATACTTATTAATCTCATACGTCTAGGACGTTAGGAGATCTCGTACTGTACTTGGGCTTAGGTTTGCTAGCACTCGCACTACTTAACTCAACAGGTGAGTTCACAGCCCCTACTTTTACTGTTTTAACTGCTTTGAACAGGGGTGGAAAACATAGTCAAACACTTTTATACGAACATGGTTGTATACTATTTTACTCAAACAAGTGGAGTACATGGAACTAGTAAACTGATAAACAAACTGACGATTTCAACTTAATATGTAATACTGCCCGCACGTGGTCCATATACGGGTCTTAGGGGAAGTGTTACATATTACTTTCATACTGCCAACGCTGTAAACACATGAACACGTTTTCGAGAACGCTGGAGGATAACCAGCAACACTTTATATAACGGACTGGGTAACTAAAAGTCCCTACTTGACATGGGCAACACTACTGGAAAGTCCCTACTTGACATGGGTAACACTACTGAAAAGTCCCTACTTGACATGGGCAACACTACTGAAAAGTCCCTACTTGACATGGGCAACACTACTGAAAAGTCCCTACTTGACATGGGCAACACTACTGAAAACAATGGGTTTCCTACTAACATGGACCCACCAAACGATTAGGATTGTAATACTGCCGCACGTGGTCCAGGTACGGGTCTTAGGGGAGTGTTACACCTACGAACAACTAATAGGATACTTACATTCCTACTATAACTTGAACTATATTTTTGGGCAATATCCCAACGAAACATATCTACGATTAGGATACGTATAATCCTACAAAACCTACTTAAACACAGGATACTGTTTTTCCTACAACTAATAGGATACGAACATTCCTACAAACAACTATTTGAAAACATATTTGGTGTTACGAATACTATTTTTGGGCGACATTCCCACGATACGTTATAAACAACAGTGGTTTATCACAACTGAACTTGCAAACATAAAACCTGTGAATTCACTCAACCTAGTTGTTGACTTTTACTATGTTTTTCAGGGAATTAGCTGCGCATGTAAGAATCGCCAACACATGGAGAATTAGGCGACCCGTGAAGCTTTAGGATGCTAACTTTTGGAAAAACATATGGATTTCTTTAGTATAACTGAATTGTTTTAGTCATATTTCAGAAATCTACTTTTGTAAACTTACTACTTTTAACTTATACGATTTGATGAATCGTAAACATGTAATTAATACTTTTGGCATCTTAATATATATTGTTCTGTTGTAATCATAAGCTCTGATACGTATGCATGCTTTATTATTGTGACACCCCAGTACTTAAACTAAATGCTTCCGCTCAACGAATTTGGGGGTGTTACATTTGCAATCCAGCAAATGTAAGTAAGTAAGTTTATACCGTTGCCATGAGGCTCATAATCGAAGCTTAAGCTGTAAGTAATAAGTTTGCTCCCGTGACATGCTCGTAATTGAGCAAGCATCAGTAACGAATAATTTGTCACCCGTTTATACAGAACGGTTCGTGGTAGCGCTACTACCCCGGGCGGGGAGGGTCATTTCCCTAATGGATCCATTAACTAGTGTTCGCGCTTAAGTCTATAACTAACGATATATGATGGAGAGACTTCTGTAAGTAGTAAATAACTCATGCAATTCCGTTTGGTATAGTAAGCAGTTTAGTACTTGTGTTCAAGAAAAGTAAGCAATGTATCTCACCCCGTATGTAAAACAGTAAAAGTGGGGCTGTAAGACTCACCTGAGTCCTGTAGTAATCAGTTGCAAATAGCCAATAGTAAGTAAAGCAAGTAGGTTCTCCGAACCCGTAACCTTCAAATGCCTAATCATATGAAGTTATGTAAGTATGTGTCTCGCGAGACGTTTCGTTTAGTTGTACACAACTAGTATATCCAATGTTTGTCCGTATGTCTGTAATTGTTTGTTTATTGGAAAACATGTTTGGCCCGTTGGTGACGGTTTGTATCAAAATTCTAAAATATTGATTTTTGCTACAGTAACTTTGCTATAGTGAATTGCTACAGTAAAATTTGACTTTGCTACAGTAACTTTGACTTTGCTATAGTGAAAATCCTACAAAATTTCCAAGTTTTCTGTTTTCTGCGACACAAAAGTTTGTCATGCGACACAAGGGTTGTGTCGCAGACGTCATGCGACACAAGGATTGTGTCGCATCGGATACGATATGCTAATTTAATAGCGACATAGTGGTTGTGTCGTATAAAAATACGACATAATATGAGACATAGAGTGAGACACAATATTGTGTCGCAAAGGTTACGACACTCAAGATTTGGTACGACACAAGATACGACACAAATGGGTTTATGCGACATAAGGCTTGTGTCGCACGTATGAACATCAGCCCAGAAACTTTCGGAGTTCGAGATTTTCCGACCAAAAACGCAAATCTAACGTAATTTTGAGCTGTAAAATCGTGTTTTCTTCATGGTTTAGGTTATATCTATGTTGTGTACACATCAAAACATCAAAACATTACACCAAATTGAATAGATCTAAGATTTTAGGAATTTCTTACTTTTTGCAAATCGAGCTAGATCGAGGATGAAATGATGAAAACGGTCTTGATATCCTTGCTCCACTCGTGATGGTGATTCCGAATATGTAAATTTCGTGGGTCGATTTGTAGGTCCGAAATTTGGTGAAGATTTTTAGTGAGAGTGTTTAAGTGTGTGTGTGTTTTGGAGATAATGAAAATGAAAGAGGGATTTGGGGGTGGGGGTTGGGTTGGTGGCTGATCCAAAAGGAAGGAGGGGAAAATACTCTCCAAAACACAGTGTTTACTCCGTGTCCTAATCGTTTAATCACTCGTTTTTAATATTTAATCAAACAGTTATATTTTTAAAATGTAACTGAAGTATTTAAATAAAAATACCTTGAAATTAATAATAAAAACATTTGTCGAAATATTTAAATTATTAATTCGCTTTTAATACGTTTATGTTGAATTATTTAAAATGTTGTCGCGGTAATATAAATATTGTTCGTTCAATTGTGTATTTCATATAACTAAAATACGTTCTCGTTATTTAAGTAAATTTTTGTCACCAACGTCCAAGTAAACTGTGTCGGACTCCGTCTGGTTAATTTGTACGATTCATCCAAATCGCGTAAGCACACACATATATATATAAATTACCTTATATATATACAAATAGAGTCTGTAATTAGTCCTATTACATACTAATTACAACTAGTTACAAATAATTAGGCATAATTAATTACCCTAATTATGCAGGTGTTACATTTATAAACCCACAACATCTTAAATTGTTTTTTTATAATTATGTATAATTTTATTTTTTGTTATGCTTAATTATGTGTAGATTTATGCACATAAATATAAATTACATATTTTGGTGGGTTTTACAAATTACTAACATATGTAAAAACCCCTAACCCTAAACCCTAAACCCCTAAACCATTTATCATACTAAACCATGTGAAAACCTAAACCCTACTAAACACTAAACCCTAAATTCTAAATGTTACCCTAAATTAAATATACAACCAAATAATAACACATGTGTTAATAATTTGTAAAACTTACTAAAAAGTGAAAAAAACTCGTCGAAAATATACCTTGTGAGATCTTAAATCGAAGAGAAAAAAACACTGAATTTTATGGTACAATTTTAATAATTTTTTGATTTGCCGTTTGTAGGATAATTAATTTACAAAAAAAATATTCAATATTCAATATTGCCATTAATATATCACCAATCAATAAATAGCTTACCAAACATATAATATAAGGTTATTATAGTCTTTTTGTCATATTCTCTTCACTATTTAGGTAGTCATATTTTTAAAGACTAAATCAATGGTTCACATTCAATTTAATAAATCATTTAAGGGTTGAGATTAACTTAGACTACCTAATTTACACTCTATTATAATAGATAGATGTAGATGTAGATGTAGATGTAGATTATTAATTATTATATATAAATTTCCTAAAATTAATAATAATATAATAATATCTACGTAACCCTAAAATAATCTTTAGGCCTCTTCTTCTACAATCGGACAGAACATGCACGATCATTCTAAACAAAAGGTTCTATATTAATTTATGTAAATTAAAAGCGAATATACATATTTTTTAAAAATAATTCTAAAATGTAATCATTAACGTATTCTGTCATCCAACAATTTTTACCTATATAAATGACTTATACAATTTATAACCCCTCCCAACCTCCATTCTTATTCTAGCTACTCCTATTTTCTATTTACAATGTATTGTTTTAAGCTACACATATATATCTCCTCTTTAAATTTCTTTCATTGATTTTTTCCTCTACTATGAATTATATTATTATCTTAATAGATATCAAACTCCATGGCTATCACCAGCATAGTGAAGATAAATCCAAAATTATAAAATTAATCTATCAAAGTTAGAAGACAGTTCCCTTTATCAGTGTCTTTCGCAATGACTATAAATAAGAGTCGATGCCAACCATTGTCAAATGTTGGTTTACTTCTAAAGAAGCCTGTTTTCAGCCATGGATAATTGTACGTTGCTTTTTCACGTGTAAAGAGTCGGACTGGTTTGAAGTTATTGATATATGATCAAAACGGCAAGATTACTGATCGTACTGTAAATGTTGTTTTCAAGGAAATCCTTCGAGATTTGTAATCTATCTTATATTTATAAAACAAAGATTTTTCCTAACTAATTAAGCATGCCACATCATTAAATTTCTTTTTTTAAAGGCTACCTAATTATGCCACATCATTAACTTAGTTTTTCCTTAATTTTTTCCTAATTTCTTAGTTATGCCACATCATCAAAAAAAATTTTTTAAAAAAACTTACATAATTATGCCACACTATAAAATTAGTTTTTCCTTAAAAGTATTTAAAATTTCTAACAATTTTATTATACTTTATTATAATAGCGTTGTAAATTCTTGCATTACATTTAATTTAATGATTTTTTTCTACATGAAAAATAAATTCATTTTCTTACTAATATCTTATACATTGCAATTATCTATTACTATCATCATCAACTGTCATAATATTATTCATGACGTGAAACTTTAATCTCAATTTTAAAGCATGACACATGACTTTCCATATATCAACTTATTTAATGTGATAATAATAATAATAATAATAATAAATAATAATAATAATAATAATAATAATAATAATAATAATAATAATAATAATAATAATAATAATAATAATAATATATTCAAAAGTATTGACTCGTAACATTAAGAATCATCGTCAGTTAAACCATTTAATTCTGGTTAATACTGACCGATGGTATAGTTTATAAAGAAGTTTTGTAGAATTTGTGACTTTAACATTTTCGGTGATATATATATTTATATGTATAAACTTTGAAATTCATTGTTTGCTAAATGTTTTATTTATAATGATAATAATTAAAACTAAGTTTTCTATAACTTATGTGCTACCTTTATTTGTCTTCCATTTATTACAGATCCTATATGTCATAAAAGATATTTTTTTAAATCTTTAATTCATTATTATTTATACTACATATTTCTAGCATGCTATTTTTTTTTAAGTAACCAAATCATGTTATTGATGAAGACAACTCCTTATAAATATAAAGTTGAACAACCTCTTTGCTATTAATTTTTTTAAAATAGTTACATTCTATTTGAATATTAACCATTTTCTTACTTTAATAATATATTCATTTCAGAGTGTTTAATAATATTACATGTTCTCACACCCTTATTTAATTCCATTGTTCCATGCCAATAATTTAGTTTATAAGTATAATATAATCAACGTAGTATAAAATACATATCCAATTCAAATCTCAAATATAGCGCTAAATGTATAATACACTTTCTCGAGAGGTACAAAACAAATCATTCTAAGATATATGCAAGTAATATCATTTAGTTAAGTAAAAGAATAACACTTTTCATTAGTTACCAACCTTCAACTTTATCCCTATTGACGGTATGCTTCGCAATTATCAATAATAAGAGTCAGTATGTCGCTCTTTCAAGAGTTGAAAGGAAAAACATATTGATTAAAGATCTTGATTTGCAAGAAAGGCAACAAAATCACCTACATCACACCAACGTCGTTTACAAAGAAGTTTAGTTTATGTTTCCAATTCTTTTTAGTTTCAATTGATAATTTCATCTTTAAGTTAACAATATTAATATGTTGGGCTACATAGAAATTTGTTATACAATTGCATTTTTCAAACGACCGTGCATCGCATGGGCTCAATGCCTAGTTTACTTATATTTCTCATATTTTCTTAATAAACTATTCTATATTTTTGGAAAATTGTATCAACTTTTCATTTTATTGTTTAATACATTTTTTCATCATTGAAAAAAAATACTTTTAACCGTCCAACGGACGGGTTCAACACTAGTTTTTTATATGTAGATTCTCTCTATTTCAAGAGGGTATAAACCAATGTTAAGAGTCTTTTATGGTAGAAGGAACCTTCGATTAGCCTCGCAATTTTGATGCACACCAAACATTATTTACTTCAAATAAAGTAGGTACAGAATCATGTTGTGCTTTGCATAACTTTGTTGTTAATTTGAATTGGGTGCAGAACAATCGTAGGTGCAGAACAATCTTAGGTGCTGAATAGTCGCAGAACGGTCGTAGGTGCAGAACAATCGTAGGTGCATAAGAATCGCAAACTTAGATAATTACAGTTAATCAAATGCAAATGACACATAAATGCATCTAATTATACTTATTGTAGTGTCAATTTTAACATCATCATCGTCGTCAAAATCATTGTCAAGCTTCACCGTCTTTAAATCGTCGAGACATCATCTTCAACTTGAAATTCACAAAATGTCTTTTAATTATTTGGTTACATAGGTTTCAGCGGTGTAAGCTCCAATCGGATACAGTGGTAGAGATTAGTGACAATTGTGCAGCACACCAGAGATGTTGATTGTTCTAATCGTAAATTAACCGAAAGATGTCGAAGCTTTTCTAGAACGATGTAAAAAAATTTAAATTACGTAAAAAAAAATTAAAGTATAAATGAAATTTTAAAATTTCCGCCGCCACTGAACTACAAAAGAAATAAAATATTTTTTTTTTCACCCCCTCCACTTTGAATTCCTGGCTCCGCCACATAAAGCGTATAATTGGTGGAAGAGGAAAGAGAGTACCTGGGTTTTGTTAAAAGCCCACCGAATTTGGATCATATTAAGTTCTCACGGTTCTCACCCACTTAGTAGTTCTCATCGAAAACTTCAATATATATATATGGGATCATGTGAAAATAAAGGGATAAATTAAAAATGGTGGAAACATATCTCATCCATTAAATCAAAATATATATATATAAACAGGGGTGAAGATAAATAAAAACGATGAAAACAACTAACCTTCACAATTTTTATGAAATGTGAAGTTGAAATTTTTTGCTACATATATAACCTTTGAATATGAGGCTTATTTTTTCGACTTCACATAAAATTTAAGAATGTTAAGGTTGGAAGTTAAGCTTCATAAATTTATGAGAATTAAGCAACAAAAATAAGCTTCATAATTAAAAAGATATCTAAATTTACGTGAAGAAAAAAAACAAAAAGGTTCACAATAAAAACTTTTTGAAAAAAAATAAATATAAATACATACATATATATATATATATATATATATATATATATATGTGTGTGTGTGTGTGTGTGTGTGTGTGTGTGTGTGTGGTGGGGGCTGGGGGTGGGGGGTTTATAATAAAAATGTATGTGAAATGAAAAACAAAAGTTCACTGCTAAAAAAATTTGTGAATACAAATTGAGATCGTTTTCATCATTTTTATTTAAAATCCTTGTTTTCACAAATATATATATATATATATATATATAGGGTTAGGTTCAAACGAGAATCACAAAAAGGTACAAAACTGCGAGAACTTTTAAATTACATGGTTTTTATACATTTAAATGTAACAAATTACATATTAACGATATTTAATGTTCATATATATATGTGTATATATATATATATATATATATATATATATATATATATATATATATATATATATATATAGTTTTCAACCAGCAATTGATGCGTCTCGGTTATTACCTCATTAACTGCATATATATATATATATATATATATATATATATATATATATATTCAATTGATGCGTCTCGGTTATTACCTCATTAACTGCATATATATATATATATATATATATATATATATATATATATATATATATATATATATATATATATATACGCGCTGAATGTTGGTATAAACTTTTTCAAAATAATTGTTTCAAGAGTATATATATAGGGGTGTAAACGACCCAAAACAACTCGCGAGCTACTCGAGATTGACTCGAAATCGATTTGCTATGCGTCGAGTTGAGCTTGAGCTACTCGAGTAAACGTTCGATTCGAACTCGAGTATTAATATACTCGGCTCATGAGGCTCGCGAGCCTAATCGAGCTTGCACTAATTAACATTTTTACCCTCTATTTATATGAATATTAACATATATACCGTACTCTTTCAATACACTTCGAGTTGAGTTGAGCATTAAAGTATTAAGTCGAGTCGAGTCAAACTTGAAACTACCAAATCGAGTAGTGTTGAATCTAATTTAAATACCAATAATAGAGTCAAGTCGAGCCGAGCTCGAAAGTGTCTGTTCATTAGTCAAGTCGAGCTTGAACTTGGCCAGTTTCGACTCAACCCGACTTGATAACACCCCTATATAAACATTATAGCTAGAGTCAATTGCATGTTTCGTCCTTGTGGTTTAAACAAAATTGCAGTGTACGTCCTTGTACTTCACTTTTTGCACCGCAGTTTAAAAATATGAAGATTAAAGTATTATGTGGCTGGTTCGTCCTCTAGCAAAAGACTACCATGCCAATCATGTCATAGTTTTTTTTATAGATTTAAGTGACGGTAACTTAGTCATTTTAGTTGAAAGATGAATCAACCGTGTAATGTCTTTCATAGAGACTTACGGTGCAGTTTAACAACCATGCAATTAACTTGTACGAATGTTGTCCACATATTTTATTCAGTTCAGAATCCTAGCTAGCTATAAATTACAAAACTCTTATGACATCGTTTTACTGATAATAATATAATTAAAATTAATCGCTTTTTTTTTTGTTTTTTTCTGATCTAGAAAGTAACAAATCTAAATAGTGAGGGTGTAAAATTGTAAATTTACCCACATTACCTAATTTCTTTGACCCTATAAAGTAAAACCTTTTACCCTCTAATCAACTCACTCATCTTCGAAAGCCGCAGCATCATTCACTTTTTTCGACATGTCTCCTACGAGAACAACAGATGAAGGTCTTACTATTTTCTCTATGTTGTATCACTGTTAATATTTATTTATTTTGATTTTATTTGAGGAACTCAGAAGGACTCCATTTATTTTCTTTCTTTATAAACATATATATTGTTGAATATAGTTTATATTCAAGTGACCAAATCAGTCCATCAACACAATTCTCAAAAAACTTATATAATCATAAATATTGAGGAACTTAAGGCTTTGTTGGGCTATTGTGTTGTTAATATAGTAGTATATACTGTATAAGTTTGTGTCTGATAAAAAAAAAAAAAAAAAAAAAAGTTTGTATATTTATCCTGCTACAATCACCAACTTGGTGATTATACTATTCATAACCTATTTGGGTTGAAAATTTGGTTCAAGTGGTTAAGTTGTAATGTGTTTGTACAATAGGTCATATGTTCAAATCTAGGGATATGCTTTTTTTTTAGTACACAAGCATGTATATGTACTAAGAGAGTAAGAGAGTTGGACATTTTGACCAAGAATTAGGATGAAGTATGGGTATATAATTAATGTGCATGTATGGTCACTCCATGCCCCTATATAATATGCATTATAATATTTGTTTATCTTTAAAGATTTAATATTTTTTACTTTAAATTTTCAACCATGTAATAATCATTATATACTTTTACAATATTAATAGGTTATGTTGAGTAAACTAACATACCTTTGAAAATATGTCTTTATATATATTTTATACGGAGAAATTGTAAACTTAAATTAAACGAATACCGACCCGAATAACTTAACCGATTAACAAAAAATGACGCGTTAAGTTTTTAACTTTAAATTTGCATTTGTTATTTTATTTGAATTAAAATTTTATTTTTTAAAACCCGCCGCAACGCTCGGGTAAAAAATCCTCGTTCATTGACATAGATCACATGATGAAGCATCCAAGTGATTAATTATGTGCAATATAACATAAAGGGGATATTATTCCGTGTAGCTAACAATACGGATTCATGCAAATTAACATTTACATATTAATTAAAAAGTTACGAGTTAAAAATTGTAGATTATATTGATAAAAACAAGGGTACACCACCTCTTTTTAACCAATTAAATGTGCTTCATAATGTTGTACTGTACAAAACTGTAAAGCACGTTAGTGATGTATGGCTAAAAAAGGTGGCGTACGAATCACCACCCTAAAAACAAATCGGCATGTCCTACATGCAAATTATATGTTGTCAACGACACATTATGTATCTAGTAAATTATTTGTGTATTTATTTGTGACCAATGTTGTATACCCATTGTCTCTATATAGGTGAAGACAAACAAGGGGTTTTAGCAATGAGTGATCAAAACTCAGTTAATGATTTTGAGACTATATGCAAAGAATTTGAAAAATGGGTTGCTAAGCAGTCTTTACCCATTGAGGCTGCCATCAACACAATCACTAGCGCGGTCTCAGGAGCAGTGATGGGTGTTGTTGTTGATGTTCTTTTTGAGGGTACATGTGGTGCTTTATCCATTGACTCACCTGCAACGGGTGGGACTATTAGACCAGAGGTATATCTACCTTCAATTATTTTGATAAATTCAAATTTAGTTATTCCTATTATAAGCAATGTGCAAGTTTATGTTGGTTTTATATTGCTTTTATAATCTAGATACTTTCAGTTTAGCAGTCCTGCCTAAGATATACTTGGTTTGGATAAAATCCGTTAACCAAACCATAATTATGTATGTATTTCAGTACTTTACGTAACACAAGTCGAATGTACTTAGCACAATTAGTAAGAGGTGGAGACTTTTTCACATATCAATGAATGGTACGACCTAAAAAAAAAAAGCAGTTGCGTTAGGCATAAACTGTGGAATTTTCCTCACAGCGAACAACTCTTCTTAAGTGGTTGGGTAGGAAAGGCTGCTACTAAGTTCATGGTTATGGTTTCTCAAATACTGAACTCTGTATAGCAGCTTACTAATTTATTTATATTGTATGTGCAGGTTCTCTCTCTTTCAGGAGGGTATAGACCAATGCTAGAGTCTTTTATGGTAGGAGGGACCTTAGAACAGGCTCGCAATTTTGCTGTTATGACAGGTGTTAATGCAGGCATATCTTGTGTCATGAAAAAATTAAGAGGCAAGGAGGATGTTCAGACATGGTAATCTTAAGTAGTGAAATTCCATTCCATTTTAACTCATATAGTGAAGTGAAGTGAACATATTTGTTAGTTCGGCATGCTCGTATACATATATAGTAGAATCTTGTGCAAATGTTTATTTAGTGTAGGTTGTTCATGAATGGTTGGAGTAAAGATATATTTTTTCAGGCCTAGCTTGGGGATGTTTGAATTCTTGTGACTCCAGAAGTGAACATATTTTTTTATCTAGTTTGCATATATTCAGTCAAATAGTCAACAACGCATCCGAGATAAGATTCATATCACACATAGCACCCTACATAAGAAATGTATTGAATCGATTCTTTTTATTGAATATATCTGATCGCAACTTTGAATATGGGATTCAAAGCGATCAAATAGGAACAGATACAGAATCATAGAACTCTTACATAATAGAATCTAGGAAAATGTTTTTATAATTGCGGTTGGTTCGTTAATGGTTGGAGTAGCTAAAGATAGAAACTTTCAGGCCTTACAGGTGTTTGAATGTGCGAATCTTGTGACTCATGTTTTTAGTGTTTGTAAAATTTAATTATTACATAGCACAATGGTAAGTACAGTTTACAGGGAAGAAGTTTGATGTTTTCATTTGACATGGCACTGTACTAATCTATGTATATGAATGCAGTATTGTTTCAGGTTTTGGTTCTGGTGTTATGGTATCATTGGTTACTGGTATGAGGGGCCCGAGTGTACTCTCAGTTGGCGTACTCTTTGCACTTGCTAATGCTGGACTTTTTAAGGTGCTCATGTTGCTTCTTTCTTTCACCTTTTCACAAAAACATCTTAAATGTGACTATGTTGATCCATATATATTAATGGGTCGATTTGGGTTATGTAATAGCTCTAAGAGGTCAAATGGGTACAACTAAAAGAAAAAAGGTGGTCATGACCAAAGAGTGGTTTTTATTCATAGAACCACTTAAATAGTTTTATTTCTAGTCATCTGTAACATAAATAAGTCTGGATAAAGATTACTGTGTCAACCCACCCCAACCCGGCCCGTTTAAATGCTATTAAAACCAATACGTTTATGACCCCAAATCTACTTGCAGACAGAGGAGAAATTATATAAGGAGAAATTATCGAAGGAGAAATTGTCACGGGAGAAATTATCACAGAAACAAGCGGAAGACGTTTCACATGATAATACAAAAGACGTGTTTTCTTGTATCGGCTTTGGTCTTGATCATTATGCGATGAACTTTAATAATGGCTTTTTAGCTGATAACTCTCTCCCATTTGTCAATAACAGGCAAGCAACAACAGTCTTTTTTGTTAATCATATTATTATTAATTGTGGTTAATGTGATGTGGAAACCAAATACTGTTGAAAATGCTTACTAGAACTGCTAATTTTCTTGTGTCTGTAGGAAGAAACCAAAGAAAGGAGGTAGGAGAACATGGTGGTGATCTTCGTGTCTTAACATTCACTGATGAGGTTTGGAGGTTGAAGAATGAAACTTATAAACGTACAAACGTATGATGATTTTAATTCTTACATTGTCACATTGGATGAACTTGGTAGATTTATTAGTAATTAGTAAAAGTATATGATAAAACAGATTTGATAGATTTGTGGCAATCTCCTACATTATGGTTTTATCTCTGAAATATATATAGGCATGTGCCAAAAACTGTGGATCAAATTTTTTCTGTATTTTATGTTCCGGGTACAAAACTACAATATCTAATGGCAAAAGATGGTGCCAAAAAATTGGTGTACAAAAAATTAGTATCTTAATGGAAGCTAAGAGCACACGGAGTGGGGGATCTTTTTTTGCTCTAGAACTCCCACACCGCCACAGCGTTCCCGGCGATGTTCCGGACAATTTAATGACACAGCATCTGCTTTCGAACTGCTTTCGTAGTGTGTATGTTTTTTTGTCTGTGTGTATATGTGTTGTGTGTGTGTGTCTGTTTTACGATTTGCAGAGGAAGCAAGAGAAAGAAGAAGTGAGGATAGGGTTTTTAATTTTGTGGGCAAAATGGTCTAATTTTTTTAAATTAATGGCTGGGCTACTTTTTAATTCTTTCAATTAGAATTTTTATCTAATTAAAATGTTTGTGGTTAAATAAATTGAAAGTCATAACACTTTTTACCACACAGCTGTGCTCTAATAAGTGCCCTTATGTGTTTGGGCTTTAAGGTTTGAACTAATAAGTTTATTACATAAATTTACGAATTTTTGAACTTTATAACAGCCTATACGACTTTTTCATGAAACTTACTTTTATGCATTTGTTATCATGTGCTCATTTAACAAACAAACTTAATTTGTAAAATACAAGAGTAGTTTTAAGAAACTAAAGCCATTAAATAAACATAGTTGCATTACATGACAGATATTTAAAATGCCTTTTAAAAGTCTGAAGATGTCACTTTATACAACTTTAACCATGACACGAAACATTAAACGGCACTATGTTTGTACAACTTGCCAAGTTTTAGATGCATTAAAGTCATGATACGAAACATTAATGTCAAATCTAAAGTAACAGTTGCAGTGTTTTGATTACACATCTAATATATGTAATATATCCAACTAAAATGATGTTTCAAAGACTTTACAGATATCAGATGTTCCGAGTAATTGGTAGCTTTCCTCATTCCTTTTTCTCAGATTTTCCCTTCAATTTCACACTTTTGATGAGAAACCAAAAAAAGACCTTGGCCATAAACCACATAGCTGAAATGAGTGGCCCAAATTCTCCCAACTTATCAACTATGCCTGGGAAGAACTTGGCAAGTTGCAAGAATGCAACTAGATCCAACAAAAGCATTGTCTTCACCAAATGCTTTCTCATAGCAATTCTAGTTAGATTTCTACAATCCTCGAAGAAGTCCACAGCTAACTCCTTAAAGCTGCCACTAGAAATCAGAAAACATGGATTCATATTTCAAAGAGAGATTACTGTTTGCAATGTTACATCTAACACGAATTTAAAGAGTACACTTATCGAAAAGATGATAGCAGATTCTTTCAGCAAGATAAAAAAAAAATTACACAACACAGATCAGATCAAACAACAAAAAGAGAATGGTTGTACGTAGGTGATCTAAAACACTCAAAACAAGCTTACTTGAATTTGGCTCAACTTACTAAAGTTAATGGGTACAAATCTTATATTAGATGTCCAATTGGGCAAAACTAGGATGCTAAATTAACATCAGTTCACAGAGTTCAAAATTTATATTGGAACAGGGAATATAGTGCACCATATAATATTTGAACCCCATGATACCCATACATACTTGCAATAAAAACTCTGCTATATGTGAGAAGTAATAGACTGAATGTTATTAAAATACCCATAAAAACTTAAAAATAAACCTAAGGTATTTGTAAGAAACATTAACAGTGACCTGATATATCTTGGTACATTTCCTATGTAGAAATCAATATAAGCAATGACAAGAAAACTGTATTCATATGTCAAAGAACGTTTACTGTTTACAACTTAACATCTAACACACATTCAAAGTGTGAACTTGTCAAAAACATATTAGCAGATTTCTCGAGAAGGAAAAAACAAGAGAAATCACACAAAACATATCAGATAACACACAGTTACAAATTACACTAATATAAATATCAACCGAGATAATACAAACGGAATGACCAAATCATAATAATCCTCTATGATAAAATCATATCAACTCACAAAAACAGACTCAAAATGCTAATAAATCAATTAATTTATATACCATTCGTATAGAAATTACAAACAAATAAAGCACACATATCAATTGGTTTAGTATCTAACATGATGCATTGCGTATAGACACATACATAACTACAAATGTAAACTATTTAGGTAAATAAACAGATTAGATAAATCACACAAATCAAACAGATATATGAATATACACATACATTAAAAGTACCCGTTGATTAATATATACACAAACATAATTCAGTAGAAGTAAATACCTTTCCTGTTTTAGTTCACAATGAGAAGTACTAGAATCTGGTGCACAAAACCTTCTCAATCTCAGTTTCAGTGGAGAAGCAGCAAATCCAGTCTTGTTGATTCCAAAAGGCTTGCTGCATATTTAAGAACAAGATGATAGTCAGAATGGTACTGTAATTATAGTTACAAAACAAACAAATATAATAGAACATTTATCATACACTTTGGACTCAGCAATGTTGTTCAAGAAAGGATAAGAGACAAATGAGGCAGCTGGTAGTGACACATACCTGCACCAATGCAATATCCATTACAAATTTAATCAAAAATTAAACTGTGATAGACATTCATGCACATGAGCAATTATAATCCACTGAACTGAAACAAAATGTATAACATGCTAAATCAGAAAGCCAAATCAAATTAGAATGCATATCTATAACTAAACTTAAATTGTTTATTACACATATTAACATTTATGATATATTAAAACTGAAAAGAACGTTGTAAACACAATCAGACAGCTGAATAAAAGTAGAACTCATAAAAAGAGCTTTAAGCAAAACAACATTTAAAATCAGATGAAACTGAAACAAACATTACAAAGTGTGAATCGGACAAGATTACTAGATGTAAGAGAACTTAACTTATTCAAACAGATCCGAAAATAAACTGAACTTAAATCATCCGTGTAATTCAAGCAATTCAATATTTATGATCAATTGAAGCTAAAACGATATTCTATCAATCAATATTGAGAATCAGTTGAAGCTAAAACATATCAGCAGAAATGAACATTATGAAGTGTAAATCGGACAGCATTACAAGATGCAAGATAACTTAAATTATTCAAATCAACTCAAAATAAAACTAAACTTAATCGTACACATAAAGCATGCAAATCAATATTAACAGTCGATTGAAGCTAAAACAATATGCATCATTTGTTAATAAGATACAGAATCATATTTATGTGAACTCTTAAACTTAGATCGTGAACGCACTTCAATCAAATTAACGTTTAGAATCATGTGTAGCTAAAACGAAAATCATCACGTATTGATCCTAAACGTAAATCAAGCAAATCAACAATCGATATGAGCTGAATAGAACATTATAATCGGAAATTAAAATCGAATGAAAGTGAAGTTGAATCGTACATGTAATTCATGCAATTAGATATCGATAATCGATTGAAGCTAAAACTTGATTCAATCAACGCAACATTTAGAATCATATGAAGCAAAAACATAAAAGCTAAAATGAACATGAAAATCGAAAATCAAAATCAGAAGAACGCAAGCTTACGGAGATGATTTCGCTTTTGGAAACGAGGTTGATTGAGGAACGAATTTCAGTGAGAGAGCCATTTTTTTGAAATTTTGATCGAGTTTTGTGAAGTAAATGCAAGTTTTTAGGGTTTTTATAAGGCGGGAAACAAATCGCATAACAAACAAATTGTAAGAAGGGAAACAAACCTGTAATGTGTATACCATTGACGGCCGAAATTAACGGAATCATACGGAATGTAACGGCGATGAAGTAACGGTAGCCGGAAGTGTATGAAGAGGATTAGAGGAGTGTTATATAAACCTACTGAACCAGTAGGAACAGGAATAGTAATAGGAATAGGAATAGGAATAATAATTAAATTAAAAGAATAAAAATATTTAACGGGCAATGTAACGTCACGTTGGTAAAAGAATTAATTAATTAATTCATTGAATAAACGTTGGAAAATGTAACGATACATAGGGAAAATGACTTTAGTTTTAGTATACGCCGTAGTTCCTTAACATCGTGACTGGTTCAATAAATAAATTCCCTTAAATTTTAAGTTCGACACTTATATGAATTCTATGAGTTGTGGACACAGGATTTTACATCACTTTATTTACAAAAAAAAAAAAAAACTAAAAGAAAAAGAAAAAACCATTTACATACCTTTTTTTATTATAATTTTAGATCATTGCTAGTAGTTATTTAGTTCAAACATATATAACTATAACTGGTGAGTTTATAGGCCGCGCGATGTACGGTTCACATCTAAAAGTGTTAACGTTAGTTTTTGTATTGTACAGTCTACGTCTATTAATGTTAATGTTAATTTTATGTAATGTTATGTATTATTTTTAGTTGATGCTTAGTAAAAACAAGAAAAATAGTTACGTATTCAATATACATGTCTTTTATAATACTTTTCACTAATAGAATATTATCTCTATCATTTAAAATTTTGAATTATTAAAATATGATATTGAAATTAATTGTGGAGAACCAAAGGTTAGAAATGCCCAACTTTATTTTGACATAGATACAGTATTGATATATACTTTCCAAAGAATATTGGACATATAATTAAATATGTATTCGACATCTTGATTATAATTCCTCTTACATGTCTTATTAAAGTATATAAATAATTAGCGTTAAACTCGTACGATGCACGGCTAGAAATATATAATGTTCTAATATGTGGATTATAAGTTAAAACGGTTTATAAAATATTTTGATCACATCCAACTTTTCGCTGTATACGCATTATATAAGGGTGATGATTAGTACAACGTTGGTTTTTATGCCTACAGCATCAATTATACTTTATGGTGTTGAACTGTACAATTGTGTGAATCATGTTTGTGGTGTACGGCAAAAAATTCGCTTCTTTTACATATATATAATCCTTTTTTGATAACATCCAAATAATAAATACATAATATTTAGTAAGTGGGCAGGAGGAAGGGGGTTTACCTGCTTAAAACTTTCAGATTGTTTATAAAATAAATTTTTTTGTTATCGTTATTAGTGATATTTTATAAATTTTAACCCTTCAAAAATGAAACAAAAACAACAATTTTTCTCCCTACGATATGTCAATGAAATGGCCGGAAAGGTTAAAAAAGATGAGTAATTGATAAAGTGACTCTTTTTATAACACCCTCCTTTTTACAAACATATATTATATTAATAAACATCGGAAGCGAGTCCCATACTTAGATATCATATTTACATATATCAAAATGTAACAATTTCGAACATCACACATAACTATTACATAACACATACACATATCATATTACAAAACCATTTACTGAAGACCGGGTGTTATATAAACTTCCAAAACCATAACTATAATTTTTTCAAAAGATCAGAGTAGGCGCGGTCATAGTCAAACATTTCATCCAGTAATCTCTACCCCAATTCAAAAGTCCATACCTAATCTACAAAATGTTAAATATGGTGGGATTAGCTCACAGCTAAGTGAATGAACTGTATCCGACAGTTCAATCCATAAATAACAAATCTTACAACAATTAAACATATACAAACACAGTCAAAGAGGACCGGCGGTTCTTGGTATGCCATCACAAGAACACCTTAAACCACTGGTATGCCATCACAGTGATTAACCGATAGTTTGAAGTTATCTTCAATGACAAGGGTTCATCCATCAACGATGTGTATCGGAAACCCCGCCAGCCAAACAATAGCAACAAACCCAACCATCGTTGACCTCTGAATAACCCACATAGTCACATATGCCCAACGGCCAATAATCACATATTTCCCAATAACCAAACCAATACAGAATATAAACAACAGATCAACAATTATTAACCCAAAGAACTAAATAGTCAATAACCGATAACAAGTATGTTCACCCGTTGTAACCAAATCTATTACAACTGGGTTGAACCGAGAAATACAGTTACCACTCACCAAAATTTCCAGTCTCTGAACTCAGTTGTCTTATATCACTGAGTTTCCTTTTGCTTATCTGAGAACATAAATAATAACAAGTCAGTAACTCATCTCATAATCGTTATCATAGCATATTTATCAAATCAGGTAATCCCTGAAGTCTAGGCAAACAAAAGTTTAATCAGAAATTAAATCAGAAAGTCCTGAAATGACGTTTAAAAACTGAAAAATGCCATTTTCGACCCTTAAATGACCCCTAATGGCCAAAAACCGCATAGGCTATTAGAATATAGTTTTGATCATTGGGACGTTTTCCGAGTGAACATGTGAATTTCAATCAAATCCGAGTTAATGAAATTGTCACCTAGTCGCTACCCTGAAAAATTTGCAAACTTGTCAAAATTATTCATGCAAACACGATCCGGATCAAGGTGGTGGGATCGCGTTTCCCTTTAGAAAACCTTCTGTAACCATTTTATACTTGGAAACGCGATCCAGAAACGAGTGCGGGATCGCGTTCGTAAGACCAAAATCGACTGAGACAATTTATAACTAAGGAACGCGATTCGGGTTCATGGCTGGGATCGCGTTTCAACGCTTAAAATGACCTGCAACTTGTTGTAAAACCCTAATCCGAGGTTTCAATCCACAAAACATACAAACCCAGCTACTAATCGAATTAACAAGGTTTCTAATGCCTAATAAACATCAATAAACTTCACATATCATCAAATAACCTCACTAACATGTTTTCAATTAAATCAATCAACCCTAGTTCATGTATACAAGAACAATTATGAATTGATTAAGAACAAGATGATGATGGTGACTTACAATCAAAGATGATGATGATAACTTGAAACCAAATCAAAGCCCTAAATCTCTTGATTTCTTTGTGTATGTTTTAGTTAGTGAAATAGAGAGAATGAAGAATTGGGAAAGTGAAGAATATTAACTCGGTCTCTGCAAAATCGACTCTAATATTTGGTATAATTTTAATATCCCTTCTAAACCTATTGTCTGGAACCTGAAAATACTCGCGAGACAAAATATTTTATTTTACCGTTCGTTTCAACAATTTAAAACAAGTGATATTTTATTAGTCACAATAAATCATGTGACTCTTTTACCTATTTATTTCCAAGAAGTCAAATAAATTATTCCCCATTATTTAAATATCCATTTTAAAACTTAGTAAAATACCATTTATTTCTAGGCCCCAAAATAGGATGTTACACTTTTCTAGCTAAAAATAATTGTATGTTCATTGTAACCTTTGTTTCCACTAGTTATAATATGTTAAGGTTGCAATTTGATGAACAATGTGTATGTTCATAGTTTTGGGAAACATAAATTGTAACAAAAACTATAACAATTTAGACGTTTTATTGAATAACTAATGTGCATATACATATAGAAAACATAAATCATTCTATAGCGATCAAATATATACAAAAATGAGATTTTATCTAGATTTGAAAAGTAATATAAAAAGTTATAGATGTACATGTCTTACCAGTTGCATACTGAATTGTAATTGAGTTGTGTGATAAAATAATGACTTTTGTGTTTTAATAGCTTTTAATGAATGGAATAGTTTAAATTTTATACATTTATTTAAATTAATAACTTCAAATCACGTTTGGCAAGCTATGAAGTGCTTAAGTGTCAGGTTAAGATGGATTATTAAGGTTCATATTCTTTTTATATAAAACTTAACAACTTAATGATAATGATAACTAGACTATATATGCAGTGACGAATCTAGGATTGAGTATCACATGTGTCCCATTTGATAGATGCGACAGAATAAGCGGGTATGGCATGTTGTTGTCTTAGTAATCGGTCGGGTCAAGTCGGGTCGGACTGAGTCGAGTCAAGATTGTAGGTGATAAAACAAAAAAAATAAATTAAAAAACACATTCATCTTTTCTTCGGAAACTACCTATGAAAGTATGCAATATAACTAAAAGAATAAGGAAAAAAATCAAATTATAGTTATAAATAGTTTGTAGAACTATATAGTATTAAAGTCAGATATTCAAGTCTCATTAACTTATTTAAATTTGAAGAAATCAGTTGAATAGCTTGAAATCCAAATCTAATTTTTATAACTTCAAATAATTTTTAAATAAAGAATAGATTGTAAATTGTTTAGAAACCACCAAAATCAGGTGGTGACTTTATGATTATAAAGTTCTTATTTTAGGCTCTTTAAACACAAAGGGGCTACACAAAGTATTCATTTAAGTTAAAATATGGGTATGAGGTTATGAATATCTCCAGGTTAGTGTAATTTAGTCATTTGGGCTTTAGTTAGTTTTATTTGGTGATTAATTTTAATGTATTATGGGCTTTAATGATTAGTTATTAAGATTTAAACTGTCCATCTATATTAACAAAACAATTAATCCATCTAACATTGGTCCATATTTTCTTTCAACATGGGTCCTCTATTAAAGTAATACATTCTCTATTCACAATATTGAAATATAACATGGGTCCTAGGACCCAGATGATCAAAGAGTAGATACGCCTCTGTATATATGGATATATATAAGTATAGATAGATAGGTCAATTGAGTGATTGACCATATAACTCCATTAAAGACACATGTTTCTTATAGATGTTTTCATTTTTTTTCTTTCGGAAGCATCAGAAAGCGTTTGTGTGACAGTGCAAATTTAACTGATTGTTTTTTTATTGTATTATTTAGAAAAACAAATTTAATCGACATTCATAAAGATCTAAGATGCTAGAAATCAAAGGTAACACAAGCTATGTTGCAACTCTCTAAGGTTGACATTATTTAGAAGTACGAATTTTTTCTGATAATGTTTATGCATATATTGTTATAATTCTATATATGGAGTGGATGTCGACATCAACTATTACTAGATTAGATATGTTATATTAGGAGATTTATTGTTTCTGAAGAATACTCTACATATGTATTATATATATGCCTTATGATTATCAATAAGATACCTCAATTCTTTCTCTCTATTATTCTTCACTTTACAACACGTTATCAGCACGAGTCTCTAACCTATGTATGAGTCCGTAACTTCGGCCGCTACTTTTTGAGGTACGACTTTAAATCCTTCATTAAAGTGTTTAAATCTTGATTTGTTTCTTGATTTCTTGATATTCGAACATGTTATTAAATTATATGATATACATGTGTCACGAATTGTATGAGTTCATGCGTGTCTTTAAATACATGTGTGCACAAGATTATTGATGAATATTGACACATATGAGGTGCTACTGTCATTTTTGAAGGCATATATATGACAGTATAATCTTAACCTTTACACAGTCGAGATCATGTGCATCATGTCTAGAGCCTGTTTCATATGCACACAAAAAACAACCACCGATTATATCTTTACCTTGAGCATCTGTATAATGTAGGCATACTTGCTATGAATTGTTAATGAGCGGCAGCCAGAAGTAGAAGAGGAAATATAAGTGACTTAGCAGTGTCCAAAACAGTCCCCTGTAGTCACAAAAAACATTATTTGGAAACAAAAAATCTACACTTTTTCAATGACATGTTATTGTGTTTCACCAAGTCCAAATTAATACAATTAATAACTCTCTAATCCATTATCCATGGGTTATGGATTTATATGCAGTTGAAAAAGTTACATATCCACCATCATGTCACTGAAATTTAAGAAGTAAATTTGACCCATATTAGTAAATAATATTGATGGCAACTTCAACCCACTTGATGAGACTTTTGAAAAAAGCTCCATCAAAAGAATCTAACCTTTAGGTTTCATTTATGTATCAGATAAGCTATTCAAGTGATAATGTAAATCACAAGTTAAAGAAAACTACGTTCGGCTCATATGTAAACTAAAATAGCAACGAACCAACTTACTATTGAAGTAAAAGTAGTAAGACATGCCTCCAATTTTTCATAGTATTACAAAGCCAATCATCACAACCTTTTGATGCTTGATTAATAATTCATTAGTCCAAACCTACAACCTTTTAGTTTGTATCAAGCAATTTATGAAACAAATAAACACTTGTATCTATTGCCACTTTGTGGCATCTATTGGCAACTATGCCATTTGTTGTGTAACCCTGTTCATGTACATACTACAAAAATATAAAAGTCCAATTCTAACAAATCAAAATAAAATACAACATCATTGATACAACACACAAAAATAATGTGGTCAGAATCTAATTCAAGATTCTTTTGTAGTTCGAATTTTTAATGACGGAAAGGTAAAAAAAACCCCAAAATAAAATAGCCAAGATAGTGTACCATTTCGGGGAGGATGGTCCCCTAAAGCACCCGAGGGATATGCACACTCGAATTCAGTGGATCATAATATACAGATCTGCAGGATTAAAATAAACGTAATAAAAGATCAGCACTTGCCACATTTCTAGAATCCACATCGTTGATGGTTGAGATTATTTGTGAAGCAAAACTTTCAGAAGAATGTAGGTATAAAAGATCATCACTTGCCACATTTCTATTAGCCTTGTCTTCCTAATTAGTATAAAAAAACATAGTAATCAATAAGTCATCTCAATTGTCAGATCAAATGAATAAGCGAGTGAAGATTATGGGAATAGGTGCTTACTACTTACCTTTTTTTGCCATGGTGAAAACAACAACCTAAAGAAAAAATAATCAGTCAACAATTACATACGTATTCAAAAATTCGTATTTCTTAGAAACCATTTCCATTCTATGTGGCATTTATCGAAACAAAAATCATACATACCTACAGCTCTATTTGTCTTAGACATTTCGGTGAACACCTTTTGTGCACTTGATTGATCACCATTTAACTGTGACTTGATGCACCTGAGCCAAATATAAATATCAAAATCTAATTGTTCTATCTGACAGATAAAATTTCTTGTTACAACATATTCCTACAATCCCACACATCACAGTTGTTCTAAACAAACACGTAGCATGCGTAACCCACAGGAAAAATAACGAAACTAAAGTTGTAGTGAAGCAACAGACCAACGACCAAATAGAGAGGGTATTAACCACTTACTGAACCAAAATACCATTTAGAAGAACTGAGAAGGATATCGATACGGAGAAGAACTGAGAAACATAAACTTCATAGCTGATGATGGAATTGGAAGGGGAAAACCTGCTGTTGTAAAAACCAAATATTAGGGTGATGAATAGAAATCGAAATCGATAGCTTACAACTGATCATCATGCGCACATGTTAGACTCCCTTGAATAAGAACCACGGGAAAGCGATCATCCAATCTTTATCTTTTTGAAGAAAAATTGAACGTGAAGATTTGTTTTGTAATCAAAATTATGAAAACCAAAGGAAAAAGATGAAGCTAAAGAAGCAGAATGAGGAACGAAAAAATAGAATAAGGAGTAAATGAACTAGGGAGTTTAAATTTAGGGAAGAGAGATTGACATCGGTGGTAGTGTATCCAATCAAATAAGAGTACAAAATATGCATGCCTATGGAAGTCACAGAGTATGCATGCGTATAAGAGGGCGGGTGGCTTTTGCAGGCATAATTAAATACGGAGTATGTATCTATTTTTTAAAAAAAATCTGCCTTAATTCGTTTAGTGGATAGATGATGTAAGCAAGTGAAGCTGATGAAGACACATCATCATCATTAAGGTTGTAGATTGTCCCACATCAGAAAAATGACATCAGCTTTATTGTCCAATTGTATATAAGATAGATGTATATAAGATAGATAGATAGATAGATGTGAATTGTGAAGTTAATATCTTTAATTGATTACGCTTTTCTGACTTGATGTTTGTATATTTGATATTAATTTATAATTAATGTTTATTTACACATCGTACATGAAAAAAAACTTCGAGAGTATGCTTCGTCAGAGTACAATAACTAGCTGATTAATACGTACAGAACATGTATATATAAAAATACTATAGTTGTAATCATACTATCATTATACTTTGAATTTCACATCTTAACATAATCGTATAGATATAGCGGTTGATTTGTGGAATTGTTGAGTGTGGTTATGTCCGTTGTCGATTTGGTCATCGTATAAATGTAGAGTTCTAGATTTCACGTAGTAGGTCACTTTTATATATTTTTGAGTTAAACTAAATTAATATTCACGATATGAACATGGAGATATACAATCTTAAACGTAAATTAAGAGGATTCCTATTTAAAACTATATGAACTTATGGTTTAAAGAACTTGACGGCAGTTGCTAGCTTTATGAAGAAGATGTAACAAATTTATTAATGCATGTGATCAAGTTTTGATATGTTAAACTATGAATTTTGTCTATTTTAAATAAATAAGTTGAAATTGTTTGATGGGTGTTAGCTCAATAATTGGTTTGGTTTCGAGTTGGGTTAACGCGTTTTGCTTTCCGATTAAGATCTCGTTGTTCCTGTCGATTTCGAGTTTTATATATAGAGATAACAAAACTGTTTTGGTGTAGCTCTAATTAGTTACCAGGGATAATGTTTGAAAACAAGAGCATCAACTTAATTCGGTTAACGTTTGTTTTATATGATAACATCGCAAAGGTTTTAAAGTAAAGAATTAATGAAGTTATGTATCTCATCTTTTAAGTGAATATATAAGATAGACTCGATATGTTATGTTAAATTAATGGGTTGAATAAAACTGACACTATTATAAAGTTTTGTGTCAAAAGAGAAGAAACATTACATCATACCAGAAACTTGACTAATCAGTTAAGATAATAATGGTACTTTAATTTTCAAAGCTACCTTTTAAGTTTTACGTTTGATATTCGAACTGAAAACCTATCAATTAAAAAGGTGTTATGCTTATTAGGGACTCTATCAATCCCTAGAGTTACGAGGCCTTGAATAATATATGTTATAATATATTTCTTAAATAAGCAAGGGCCGAGCGTTATAAGTTGTTGCTATTGTCACTTGTTAACTACTTTCTGACATGAATCTAATTTATAGCCTGCTATCAATTATTTGAAAACTTTATAGTTTGATCCGCGAATGACTTGGTATTCTTTAGCCTATTTCCATCTAATTTCGATGCGGACTAAGTTTGTTTTTGAACTTGTTTTCAAGTATAGATTATATGAGTTAATAAAAATAAATAATTAAACTAATGTACGTTGAACCTTATGATATTAGATATATATGTGTGTTATATATGATACCGTATAAGATCTTGCTTGATGTGTTGATTTAGACACTACTAATTTATTATAAATAAGATTATGCATATGTAAATAGTATTATACGTGCTACATGATCCCAATATTATTGAACTGATGATCATGTGCTTCTGATTGTTTATGATCCAAATATGTATATATATGAGATATATATGTCTGGCCTACAAGTTGTAATTTAGAACATCTACTTGTAAGTGTGATTATTATTTGAATGATATTAGCTAGACATATATTTATTATTGTGATTGTGATTAAAATGATATAATGCATGATCTTAGATGATTTAACTTATGGCTTTGGCACTGTTAGAAAGAATTAAGTTTGAAAAAGTAGATGGTAAACTTTCGGCATTTGAAAATAGTTTTAAGGACATGGTAAAAATAAATATTAATATACAGTTTTAAGTTGTCATCGTGGATATAAACATGATTAATTTATAATGAACCATTTCAACATTTTGAATACATGACACGATAGCTGTGATACTCCCTAAAACTAGTCATAAACAAAATTGCTTATGTTATAAGATTTAAAATCGGTAGAATGGGTTTACTTGATCATGTTATTATTTCTAATTTGATGCTATGGTGGCTTGATATTATGTGGAAAAGAATGTTATTTAGTGAAATATATTGAAAAGGTTATTAGGTGAAGTTCTGATTTACCATTGTAACTACCCGAACAATGCAATACTCATATATGTTATTGCTATGGATGTGACAATTATTTCTTATGTTGTGCGACTTGTTTAATATTTTTAAATTGTTATATGATGATGATGAAATGCATGCATCGGGGGGAAAATAGCATAACATAATGATTCATGTAGTAACTTGTGATGTAAAGACAAGTGCAATTGAAGCACGCATGGTCATAAACTTGATGTTTTTGTGGACCTTGATTTTATCAGAATTGGCATGACCGGTTAGACCATCCCGAATCAATGATGATGCGAAATGTATATAAGAACTAGATAGTTCTTAACAGTGGTGATTTTGACATGAGTTGAATGCTCTCGAAGAAAGTTAATCATTACCGACTAGAATTGAGATTGAATCTCTTAAGATTATGGATTTGATAAAAAGGAGATATATGTAGGCCTATATATCCACCTAGTTGACCATTTAGAGTTTAAATCGATGCATCGTCTAAATGGTCATGAAAATTGCAACCTAGAGCTTGCATGATTAAGTGACTCGCCTAGTGAGATTGCGAGCACATATATTCCATATATATTATATTTTGTTTGGCAATGTCGGTGAACGTATATATTGATGAATTACATACTTAGCGTCTTCGGTTGATTGTAATAAGTGTTGAACATTTATTAGTTTATACACCGATTACTTTTGTCGAAACACTAACAAATGTATTTAGTATACAACATAACTGCTATCATGATGAGAGCATAACTATTACTTATAGTATGGGGCCATGTTAGTAAACATGAAATAATATGAATTTGCATCGGGACGACAAGATTATGATTCCTCCCCTTGATAATTGATATGTGGTCATGAAAAAGATATATCACATCTTAAGACACTAGTACAAAAACGAGTAAAAAGAGCGCAACTTTATAGCGGTTTTAAGTGAAAACCGCTATATGGATTATAAAGTGGGTCCAATTATCTAATTTGTAGCGGTTTACCAGTCAAAAAGTGGGGTCCCAACTACACAAATGCAGCGGTTAAGGTTAAACCGCCTCAAGTAATAACATTTATGGCGGGTAAATGAACCCGCTTCAATTGGGGTAACCAATTTGTAGCGGTTATTTTTAAACCGCTACTAGTAAATTCATTTTGAAGCGAGTAAAACGTTCCCGCTTCAATTGTGATAAATAGTTGTAGCGGTTACTTATAAACCGCCACTAGTAAATTTATTTTGAAGCGGGTAAAACTATCCCGCTTCAATTGTAAGAAACAATTAGTAGCGGTTAGATAAACACCGCCCCAATTGAAATGCCTTACCCTCCGGTAAAACTATTATTACGCTTCAATACCTTCTTTTTTTTATTTTCTATTTCATAATCAGATTTAATTTTTAAATATATAGATATATATATAGATATATATATATATAGATACATATGCAAAAGCTTAGAGTCGCGTCGGTAGGTGTTACTTGTTAGCAATCAATTCATTCATTAATGGTATGGTATTCATTCTCATTGTAGTATAAATATACATACACATTAGGTCACTTTTTCATCCAAACCCTAAATATGATCATCAATTAATTAAGTTCCCAATATGATCCTCATTCAAGTATCTAATGGTCAGAGACTGATCCTCTCTCATCTAATTTCTCAAATATCTATCAAATTCACTTTTCGTGATCAGATCTATCAAAAAGAAATTAACATATACTCAACTCTTCAACCGAGATTTCTCTGTTTAAATTTTTTGGCATCCTTAGACGAATCTACTTGTTTCTTCAGAAGTGTGAGGTTTTCTTTCTCTTCTGGAACTCAAGAATGTTAGTAGATTCTCTATTGGTGTTGAAATCAAGAAGAAAAAGGAGACGTCGATCAAACGTATTGTATAAAAACGTGTGATACTATCGGATACCCATATCTAATGGAATATGTCTGAAAGAGGTTCCAGATAATATCACACGGTTTTTCTTGTGATGGAAGATTGATGGGCGATTAATGTATCAGACTCACTCAGTGGCGGTACCAGAAAAAAATTAACGAGGGGGCGAATTCAAAATAATAAAAATATCTTATAAAATTAACCTTAAATTTTAAAATTACGTGCGGGCATAATTTTTTTTTTACAAAATTAACCTATAAAATTTTAAAAAAATATTTTTTCCCGAAAATCGGGTGGAGGCGGCCGCCCCCACTGCCCCCACCCTAGTACCGCCCCTGGACTCACTAGTGGGTAACATATGTTCGAGCATTTCTTCTGATCGAGTGACGATCCTCCTTGTGCATGCAGGATCGTAGCCTTCAGGGTTTTGGCCCAAAAGGCCGTAATTAATACGATCCCTTTATTTCCTCGGGTATTGTTCATTTGTTTGGACCATGCCAAGATGTTCATGGATCGGCCCAAAAGACAATATTTGAATGTTGAAGTTTTGGTATATAATGATTAATGAAGGCTGTTATATGAAAGTTTGGATCGGTTTTTAGTTATTTAATTTTTTATAAAATAAAGTTAATAAAGGTCGACGATATTATCGATGATAGTTTATCCTAGCCTTTTCATCTTCACTCGTACCATTATCATAATCATTCTCTTCTACAAAGCAGAAGGCGATGTACATGAGCTAATTAATTCATACGATTGAAAATTTAAACTACGAACACAAAAATAACATAGTATATATTGATATGATGTACATGTTCAATTGATGATAATTTACTCTAGCCTTTTCATCTTCACTGGTTCCATTATCATTAATCTCATCTTCAAGTTATTATAAAGCAAAACTCGATGTTTGAGTCCCAAATACACAATTGAGACATAACAAAACCTTGTATACGAACAATAAATCTCGTTGCAGTTTCTGCAGAAATCCGGTGCTGAAACTTGATCATCTTTATATATATAATTCCCATGTTCCAAATTCTTTTTTGTTTTGCTTCATCTTTATATATAATTCCCATGTAACAATTTGATTTAATATACTAACACCCCACACTGATACCATAAAATTACATAACAACGTACGTATAGTACGTACAATATAATACTGTATGATTGAGTAACATTTAACCTAGGTAGCTTATATAATTATAACCACGTATTGTTACATACTAGATCTATTTTGATCTCCAATTGAAGAACTCGGACGAATAGCAAGATATACCTTGCAAGGACTTCTGTGATGCAAAATTTCATTTGTTCGGCAAAAGATATGTTTTTGAAAGAATCAGCAAAACTGCCAGGCTTTTTGCCAGAGTAATGGAAAATGTGAATACGTTTTGAGAAAAGCATAATAGTGACCTTAAGGAATATTTTATTCCGTTCGTTGAGATTTGATTCGGCTATGATTGACGGACGAGTAAACAGAGAAATTGCGGTCGTGAATGAATATTGTTCTGAAAGAAGATCACCAAAACGTGAGAACTTCATATGGAACTGCTTCATTTTGTTGTTTGGATGATGCTATTGTTACCAATTTAGGTGATTGTGCCGGATGATTGTATGCAAAAGTGATTGCCAAAGCTAACGGAGTAATGGGTTATTATAATTGGGTATGCCGATACATATTCTCAATTTAAAAAAATAAACAGCGGTTGATATATTGATTATTAATTGATACATAGAATATAGAACAGTTGATCGATGAGTGTATTGCAAATGGGTGTTGACATATACTGTACAGCATAACTTTTGATGCTTACACCAAACTGTACAAACATTTAAGCACATAGTACAAGTACAATATAGCAAAGTTTTGGTGGATGAAAAAACAAAACCCATATTGTATATATCAATCCCCATTGCAAAAGTGACTGCCGAAGCCAATGGTTGATTACTGTTTAGAACAGTGTATTGATATATATATATGTGTCCTTTCAAAAAAAAATACTCCATATATATAGACCACGGTTCTAGAAAAGAACAGTAGTTTCAGACTTTCAGTGTTGCATGGTATTTATGTTTTTGAAACAATGAAACTACTATGCCAAACGGTGTCAAAAAATTATGTTAGTCAAAATTTAAGGCACTTGGTCAATGTTTTTCTTAATTGTTTTTTTAAAGCATTAGTTATTTTTATAATAGCAAATCATCATCGTCGTAGAAATATACAAATCAAATCAAATTGATATGAGAGTTTAATCCGGTTTAATAGTTTTAATAAGATTGGATCGGTTTAATAATTTTTTCCCGCTTCAACATTGTTGATTCATTCATTTAACAAATAATGAGTATTGATTAATGAAATTGATTTGGCTGTTGGGGGATCGACTTGGTCATGAAAAATTTGCATTTACGTCTGATGATAATTAAATAAACTTAATAGACGGGTGGCCATATTTAATCCGGTTGACAAGACCACACAATGTTCCTATCCCTAGCCTTATCAAGTCTATGATACCTGTACCACCCCCTCCCTGACCCTCCCCAGCCCACTTTCCAGACATATATTTGACTTTTTTAACAATTTTTATTTGTATTAAATTTTTATTCCTATTAAATAAAATGTGGCGGTCTTATATGTTTTGGATCGGTTCATTAATGCTTTTAACCGCTTCAAGATATATTGATTCTATTTTAACAAAATGCTTATTAATTATTTATTAATTATAAATTGATTAATTAATATATAATTAAAGTATTAAAAGTCGACGATAAAATTGATTTGCTTGTTGGGGGAATGGGGCATCGAAAAGTTTTTCAATTACGATTGACTTTTAATTACTCGTATTATACAGGTGGAAGAATTAATCAATATTTAATCCGGTTCCCCACACATTTTTAAGTTTAATTAATTAATGTATATGGATCGGTTCATGGCGGCCTTATATATTTTGTGACATGCATGTAAATTATCTTTGGTTGTTGTTATATATATATATATATATATATATATATATATATATATATATATATATATATATATATATATATATATATGTTCATTAAGTTGACACAGTAGCACCTAATATGGTGCCATGTGTCACCTAACAAAAAATACTTCAAGATATTAATTCATAAATCTTCTATAAACTTGAAACTTCAATATTATTAAAGAAATTTCTTACTTTCTGTAATTTAATATTAAAAAAAAGTTATCAATTGGCACAAAATTATTAAGTGCTTAAAAAAAAGAATACTACAATTTAACTCACATGATTAATGTGCACTTGTCTCTCACGAGACTCGAACACATAACCTCTCAATTGATAGATTCCCGTACATAGTGCTAGACCAAAGGGCTATTGATATAATTAAATTCATACATTTTTTACTCATCTATCACAACTAATTCTTTTTATGAAGTTTTTCATTTATAATGGAAAATCTAAACATAATTGGGTTGTTCGATCTTAGTTATATTTATAAATTATAAAAGTTTATAATTTGTGTAAGTTAATACATAATATTAATTGTGATTGAGTTGAAATAGTGTGTAGGTGAGTTTGAATAGGTTAAAAATAGTGAAAATCACCTTCGGTGATTGTAGTAGATTAAATAAAATTAAATGCCTTCAATTCAATTTCTTTTGCCTATATATACATCAAAATCCAAAGTCCACATTATTAATAAACTCTTAAAAGATCATCTTTAAAAAACAATATATAATAATGGCATTGGCATCATCTTCTCGAATTCCAGATAATGATATACCTCCACGTCCTCCTTCTCCAATGATGGATCTTTTAAGTAATGCATATTCAAGTTAACCTATGGACCAAAAAACTCAATAAACAAAAGAAGAAGTATGAACATCTTTGGAAGCAACTCAAAGAACTCGAGAGGTCTATGAATCAAAAGAGACAGACTTTGAATTCTTTGTATAAGAAATAATGTAATGTTTCATTATTAATTAAGAGATTTAAAAATTGTCCTATGGCACTATTAATTTCAATTATGTATGGTAATTTTAATAGTTTAAGTATAAATGTCTTTTTAATTTGTTCAATGAGAAAGAAATGTTGTGGTAACATATGAAAATCATAATTGGTAACTAAAATAGGAGACGAGAAAATTGATTGACCAATATAGTTGATCCAATGTACTCAACACTTAAAAAAATTTCGTACCACATCCACACACACACAAAAAAAACTCCTAAAAATCTTTAAGATTACAAAGATTTCAGTTACAAATTAAAACAAGTCTGATTGAGGTCAAAAGCATCTAGATTATAGACAGCCTGGCTCGATCAAGTCCTTATCCCAAGACACACAATTTCAGGAAGCCCAACAAACTAAACAAACAAGTGAAACATTAAAACACAAACACAAAATGTCAAACAACACGTACATTTAAAACCTAAAAATGCACGAAGTTGCTAAGCTTATACACAAATGATTGTAGCGAGAAAGATGTATCCATGCATTTCGTACTAAGTTGATACACATCTTCCATTCTTTTTACTGTTATGTTTAAGAATGAATATGACACTTTCGGAAATGGTCTAGAAGAGCCAAATGCTTCTCGTTTTTTGCCACAGTAACAGAAATTGGCGTGTTGTAAGTGAAGTTTATGGCAGAAGATACATGTCCACAACTGTAATGGACATACAAGTTTTTGTAAGAATCAGTAATACTACACGAGTGAAATTGACAATAACAGGCCATGTTGGAGCATTGCTTTTCATGGCCAGATCTACTGTGGAGGATAAGAGTCTCCATAGGAGGGGGACGGTAAATATGAACTTGCCTTAATCGAAAGAGGAACATGTATTTATTTATAGAATTAATAATTGCTGTGTCAGAATAAATTTAACAAAATCACAAATTTGATCCCTTGACCAAACTCATTTAATAAAATAATCCCTTGACTATTTTGTTAAATACGGAGTAGTTATTTATAGCATATCTCATAAAAAAATCTAGTGTATTTGACAAGACCACACCATGCTCCCCTAGCCATAATTAAAGTCTATGACATCAGTCACCACCCCCTCCCTGGCTCCCTCCCAGCTTTCTTCCCTGACAGGCTGACATACATTAGACTTTTCTTTTCATGTTTTTTAGTCTCTTAGATCAGCTCCAAAGTGAAGCGGTTAAAATTGAAATGTAGCGGCTCCTCACATTTTGGATCGATTCATTTATGTTTATAACCGCTTCAATATATGTTGATTCTAATATAAACTGGTTATTATAATTTATAATACTCCGTAGTAAATATTAAAAGTCGACGATAAAATCGATCTGGTTGTTGAGACTTTAAATTGAGAGGGACTGGGGGCATCGAAAAGTTTGCATTTATTAGATACTTAATTAATTAATTAGTTGGTACAAAGAACCATAGTTATAAATCGGGTTGAATTACAACTTTTTTTTCCCATAATGATAATATCCTTATTTCTATTCTTTATTCACAACTAATAAATCAATTTATTCCAAATTTCAAATGGAATCTGGTTGCACATCTTCACCACCACACAAAAAACAAAAAACCACACGATATGAAAATCAAGTATTGAAAGAAAAAGTCACAGGGCTTATCGAGTCTATGAACTCAATTGATAGGGAAAACAGGCTAAAACTTTGTGTTTTGAATGATAGTGTTGGTGAATCATCTCGAAAGAAGCAAGTTTGGGATAATCAACTGGATAATCGTCCTGCTGATGATGCTAATCTCTACTTAAGTTTGTTCCTCGGCAGAGATCGAATTCAGGATGCGAAACATCAACTTGAAATTGAAGATACACTGGATGTTATCGAAGAATCTATCCGAAAGAAGAATGAAATCCTTGAGACGTTGAAAAAAGTTTAAATATGTATAAATTATTATGTGTATGTATGTTCTAATTTTAAGTGAATATATTATAAGTGCGTCTTAATCTTAAATATAAAAAAGAACGTATCAAAATATATATACTCAAATAATAATTATCATACATGGTTTTCGTACACGTGACAATTATGACGTTCTCATGAGCATCTCCAATGTATAAAGCTATTGTAAAGCTTTTTCCAAACACACATCATCAACATCCAAAAAAGCTTTAGATAAGTCCAATGAGTAAAGCTTTTGCAAAGCTTTTCTTTTGAAGCCTACACACACAAATTTGGTAAAAAGCTTTTGCTTAAAAGCTTGAGATTTATCAAGCTTTACACTTAAAAAGCTTTATACTCCAATGATAAAAAGCTTTTCAAAAGCTTTTTTATACAAAAAAAGCTTTAGAAAAAGCCCTTGTTGGAGATGCTTAAAACAATGTACAAACATTGATTTATAAATGTCAACATATTAATTTACAAACTTAAATTCGTTTTTATTAGTATAACTTATATATCCATGAATAATATTTTTTAAGTTGAAAGAGTGCACATAACTTTATTGAGAAAAACTCAATTTCACTTAAAGTTGTTATGTGAAAAGAATTATAAGTTAAATGATACTATTGTTTGAATTTTCGTTAAATACAGTTTGGATTTTAATGCAAACCAAATCAAATCGAAAGTCACGGTGAAAGTTAAATGATAATATTTTTAACGAGTAAAATTTTAGTTATGTCTTAAGATCAATAATTCAATAAGTCTTGTGATATTATTATAGTTGTTGTTGTTTCATCGTTGTTATTATTATTATTTTTTCTGTTAATTCATCCAACGACATTATAAATATTACCCAATAATAGAAAAATAATTGTTATGTTTTTGTAAGATAAATAGATAAAAATAGGTAAAAGACAAACTATTCATATAATAGTAAAATTCACCACTCCTGGTGAATATAGTCCTTGGCAATTATATTTTGTACCGTATTTTGTATACTTCTATTCAATTAAAAATTAAAAATATCAAAATAGTGATTCAACTATATTGACCTGTTTGGTGTAACTATTGAACTTCCAATTTTACAACTTCCAATTAGAATTAAATTCTACTCGGCTTTGTGAAATGATTACACTGTCGATCAGTCACCTCCCATGTAAAAAATGAGTATATATAAATACGCAGTATATATTTTTTTTGATTAAAATTTTATTCTAAACATTCAGATTCAGATTACAAGTAAACAAATGGAACTTAACGCCTACAAAGCAGAGACGATCGAGAAGTTGCAAGCTGAAGTGAAGGAAGAGACGAGAAGAAAGAATGAAGTCCAGAGTATGTACACGCCCATGCAGGAAAAGTTTGATGAAGCAAAGAGTTTGAAGAAGGAATTTGAGAAGTTACCCACTTCAGAATTCAAAAATTCTGTTATTGCTTCTCTTGAAAAACTTCTCAAATTAGAAGAAACATGTTCGACGCAATTCTCTACTTTGTCATCTTCGTTTGATAAAAGCGAAGAAAAAAAGATTTTATTTATCGATACATTTCAAAACTTGTAATATTATTATCATTCTTTTTTTTAATCGAAAGTAATATATTAGTATGTTTCATACGTGCATGTAATTTTATGTTTCCATATTTTATTTATATTACGTTATTATTTACTATATTATTATTATTATCGGGGTGACTTTTATTTATATTACGTTATTAATCTCCCAGGATTTTTCTTTTAATATAAATATGAAATATAAAATATAAAATACAAATAATAAGATAGAATAAAATAAATATAAATAGATAAAATAGAAATGTTGGAAATTTAAATTAACATATGTGAACCGCTCCAAGATCTTTAAATGACCGTCCCTCTTTTATAATAAATATAATTATAATAACATAAATAACTAAATAAGAATGAAATAAATAGATAAAGGCTAGTAATAAACCGATCCAAATGTTCAGGTAAACCACTACAAGTATAAAGTATTTGATTTTATGAGTCAACCAATTAGTTAATTAAATAGTCAATCCGAACGTCACGGCAAAATGATTCAAACAAATGGAACCAGGAAGACGAAGAACATATACGAATGTTACTTCAACGCATAGAGGAACGTAGAGCAAATTTCGCGAGATGGGATGAGATGATAACAATTGAGACTAAGACTATTTATGGTACAAACTCTTAAAATGAATCTATGTTTATATGTTATATATGTTACTATTTTTGGATGTCTCGTTATAACTATCCATTTTGATATTTAATCAATCAAAAAGACCTTAGTGATTAGATTTAATATTTAATGGATGAAAAGTGTCGTTATAGATTATAGATTATAAATTATAGATAGATATATTAATATATTAATAATTAGTACACACTCGATCTATTATTTATCTGTAATATATGGAATGCCTTATCGATCTCTTTCATGCAATATACTCCGTTACGTAAATAATTTGCATACATGAAATTAGTAAGACTGTAAGATATATAACATGTTTGTACATTAAACCTTGGTTGTGTTCCTTTTATTTTGTCGCATTATTGTATGTATTTATATTATTTTATGTATTTATACTAATTAGACAATTTTGTTGCATTATTCATGCAATATACTCCGTTATTGTATTGTATTGTATGTATTTATAAAGAAATTTTATTTCATTTCATTCGTCTATTTTGCACTTACGTAGTTTTATATCCAATTTCAGTTTAAATAATTATCGTACGTGACCAGAAACGAAGTTAGAGTCATTTTGTACGTGTCTACAAAACTGATCAAATAATAGTAAAATTATTTTTTAGAGTCAGCAAAAAAAGCTTAAAAAGGATAGTGATTTATCAAAAAAGAGCGGTGGACATATCACCACCCCTGTTCCTAAAATGTTAATAATGGGAGTAGTCCAATCTCGAAACCTGCAAAATTTAGCCATTTCACATGCATTATTCCGCTCCATTTATATCTTTAAAGGTTGAGACATTGAGTTGGGTTGAGTATAAAACAATTCTATACTGTACAATATAGTCTCGAAACTTGCAAAGTTGCAAATACATTCAATTTGGTCAGTGGGGTTAAGTTGTTTAATTTAGAGTTGCATTCAATGATTCAATATTTCAATCCCATTTCTCACCCTATTTTATAAGTATATGGTGTCCAGTGTCCTCCTCTTTAGTCTTTACCCAAAAAAGGAAAATATGAAGATTTTCCCTTTCCCTAGCCTATTCAATTGTGATCAATTTTTTTTATATTTGCATTTATGGGGATGATCTATATTTCATGTTTAAATGTTATACTACGTATTACATAATAATATATTAATAGGTATATATATATATATATATATATATATATATATATATATATATATATATATATATATATATATATATATATATATATATATATACTCCGTATAATAGATATACAGAGTATATACTCCGTAAAACAAAGATTTTCCTTGATTTTGGACATTTGGGCATTATATCTATGGCCGTGCGGTGCAACTCTACGTACAACGGTACAACTATAGTAGCGCAACAAAAACCCAGAAGGAAGCCACACACTATTGCATCGGTTTTCAGTAAACCGCTTCAAATACTGTAACTATATAAAATAGAAAGATATTTCGTAGATTGAGATAGTTCAGTTGTTTTGTTAAACTGAAAAAATGGCAACCGAAGAAGAGAAGTATGTTTTAGGAGAGAAAGCAGGCGTTTTAAAGGAGATAGACCAACAAATGATCAAATTACAAAAAGAAAACGTCGAAAAGTTTAATACGGCAATTGGGAAGATCGGCAAATGGATCAACGACCTCAATGATAAATTTGACGAATTTGGAGTTCAACCCTCTGCATCCGAGCTCAAATTTCTCAAGAAACTTGAAGATGATTTTCAATACTACACCTCCGAGAAAAAAAACGCAGAAAACATGCTAATTTGTTTTGAGATGTATGATTGAAACCTTAGGGATTGGATCGATCTGATACGTTTGTAATTTTTCATTTGATAATGTAATTTTATCCTTTAGTTATTTCATCACTGAAATTGACATGAAGTTCTTTAATTCACTGAGTATTATTACTATTATTTATTATTATTATTATTACTATTACTATTATTTATTATATGCAATAAACTAATAAAATTACAAGCACGAAATGATAATATATATATATATATATATATATATATATATATATATATATATATATATATATATATATAGCGGGATCAAAAAAGAAGAAAAATTAGGTGGATAAGAGGGAGAAGCAATATAATTTAATATTTTTTATTACTATGATTCATTTTTTTATTATTATAATTCATCAAACATTGTCACAAGTCATAAGTATGTTAGATGGGTCAACGTTTGTTGTTTTTTTTACATTAATACTTTTACGGATACGAATGTGGATCGATCAAAGGCGAAGATAGATCAAAGAAAACTTCGAAATCTAAGAATTTACGAGATTGTCGGGTTCTTACAAAGTTATCGCATGTGAAATCCGAGAGGATGGTTGTGTAGAGCTCGACTCCGTGATCGTTTTCTTCTAAATGAGCTAGGTGATTTATTGAGTTTTTGATGTAGTTTTTGTGTGATTTGTGTGGTGTTTTAGAGAGAAGGTGGAAATAGGACGTCGTGTTTCCCATTTTGAGGTTATTATGTTGATATTATATGTTTGAATTCTTCTTCATTTTTTCCCCCTTTTTAAAGGGTAATCCCGTTTTTAACAGGCTCCCTCGGGTTGGCCAAGCTTTTCCTTGTGATGTACGCGGCCTAACCGTTACCATGTACGTTTCCGAACCTTCCAGTCACCACCCAAAGATTTTTTTGCATCTGGTGAGGTTTAAAGGTTTGAACCTGAGACCTCTTGTGAGGATAACAGGACGCCAACCACTAGGCTATCCTGTGATGGTTCTTCAGCTTATTTATGTACACTGTATTAATTATCTTATCTCACCTACCCCTCATTAATGTCCCATTTCTCTCTTTATATAAAGCATTTACAACTCTCAATAGAAGCAATACCATTTTACCCTTTTCTCTTTACTACATTATATCTTTTTATTTTACAAAATGGAGACTAACTCAATACTTAATGGAAAGGCTATGGGTACTCTAACTCAAAACTTGATGGATGTTGATAGTGATGCCATCAACATGTTACGTGCACATATAACAACGTTTAGTCTAATAATTGCCGACGTTTACTCATAAATCCAGGAAATTGAGGAGGTAGGTTATCGTTACAAGCTTATCTCATCTCTTCAATTTTACAAAGATCAAAAGGAAAAATATGAAGAACTAATTGCGAGTTTCACATCAAATATAGAGGTGAACGAAATTTATAAAAATAGCAAGTGTTCATTGTAATCTATTGATCAATCTATTGTTTTCATGAATATATATGTTATATTAACATAAATTAGTTTTCACATATGATTAAAGTTAATCACACGTTAATTACCTAGGATCGTTTTTGTTAACTCATACGGAGTAGATTAATGTTAAAGTAAGACAAATGTCGATTTGAGCATAGGAGCATAGCGTGTGGTGTCGGTGTTCTGAGACAGTGGTCTGGTGAATGTTGAAAGTGAGGATTTTTTGGTGGTGTGCTGAAACTGAATTCTCACTGTTCTGGACAGTGTTCTGGAGTTTTTTTTATTATTAATTGTGTTTAAAATTAGTAGAAGACAATAATTTGTGTTGTATTATTATTATTAATTATTATATTATATTATTACTATTACTCCGTATTTTTAAAGTAGATTTTTAAAGTTTCGAAGGTGGGGCGGTTTAAATAAAAACCGCTCCAGAAAAAAGTAAATATATAAACCGTAGAAAGACCCAAAAAAAGGGACATCAGTTTCTCGATCAAAACCTATCTCAAAAAATTATTTCGTAACATTTGTTAGCATTATTAACATGCAATATATGGCTTCTTCCGGAGATGAGGTCACTAGCACCGTGAATGTTAGCGAACAGGAACGTCATCGTATCCGCTCTAAGGTGTATACTTTGATAGATGTTGATAATGAAATGATCGAAAAATTGCAATATCAAGTTACCAAGATTACAAGCACGATAAAAAAGATCATGAAAGAACTTCAAAAGACCCGCAAAATTAAAGAGCCTTCCACTGATGAGGTTGACTATAAGGAGCAACTTGACTATAATCTTAGGTTTTACGTGAATCAGAAGGAAAGGATTGAAGCACAAATTGTTCGGTTCAACCAAAATGTGGAACAACATGAAGTTTTTAATGACTTGTTGTAATCATGTGTAATCTACATGTATATCAAATGAATTAGCAAGTTTTTCTTTCTTTTATGAATCTGCTTCTCTTATTGTTTAAAATATATGTTACTCCGATCCACCGTGTTATCATTTCATCGATCTAGTATTGTCACACCCCGCCAAACGCTAATCACGATCAATACTAATTAAACAGTGCGGAAGCCTTAATGACGTGACGGGGCGTGAGCAGTTCAAATCAACCAACAATACACATACATACCAGAGCATATGGCCATTTCATAACATAATAGATAGGGATGCCATTTTAAAATAGTTATTACAAAAGAAATACGACTATGTAAGTCGTACAGTAGTAATAGTGTTAAAACATTTAAGTTTTACATTACATAAGTTTAAAACAAGATTTCATAAGTATAACCGCAAAGTAAGCAGTAATACAGAGGAAATCCTCAAAAGCTGTCCCAAAAGTACGTGGCATCCTAAATAGTCCAGGGTAGTCCATCCTGAATGCATGCGATTCTTACTTACGTAGCTAATTTCCTGTAAAACATAGAAGGAAAGTCGTCAACAAATATGTTGAGTGAATTCACAGGTTTTGTATAAGTATGAGGTTTGTTAAACCATTTATATTTTGTGTTATTGAAATATCATTCAATAAATAATTGTTTGCAGATTTTTGCAAAAATATAAGATTGTAGGGTTGTTACCCTAAAATACAGATTTTTATGTGGGTTGTCACCTAAAATATTAGTCTGGTTGTTTACCAGTATTTAAAGTTAACCAGAATGTCTTCTGGTACAAATCAGTTGTAGGATACGTTAATCCAATAAATTAGGTGGGAAATGCTTAGACTTATAATCCCCTGAAAGGTGAGCTAAACCTCACAGGTTAAAGTAACGCGACCTAACCCTATAACCAAACCACAACCAGAACTTATGTTGTTTGCCTGAAGGACATTTAAGTATACGCTCCATCCACAGGAGGGTCGTCACGGCAATAGTACTATTCGTATACTCAGTGGCTAGAGTCACCTAGCTAATGGTTATAGTTTGCATGACATAAGGACTTTTCATGCATACATTGGGAGTCTGGGTCCGTACTAGGATATGTTGTCTAATTCCCAAAATAGTTGTGAAATATATAATTTCATATCAAACAGTTGTATAAAGCAATAAAGCATTTATATAATTTGCTGCATGTGTTCGCATGCAGTTTCTATGTTTACACCCCTATGTTTAAAAGCATAAAACATTTGTAAAGTAGGGGCTGTGAACTCACAGTAGTGGCAGTGATGTGAATGCTAGCAGATGGATGGCGCGCCCCAGATATGTCAACCTATACGCAATAATTGTATTAACATAAGTATTTGGATTTGTTAAATCAATTTATGTTAATAGTTTGTTTGTTCTAAAGAAATTGTGAATTTCTTAAATTTGTACAAGTCGTTGGTGATATGTGTTGAAAAGAAATATTATTCTCCGAATTATGTTTATTGTTTAAACATTCGTTGCGTGTAAGTATATACATATATATATATATACTTATTAGTTGAATATATATATTCATATATATAATTCTTCGTCATGTGTATATATATATATAATAATAATAATAGTCGGCGTCCATGTATATATACATGCAAAATTAAAGTTTGTATCCAAACGTTTTGCTTGTTCTATAAATACTCCGTTTATGAATAAATTAATTGTTATTATTTCCAAAAATTATCGCGTCCAATTGTTTCGTATTATTCGAATAACATTCGTATAAAATAATGTCTCATGATCGTGTAATGTTTTAGTTACAAATTACTTAGTCGTATATATTTACCCATTTCACATTTTAACTAAATAGGAACATATGAAGATTTGTGTATAATCAGTGAAAAATTATTCCCTAATGCAATAAAGATATGAACCAGATGCATAAAACCCAAATATCATATATTCCTAAGTATTAAATTGTTTTAACATCCGAATAAATATACTCCGTACTAGATTAATTATTTAATGTACATGATGTTATATTCGGAGTATTAACGTTACTTAAGTGTTAGAAAATTTCCTATAGTTCACAAAAATTTTACAGTTGCTATTCATTTGGTTACTTGCACTAATATGAAAAGTGATCTGCAAATATGTCTTCACATCCACTAACATGGGTATTTGTAAATTACAACTCTCAAGTAGAGTTCTACATTTATTAAATTGATACAAAAAGGATATTGTGTAATAGAAGTACAAAAGATTATCTATGAGAGTACATTCCAAATATAAGGTCAGAACATTGGTTAAAGCAACACTAACAATGTAACAACCGCCAAATTAGGGCTAGTATTAGCGCCTAATTCTTTGATAATACATGTAATTAGTTCTGTGTTAGGCTAATTTATGTATCGGATTATATATTGGTAAATATATACAACTTTGCGATTTGGCTTAAATCGTACCCAACTTAAATAGAATGAAATTCTATTTGATTAATACGGACGTTGGTGAACAAATGTTTATAAACTAAAATAACGCAATTCTGACCGAAATGCTATTTTATAATAGTTAGTAACTACCTTGTACTACCCGATTTAAAACTTACGCGATTTAAAGACGAAAGTAATTAAATTTAATTTAAACTGTTAAAGATTTAAGGAAATAATTTAAATAAATTATTTAACAAGATTTGAAATTTTATAAAAATAATTAAACGCGTAAAATGGATACTTAACGCCTAAACGACTGAGAAAACGAACACCTTAGTGAAAATGTGAGTTTTCAAGGTTCTGGTTTGTGCGACGTAGCATGCGACGTTGCAAGCGACGTAAGGTGCGACGTAGGCAGGTACGTCGCATGATACGACCTTCGCAAATCAATGCGACGTAGGGGGCGACGTCGCTAATGCGACGTTGGTTCGGTTTGTGACGTTAAAGTCTACGTCGCTACTTGCGACGTCCGCAAGTTAATGCGACGTAATAGGCTGCGTCGCTAGTGCGACGTTGAGGTTTTTGTGCGACGTAGGTCGCGACGTCGCAGAGGCCCCTGGCCAGGTGCGACGTAGCGGTCTGATGGCCGGAATTTTGGTCGAAAACGAGTTTCCGGGTTTCCGTTGGGTCCAAATCTTTTACCCAACCCTTATATGAACATATTAAGCCTATTTAAACCATAATCTAGTAAAAATGATCAAAAACGAGAGATGTCGGGATTTGTCGGAAACTTACAAAGTGTCGGATTGAAAATCCGAAAAGATAGGAATGTAGATCGTGTAGTCGTGGTCACTTTTCTCCAAACGAGTGGTATGTTTCGGCGAGGTTTGATGGTGTTATTTGGTGATTTAAGTGGGTGGTGGTGTGGTTGGTGATTAGAGAGAAAGAAAAGAAGAGAGAGAGAAGGAAAATGGAAAGTGGGAAGAAAGAAAAGAAGTGGGAGGTTTTATCCTCCCATTTTCGGTCTCCCCTCGCGCTCCGCGCGGTGTTCGTTTTCTCCGTCGTTTAGGCGTTAAGTATCCATTTTACGCGTTTAATTATTTTTATAAAATTTCAAATCTTGTTAAATAATTTATTTAAATTATTTCCTTAAATCTTTAACAGTTTAAATTAAATTTAATTACTTTCGTCTTTAAATCGCGTAAGTTTTAAATCGGGTAGTACAAGGCAGTTACTAACTATTATAAAATAGCATTTCGGTCAGAATTGCGTTATTTTAGTTTATAAACATTTGTTCACCAACGTCCGTATTAATCAAATAGAATTTCATTCTATTTAAGTTGCGTACGATTTAAGCCAAATCGCAAAGTTGTATATATTTACCAATATATAATCCGATACATAAATTAGCCTAACACAGAACTAATTACATGTATTATCAAAGAATTAGGCGCTAATACTAGCCCTAATTTGGCGGTTGTTACATTCTCCCCTTGTTAAAAGAATTTCGTCCCGAAATTAGTTCGATTGCACAGTCGGTGCGTTGTCTGGGAAGAGATGTGGGTATTTCTGTCGCATTTGGTCTTCCCGTTCCCAGGTGAATTCAGGACCACGTCTAGAATTCCACCTGACTTTTACGATGGGAATACGACTCTGTTTTAGTTGTTTGACCTCGCGGTCCATGATTTCCATAGGTTCCTCGACAAAATGAAGTTTGTCATCGATTTGAATTTCGTCGAGTGGTATAATCAGTGTCTCGTCAGACAGACATTTCTTCAGATTAGAAATGTGGAATGTGTTGTGAACGCTGCTAAGCTCAGCAGGAAGTTGCAGGCGGTATGCCACTGGGCCAATCCTTTCAAGGATTTCGAATGGTCCGATGTATCTAGGATTTAGTTTGCCTCGTTTTCCGAATCGAATGACACCTTTCCACGGTGCCACTTTGAGAAGTACCTTGTCCCCTACTTGGAACTCAAGGTGTTTGCGTCTCACGTCAGCATAGCTTTTCTGACGATCACGCGCGGCTTTTAGTCGGTTTTGTATGCCGACGATCTTTTCAGTTGTTTCATGTATGATTTCTGGACCGGTGAGTTGTGTATCCCCCACCTCAGTCCAACAGATAGGTGACCGGCACTTACGACCGTACAGTGCCTCGAAGGGTGCAGCCTTTATGCTGGTGTGATAACTGTTGTTGTACGAGAACTCGCACAACGGTAAGTGATTTTCCCAGTTTTTACCGAAGTCAACTACGCAGGCTCGTAGCATGTCTTCCAGTGTTTGTATGGTTCGTTCGCTCTGGCCGTCGGTTTGAGGATGGTAAGCCGTACTCATATCCAGACGAGTACCAAGAGATTTTTGTAGTGACTGCCAGAAGCGAGAAGTGAATCGAGCATCTCGGTCGGAGATGATTGAGATGGGCACGCCGTGTCTTGATACGATCTCTTTCAGGTAGATCCGTGTCAAGCATTCCATCTTATCAGTTTCCTTGATGGCTAGGAAATGAGCAGATTTAGTGAGTCGGTCAACGATCACCCAAATGGTATCGCAACCGTTAGAAGTTTTCGGGAGTTTAGTAATGAAATCCATGGTGATCTGCTCCCATTTCCATTGTGGTATTTTGGGTTGTTGTAGCAAACCGGAGGGTTTCTGGTGTTCAGCTTTAACTTTGGAACAAGTAAGGCACTTGCCAACGTAGGTTGCAATGTCAGATTTCATGTTGGGCCACCAGTACATTTCCTTGATGCCGTGATACATTTTGTCGGCACCGGGGTGTATAGAGTATTTTGACTTGTGAGCTTCATTCATCACCAAGTCTCGAAGGTTCCCAAAACTTGGTAACCAGATTCGATTCGAGAAGTATTTGGCCCCGTTAGTTTTGGTTTCAAATTGTTTGTCCATGCCCCGCAAGGCCTCGTTTATCAAGTTTTCCGGTTTGAGTGCTTCGAGTTGAGCTGTGCGAGTTTGATTGCTGAGATCGTTGTGAATGGTTATACCGAGAGCTCGAACTCGAAGTGGTTTCACTCGTTCTTTTCGGCTTAAGGCATCGGCGACAACATTCGCCTTGCCTGGATGATAGCGAATTTTGCAATCGTAATCAGTGAGCAACTCGACCCATCGACGTTGCCTCATGTTGAAATCCTTTTGATCGAAGATATGTTGGAGACTTTTATGGTCGGTAAAGATTGTACACTTGGTACCGTATAAGTAGTGTCTCCAGATTTTCAGAGCGAATACAACAGCCCCCAACTCTAGGTCATGAGTTGTGTAATTCTTTTCGTGGACCTTGAGTTGTCGAGAGGCGTAAGCGATAACCTTGTCTCGTTGCATCAGCACGCAACCAAGACCTTGGTGTGAAGCATCACAGTATACCACGAAGTCATCGTTGCCTTCGGGTAAAGATAAGATAGGTGCACTGCAGAGTTTCTGTTTTAGTAGCTGAAAAGCTGACTCCTGTTTGTCAGTCCAATCGAACTTCTTTTCTTTTTGAGTCAGTGTAGTGAGAGGTAGGGCTATTTTCGAAAAATTCTCAATGAACCGCCTGTAGTATCCGGCGAGTCCTAAGAATTGGCGTACCTCGGTTGGTGTTGTAGGTGCTTGCCAACACTTGATAGCCTCGATTTTTGAAGGATCGACATGAATCCCTTGATTGTCAATGACGTGTCCAAGGAATTGAACGGTTTGCATCCAGAACTCACACTTAGAGAAATTGGCGTATAACTTTTCGTGTTTGAGCAGCTCTAGGATAGTTTTCAGGTGTTGCGCGTGTTCTTGTTCAGTGTGCGAGTAAATCAAGATGTCATCGATAAAGATGATAACAAATTTGTCAAGATAAGGTTTGCACACCCGATTCATAAGGTCCATGAATACAGCCGGTGCGTTGGTTAAGCCGAATGGCATAACTTGGAATTCATAATGTCCATAGCGAGTTCGGAAAGCTGTTTTAGGAATATCTTCATCACGAACTCGGAGTTGGTGATAACCCGACCGTAGATCGATTTTTGAATAAAAACTCGACCCCTGAAGTTGGTCAAACAGGTCATCGATGCGAGGAAGTAGGTAACGGTTCTTGACAGTTAATTTGTTGAGTTCACGGTAGTCGATGCACATACGGAAAGAACCGTCTTTCTTTTTCACAAACAGGACCGGAGCTCCCCAAGGTGAGGAACTTGGTCGAATAAATCCCTTGTCCAGGAGTTCCTGTAACTGAGTAGACAACTCCTGAAGTTCAGATGGGGCTAGTCGGTAAGGGGCTCGTGCCACGGGTGCTGCGCCGGGCACAAGATCAATAGAAAATTCGACTTGTCTAGTTGGCGGTAGGCCAGGCAAGTCTTCAGGAAAGACTTCTGGGAAGTCTCGAACGATAGGCACATCCTCAAGTCGCTTCTCCACCGACTTTTTCTCCATAGCGTGTGCGAGGATTGCCTGGTACCCTTTTCTCAAGTATTTTCGGGTTTTCATGCAAGAAATGATATTTATTCTCGTCCCACCGGTCTCCCCTTGTATGCTCAAAGTTCCACCGGTGACGAGAGGAATGCGTACAATTTTCTCAAAGCAAATGATTTCGGCCCGGTGCTTGGACAACCAATCCATACCGACTATGAGGTCAAAGCTGCCGATTTCGACAGGTATCAAGTCAATGGAAAAGAGCTCGTTAGCTAAGTTCAAAGTGCAATTAGGTATCACACTGTCGGCCTCAATAAGTTTTCCGTTTGCCAATTCTATTGTGTACTTAGAATCTAAGGCAGTAGGTGCAGTGTCAAGAAATGTATAAAACTCATCGGAAATAAAGCTCTTATCAGCACCAGTATCAAATAATACAGAGGCAGTCAAGTTGTTGAGAAGAAACGTACCCGTGACCACATTCGGGTCTTGACGGGCTTCCCCAGATTTCAGCACAAAAGCTCTTCCTCGAGCATTGTTGTTATTCCTGTTGTTGTTGTTGTTCAGCTTCGGGCAGTCTTTCTTGAAATGCCCCGTACCGTTGCACCCATAACAAGTCTTTGGTGCCGAGGTGTTGGTGTCAGTGGTGTTTGATCTACAGTCCTTAGCCAAGTGTCCAAATCTCTTACATTTGCTACAGGGACATGAACCATGGTGGTGTCGTTGGTACTTTGAGCAATAGGGCTTGGTTCCCTTATACGCCCCCTTGTCATCAGTACTGGAGGTGTAGGCTTTAATGGTTTCAGGTTTCTTGTTTTGGTGGTTGTTGTGGTTGTCGGACCATTTTCGTTTATTGCTGTTGGAGGATGGAGTGGGTAGTTCTGGGTCCTCATTCATAGCTAGAAGTTCATGGGCCAACCGGATGGCACCATGAAGGGTGGTTTGGTTTGATGAGGCGACATTTCCCCGGACGGGTTCCGGGAGGCCGCGGATGTATTTCTTAATCTTGTCGGGCCCAGTACCTGCCATAGCTGGGCGAAGGACGGTGAGTTGTTGGAATCTGGTGGTGTATCCAACGATATCAGTTCCTTGCACTTTTAAGTTCTAGAACTCTTCGTCCAGCTTGTGAAGTTGTTCGGACGGGCAATACTCATCCGTGAGCATTTTCTTTAGATCATCACAAGGGAGTAGATAGGCGGTGTCAATCCCCACGGACTGGGTATAGGAATTCCACCACGAGAGGGCACCATCTTCGAGGGTGCAGGTGGAGAATTTGACTTTGTCGTCCTCCGCACATTTGCTGATGCGGAAAACGGATTCCATCTTTTCGAACCATCTGATAAGTCCGATGGCTCCTTCGGTCCCCTTGAAGCTCAAGGGTTTGCAGTTTTGAAAATCCTTGTATGAACAAGGTTTAGCAGCAGAGGTTTCAGCGGCATCGCTGTTTCTTGTGGAATTTGGTGGAGTATTTCGAGCCAAGGCTTCAGTAACAGCCTGGGTTATGAGAGACGTGATCTGAGCATCAGTGTAAGGTCTTGACTTTGGCGGCATGATTCTTCAATAAAAGAAATGAAGATACATGAGATTTTGTAAGAAAATTGCATTTATTTCAGATGTACATGTATAAAGTTGGTAATACATAACATCAATATGAAAGGGATTACGGCAATTAATATGAGTCGAAACAGCAAGGAATATTTGATAGATGATACGAGTTCAAAGGTTACATCCTGCGGATGTATTACAAAAGGTGTCGGGAATCGTTACATCCGACTGAAACATAGAGTAGTGCTTAGATAGTTACTAGATTACAGGATAGTTTACAAAACAAAGACTAAGCTAGTCTTATCGTAGGTTAATCTGCTCCATCATTTCGATGAGACGATCCACAGTATTTGCAAGTCTGCTGGCTTGTCGAGCATTGTCTTCAGCTAATGCTAGTCGCTGTACCAATCCATGGGTATATTCTTCCGTTTCCCGTGAGCGTTGTTCACACTCATCAAGTTTGTGTTTCAAAAGAGCGGTTTCCACGCTTATCTCCACCACTTTGTTGAAAAGAACGTCCACATTATTAACGGTGGTTTCATGATCTTCAGAGACTTGTTCGATGCGCTCAAGTGATGTAAGTCTCCAGTTTTCGTTTGTTTCCTGCAACACGACATCCATGGTGCGAAGTCGTTGCTCGTGTTGGTTCACCCTAGCAGCTAAGGCCGGCAAGGTGAAATGAGTGGAGTATGGGCCAGCTCGAGGCAACCTGTTGTTCCTCCTTGCTACCCTTGGGTTCTGCGACCCGGATTGAGAACGAGATGAATTGGATGGGATATTTGCCATTTCTGAGACAAAGCGTTAGTAAGATTAAAGCCTATATTCATATAGTTCCTATATAATATAGCCTATTGAGTGTCTAGCATAAATATGTTTAAGTCTCGGTTCTCTCGAGATCAGAGTCACTAATGTATTCCGGCTCAACATAACCATTTCAGACCTTACATCATCTTTCCTTAATTGTACATAGTTGATCAGGCTATGTTAAATTAAAGTCGTATGATGTAATTCCTGAACCAATCATGTCTAGTAAGGAAATACTGCCTAACGGTCATAGTCTAGGCCCACTAAATGCAACCTAGTTCACTATAACCTTAGGCTCTGATACCAATCTGTAACACCCCCAAATTTACCGAGTTGCGGAAGCATACATTGGGTGTTACTAATCAATATACAAAGCACAAGATATATAGCAAACGACCTCTAAATGAGACGTTTGTAAAATAGTTACATTTCATAATTTGAATCGTTTGAAAACCGTAGGTTTTCGTACACAAAAATGTAGTTTCCTAGAGTCCGCGCGTATAGCTGGGAGATTCTAATACATAATCATAATATACAAAAGATAATGCCAAAGAATCTCCGTTAAATGCAGTTTGGAAATCATGCGACTCTAGCTAGTAATCCTGGAGTGATCCTACTCCGTAAGTGTACCTGAGATACAAAGCTAAACAGTGTCAACCAAAAAGGTTGGTGAATCTCACAGGTTTAGTAATAAGTAGGTGTTATGAACCACAAGTATGTACCCGTGTTGCTATCAAGCAAAGTAAGTAATTCAGTAAATCAGTACAGTGCCATGAGCTCATAAGTTGAAGCTTAACCGTGTAGTGTGAATATATCACGTACCCCCGTGAGTGCTATCCGCACACTCATATGTAACAAATACTAATATGTCTGTTTCTACGTGTAAATCAGTACGTGGTGGCGCTACCACCCCAGACAGGGATTGTCAGTCCCAAATGGGTCCATCTATTAGTAATCGCGCTTAAGTCCATAACTAACAACTTACGATTAGGAGGCTTTTAGTGGATAAAAGTAACTCATGCGTTTGTTTGTAATCAGTAATGTTTTCAGTTCAGTACATTGTGTTCATACGTAAAACAGTTGCTAAGTATCTCACCCAAAGTATAAAACAGTAAAAGTGGGGCTGTAAGACTCACCTGAGTCGAGCAGTGGTAAATAGCAAGTAGTAGTAAATCAAGTAGGTTCTCCGAACCCGTAACCTTCTAGTGCCTAAACACGTAAGGTTAAGTAAGTAGATGTCTCGCAAGACCATCTAGGCTAGTTGTTCATACAACCCGTTGTGTTCAAATGTTGGTTTGTTCGCGTTCGTATCAAAGTATACGGCCCATTGGTGATTTGTTAGATTTAAAGTTTATCATTCAATACGCAAATTAGAGTAGTTGTAATAGGAAAGTATGTTTTATTATGATTGTTAGGTCGTATCGTATAAGGATTTGAGGTTGTAAAGGTTCGACACTTAGTGAAAATGTGAGTTTTCAAGGTTCTGGTTTGTGCGACGTAGCATGCGACGTTGCAAGCGACGTAAGGTGCGACGTAGGCAGGTACGTCGCATGATGCGACCTTCGCAAATCAATGCGACGTAGGGGGCGACGTCGCTAATGCGACGTTGGTTCGGTTTGCGACGTTAAAGTCTACGTCGCTACTTGCGACGTCCGCAAGTTAATGCGACTTAATAGGCTGCGTCGCTAGTGCGACATTGAGGTTTTTGTGCGACGTAGGTCGCGACGTCGCAGAGGCCCCTGGCCAGGTGCGACGTAGCGGTCTGATGGCCAGAATTTTGGTCGAAAACGAGTTTCCGGGTTTCCGTTGGGTCCAAATCTTTTACCCAACCCTTATATGAACATATTAAGCCTATTTAAACCATAATCTAGTAAAAATGATCAAAAACGAGAGATGTCGGGATTTGTCGGAAACTTACAACCTCAAATCCTTATACGATACGACCTAACAATCATAATAAAACATACTTTCCTATTACAACTACTCTAATTTGCGTATTGAATGATAAACTTTAAATCTAACAAATCACCAACGGGCCGTATACTTTGATACGAACGCGAACAAACCAACATTTGAACACAACGGGTTGTATGAACAACTAGCCTAGATGGTCTTGCGAGACATCTACTTACTTAACCTTACGTGTTTAGGCACTAGAAGGTTACGGGTTCGGAGAACCTACTTGATTTACTACTACTTGCTATTTACCACTGTTCGACTCAGGTGAGTCTTACAGCCCCACTTTTACTGTTTTATACTTTGGGTGAGATACTTAGCAACTGTTTTACGTATGAACACAATGTACTGAACTGAAAACATTACTGATTACAAACAAACGCATGAGTTACTTTTATTCACTAAAAGCCTCCTAATCGTAAGTTGTTAGTTATGGACTTAAGCGTGATTACTGTGACAACCGTCAATTTAGGACTATAATTTAGTGCCTAATCAAGTTTTAATACATGTAATTAGTTCTGTGTTAGGCTAATTAATGTATCAATTATTATATATATTGTTGAATATATATCTACAATTATGCGATTTGTTTAAATCGTACGAGTTTCAAATCGAATGAATTTCGATACAATAAATACGGACGTTGGTGAACAATTGATCTAAGTAATACAAGGATTTTTAATAAAGTTTTTGTACTTAAAAATATTATGTCAATAATATTTTGTATCCAAGTTTTATCACACAATTTATATAAATGCGAATAATATGTAATTGCGCAAACAAAACGAGACAATGCACCATTTATAATGTAATTATTAAAAAGTTAGTAAAATACTTCAACAAAAGTACTGAATAATTATTCGTATTTTAAAACGTATATTAAAACATAGAAAATAAATATTTAACGTTTAAACGACGGAGTAAACGAACACCGCACGGAGCGAGAACGCGGGGCGAAAATGGGGATTTAACCTCCCACTCCCACCCCACTTTCTTTCATTTCCTTATTTCTTTCTCTCTCCCTCTTTCATTTTCTCTCAAGTTTCATCACAACCAAAATCAACTAAAACCGCAAAATAAACATACTAAACAACCTCGGATCTTCAAGCCCCTTTGGAAATAAACGACCACCTCGCGACGATCTACACTCCTACCTTTCCGGAATTTCATTTCGGCGATTTGTAAGTTTCCGACACGACTCCGAAAACTCTCGTTTTTAAGTTTTATAACTTGCTAGTTGTTTGTATAACCTTATAATGTCCTAAAATGGGTTGGGTAAAAATATTAGGCCGATCGATGGCCGGAAAATGCGTTTTTGAAGCTTAAATTCCGATCAGACCCCGTACGTCGCATTTGGCCTGGAGCAAATGCGACGCAGCGACCTACGTCGCACTATACCCCCAACGTCGCATATAGCGACGCAGCTTACTACGTCGCATTGACTTGCGAACGTCGCACATAGCGACGCAGACCTTAACGTCGCAAACCGAACCTACGTCGCATTAGCGACGTAGCACCCTACGTCGCTATTGATTTAGCACTGTCGACTTTAGCGACGCAACCCTCTTCGTCGCAAAACCCTACGTCGCAGCCTACGTCGCAGGCTACGTCGCACAAACCAGAACCTCAAAAACACAGATTTTTACTAAGTGTCGAGGCTCGAAATTTTATTGCTTGATTTCACTCAAATTCAAGTCCAGATGCGTTTTTCCTTAAAGCAATATAGTAGAAATAAATTTTCCAAGCTGACCTGGCAGCTCGACCCCAGCCAGGGGCTCTGCCCCTTGGACCCCGCCAGGGGCTGCCGCCCCTTGGACCCCGCTAACCAGGGGCGCTGCCCCCGGACCCCCGTACTTAGATTCCGTAAGCACATTTTACACCAAATGTCAAACTTGTACAACTTCAAAACGCTTACGCGATACAACTTTTCAATCATAATTGGAATTTACTTTTCAAGTATAACACTTCTAAATCAATGAGATAACATCAAGACTATTGTTGCAAGTAATCACCAACGGACCGTACACGTTTTCAAAACATACTTCAAAGATCAAACAAGTCGTTGTAACTTGTATCAAGTCAATCAAACAAGTCGTAGTAACTTGTAACAATACAATCAAACAAATCGGGGTAATTTGGACATCAAGTTAAACAAACAATTTAAAATGGTAGTCTTTCGAGATACCGGTACAATTAATAACAATTCAAGTGTCGTGGACACATTCAGGTTTCAAGCCTTTGGACTTCAATTCACCGCTAATAACTTCAAGTTTATTAAATTAAACACTTCAAGACTCAGGTGAGTTTCATAGCCCCATTTTCACTGCTTTACAACTAGGGGTGTGATATTACTACTCGATTTTGTTTTACAAGTAGAACGCAAGTGCCAAACTTCAAATACTACATGAGTTTCAAGCTAATCAATTTAAAGTCCTCCATAAGCATAGTCTCTAGTATTTTATAGCGTGAATGTTAGTATATGATATCATATGGGATTGACAATCCTCATCCGGGTTAGCACGCACTAACCGGTCAAACGGATGTATTAGCATTTGGGAAGACGAGTGTTGATTAGGCACTCGTAGGAGGCATTTCAAGTTAGGTTTCCTTAATTGGGCCTGACAAATCAAGTTAAGCTCAGACTATGTGCTCATGGACAGTATAACTTTTATTTTGCTTAATTGCATTTTAAATTCAATATAAATCTTGCGGTTCTGACAACTATACATTGACATACAAACCTGTGAGCTCACCAGCGTTTTCGCTGACCCATTTTAGTATTTATCACAGGTACACAACAGTAGGTTGACTGCACAAGCAGGGATTATTAGCTCGAGTCAGCATACATACAACTAGAGATTGGACTGCATTATTATATTTTGTAAAAGTAATTATGCTATGTAATCTCTCAATTTCAGGAAACGAGCTAATGTAACAATATTTTGATGTAAACACTTACTTTATCTATACAAGTTTAAATCGACGCATATAGTGGTCGTTCATTATATCTTGTGTGCTTTGTATATTGATTAGTGACACCCAAATCAAGCTTCCGCAAATCATTAAATTTGGGGGTGTCACAATTACTAATAGATGGACCCATTTGGGACTGACAATCCCTGTCTGGGGTGGTAGCGCCACCACGTACTGATTTACACGTAGAAACAGACATATTAGTATTTGTTACATATGAGTGTGCGGATAGCACTCACGGGGGTACGTGATATATTCACACTACACGGTTAAGCTTCAACTTATGAGCTCATGGCACTGTACTGATTTACTGAATTACTTACTTTGCTTGATAGCAACACGGGTACATACTTGTGGTTCATAACACCTACTTATTACTAAACCTGTGAGATTCACCAACCTTTTTGGTTGACACTGTTTAGCTTTGTATCTCAGGTACACTTACGGAGTAGGATCACTCCAGGATTACTAGCTAGAGTCGCATGATTTCCAAACTGCATTTAACGGAGATTCTTTGGCATTATCTTTTGTATATTATGATTATGTATTAGAATCTCCCAGCTATACGCGCGGACTCTAGGAAACTACATTTTTGTGTACGAAAACCTACGGTTTTCAAACGATTCAAATTATGAAATGTAACTATTTTACAAACGTCTCATTTAGAGGTCGTTTGCTATATATCTTGTGCTTTGTATATTGATTAGTAACACCCAATGTATGCTTCCGCAACTCGGTAAATTTGGGGGTGTTACAAACAAGATAGTCAAGTAAAATTGTTAAGTCTAGTAGATTTTATTAGCTAATTAACATCAACTAGACATGTACATAGAGTATTTGGCTCCCTATACTACACAAAACATTTTAAACTCATACTACCAAAAAGATTGATAATATATAGTGGTTCTTAAAACTCTTTAAAAATGCATCAATTATAACGTAAATTACTTATACTAAATAGAGTAAACACACCATATATAAGAAAGTCAGCAAACTTGGTTTGTTCATAGTTGACTATTGACTTTGACTATAATAATAAAAATAAAGTTGAAACAACTTTATAACATAGACATAAAACCATATTTAGAGATAAGGGTATGGATCGATAAATTGACAAAATGATATGATATTCTTTAATAAAGTGAATTTAAATTTAAAATATATAAATAAGCAAGGAAACATGAAAGTTTACTGAGTATAAGTGTTATCCTTACAAAGATGATGATGATTTTAGGAGGTGATGATGAGGGTAAATATGATAATGGTGATGTAGAAGGTGTTGGGGATGTTTAAGAAGAAGCTTAGTTTGCTTCTGCTCCTACCATTTGCAGCTGGCTCTTCTTCCTTTTTTTTTTTTTTTTTCAGCTCCAGATCAAAGAGTAGGTGGTGTATTATTGGTGTGGATGATTGTAGTAGGGGAGGGAGTATAAAATAAGATGGAACGGTTTAAAATGTCAAACGAGGTATGGCTCCCCTCCTAATTTGTCTGATAGATATTTTGTTGAAATATTAGTTTAGTAATTTAGCCCGTTAATTTCGGGTACGGGTATAATTAGTGCAATATAAAATTTAATATTTAATATTTTTATTTTGTAGATGTTCTCCAGATACGTTATCTAAATTCAGAATAATGAAATTATCATTATTTTTGATAGTTGTACATTTTTGTACATTTTACTGCGCGCAGTCAATTGGGCGCCAAATTTCAGTTAAATTACGAATTCATATTTTGAGGTATTGTTCCAAATACTTTCAAATGTTTAAGAAAATTAGCATTTTATGATTCGTGATCTCTGGGTATGTTTTAAAATTGTTTCTGTTCGTTGTATATTACCTTTCATATAAAACGTACATTTAAATCATTTTATCTATATGTTATAGACATATTAATGCTCGTAATTAATAATTGAATTATTAATTATTTTTGTATCACCTACTTTTGTTATTTATTTTGTCGGATTCGTTCCGATACGTTTGTACGTAATTATAGACGATTACGTATTAAGTAATACTTTCTGTTTAAAAGTACTGGGCTTGCTAGACTTACATCACATCAAAAAGTTTTGTTAAAACTTAACCAGGAAATTAGCGTAAGAATGCATATGCTTAATGTTTAATTAATACCTAATTTGGAGAGTTGTCACATTCTCCCCCCGTTAGGGAAATCTCGTCCCGAGATTTATGTCGTGTCGTGAGTCGCGGTCACGCTCTCGAAAAGTTGAGGATATTTCTTTCGCATTTCATCCTCACGTTCCCATGTAGACTCTGTACCGCATTTTGAGTTCCATCGAATCTTGACTAGTTCGATCCGACTGCGTCGGAGTTTATGTGTTTTCCGATCAATTATTTCGATGGGTTCCTCCACAAAATTGAGTTTTGCATCAATGAAAACTTCGTCAGGAGGGATAATTAGTGTCTCGTCCGATAGACACTTTTTAAGGTTACTCACGTGAAACGTGTCGTGAATATTACTAAGTTCTTGCGGTAGTTTAAGCTTATAAGCTACAGGACCAATCCTTGCGAGGATCTCAAAAGGTCCAATGTAACGTGGGTTCAATTTGCCGCGTTTCCCAAATCGTATGACTCCTTTCCAAGGAGATACCTTGAGTAGGACTTTGTCACCTACTTGAAATTCCAAAGGTTTCCGTCTATTGTCTGCATAACTCTTTTGTCGATCACGTGCCGTTTTCAATCGATTAAGCACTTGAGATATCTTGTCCGTAGTTTCTTGGACTATCTCAGGACTTGATAAATGTCTGTCATCCAACTCTGCCCAACAGAGTGGGGATCGGCACTTGCGTCCGTACAATGCCTCAAAAGGCGCCATGTGTATGCTCGTATGATAAATATTGTTGTACGAGAATTCGGCTAAAGGGAGATGGTTATCCCAGTTTCCTCCAAAGTCAATCACACAGGCTCGTAGCAAATCCTCGAGCGTCTGTATCGTTCGCTCGCTTTGGCCGTCAGTTTGTGGATGGTAGGCAGTACTCATGTCGAGTCTAGTACCCAATGCTTGTTGCAATGTTTGCCAGAAGCGAGAGGTGAAACGTGCATCTCTATCAGAGATGATGGATAATGGCACTCCATGTCTAGAAACAACCTCTTTTATGTAGATTCTAGACAACTTTTCCATCTTATCCGTTTCTTTGATGGCTAGAAAGTGAGCTGACTTTGTCAGTCATCGACAATCACCCATATGGTGTCCATTCCAGATGTTGTTTTTGGTAGCTTCGTGATGAAGTCCATCGTGATGTGCTCCCATTTCCATTTGGGCAGCTCAGGTTGTTGCAAAAGCCCAGACGGCTTTTGATATTCAGTTTTGGCTTTTGCACAAGTCAAGCATCTACTAACGTAGGTGGCAATGTCTCGTTTCATGCCAGGCCACCAATAAAATCCTTTTAGATCGTGGTACATCTTGTCTGCACCAGGATGTATCGAGTAATTGGACTTATGTGCTTCGTCCAATATCAGGCTACGTAGTTCATCAACACAAGGAATCCAAATTCGGTTCATGAAATACAATACTCCATTGTCTTTCGACTCCAGTTGTTTCTCCATCCCCTTGAGGGATTCATCCTTCATGCGTTCTGGAGTAAAGGCCGCTTGTTGAGCGTCACGAATTTGGGTAATAAGATCCAAGTGGATTGTTAATCCCAATGCTCGAACTCTTCGAGGTTTTACTCTTCCCTTACGACTCAAGGCATCCGCTACTACATTAGCTTTGCCTGGATGGTACTTGATTTCACAGTCGTAATCATTCAATAGTTCAACCCAACGTCTTTGTCTCATGTTGAGTTCTTTCTGATCAAATATATGTTGAAGACTTTTGTGATCGGTGAAGATCGTACACTTTGTACCGTACAGGTAATGTCTCCAAATCTTAAGCGCAAAAACGACTGCTCCCAGCTCTAGGTCATGCGTCGTATAGTTCTTCTCATGAACTTTCAATTGACGAGACGCATAAGCAATAACTTTGTCGTTTTGCATTAACACGCAACCTAATCCTTGATGTGAAGCATCACAGTAGACAACAAAGTTTTCTACTCCTTCTGGTAGTGATAGGATAGGTGCAGTGCTCAATTTCTCTTTCAATAATTGGAAAGCATTCTCTTGCTTCTCGCCCCAATCAAATTTCTTGTTCTTTTGCGTTAGGGCGGTAAGTGGTTGAGCTATTTTCGAGAAATTCTCGATGAATCGTCGGTAGTAACCGGCTAGCCCAAGAAATTGTCGTATCTCAGATGGAGTCTTTGGGGCTTCCCAGTTCTTAATCGCCTCAATTTTGGATGGGTCCACGTAAATTCCTTTGTTATTGATCACGTGACCAAGGAAATGAACCTCACGCATCCAAAATTCGCATTTAGAGAACTTTGCATAAAGCTTCTCTTTCTTCAGTAATTCCAGAATCATTCTCAAATGTCGTTCATGGTCCTCCTTCGTCCGCGAGTATATCAATATGTCGTCTATAAACACAATGACGAATTTATCAAGGTAGGGTTTGCATACTCGATTCATGAGATCCATGAATACTGCTGGTGCGTTTGTCAGCCCAAACGGCATGACCAAGAACTCATAATGACCGTATCGAGTCCTAAACGCAGTCTTAGGGATATCCTCATCCCGTACTTTCAGTTGATGGTAACCAGATCGCAAGTCGATCTTTGAGTAGTAACTTGACCCTTGCAGCTGGTCAAACAAATCATCGATGCGTGGTAATGGGTATCGGTTTTTGATAGTTACTTTGTTCAGTTCCCGATAATCGATACACATTCGCATTGATCCATCCTTCTTTTTGACAAACAAAACCGGAGCTCCCCAAGGTGAAAAGCTCGGTCGAATGAATCCTAAATCCAAAAGTTCTTGCAACTGTGCAGACAATTCTTGCATCTCTGATGGAGCTAGACGATAAGGTGCACGAGCAATTGGTGCAGCTCCAGGCACTAGGTCGATATGAAATTCAACCTGCCTTGGGGGTGGTAATCCGGGTAACTCGTCAGGAAATACTCCCGGATAATCATGTACGATAGGCACATCGTCTATGCGTCGCTCCTCGGGTTTCTTATCCACAACATGTACCAAAAACGCTTGGTACCCCTTTCGTAGATACTTACTCGCTTTCATGCATGTAATCGTTTTCACCACACGATTACTCTTTTCTCCTCGAACCATTAACATTTCTCCTGACGGTAAAGGTAACCGTACAATCTTTTCATGGCAGATGATTTCCGCGCGGTTCAGTGACAACCAATCCATGCCAATCACTATATCGAAGCTCCCTAGTTCTACCGGTAGTAAGTCTATTTTGAAAGAATGTCCTTCCAATGTTAAGGTGCATCCTGGTACTATTTCTCCTGATTCAATCAACTTACCATCGGCTAACTCTACAGTGTATTTGTTATCTAGCTTAAGGGATTCGATTTCTAATAGTGGTCTAAACTCAGTGGACACAAAGCTTAAATCAGCACCGGAATCAAATAACACAGAAGCAAAGTGGTTGTTTACTAGAAACGTACCAGTGACTGTGTTAGGATCCTGACGTGCTTCTGGTGCTCCTAGCATGAACACACGTCCACGAGCTGGCTGGTTGTTATTGTTGTTGTTAGCCCGATTGTTGTTGTTGGCTCGGTTGTTGTTGTTTCCACGGTTGTTTCCATTGTTGTTGCGGTTGTGGGCGTTGTTGGCAATGCGGTTTTGATTGTTGAGTCGAGGGCAACGGTTCCGATAATGCCTCGTGTCGCCACACTCAAAACACCCCTGGTTTTGGCGTACAATGTTTTCCTTAGGGGTAGGGTTAACCTTACAGTTTTGGGTTTTGTGACCCCATCCTTTACAGCTGTCGCAAAACCAGCATTCACCCTCATGGTGTTTGCTACACTTATCACACTTAGGTTTGTTGCCTAAGTATGGCTTTGGTTCCACAATGGTGGCAGCATAAGACTTCGGGTTTCCAGATCCCTTTTTGTTTGTTTGACCCTGACGGTCGTTCCACTTGCGTTTCATTCCTCCAGAACTACCAGCTTCAGTATTGTTCGGTTCAACCTTAACCGACACAGTCTTCTTGGTCAGTGTCCCCATTCTAACTGCTTCATCAGTCAAACTCTGCGCTAAGGTAACAGCGCTCCTGAACGTGTCAGGTTTGGAGGACGTAACCAAACTCCTGATTTGTGGTGCCAGACCATACACATAACGCTCAATGCGCTTGTACTCAGGTGTTACCATATGTGGCACAATACGAGCTAGTTCTTGGAACCTGGTTGTATAACCAGTGATATCAGCCCCAATCATGGTAATGTTCCACAGCTCAGTCTCAATTTTCTGCATCTCACTTCGGGGGCAGAATTCTTCTAACATCATACGTTTCAATGTCTCCCATGTCATGGAGTAGGCAGTTGGTCGAGTGATTGGACTTGACTGTTCCACCAAGTCAAAGCTTTATCAGCTAAGGTGCAGGTAACATATTTCACCATAGTGTCTGGTAAACAATCACTAATGTCCAACACAGAATCCATCTTTTCTATCCAGTGTATGATACCAATAGCACCCTCGGTGCCACAGAAAGGAGGTGGCTTACAAGCCTGAAAGGTTTTATATGAACACCCACGTCGAGTGTTCACAGGCGTCTCACTGTTCGGAGGGGTTGTTCCACTGTTATTTACTCCCTGATCGCGGTTGCGGCTTGCCTCATATTCAGCAATACCTTCAGCAATCCGCCTCGCAATCATTTGCTCAGTGGTTTCCACAGGGTGGGGTGGTGGAATGGTTTCAGGAACAGGAGGTGTAGCCGTCCGTTGGCTATTCCTAGTCACTCGTCGCTTAGGAGGCATGGTTCAGTTCTGCGATGAATAAAATGCAGAAATCAATACCGTGATAATGAATGTGATGAACAAGATTTCACATTGTCTATCAAATGAACAGTATGGAGAATTTGAAGAATAAGGTTTCACATTATTTAAATGTAAGATTGGTATGAAAGAACAAGATTTAATAACGCGTGTCACACGACTTTGAAACGCCCGTATGTATTTAATACAATATAATCACGTTGGCCAGGCGTCATTATATAATGCCAAATACATATTTCTTTTCATCATCATTTAACACAATCATTGTTCAATGGAATTCAAGATAAAAATCAACAGTTCAAGGTGTGGTATGTTCAAAGTTTGCAAGTAATGATTACAATGATTGTTGAGTGGTTATTTTCCAATCACAAGTATATAGGTATAGATAAATAACTATGGTTGTAGACAAATGAAATGAATACGAAGTACAAACCAACATAAGTCATAATATATCAAAAGGGTACAATGCTGATATAATAGTTTCGTACAAACAAGATGGGATCCTCAATACGCCCATCAACAGTTAGCGCTATACAAAAGACAATGGGTTTTCCTATACATACACCCATTCTAACATTAGTTTTCCTAGTACAAAGCTAATAAATACATACACGTGCCCACATGATACAATTCTACATAAGGCGTGATGGATCTCCTAGTATATGCCCATCAACCAAAAGTATATAACCTAATCCTACGTAGGCACAGTCCACCATACGTGGATCTAACGGAAATATGGTAAAATCCATCCCACGGCTGTCCTCAGCACAGCCATAAGTACACAGACTCCAACAGCCATCCCTGCTGCCCTGACACGCCCCTCAAGTGCCCTAACACGAGCACGTGCAGTCTCAGCAACATCTCTGACAACAATCATGTCGCCCATCAGGAAATGACAAGTCTCATGCAGGTGTATCATATCTGCATCTAAGCGTGCCACATCACCCCGTAACTCCATGAGGCGATAGCCTCTACCAGCAGAAATGCGAAATAAAGTACGCATCACAGAGACCAGAGTAGGGAGGGTCAGCTCTACCGGCTCACCGGTGGTAGGAAGTGGAGCTGGTGCCTGTGAAGACTCCCCAGTCTCAAAGGTAGAGGGAAAACCCTCTAGTGATCTCCATCGTGCAAGCATGGGAGTCATCCACTCTAAGTGAGCGAGTCTAGGCGTTCTCAGTGGTGGCTGCTCAACACAATGGATCACTCTCTCCTCATCCTCTAACGACGAGTCGCGGGGCGCGAGTGGTCCAGTGGGAAGTGCCCCTACTGTCTTCCTCGGAGCCCGTACCAGTCGGGACCCGCGGGAAGACTCTCCAATATGAAACTGTGATCTGGTAGTAGGGTGTGTGGTAGCAGGTGTAATGTTTGGATGTGTGCACGGCGGCACATAGGTATCATCAGATGTGGCCCAATCATGGATAGACGGGCTCTCGGGTGCTGAAGTCGCAATGCCCTCGAGATCCTCAGTGGGCTCCTCGTCCGAAGCGTACACGTGAATCAGGTTTTGCCTCGACATGCTGAGACAAAAGAAACCGTATGCGACGTGTCAGTCGTATGTTAGTTGTATGCAAAGTATGTATGCGTGAATGCATAAATGTTTCTAGCCAAGGCTATAGTTTAGGTCTCTAAGGTTTTCAGTCACCTAAAGACTTCTAGTTCGCTATAAACAATGGCTCTGATACCAAGTCTGTCACACCCCGCCAAACGCTAATCACGATCAATACTAATTAAACAGTGCGGAAGCCTTAATGACGTGACGGGGCGTAAGCAGTTCAAATCAACCAACAATACACATACGTACCAGAGCATATGGCCATTTCGTAACATAATAGATAGGGATGCCATTTTAAAATAGTTATTACAAAAGAAATACGACTATGTAAGTCGTACAGTAGTAATAGTGTTAAAACATTTAAGTTTTACATTACATAAGTTTAAAACAAGATTTCATAAGTATAACCGCAAAGTAAGCAGTAATACAGAGGAAATCCTCAAAAGCTATCCCAAAAGTACGTGGCATCCTAAATAGTCCAGGGTAGTCCATCCTGAATGCATGCGATTCTTACTTACGTAGCTAATTTCCTGTAAAACATAGAAGGAAAGTCGTCAACAAATATGTTGAGTGAATTCACAGGTTTTGTATAAGTATGAGGTTTGTTAAACCATTTATATTTTGTGTTATTGAAATATCATTCAATAAATAATTGTTTGCAGGTTTTTGCAAAAATATAAGATTGTAGGGTTGTTACCCTAAAATACAGATTTTTATGTGGGTTGTCACCCAAAATATTAGTCTGGTTGTTTACCAGTATTTAAAGTTAACCAGAATGTCTTCTGGTACAAATCAATTGTAGGATACGTTAATCCAATAAATTAGGTGGGAAATGCTTAGACTTATAATCCCCTGAAAGGTGAGCTAAACCTCACAGGTTAAAGTAACGCGACCTAACCCTATAACCAAATCACAACCAGAACTTATGTTATTTGCCTGAAGGACATTTAAGTATACGCTCCATCCACAGGAGGGTCGTCACGGCAATAGTACTATTCGTATACTCAGTGGCTAGAGTCACCTAGCTAATGGTTATAGTTTGCATGACATAAGGACTTTTCATGCATACATTGGGAGTCTGGGTCCGTACTAGGATATGTTGTCTAATTCCCAAAACAGTTGTGAAATATATAATTTCATATCAAACAGTTGTATAAAGCAATAAAGCATTTATATAATTTGCTGCATGTGTTCGCATGCAGTTTCTATGTTTACACCCCTATGTTTAAAAGCATAAAACATTTGTAAAGTAGGGGCTGTGAACTCACAGTAGTGGCAGTGATGTGAATGCTAGCAGATGGATGGCGCGCCCCAGATATGTCAACCTATACGCAATAATTGTATTAACATAAGTATTTGGATTTGTTAAATCAATTTATGTTAATAGTTTGTTTGTTCTAAAGAAATTGTGAATTTCTTAAATTTGTACAAGTCGTTGGTGATATGTGTTGAAAAGAAATATTATTCTCCGAATTATGTTTATTGTTTAAACATTCGTTGCGTGTAAGTATATACATATATATATACTTATTAGTTGAATATATATATTCATATATATAATTCTTCGTCATGTGTATATATATATAATAATAATAATAGTCGGCGTCCATGTATATATACATGCAAAATTAAAGTTTGTATCCAAACGTTTTGCTTGTTCTATAAATACTCCGTTTATGAATAAACTAATTGTTATTATTTCCAAAAATTATCGCGTCCAATTGTTTCGTATTATTCGAATAACATTCGTATAAAATAATGTCTCATGATCGTGTAATGTTTTAGTTACAAATTACTTAGTCGTATATATTTACCCATTTCACATTTTAACTAAATAGGAACATATGAAGATTTGTGTATAATCAGTGAAAAATTATTCCCTAATGCAATAAAGATATGAACCAGATGCATAAAACCCAAATATCTTATATTCCTAAGTATTAAATTGTTTTAACATCCGAATAAATATACTCCGTACTAGATTAATTATTTAATGTACATGATGTTATATTTGGAGTATTAACGTTACTTAAGTGTTAGAAAATTTCCTATAGTTCACAAAAATTTTACAGTTGCTATTCATTTGGTTACTTGCACTAATATGAAAAGTGATCTGCAAATATGTCTTCACATCCACTAACATGGGTATTTGTAAATTACAACTCTCAAGTAGAGTTCTACATTTATTAAATTGATACAAAAAGGATATTGTGTAATAGAAGTACAAAAGATTATCTATGAGAGTACATTCCAAATATAAGGTCAGAACATTGGTTAAAGCAACACTAACAAGATAGTCAAGTAAAATTGTTAAGTCTAGTAGATTTTATTAACTAATTAACATCAACTAGACATGTACATAGAGTATTTGGCTCCCTATACTACACAAAACATTTTAAACTCATACTACCAAGAAGATTGATAATATATAGTGGTTCTTAAAACTCTTTAAAAATGCATCAATTATAACGTAAATTACTTATACTAAATAGAGTAAACACACTATATATAAGAAAGTCAGCAAACTTGGTTTGTTCATAGTTTACTATTGACTTTGACTATAATAATAAAAATAAAGTTGAAACAACTTTATAACATAGACATAAAACCATATTTAGAGATAAGGGTATGGATCGATAAATTGACAAAATGATATGATATTGTTTAATAAAGTGAATTTAAATTTAAAATATATAAATAAGCAAGGAAACATGAAAGTTTACTGAGTATAAGTGTTATCCTTACAAAGATGATGATGATTTTAGGAGGTGATGATGAAGGTAAATATGATAATGGTGATGTAGAAGGTGTTGGGGATGTTTAAGAAGAAGCTTAGTTTGCTTCTGCTCCTACCATTTGCAGCTGGCTCTTCTTCCTTTTTTTTTTTCAGCTCCAGATCAAAGAGTAGGTGGTGTATTATTGGTGTGGATGATTGTAGTAGGAAAGGGAGTATAAAATAAGATGGAACGGTTTAAAATGTCAAACGAGGTATGGCTCCCCTCCTAATTTGTCTGATAGATATTTTGTTGAAATATTAGTTTAGTAATTTAGCCCGTTAATTTCGGGTACGGGTATAATTAGTGCAATATAAAATTTAATATTTAATATTTTTATTTTGTAGATGTTCTCCAGATACGTTATCTAAATTCAGAATAATGAAATTATCATTATTTTTGATAGTTGTACATTTTTGTACATTTTACTGCGCGCAGTCAATTGGGCGCCAAATTTCAGTTAAATTACGAATTCATATTTTGAGGTATTGTTCCAAATACTTTCAAATGTTTAAGAAAATTAGCATTTTATGATTCGCGATCTCTGGGTATGTTTTAAAATTGTTTCTGTTCGTTGTATATTACCTTTCATATAAAACGTACATTTAAATCATTTTATCTATATGTTATAGACATATTAATGCTCGTAATTAATAATTGAATTATTAATTATTTTTGTATCACCTACTTTTGTTATTTATTTTGTCGGATTCGTTCCGATACGTTTGTACGTAATTATAGACGATTACGTATTAAGTAATACTTTCTGTTTAAAAGTACTGGGCTTGCTAGACTTACATCACATAAAAAAGTTTTGTTAAAACTTAACCAGGAAATTAGCGTAAGAATGCACATGCTTAATGTTTAATTAATACCTAATTTGGAGAGTTGTCACAAGTATTATTCTATTAGTATTATTATTCATCAATATATTATCATGAATATATATATATATATATATATATATATATATATATATATATATATATATATATATATATATATATTGATAACAAATACGGAGTATTAATTCGTATATAAGTATTCTAATATGAAGCGGTGTATTTAACACAAAATTAACCGCGTCGTTGAAAGTGAGATTTGATTTGGTGGTTGGGCATTTAAGAGTCCATTTAATTTCTCATATGTTGTTGACTTGTAGTAGGCCGGCCTATAAGTAGTTTCCTAAAGTGTAGGTCATTTACTTTTTTGGGGGGAAGATGTTTAGATTTTAGAATATTATACGTAGTATACATATTCTAGATATTTAGAATGTTAATTGGAGCGGTCTGGTCATTTACTTTTTTGGGGGAAGATGTTTAGAATATTATACAAAACCGCTTCTTGTTACATGTATTGCCATTGGTTGTACGTTTGACAACATTTATATAAATTCGAACAAATAAAAATATTTTGGTAAAACTTTCTGGCCGGCCAGTTTCCACAATAAATCAAAACAGGTATAGCTTAATGGAAGAATCTTCTGGGTCTACAGAACCACCTTCTAAAAGAGGGAATACAGCGACGCATCGATTCCGAGTGTATTCCGAATTGTACACCAATTGTGTGAAAGAAATGCTAGATGAGGATAAAAAACAAAAAGAAGAAGTAGTAAAGACGATTAATAAACTAAATCATTCAATTTATGATAAACAACAAAAGATTCAGCATATTGAGCGACGGAATATGATGATTCATATAATTGAATCTTCATATATGGATTGTCTACGTGGATCTATTGCCGAAGAAAGAAAGTTACTCGAGAACTGCGAAAAGATGGTGGAGACACTAGATCAAATGATCGAACAGAAAGAAAAGTGGATTAATGATGATCTGCCTAGTTTAGCGGATGGTTAATTTTCAATTTTGTATATTTGTTCTTTATTTATATTGTTCTTAATTAATTGTTCTTACTTATCGGATAATAGAATCACTTTAGCTTAAAACCGATATATCATATCGCTCCTACAACATGTATCGTTCATTTTTGAGTACTACTGTACTAGCTAGCATTACACCCGCGCAATGCGGCGGTAAAATTGGTGACGGATGATGGAGGTGCGAGTAACGATTTTAAAATAAAAACGTAAATGTAAATATATTGAAGATTTATTGTAAAATGCTTGTGTTATGTATTATTTATCCATGTGAAATATAATAGAAACAAATATGATTTAACTATAGTGATCTACATATTAATGGAAATAATTTGGCCATGAACATGAGGTATTTGGGTGTAACACTCTAGGCAAATCCCACATCGGCCATTGACATGGGAGATCTGAAGACTTATAAGGGAAAAATCATCCTTTTACGACACAACGCGTTTTCGGCCCACAGTGGAAGTAGATCGCACGATAACATCGTGGTTAAGCGTGCTCGTGTGGGGGAAGTGTCCAGGATAAAGTGGTGGTCGCCAAGAACAAAGCCGTGCGCTGCAGGCAAAGCGGACAATATTGTGCCGTGGTAAAGGGCAGTTACATTGGGGCTTATAAGGATAATATCATCCTTACATGACACAACACATTTTGGGACCGTAAGGGTAGTAGATCCCATGAGAAAACTACAGTTAAGCGTGCTCGAGCGAGGTAGTTCCAGGATGGGTGACCTCATGGGGAGTAATACTAGTGTGGTCGCCAAGGAAAAGTCGTGCGTCTACTGGCAAACCGGACAATATTGTGTCGTGGTAAGGCGGGATGTTACCGTAATGTTAGATGTTGGTAGCGCGACGAGTATGATGTTAGTAGTGGGGTAATTAAGGAAGTCAAATGCTTGTGCTTTATGGTTATAATGTTGGACGCTAGTGTTGTAGGAAGTCACCATGTGTTTAATTTTGTGGTGATATTAATATGTCGTTTTTGTCATAGTGAATCGAAGTAGTGAATGTATACGTTTGAATTTATAAACAGTCAAGATGGTGTTGCTTGCTTATGGAATTCAGACATATAAGTTTTAGCGTACGAAAAATTTGCGGGACCACACGAGAACTTCCAAATAGTTGATCAATGTACTTCCACTAAACGCTTAACTTTATAGTTCTCATGGGTCCAATGTCCTTTTTGGCCACAATAAGAGCGTTTGTGATACTTTGAACAGGAGTTTACCTTATACACCCAACACGTACCTCTATTGTCCCCAAAAGTTCTCAGGAAATTTTTAGATTCAACTTGTCATTATAAACGTTAAAATATCGAAAAATAGACAATGGAAATAAGAGGTTGCCAGCTAATGCATGTTGACCACAATTATTTTAAAATCGTCACCAACTAATGTGGGATACGCTAAATGTCTTAAAGATAACCCCATTGAGACACATCGTCTTCCATGAGGTTTTCATTAATATATATCTTCATGAATGGCACATGAGTCCCTCGATCACTGATAACAAATTGGAGCTCTTTATTAGTCTAAAGTTGTGGCTAATAGTTACCTTCCACTATGGTTTATCGTTGAAAGCTTAAGATATCCGGTTAGTCACTGCTTTCGACTTTGGGGGGCATTACATCTTATAGCATGTAGGCGTGAACAAAGTCGGGTTTCGGGCATACCCGACCCGACCTGGTACCCGAACCGGGATTTAGGTCAAAGGAAGAAAAACCGGGTTGTTGACCTACCCGAACCGGGTTTTTGACCCACGAATACCGGTTTTTAAACCGGGTTTATCCGGGTTTTATACAGGGTTTTCCAACCCGACCCGTAGTGTACCCGGTCCCAACCCGATTTGAATTTCAAAAACCCAACCCGGGTCCCTACCCGCCGGGTACGAAAAAAACCAGAACTGGGTTCAAAAAAATCGGTTTTTTTCGGGTTCGATTCTGGTTTTTTTCCGGGTTCGGTTCCGGGGTACGGGTTTTGTGTTCATGACTAATAGCATGCATCCATGCACATCAATTAAGAAAACATAATTTAATTGATTCTTTCTTTTAGTTAGTTTTGCTAAATGGTGCCCTAAGGGCACTAGTTAAGCATTCCTTAATTGTATTTAATGCATCACTCACTTTCTATATTTATAAGTCATATATTCCATAAATAAATTTAATTATTTCAAGATCAATTCTAAACATGACAACTTTTGAGCTTAATTAATACTTTGAATCTAACTAAGGAATGCTTAACTAGTGCCCGAGCACTCGGTGTCGGTCATTAAAAGTCAGCGTTTTTCATGAAAAACGCCGTTCGACGGCGTTTTTTGGCCCCGTCACGGCGTACTCAACACGGAGTTTTTGCGGCGTTTTTCGTCCAGCGTTTGATTTCCAACGGTGGCTCACACGACGTTTTGATCATTTTTAATGTTTTTTTCCAACTTTTCCCTTCAAACATTTTCATATTCAAAAACACTGTCCACAACACTGCTACCACACCCCAAAATTTTAAACTCACAACACAACACCAAAAACACTGTAAACACAGTGTTACCACACCCCGTGTTGGCACTCTTTATCAAAATCCTAATAATAATAATAATTAATAATACTAATATAATAACATAATAATAATAATTATTATTATTATTAATATAAATAAACCAAAATCCCGTTAAGCAATCTGGACCTTTCAATGAAAATTTACAAGGTGATCCGACAATTTAGATTTAATTACATAATTACACTTACCATTTTAATTATTAAATTTAAATTTAATTAAAAGTTAAATATTAAATATTATTAAATATATTAAATAAAACAAAATATTGAAAAATTACACAACTTATCTATCTATCTATACATATAAAACAAAGATTTTTCCTTGATATTTAGACATTTCACGTCATAACATTTCCTTTTCTTTAGAGCCTCCTAATTTGACACATCATCATATTATTTTTTCTTTAAAAATCTTAATTAATAATTACTAAGACTATTATTTATCAATTATATCTATACATATAAAACAAAGATTTTTCCTTGATATTTAGACATTTCACGTCATAACATTTCCTTTTCTTTAGAGCCTCCTAATTTGACACATCATCATATTATTTTTTCTTTAAAAACCTTAATTAATAATTACTAAGACTATTATTTATCAATTATATCTATACATATAAAACAAAGATTTTTCCTTGATATTTAGACATTTCACGTCATAACATTTCCTTTTCTTTAGAGCCTCCTAATTTGACACATCATCATATTATTTTTTCTTTAAAAACCTTAATTAATAATTACTAAGACTATTATTTATCAATTATACTTTATTATAATAGCCTTTAAAATTCCAATATTATATTTAATATATAACAATTTTTACTTACATAAAAAAAAAGATTCATTTTTCAATCCATATCTTATACATTGCAATTAACAAATATTATCATCATCAACTACCATGTTTTAAGAAAATTAGTTTTAATAAAGATATATGAAATTGATTATTTTCTGATATTTTGGTATATATTACTATTGAATTTCAGTAATAAATTTTAAACTTTCAACAATATTAAGATACAGTTGAAAATCTAAAAAACATATGATTAATTTTTATTTTTTTAATTATCTTGCATTGCATAAGCTCAACAAATGTATTAAAACTTAACAAAATAACTTACAAATTAATTTAATTGTATTAGGTATTCAAACTTAAACATAATAACATACAAACTAATTTAATAGTATTATATAAATGGTCGTGCATCGCACGGGCTCAACGCTTAGTTTTTATATATAGAATAAAGTTTTTTAATTACCTATTAGAGCGTATTATTTTATTTAACGATTATTTGTTATTAATTTACAAACTCTTGAACATTGTTTGCAAAGAAGTTTGTTTATAACTTTATGCTGAAAAGTAAATGAGTGATATATATGAAAAATATTATCGAAGTAAACGTAAAGTAATTGGTCAACACCACAAATTAATTGTTCTATTGATAACACTTATTATATGCCCATTAAAATATTCGGCTACTTACAAATTACTATATAACTGCATTTTTCAAACGGCCGTGCATCGCACGGGCTCAATGCCTAGTATCTAGTTATATAAAATGAAATAATGAATTATTGAGTCTTACTCCGTACTTGTTAAATTTTGCAACAATAAAATAGCAATATGCTTTATTAATAGATATAGATAGATTATAGATATATAGATCTATATTATCTATATTACTATTACTATATATATCTATATTCTATATCTATACTATATCTATATATATGCATTTGATAAAAACTAAAGCACCTAATTTCAATTTTTTTGGTTCCCCGCCAAACGTGGGCTAAAAAATCAAAAAGTTTCATTGGCCAATTGAAGCGGTTGGTTTATGACGTGGCAGTTATCTTTGTAGTTTGAAGCGGGTATTGCTTTTAACCGCTTCAAATGAGTTAAGCTTTATTGGTGAAAAGGCACTTTTCGGTCTACATAGAGACAGAATACACTTTTGATCGAGATTTTCTGCTTCATCATCTTCGGCTTCGTTCTACTTCTGCACCACCGTATCCACAAATATCCACCGGTAAATCTAGGTTAAAGTTTGTTATTGTAAACCCATTGCACTTTGGTAAGTTTATAACGGTATAATTTTGCCGCGACTCATATCCAAACGGTTGCATTAATTGCTAGGTTTTCCAATTTTGATCGGCTTTTGAACTGTTGTCATGTAACTCCAATACATCCATTATTGGTGGTAGTTTGTTAAATAGTGTAAATTAATTGTATTTTTCTATGTAAAATTTTTCATTTAGTGTATGCCGGATTGAAACATATACATTATTGATATATTTGTACATAATTTTTTAGGTACATATATAATTTATACATAAATTTTTAACCATACAGGCATACACCACTAATGTGCATCACTCTGTTGTTTAGTACAACAGTTTAATGCATAACTAGTGGTGTATGGCTAAAGGTTGGTGGTTTACAAATCACCACCCATATGTTATTGATTGTTGTGAGTACATACAAAAGGGAATGTTCTTTATAAAACAACGCTTTTTTTTGTCCCCACCCTCAGCTCGTTATATATGTCAAAATTAAAAGATATTGAATTCAATATTGATCTTGATGATATTGATGTAAAGATGTGGTCCCGTAGTTGTTGATTCTCCAATCCTGAACCTGTGAGAACACTCTAAGATATGCCAGCAAAGACCCTATTCAATACTTGAGAAAATGCATCCATCACTGTCGTTTTTATGTGGGAATTAATATTTGTGTTCACCTGGTCTGTAGCTGGTTCTAATAAAGGGAAATATATATGTATGACAATTCGATCAGTTTCTTATTTGCACGTGTGTAATGTTTGCTATCCGTTTTGCGTTGTGTTTGTTACATATTATACTCTTAATAAATTATAATGTCTGTAGTTAATTGCTCATTTATCATTTTAATTGTTAGCCAGTGTTTATCGTACGTGTTAATATCATTTATATTGCACATGTTCTTTATGAACTTAATATCGATAAATTCCTTTTTTGTAGGACATCAAATATAAACGACATGGCCAAAAAAGGTAGACTAGGGAAGGCAAAGGAGAATGACTATACTCCCGATCCAGATCGTCACATTGAGTTCGACGCCCAAGGAGAAGCTATTGGAGACAATAGGACAGATTATCTAACTTGGTTTGGAAATGAGGTTAGAGCACGAATCCCTTACCATTTGGGATGGAATACGAAGCCACTGAAGGCAGGAGATGAGGGTACACTAATTGCTCCAGAAGTTTTGGATAACGTATGGGACCTAATGAAAAGTCATTGGAACATACCAGACGACAAGCACAAAGAAGTCCATTACAGGAAGATGAATAAAATTTGGAGGAGGTGGAAGAGTGAACTTACTACTCAGTTTGCCTATACTAACAACGACCCTCATAGAAAATGGCCCTCTATGGACATGGATCACTGGCCAAAATTTGTTGCTGAGAGATCCACTGATGAAATTCAAGGTAGTTCATATCTCATGTTTTGTGCTAAGTTGGTTTCATTATTATAAACAAGTTACTAACGTTATTTTTCATCTCATATGTGAAGAGAAAAAGTGAGAAAGCCAAGGCCAGTGCGGCAACAAACAGGGATCCTGCCCGTGTAGGACGGTTGGGTTATGCTGGTTTGAGGGAGTATTATTACAAAAACAAAAAGAAGGTTTTAACCGAATTCCCGTGTCTAGCAAAGTACAAGTGTGAGCGCTCAGTTTTGTATCTTTACGCGAGACTGCGGGAAGAGAAGAAAACAGGCACACAAGAAAGTAGGGATTCTCTTAAAAAAGCGGTGGATGAATTGGTAAGAATCAGGGGCGGTACCAGATTTTATATTTTTAAGGGGGCAAATTTTAGGATGATCGTCACATAAGGTTTGGGTTCTGAATTGAGATTTTTATCCTTCGAGTCATACGTCATGATAAACCAAAAACTTTTGTTTTGTTAACATTAATTCAGCCAAACCAAAAAAGAATTCAGTTTAACTTAATTCATATATTCAACACGAAAAACCAAACCAAAAGTTCATAAACTTAGCAATGTGAACAAATTCATAAACTTAGCAATGTGACCAAATGTTGTGACTACTTGTGTTTTACTTCACAAATTTGTTTCTCTCACATATAAGTTACTAAAGACTAAAGAATAAGCCAAAAGATATTGAATGGAAAGGAAAGCGAAATAAGAGGGGAAAATTAAATAAAGAAAAAAATACAAAAGAAAGGAGCTGGGTGCTAGGCTTGAACAAGTGATCATTTGGTTGGATGCAAGGGTGCTAACCATTTATCTACGTGGGTAAATACTTGTATGATTCAACTTTAAATGTATATCAAGATAATTAGTAAGATGCTTGTGTGGGCAATGGCCTACAAGGTCCACAGTCTCGTACCGCCATTGGTAAGAATATAGGGGTGACAATTCAGTTTCTGGATATTCTAAATTATACCTCCTCTAGTTTTCGGTTTGTTGGATCAACCCGAAAACCAAATGGCTGACCCGAACCCGAAGCTAAAGTTATAGATATTCTAAAACTTGTCACTAATAAATGTTATTAAATGTTCTAACATGTGAAAATTTATTTCATTTATATAGCTGGAGAAGGAGACCAAAATGTTGAATGATGGCACCTTTGATATGGTGGGGGCAGACGATCCCCTCACACAATACAAGGGAAAAGAACATGGGGGTCGGACACGGGCGGTATCCAGTGTGGTGGGGATGAAAAAGGCCCTTGGAACTAGGAAGGGTCAAAAGAGGAAAGCAGTTGCAGTTGAGGTCGACATGGCCCAGACAGAGACAGAAGTGGGTAATCTGAATGCTGAACACATACACCTTTCTAAGGTGTATCACCATACCGGCCTGATGACGATGATGAGGTAATTGCCTTCTCTTTGCAAATATATAAATTTGTTAACTTAAGATATATATTTGTTAACTGTGATCATTCTGATCATTGTGATCATTTTAATTGTGAATGCTTAAGATATATATGTATCCTACTAGTAAAATAACCTAAAGTTGTAAAGAATCGTGTTCCATCTAATTCATGTGCGTTTGACAGGAACCCCTTCCATGTCAAATTATGATGCCATACGGTCATCATGAAATCAGATGGGCAAGTGGGTTTACTTGTCCGTCTCACAAGGAAGGACTGCAGAGCGGGTACATGTTTGTGCTGGTAGAAACCGTTGAACACGGTCTTGAGAATGTTCCCATTCCAATTCCCAAGGATGGAATCAAACTCTTAGGCCAAGCCAAAAGTACCGAAGCTATTCAATGGCCTCGCAAAGCGATAAAGGTATTCGTATACGTCTATTCGTAGATCCATTTGGTATTATATTGTAATGTTTTATCGGCGTAATTAATGTTTTACCATTTTGTTAGCTTGGTCCTGTTATGTCGCCACACGACTTTGTGGGAAGTCGACTCCCCACACCACCAAGGAGGGATTCTACACCACCACATGGTGACCCGGTAATGTGTTGTATTTTATATCCAATTATGTATACATATATATTCCTTCTGAGTTATGTACATATTTATTCGTTAACTTTTTTAATCGTAAAATGTAGCATGTCAGCGAGGAGGAGCGACACCCCGCAACGACCACATCCACAACCTGTGTTTCACCATCCACCTCCACACCACATGTTGACTTGGTAATGTGTTGTATTTTATATCCAGTTATGTATACATATATACTCCTTATGAGTTATGTACATATTTATTCGTTAATTTTTTTAATCGTAAAATGTAGCATGTCAGCGAGGAGGAGCGACACCCCGCAACGACCACATCCACAACCTGTGTTTCACCATCCACCTCCACACCACATGTTGACTTGGTAACGTGTTGTATTTTATATCCAGTTATGTATACATATATACTCCTTATGAGTTATGAACATATTTATTCGTTAGTTGTTTAATCGTAAAATGTAGCATGTCAGCGAGGAGGTGCGACACCACCCAAGGACCACATCAACAACCTGTGTTTCACCATCCACCTCCACACCACCACATGTTGACTCCGTAATGTGTTGTATTTTATATCCAGTTATGTATATATGTATTTCTTTTGAGTTATGTACATATTTATCCGTTAATTGTTTAATCGTAAAATGTAGCATGCCAGCGAGGTGGTGCGACACCACCCGATGACCAGTGCATCCACAACCTGTGTTTCACCATCCGACTCTAGCAGCAAAGTTCAGAATTTTACACGTGAAGATGATGTTTATGTACGTATGTAGTAATGAAATATCTTTTATTTTATGTCTATTTATTAATTTTCATATAATCTAATACTTTGCTAATGTAGCACCCAGTTATGGATGATGTTCTTCTGAATACATCAAAACCATCTGAGCTCCGTGATCAACAAATTCAAAGAATTAAAAATATGGAGATGCAGCTTTTAAGAAGGCCTAAGGAGTTAATAGATATAAGTAGGCGATTCAGATCATGGTTCATTGATCAACAAACTGTATCAATTGAGATTGAATCCCCTTATAATATGTATCCTGAGCCGATCCTAGATTGGTTTGAGTATGAGGCTCTTTTAATTTGGGTGACAAACAATTGGCTCGATGTCACTGTTCTTAATTGGTGGTCGATGTAAGTTCTTTAAAACATACGTTTTGTATCTTTAATTAACAAAATATGTGTATTACATTCTAATTATATCCTATAAATTTTGATGTTTATTTAGGTACTTGTATCTTTGCAAACTGAAGCTGGGCTTTCCCTGCAACTGCGCGTTCCTTAATCCTCATCTAATCCAGGAAACAGTTCCTATCTCCACTGTCATGAAGCACGTCACAGATGTGTTCACTGCTCACAATGATAAGCTTTTTTTCCTTGCTCCCTATTTCGCAAGGTATGTATTATATCTATATATATTTGCTACGTACATTGCCTTATTTATTATTTAAAACTGAAATGTTGTAACTTTTGGGTAGTAAACATTGGGTGCTTATCATTCTTGACAATGTTGAGCACCGTGGATACATATTGGATTCGATGAAGCTGAAAAAGACTTGGAAGTCTTATAAATTCGTAAAGGGTGTTCATGGGTAAGTATATATGTTAACTTGAATGAAAATGCTAATTAGGCAATTGTTTCTTATAACTTGTAGTTAACTTCATAGTACTGAATTTTCAGGAGAAAAGGCGAGGATTGGCAATGGGAGATGGTGTTGGTAAGCATATAATATAGTTTGAAAAACTTGATATATATGCAAATTGATTATAAATTATATGTGTTAAACTAACTTTGTGATTCAAATCAGTGTCCTCAACAACAAGACAGTTGGGAATGTGGGTATTACGTAATGATGCATATGCAACAATTCTTTATGAGTATGCAACCAGATTTCCCACAAAATGTAAGTCCATATATAGTACGTAATATATAATTTCTGTATAATTCAATGCATTAAACTCGTTCTCTTTTTTTATGTTTTAATTTGAATTTATTATAGGTTTGGAGCGACTTGTCCCCTTATACAGCCGATATACTGGACAAGTTGGTAATCGAGGGCACAATCGAATTTGCAAAGAGGTACATTCTTGACGGTCAGAACAAGTAAATAAACCCATTTTAAACATTTAAACATTATATTTAGGTTATATATGTTGTACATACGTAATGTTATTACTTAATAGCATGATTTATATGTTCAGGCCGGTTAGATTTTGTTTTGAATTGTTGGTCAATTTGGTTTTTGGATTATGCTGGTTTTGGTATTTGCATTCTGCATGCTCGCAGCAGCATATACATATATATACGATACATCCGCTCCAAATGCTAACTAAATGCATATATACGCAGTTCCAAGAATTTTTTTTTATACTTTAATTATAACAACCGCCACAAATGGCTAGTCAAAAGCCACTAAAAATCTATTTTTTTTTTCAATTTCCATTTAAAAAACCGCTACAAAAACTAATATAGACAACGCTCCATTTACACATTTATACTATTTTACAACAAATGTATTTTTTTTCAATTTCCATTTAAAAAACCGCCACAAAAACTAGATAGACAACGCTCCATTTACACATTTATTATTTTCAAGTGAACCGCTACAAATACTGTTTTACTAACCCGCTTCAAAATTGTCAAAATTAACAGCTTTAGTAGTCATCACTAACCCGCTTCAAATGTTATTCTTCCCGCCAATTTTTGTATCTATATAACCGCTCTATTTTTTAATTTGACCGCTCCTATTTATAGAATTTGTGGCGGTCGTTTGACCGCTTCAAACAAGTTCCCACTTTTCGTGGTGCCGATATCAGGGGCGGTCTGTTCACCGCTTCAGATGGCCTATTTCACCGCCATATATACCCGTTCTTGTACTAGTGAGAGTTTTGTTTGTGCAATATATATTTTAGTTGCTCCACCACAATGTACAACGTCTAGATGTGAAAGAATGTTGGGAATATGTATGGGGAGGGGATAAGCAGCATAAACTTGAATTATCACAATATGATATTGATCCTCATAGTGAAGAATGAACTAAAAGTTCAAATGATAATTCATATTAAATAGTTGCCAGACATATTCATTGATCGAAATTGAGTGACTAGGTCACCTGTATAAGCTGCTCATGCTCCGGTTAAGATTGGTAATAAGTCCACGTCATGTGAAACGTGGTAGATTAATCGATTCCAATAAAATCCTCAAAGTAAAAAGGGAGCAGGAAATTAAGATGGTCAAATTGAGGTAATAAAGACCTCGTGCGAATTTGCTAGAGAGACACTAGACATGAAGGTTCTCGATGAACCTCGGGTACCCTAAAAGTGAAAATCAAATAGTGACAAGATTCTAATAATATATATCGTGTCTCGTACTTTGTGGAATCGAATAAATGAAATCGTAATCGTTAATGTTATTGTATAATATAGCACTAGATATTATATAAGAGGGTTGTGAAAGTATTCCTGCCACGATGTGCAGAGGTAGAAATTATTGGCCAATATGAAAAGACGCAAGAAATTTATGAAAGGTGAAATCTCTCGATATGAGATGATTAGGCTTAAATTCTATACACGAATGTGTAAAATCTATCACATATAAATCGGTCTTAATGCTAAAGCCCAATGACTATGAAAATATGAGATATAAGGCAAGAGTGGTGATACAAAGATTATTTGCAAAGACCGAGGTTTATTTGAGAAGACATTTTTGATTGGTGGAGGTAACTATCTTATTGATTTCTTAAAAGATCTGACAATAGAAAAAGGAAATTGAAACGCATCTATTGAAAATTATTAGAGCTCATATATTATTGAAACTTTGTGAAGGATATGAAATGCTTAAAGCGTGTTTCATGATTTGAAAGATCTTACGTTAGAAAGAAAGTTTCTCGAGAACACTAGTTGATCATATTGTGAAAGTCCTTATATCGACTATATAAATTAAGGTATTGATAAAATAGTCCCGTTGAATATTTCTCGATGGAGTATGATATGAAAAATGATTATGTTTGCCCATACATTTTGAAAACACGTTCGAGTGCACACATATTATGATTCATATATTATTGGAACTATTTTGGAAGCTTCCAAAGGCGATTTGAAAAATAAATTGAAATGAATGATTATTGTGAAGACAAGGTTTTGTCATGGGTTAAATATTGATGATGTAGTCTTTGTGCACCAAGAAATCTATACAAGAAGTACTAAGAATATTTTATGGGTTAACGATAAGCACCTCAATTTTGCTACCTCATATAACACCCCCAAATTTTTGTTTAGCGGAAGCATTTAGTTTGAGTACGGGGGTGCCACAATAACAAAGCATGCATACGTATCAGAGCTTATGATTACAACAGAACATAATATATTAAGATGCCAAAAGTGTTAATTACAAAGTTTACGATTCATCGAATCGTACAAGTTAGGAGAAATAAGTTTACAAAAGTAGATTTCTGAAATATGACTAGAACATTTCAGTTATACTGAAGAAATCTATATGTTTCCAAAAAGTTGGCATCCTAAAACTTCACGGGTCGCCTAATTCTCCATACGTGTTGGCGATTCTTACATGTGCAGCTAATTCCCTGAAAAACATAGTAAAAGTCAACAACTAGGTTGAGTGAATTCACAGGTTTTATGTTTGCAAGTTCAGTTGTGATAAACCACTGTGGTTTATAACGTATCGTGGGAATGTCGCCCAAAAATAGTATTCGTAACACCAAATATGTTTTCAAATAGTTGTTTGTAGGAATGTTCGTGTCCTATTAGTTGTAGGAAAAACAGTATCCTGTGTTCAAGTATGTTTTGTAGGATTATACGTATCCTAATCGTAGATATGTTTCGTTGGGATATTGCCCAAAAATATAGTTCAAGTTATAGTAGGAATGTAAGTATCCTCTTAGTTGTTCGTAGGTGTAACACTCCCCTAAGACCCGTACCTGGACCACGTGCGGCAGTGTTACAATCCTAATCGTTTGGTGGGTCCATGTTAGTAGGAAACCCATTGTTTTTAGTAGTGTTGCCCATGTCAAGTAGGGACTTTTCAGTAGTGTTGTCCATGTCAAGTAGGGACTTTTCAGTAGTGTTGCCCATGTCAAGTAGGGACTTTTCAGTAGTGTTGCCCATGTCAAGTAGGGACTTTTCAGTAGTGTTGCCCATGTCAAGTAGGGACTTTTCAGTAGTGTTGCCCATGTCAAGTAGGGACTTTTCAGTAGTGTTGCCCATGTCAAGTAGGGACTTTTAGTTACCCAGTCCGTTATATAAAGTGTTGCTGGTTATCCTCCAGCGTTCTCGAAAACGTGTTCATGTGTTTACAGCGTTGACAGTATAAAAGTAGTATGTAACACTTCCCCTAAGACCCGTATATGGACCACGTGCGGGCAGTATTACATATTAAGTTGAAGTCGTCAGTTTGTTTATCAGTTTACTAGTTCCATGTACTCCACTTGTTTGAGTAAAATAGTATACAACCATGTTTGTATAAAAGTGTTTGACTATGTTTTCCACCCCTGTTCAAAGCAGTTAAAACAGTAAAAGTAGGGGCTGTGAACTCACCTGTTGAGTTAAGTAATCGTGCGAGTGCTAGCAAACCTAAGCCCAAGTATAGTCTGGAATCTCCTAACGTCCTAAACGTACGAGATGTAATAAGTATGTGGATGTCTAAACTAATCATCCATGCTAGTGTTTGTACAACCAAGTCACGTCCAAATCGTTTGTTTAATGTTTATGTTTGTATTTCGTATTTGTGAAAATGTATATGATTCGTTGGTGATAGTTTGAAATCCTAATTTCGGTAAAATAAGTGTGTTTGTATTGTTTGTAAAGCTCGTGAATCGTATCGTATAAAGATATGCGTTTCCGGTTAGTTTGACACTTAGTGAAAACTAGTTTTTAAACTTCCTGTTTTTAGCGATGCAAGGTGCGACGCTGGGTTGTTATGCGACGTAGGGTGCGACGTAAAGGTCGAAGTGCGACGTAGGGTGCGACGTTAAGTGTTGCGTCGCAGTTGTTGCGAAATTAAATAATTGTGCGACGTAACGGGTTACGTCGCATACGGGTGTTGCGACGTTAGGGTCTGCGTCGCAATTTGCGACGTTCGCAATTCAATGCGACGTAGTGGGTTGCGTCGCTATGTGCGACGTAAGGAAGGGTAATGCGACGTAAAGGCCTACGTCGCACTACTGTTTTTGGCCCAAAAGCGACGTAGTCGCCTGTTCGACGAACAGCTTAAAATCAACGAGTTTTGGGTCGATTTGGACATTTTCGGTTGTAAAAAAAAAAAACACTAAAACATGGTAATCTAAGTATACTAAACATGAAATATCAATTATAACTTCGTAAATCTAAAGATTTACGGGATTTGTCGGAAACTTACGAGTGTCGGATTTGAAATCCGGAAAGGTAGAATTGTAGATCGTGTTGTCGTGGTCGTTTTATTCCAAAGGAGCTATGTGATTCGGCGTCGTTTTAGCGTAGTTTTGTGGTGATTTGTGTGGTGGTTTTGGTAGGTGGTGGTGAAAGAGGGAAAAAGAGAAAGATGAGGTGATGATGAATGAGATAAATGAGGAGGTGGGAGGTGGTTTTGTTCCACTTTCTGCCTCCGTGTTTGCACTCCGTGTTTGTTTACCCGATCGTTAAATGTTACTTTATTTTAACTAATATGTTTTTAATTACATTTTTCATTATATTTTTAATTAGGATCTTTTTATGAAATTAAATTAATTAAATTAATAAATTTTATAAATTTCAAACTTTGTTTTATTTTAAATTATACGAGTTGGCGTTTTGCGTTATAAGATGATATGTAAATATTATTGACATAATATTTAATTGTTTTCTACGTTATTTAGTAATTTCGTTTTATTAAATAATTTTTTTGTTCACCAAGAGTCGCATATTTTTGTCGCGTCTGTTTTCAGATTGTTCAGTACGTAATTACAACTAATTACGAATACGTAATACTACGCGTATTATATAGTTGGGCTATGCTAGACTTACCTCTAAAATGTGTTGTGAATTCACTCAAGTAGGGAATTAGCCTAATAATGCAAGTGATTAACGTTAATAATCGCGTTCGAATTTGCGGGGTGTTACATTCTCCCCATGTTAGAGAAATCTCGTCCCGAGATTTAAAATCAAGTCGGATCGCCCGCGGCGTATGTTCTCCGATAATTCATGTTGTTAACAATAGTTTGCGTGGCGTTCAATTGTTGCCATAGAAGTTCAATCAGTTTAAGTATGCTCGCGGCATAGTTCAATATGTTGTGTATCTCGTTTCGTGTTCAGGGTTTACCAAGTGTTGTGTTTAAATCGACATTCTAATAAAAACGTATGTTAAATCGTAGCAATAGTCGCTAAGACGTACCGTGCTAGTTGAGATCCGCGACCGTTTCTGGTGCACGGAGGATGTATGCGCGGCTACGCCCCGGTGGGATGGTTGCGATGCGGTTGTTGTTGTTTTGATTGTTGTTCCCGGGGTTGTTCTGGTTGTTGTTATTCTGATTGTTGTTGGCGTTATAGAGTTGGGGGCACTGATTTCGGTAGTGTCCCGGGTCGCCACATCGGAAACAGCCATTGTTTCGTTGTTCATTGTTCGTGGGGTGAGTCCTACAAGCTTCGGTTCTGTGTCCGAATCGGTTGCATTTATCACAGAAGAAACAATCTCCTTCATGATGTTTTCCGCACTTCCCACACTTGGGCCTATTATCAAGGTAGGGTTTCTGTTCAGTGTTGGTGATCGCAGCAAAGGCTCGGGTGTTTCCCGGGTTTCTGTTTTGTTGGACCTGACGGTCGTTACTCTCGCTGTTCCATTTGCGTTTGTGGGTTCCAGATTCGCTCGCATCAGTACGGGTAGGTTCAGTTTTCCCTGTGATAGCTTTCAGGGTTCCAATCTCGACCGCGTCGTCGGTTAAGCTGTGAGCCAGATCCACTGCGCTCCTAAAAGTGGCGGGTTTGGAGGACATGACCATGCCTCGGATCTGTGGTGCCAAACCCCTGTTGTAACGCTCAATGCGTTTGCTCTCGGGGGTTACCATGTGAGGCACAAGACGTGCAAGCTCCTGGAATCTAGTTGTATAACCGGAAATATCAGCGCTGATCATTTGGATGTTCCAGAATTCGGTTTCGAGTTTTTGCATCTCGTTGGGAGGGCAAAATTCCTCCATCAGCATTCGTTTCAGTGTCTCCCATGAGATGGAGTAAGCAGCTGGGCGTCCCATGATTTGCACCTGAGCGTTCCACCATGTTAGCGCTTTGTCGGCTAGAGTGCAGGTGGCGTATTTCACAATTTTGTCGGTGGCGCAGTCGCTGATGTCGATGACTGATTCAGTTTTCTCAATCCAGTGGACCAGGCCGATGGCCCCTTCAGTCCCGGTGAAGGTGCTGGGTTTACAAGACTGAAAAGTTTTGTAGGAACACCCCTGCTGGGTATTGTTTAGGGTTTCGCTGTTGACGGGAGTGGCTCCACTATTGTTGGTCAGGTTTTCACGATTTCGGCTGGCCTCGTACTGAGCAATAGCCTCAGCCACGCGGCGTTCGATGATTTGTTCAGTTGTTTCCGGAGGCGGTGGTGGAGGTGGAGTATTTCGTCGACTGTTTCGAGTATTTCTTTGTTTAGGCGGCATGCTGACGTTCTGCGATGAAAAGATGCAGAAGTCAATGCCAATGAAAAATATGTGAGGAGTAAAGTTTCACATATTTCAAGTTTTCGAATATCAAGAAAAATTGTCGAATCCCCATCACGTATCTTACGACTATGAAACACCCATATGTACTTAGTATTATATAATCACGTTGGCCAGGCGTCATTATATGATGCCAAATACATACTTCTTTTCATCAACCGTTTAATCACGATCAAGTTCATATGAGATCAGAGTACAATGAACGAGTCGAATGTGGTGAACAGTTCACGCGTATCGAGGTATCGTAGCGATAGTTTAGATGTATGCAAATGTATGTTTGCATGTACGTTCTAGCCAAGGCTATAGTCTAGGTCTCTAGGTTTCTAAGTCACCTAAAGTTTCCTAGTTCGCTATAACCAATGGCTCTGATACCAATCTATAACACCCCCAAATTTTTGTTTAGCGGAAGCATTTAGTTTGAGTACGGGGGTGCCACAATAACAAAGCATGCATACGTATCAGAGCTTATGATTACAACAGAACATAATATATTAAGATGCCAAAAGTGTTAATTACAAAGTTTACGATTCATCGAATCGTACAAGTTAGGAGAAATAAGTTTACAAAAGTAGATTTCTGAAATATGACTAGAACATTTCAGTTATACTGAAGAAATCTATATGTTTCCAAAAAGTTGGCATCCTAAAACTTCACGGGTCGCCTAATTCTCCATGCGTGTTGGCGATTCTTACATGTGCAGCTAATTCCCTGAAAAACATAGTAAAAGTCAACAACTAGGTTGAGTGAATTCACAGGTTTTATGTTTGCAAGTTCAGTTGTGATAAACCACTGTGGTTTATAACGTATCGTGGGAATGTCGCCCAAAAATAGTATTCGTAACACCAAATATGTTTTCAAATAGTTGTTTGTAGGAATGTTCGTGTCCTATTAGTTGTAGGAAAAACAGTATCCTGTGTTCAAGTATGTTTTGTAGGATTATACGTATCCTAATCGTAGATATGTTTCGTTGGGATATTGCCCAAAAATATAGTTCAAGTTATAGTAGGAATGTAAGTATCCTCTTAGTTGTTCGTAGGTGTAACACTCCCCTAAGACCCGTACCTGGACCACGTGCGGCAGTGTTACAATCCTAATCGTTTGGTGGGTCCATGTTAGTAGGAAACCCATTGTTTTCAGTAGTGTTGCCCATGTCAAGTAGGGACTTTTCAGTAGTGTTGCCCATGTCAAGTAGGGACTTTTCAGTAGTGTTGCCCATGTCAAGTAGGGACTTTTCAGTAGTGTTGCCCATGTCAAGTAGGGACTTTTAGTTACCCAGTCCGTTATATAAAGTGTTGCTGGTTATCCTCCAGCGTTCTCGAAAACGTGTTCATGTGTTTACAGTGTTGACAGTATAAAAGTAGTATGTAACACTTCCCCTAAGACCCGTATATGGACCACGTGCGGGCAGTATTACATATTAAGTTGAAGTCGTCAGTTTGTTTATCAGTTTACTAGTTCCATGTACTCCACTTGTTTGAGTAAAATAGTATACAACCATGTTTGTATAAAAGTGTTTGACTATGTTTTCCACCCCTGTTCAAAGCAGTTAAAACAGTAAAAGTAGGGGCTGTGAACTCACCTGTTGAGTTAAGTAATCGTGCGAGTGCTAGCAAACCTAAGCCCAAGTATAGTCTGGAATCTCCTAACGTCCTAAACGTACGAGATGTAATAAGTATGTGGATGTCTAAACTAATCATCCATGCTAGTGTTTGTACAACCAAGTCACGTCCAAATCGTTTGTTTAATGTTTATGTTTGTATTTCGTATTTGTGAAAATGTATATGATTCGTTGGTGATAGTTTGAAATCCTAATTTCGGTAAAATAAGTGTGTTTGTATTGTTTGTAAAGCTCGTGAATCGTATCGTATAAAGATATGCGTTTCCGGTTAGTTTGACACTTAGTGAAAACTAGTTTTTAAACTTCCTGTTTTTAGCGATGCAAGGTGCGACGCTGGGTTGTTATGCGACGTAGGGTGCGACGTAAAGGTCGAAGTGCGACGTAGGGTGCGACGTTAAGTGTTGCGTCGCAGTTGTTGCGAAATTAAATAATTGTGCGACGTAACGGGTTACGTCGCATACGGGTGTTGCGACGTTAGGGTCTGCGTCGCAATTTGCGACGTTCGCAATTCAATGCGACGTAGTGGGTTGCGTCGCTATGTGCGACGTAAGGAAGGGTAATGCGACGTAAAGGCCTAAGTCGCACTACTGTTTTTGGCCCAAAAGCGACGTAGTCGCCTGTTCGACGAACAGCTTAAAATCAACGAGTTTTGGGTCGATTTGGACATTTTCGGTTGTAAAAAAAAAATACTAAAACATGGTAATCTAAGTATACTAAACATGAAATATCAATTATAACTTCGTAAATCTAAAGATTTACGGGATTTGTCGGAAACTTACGAGTGTCGGATTTGAAATCCGGAAAGGTAGAATTGTAGATCGTGTTGTCGTGGTCGTTTTATTCCAAAGGAGCTATGTGATTCGGCGTCGTTTTAGCGTAGTTTTGTGGTGATTTGTGTGGTGGTTTTGGTAGGTGGTGGTGAAAGAGGGAAAAAGAGAAAGATGAGGTGATGATGAATGAGATAAATGAGGAGGTGGGAGGTGGTTTTGTTCCACTTTCTGCCTCCGTGTTTGCACTCCGTGTTTGTTTACCCGATCGTTAAATGTTACTTTATTTTAACTAATATGTTTTTAATTACATTTTTCATTATATTTTTAATTAGGATCTTTTTATGAAATTAAATTAATTAAATTAATAAATTTTATAAATTTCAAACTTTGTTTTATTTTAAATTATACGAGTTGGCGTTTTGCGTTATAAGATGATATGTAAATATTATTGACATAATATTTAATTGTTTTCTACGTTATTTAGTAATTTCGTTTTATTAAATAATTTTTTTGTTCACCAAGAGTCGCATATTTTTGTCGCGTCTGTTTTCAGATTGTTCAGTACGTAATTACAACTAATTACGAATACGTAATACTACGCGTATTATATAGTTGGGCTATGCTAGACTTACCTCTAAAATGTGTTGTGAATTCACTCAAGTAGGGAATTAGCCTAATAATGCAAGTGATTAACGTTAATAATCGCGTTCGAATTTGCGGGGTGTTACACCTCAAGGTACGAAAAATATGGATTTATATTTTACTAACCAATGCAAAACAAGTTAGTTGATTTTGCAGATGCAGGATATATGTCCGACCCACATACCGGTCGATCTCAAACTGGGTATGTTTTCACAAGTGGTGGTTGCAATTTCTTGGCGTTCAGTAAGGCAAACAATCACAACCACTTCATCAAATCATGCCGAGATTCTAGCAATTCATGAAGCAAGTCGAGAGAGTATTTGGTTACAAAATGTTATACATCAAATCCGTGATTCATGTGGTATCTCTTCTAGACATGAGGCACCTACAATATTATATGAAGATAATATAGCATGCATCGCTCAATTTAAAGAAGGATACATCAAGGGTGATCGAACCAAACATATTGCGCCAAAGTTCTTCTTCACTCATGACTTACAAAAATGTTGAGATATCAAGGTACAACAAGTCCGTTCAAGCGAGAATCTAGCAGATCTATTTACCAAGGCACTTCCTAATTCAACATTTCAGAAGCTTGTTCATGACATTGGGTTGCATCGACTTGATGAACTCACCTAATGCACTCATCAGGGGGAGGAAATACGCGTTGCACTCTTTTTCCCTTAGTTATGGTTGTATCCCACTGGGTTTTCCTAACAAGGTTTTTAATGAGGCATCATCCCCACGCGTATTAAAAGATTATGTACTCTTTTTCCTTTACCAGGTTTTTGTCCCACGGGGTTTTACCTAGTAAGGTTTTAACGAGACATAATTTTTAATCAATGGACATCCAAGGGGGAGTGTTATAAATCTATATATGGAGTGGATGTCGACATCAACTATTACTAGATTAGATATGTTATATCGGGAGATTATTGTTTCTTGAAGAATACTCTACATATGTATTATATATATATATGCCTTATGATTATCAATAAGATACCTCAATTATTTCTCTCTATTATTCTTCACTTTACAACATATATGAATATTTTAAAGTTTTTAAAAGACTATTGACATACTAATGAAGTTTTAGAATGTTTCTTACCTATTATTGAATGTTTATAAGATATCAGTGATTCGTCCTAATGAAAAGATAGCTAGTTAATTAATAATAATAACTCAACTAATCACGTTATTCTTTGATGTATTTTGACTATTAGATTATCATGTACATAGTATGATAGTAATCAAAACCATTCTAAAATGCAAAGTAATAATCTGATTTAGATGTAAAAAATTAAATAAAAATGTGCATTCTAAAATATTTAATTGAACACAATGAACACCTTACGAACTGCGTTATGTTCACTCATAATTAGTCTTATGCACAAATTTGCGCGCTACTCAGTTGACTAGATAGTCCAAGTACTACAAAGGATTAATACTATTCAACATTTGTTCGTTTATCACAAAAAATCGAGAGGTTTGCATTGCTTCTTTAACTTAACATGCAATAGACGATAAACGATGGTATATGAAATTAATGGCACAATGTGGAAATTACTCAAAGGAGGTTGATATGTACTAATAATGTTCAGCTACAATATATATCTCTATATGGCTATATGGTCCCGTACTCCCGTTCAAGTTTGTTACTCACATGACAAACCTTAGAGTGCAAGTTGGCCACAAGTACTTGTTTATCGGTGACGGTAGTTTGCAGTCGGCCCATGAAAATTTTAAATGACTCGGTGCGACAACAAGAAAAAGAAGTCACTTTAAACATACAAAGGATAAAAAGAGGCTATTTAACGTACTTGATCTAAAGCAATCAAGACAAGTTTACTTGAATTGGACTCAACTTATTAAATGGGTTAAAGTTAATGGAAGTTAGGGTTTTGTTAACGGAAGACCTTAATACTTTTGTTAAGGCTTTCAGACATGCATAAAGAAATTGTACCTTTTTCAAAATTCAGGGGGTCAAAATATATTCAATGGAAGACCAAAAGTTTCTTATGGTTATAGTACAATATTTAATGCATGTCTAAAGGTCTTAACGAACATCTTAAAGGCTTCCATTATCAAAATCCAAGTTAAAATTAAGGGTAATTTTTTTTTCAAATGTTATTGTTCACTTTTTCAAAAATCATCTTCGAACTTCAATAATAGCAACGAACATCCTTGTGATTGTCAAATTTTACAAATTACATCCTTGTGGTACCTACCAGTTAATAATTAATTTATTTATTTTATTTGAATAATAATATAATAATAAGTTGACAAAACAAACAAAAAAGCAGGCCACTAATCGTTGACTTAAAAAAACGAATAAAAACTTCAAAATCATTGACCATACTAACCTGACCGATGGACTCACACGAGTCACCGGCATCACCACCGTCCGTCAGCCGTGACTGGTTCTTTCCGGCACCATCTCCTTCCTTCATCCACCACTCCTCCGCCGTTCACCGTCACAACATCCACAAACCTCCGGCCAGAAGATTCTCCACTTACTCTAAACCTACCAATTCCCCTACTACTGCACCGTTGAACATCAATTCATCGTCATCATTATCACCGTCATCTTCCGCTTCCGTACAGATTTCGAATCGTGACCTAAAATATGCAGGATTCCGACGCCGTACGAATTTCTCGAGACAGTATCAACGATCTCCTACACCTGAAGTTACTACTGTTTCATCACTCACACATCAAACTGATCAGAAATGTGATGTTTCCAGTGATAAAGTTACTAGTACGGATAAATTTTCCGGCGAACGGTTGAAATTCCGGTGGCAGATGGCGTTTTTAGTTGCTGTTGGTTATTTTTCTCTATTTTGAGTTTTTAATTGTTACTTAAATGGATGTTTATACCAATGGGGCTTTGCCTCAGTGGTACCGCCGCCGCAAATCCCCACGCCCCACCCGGGTTCAAGCATCTGGGAGTACAAAAAATCCTATGCTCCGTGTGTGGGGTCACTGGGGCCGGGTGTTTAGCCGGACGGGTTGCCTCTTGCGGGTGGGGCTCCGTGGATCTACGGATCCGGGGTTAAAGGTTCCCTCCAATAACCTTTTTTTTTTTAAATGGATGTTTATATGAATTGGAAAAAAATTATTTATTAATGTGCTAATTTTTTGTGATGCAGATTTTGATAACGACGTTTTCTTCATTGCTGCACAAGAATATTTCGTTGAATAATCAGGCTAACGATCTTCAGGTAATAGTTATTCATTACTGGGAAGATAAATTTCAGCTAATAATAAGTAGTGTTTGAGTTTTGCAGTTAAACCTAAGACGAATAGACGATTATGATGCATTATATATGTTTATGTGAATGTGAACATATAAGTGCTATTGTATTATTCAGAAATTTAATAGTTTATGTCAATGTTGTTGTTTAAAGTTATATAGTCACTTGTAACAGATTGTACGTACGTTTTTTATTTTTAAGGTTGTGTTAATCAGATAATCAACTATTCGAGTGTTTGGCAACTTTTAATTTTTTTAAAAGAGTGTCAGATAATATAGACTAGAAAAGAGATGCTTATGAATAGGAGAGGTGTTTTGAAAAATGGGAAAAGAAGTCTCTTATTAAGTCTTAAGAAGTGGTTAATTTATGCTTTCCAAAAAAAGAAAAAATAAGGCGCGATAAATAGATCATTTTAGTTTGTACCTAGGTAATGAATTCGTTGTAGCTGCGAAACTGATCATTCGTAATCGATTATTTGATCCCTAAATAAATAAACAATTAGAAGTGGCATTTGTTTACCCGCACATTTAAAACTGATTATTGTGACCTCAAGCCACAATATTTAGATAACGAGTTCTAAAACATAATAGCTAGAAGTTTATTTCCTTATCTGGTCATACTATTGACCTTTTGTTTTGCCTTTTTTAGGCCCAGATTACGAAGCTAAATGGGAGATTACAATTCTGCAATTTACTGGTACCAGCAGATATTGTTGATCCAGATCCTCAAGAAAACATCAGTTTTCCCAACAAGAGATTGAAAACTATAGCATTGGTCATCTCAGTAACACTTCTCTCAATTCCTTTTGTATTTCTCAAGTATGTGGATTACATCTCAAAGTCAAGATCGCAAGACAATTTGAAGGAAGAGGCATCTTTAAATAAGCAGCTAGCGTATAAGGTTGATGTGTTTTTGTCAGTACGTCCGTATTCAAAGCCATTGGCATTGCTGGTTGCAACTCTTTTACTTATAGGCGTTGGTGGGTTGGCGCTTTTCGGTGTTACTGATGATGGCTTGGCTGATTGCCTTTGGTTGTCGTGGACTTATGTTGCTAGTACAGGAAACCATGCTAACTCTGAGGGAGTTGGTCCACGGCTAGTTTCTGTCTCCATTACTTTTGGTGGGATGCTTATATTTGCAATGATGCTTGGACTCGTTACTGATGCAATATCTGAGAAGTTTGACTCATTGAGAAAAGGAAGAAGCGAGGTGGTTAAGAAAGACCACACACTAATTCTTGGGTGGAGTGATAAATTGGTGAGTGTTATGAGTTATCATGTTTAAATGGTCAGACTTTAGAGATCTTACTTGATAACTTCTTGGTGATGTCAATGTGAAACTAGACGTGGGAAGATTGGGCGGGTTTGGCAAGTTGGCTTACAAGTCAAAAATGGGGCATCTTAGGAAGAGTCGGAACAGGTTGGCTTGGGTTGGGTTGACCCTCAAACACTCTTCTATCCATTTTGTTAGTCTTTTAGAAAATAGCGAATGTTTTAGTTATGATTAAACTAAATCATGAATACAAACGAAACAGTCCTGTGTTCAAAAAATAATTAAAATAGACGTGCATCAGCTTTCAATCTGTTTGACCCGTTTCCATGTGTTGTGGGATCTTGTGTACTTTTTCTTGCATTTTCAATAAGTTATTCACAAACCTCATATGCAATGTTATTATGGACTCAGGGATCACTATTGAATCAACTGGCCATAGCGAATGAGAGTTTGGGCGGAGGGATTGTGGTGGTGATGGCTGAACGTGACAAAGAAGAGATGGAACTTGATATTGCTAAAATGGAATTTGACTTCAGACAAACATCTGTAATATGCAGAAGTGGAAGTCCTCTAATATTGGCTGACCTAAAGAAGGTACAAAGATATTTAAACTCAACTATCAGTAAAAAGTTATGTGTATTCAGCATTCCTGGAAGGTGATTTAAAGTGTGATACTATGTACTGTAGTAATACTGATCGATCTCCAAAATGATAGAATTTCCCATCTTTCGTCAGGGTAGGCTATAGGATTTATGCATAAAAAATTTTAAACGCCAAGCATCTTATGTATATGTGTGCTTTACACATAATAACTGGCAATCTTTTTTCTCTTTCCTGTTTGTAGTCTAGAAGCAAGAGATTAGTAAAAGCTCTCACCTAAATTGGTATCTTCTGGAAGTACTCTCTATTGCAAGCGTGCTGCTAGATGAAGTATATCTATCTTCTAGAGGTGGCACGATTAGTGGGTTGGGTAATGGGCGAATACGGTTCTGGTAAAAACTGTTTATTCGGTACGAGCGTGGCCAGGTTGTTCCGAAACAGTGTTTGTCGAAATTTCTTTATTTTATTTTTTAAATAATTAAACAAAATTTTAATTATGATTCAAGTTTTATATCATATAATTGATAATTGATAATCTGATTTTTTTTTCTCCAGAGTAAATGATTTAGGAGATTTTATACAGTAAAATTTCACTTTCAGCCTTCAACTTATTGGACCCGTGTAGCTGTTTTTGCTTAATTTTTTTGTGCGTATCCCCTACAGAGATAAAACAAATTCAAATTGAGCTATTTTTGTCTTCTTCCCAAAGTGGTCATTCCGTGACTAATAAAATAATACTTGTGTGAAGTTACATACTCTCGCTATATGCAATCTCTTTGTATAATGTTTGTGATAAACTTAATAGGTGTCTGTCTCCAAGGCACGTGCAATCATTGTCCTTGCTGAAGATGGAAATGCTGACCAGGTTATCATATATGAAATGTACATTCATTTATTTATGCATAAACTGATTATTAACACCTAGAACGGTGATCTGATGCAGAGTGATGCAAGAGCTTTGAGAACAGTGTTAAGCCTAACAGGAGTGAAAGAGGGACTCCAAGGACATATTGTGGTGGAACTCGGCGATCTTGACAATGAGGTCCTTGTTAAACTTGTAGGCGGGGATCTTGTTGAAACCGTTGTGGCTCATGATGTAATTGGCCGTCTGATGATTCAGTGTGCTAGACAGCCTGGCCTTGCACAGGTCAATACTTTACCATTCTTGTAGATCTTTTAGACTTTTAGTATATTAAATTTACGGTCTTATGACAATGAGTGTGAGATAGATGGAAAACTAGATATTGCTTACTAGAGGTAGCAATTTCAACCCATTTACGTTAATATGGGTTGATCTGGGTTTGATTAATTTTAACAGGTCAAATGGGTCAAGCTTAAAATTTTACATCAATATGAAAACAGCTTGAACGAATAAAATGGGTTGAAAGTCGCACTTTAACCTTCTAACCTGGTTTTTCCAGAGAAATTAGATATTATTTTTGATAAAAAAGTTTTTTATAACCGTATCTAATACATTAATTACTCGTAAAACTTAAAAGGGTTACGGAAAATGTTGTTGGCCAAATCCCACCCGACCCGAAAGAAAATCATCATTTCAGCTCGCCCGATCCACACTAAAATCATCATTTCAGCTCGCCCGAGCCACACTAAAATCATCATTTCAGCCCCTTTAATCAACCCGCCTTACCCACACAATTTGCCATCTCTTTTTCTTACTAGTACTGTTCTTTTGTTGCTTATTCTATAACATAATTATCAAGTTAATAACCAATTAATGTTGGTTGGCGTAATCCTATTTTATGCTATTCATGTGACGCACTTAATAGTTTTGCAACTATGTGATCAACATTGCAGGTGTGGGAAGATATTCTTGGATTTGAAAATTGTGAGTTCTACATTAAAAGATGGCCACAGTTGGATGGTATGCAGTTTGAGGATGTCTTAATTAGCTTTCCGGATGCTATCCCTTGTGGAGTTAAGTCAGTTTCCTGTGGTGGTAAAATTATCCTTAATCCTGATGAATCATATGTTCTACAAGAAGGTGATGAAGTGCTAGTTATAGCAGAGGATGATGATACATATGCGCCAGTAGCGTTACCAACGGTAATTTTATTTCTTTTAAAACAAGATCATTTGGTACTCCCTTGTTATAAATTAACCCAGTTTTTGAGATCTTAAATAGATGAAATTTTCGTTCATCCAATGTAATATGAACGTGTATAAATTATTAAATCCTCTCCCTGATGAAAAGGTCATTTGGAAAACGATATTGTGGTTAGCCATTGCTTTATGCAGCGTAGGCCCATAACTCTGCTTGAGCAGTTATATCACGGACCTAAGATACCATTCAGCTGCATGATTAGCCATTGACACCTCTATAGTCAGCATATGTTTCGCTTGTAGATGTCTTCCTTTTTTTTAACGGCAAATAAACACACACACACTCCCCTGATGGCTTGAACACCCAACCTCTTTGTGGGTCCGTCACCTTGATAGAGCTAGACCAAAGACCAAATGTCATTGTAAGCAATCATTTTATGGTTTATTAAGAAGTAGGCCCTCCTCCCTTCATTTCTGTGACTGACTTACTTTAAATCATCAGTCCTCCATTTTTCTTATCTGTTTTCTATTCATTATATTAGTTGACCAACTTACTAAGAGTGAAAATAAGATGCACCTCTGGACAGATGACCTTCTAATAGAATGTTACTACTTTATGCACATTGAGGTGACACGTACCATGGAATTCGAGGAATGGGGGGCATAACATAATAAAACTTACAGAAGTATAATAAATTTGGTCATCAGGTGAAAGAAGCACCATTCATACACATATCCCGACCAGCAAGAAAGCCCCAGAAGATTCTACTTTGTGGATGGAGGCGGGACATTGATGATATGATTGTGGTGAGTTCTATCAATCAAAGTCCCTAATTTCTTCTTTCTGCACCTTAATACTGCAGGTGCGGAGAGGAAATCTACCTAAAGCATTATTTGTTCCAAATTCACTGGAAAAGATCCTTCTGTGTGGTTGGCGGCGAGACATTGAAGATATGATTATGGTAAAGTCGCAAGGAATCTGATGTGTTCTCCCTAGATTGATGGGTCGGTTTGCGTTATGAGTTATCCGTAACGGGTCAGCTGAGTCTTAAATTTTTTTAGCTAAAAGAGAAACTTATCAAATGGGTCGAAGGGTGAAATGTTATCCTAACTATATTGTCAATGCTTACATCATTTTGAATAGACAATTTATTTATATGGGTCAACCCAAGCCCCAAACCTTACAATAGACAATATATATATTTTTGTGGGTTAACCCAAACTCATTTGACACATATACTAAAATAACCTGTTTAATTGCTCCATCCTACCCGTTTTAACACGTTACCCAACCCCCCAATCCATGTATTTCGCAACATCTACTCCTCTAGTCCTCCCATTTACAAGCACTCAGTCTCTGGGGATAGACATGTCAGATCATTTCCTTGAACCTCATCAACGTTATTGCTAAGCATTTTTTTTCATTCTTTCAAAATATTCATGTGCTCCATTTATCCTTTTTATGCGTAAGTTTGCTTTGAACTGTTTTATGTTCGATATATATGTTAGGTACTTGATGCCTTCTTAGCACCAGGTTCAGAGTTATGGATGTTTAATGACGTTATTGAAGATGTGAGGGAACAGAAGCTCGTTGATGGTGGTTTAGACATTGAGCGATTGATGAATATAACTTTGGTTCATCGTGAAGGGAATGCTGTCATACGTCGTCACCTGGAAAGCCTTCCCTTGGAATCTTTTGATTCAGTGAGTAGAAATAATACTGAAGTGAAGCATATCTCAAATGGGTTTGGCAATTTCAACCCATTTACTTATTAATGGCTTGATTAAGGGCTAAATGGGTCAACCTAAAATAATTAGCTTCAAAGGGAATAGGATGAACGGGCCAAAAACTGTCCAAAGTGTATTTCCAGGGCTTACAATCTTGTGAACGACTTTATATAAAAGTTTGTTATTATCGTTATGATAATTAAATAGCCTAGCGGTAAGGGCAGCCCATGACTTCCTTCAGGTCATGGGTTCGAATCATGCCATGGGTATTATTTATCATAAAGGTACCTACGGTACCACCAATGAAACGCGTGGCCCACAACGTTAAGGCTTAATCCGCGTGAGTTCTGGCTCGGACGTTGTGGTATATGTGATGGAGGTGATTTCCCAGGCGATGTTGGACCTTGTGGGGGGTTCGGTCGTGCTCCATTGAAATATGGAGCGACTCCAGTTAGTGGCCCAAATACCCATTTTTTTTTTTATAATATAGTTTTTGTAATCATACATATTGCATAATTAATTATGTAACAATAAAAATCAGAGAAACTGCCCAAAAGGTACTTGTGGATCACCCCACCCATGATAAAAATGTCGTGTTTGATCTGAACCCGTTTTGACCTGCTCATTTTGCTACCACAACTTAAAGTCTGGAAAGCCTGAGTCAGTGATCCTTGTAGGCCAGCGGATCTCATTCGTAGTAATGCTTTGTGTCAAACCATAATTAATTTTTGGCTACGGGATATTATATGTTGTTGCCTTTAGTCCTGTCCGCTGTAAGTGCTTATTTTCATAATATTTTCTGCCTCAACTCTGATGTTGATTATGGTTCTTACAGATCTTGATTCTGGCTGATGAATCTGTAGAAGATTCAGCAATACAAGCTGATTCCAGATCTCTTGCTACTCTGCTATTAATACGTGATATCCAGGTATTTGTGTATTGGATATGGCACTTTCAACTAGATCTGTAATTTCACTTACATCTCTTGGAGTTCTGTCTCCCTTACTGGCTACATGCATCTAAGTTTTATCTTACTCCACTCCACTTAAACTTTTTGGTATTCTTTAACACTTGTGTTCAAGTAGGTGCTTAAAATATTGCCATCTATTAAGACACAAGAAATTTGCATACTTGAAATTATTACCTTCTAATGGAACTTGCATGCTGAAGACTTGTGTTTGACTTATTTGCATCCAATTATTATCTTACATACACTTTAAAAAGTTTACGGTATATGTTACATCAAAGTATCTTACCAATGACATATCAAAGACATTTTTTAATTTGAAAGTATGCTTGGTGTTTCTCTTTGAGTCATTATTAGGAAAAGTGTCTCTAATGGCACTTTAGCTTCCCGTGGCTACTAGACGATTTTGGAGTACCTAAGATGTCATCACTCCAAAAATGAGGCTCTTTTCCAGGAAAATTTTCTCAAAAAACTCCCTTTTCCAATTTATAGCTGATTTTTTTAAATCCACGGTTCTACACATTTTCGTTACATTTTTTTCCCTTTAGTAAATATAGAATAAAAAAATATCTTAACAAGCTTTCCAAATTTCAACACTTTCTCGGAGACCATTTTAGAAGATTGGATAATAATGTCCAAATCTAAGCGCACCCTTATTGTTTACAAGTGATGATTCTTACTATCCTCATTACATGAAGGTTGAAGTGGCAAGATATGCAGGTTGGGTAATTAGTCAAAACGCGCTGTTTCTTTTAGCCTTTTAGGTGTCTAAATTGTTCTGGTTGATCATAATTCATAACCAACTTTTTTTCCCATTTTAAGATCTTCATATATACTTAATGTGTTATATAGGGTTTAAGAAATCTATATTATTACAGCAATAAGCTAAATTTATGCTTTAAAAATACACTTTGGGCACCTTTCTAGTTTTTATTTGTTTGACCCATTCTCTTTTTGGTTGAATAGTTCTATTGGAACCATTTGAGATACAGCATGATTTGTATGAACCCCATTATAAACAAATGGGTTGATATTGCCACATTTACGTGAAGGGCTTGGTTCGATTGTTGCAACTATTTGCCATGAGATTGTATAAGTTGATTGTACTTTAATATGTTTGCTTTGCAGGCTAAACGTCTTCCATACAGAGAAGCCAAGGCTTCTCAAGGTCGCAAAGGTAGCTTTTCACAAGGCTCTTGGATAGGGGAAATGCAGCAGGCATCAGATAGATCGGTTATAATTAGTGAAATCCTCGACCCAAGGACTAAAAATTTATTATCCATGTCAAGGATTAGTGATTATGTTCTATCAAATGAGCTTGTTAGCATGGCATTAGCAATGGTTGCTGAGGACCGCCAAATAAATGATGTCCTTGAGGAGCTTTTTGCTGAAGAGGTAATCCTAAAATTACAGTTTCAGATAAAATTATTTTTTGTTGCAATGAGCCAATGAGTAGAATGCAGTTTGAATGCTACATTAGATAACCCATTCCACTTTAGTGAAAGACATCATTCTATTATTTTATTTAAGTGTTATTAATTTTGTGTCAATTTACTCGAGTCATATTATAAAGAGCAGTAGTGATCACCTTTTACTGTGTGTCTGATACGCTACGTTCGGTTATAATCTGTAAATTTTAGTGGTGCAAAACACCTTTTGTCCAAGTTTTATATAAATTGGACAAAATAGGTAATACTTAAGACTTTTAGTACGTGTCGATAGGGGTACGGTTCGGTTGGGTTGACTCAACACTTTTTTGTACAGTTTCTCTATAGATAAACAATGTTCTAAATATGATGATTACAAGAATAATCAAATTTTTAAATGAAGTGATTTAGAAGGTTGTGGATCAATAATAACTTTTTTGGAGTTATTGTTTCTTCTTGGCCGAATCGGTTTGTTGAGCTTATATTATTAGAAGACAAAATTCATTGGTGACTAAGCATGTCTTTGGGGTGAAACAGGGGAATGAAATGCACATAAGGCAAGCAGATCTGTATATTAAGGAAGGCGAAGAACTAAGTTTCTACGAAATTCTGTTGCGTGCCAGGCAAAGGAGGGAAATAGTGATTGGGTACCGTTCAGGCAATCTAGAGAAAGCTTTGATCAACCCCCCAAGAAAAATGGAGAAACGGAGGTGGTCAGTAAAGGATGTTTTTGTGGTAATAGCTGAGAAGGAATGACAATCTGTTACAAAAATCGGGTCTTTCATTTAATCATTCCGGTAAATGATCAGAACAATTTTGAAGGGCGATTGTAATTACTCGATAGAAATTGTCCCTAGATGAAACAGGGTGTATAGACACATAGTAAAAAAACATTTGTACATATATATTGAAAAGAATAATATAGTAGGCTAGTGAACAACTGAATATTCAGGTTATTGAACAAAATTCGGCTCTTGAAGATCCATTATATTCAAAGAAACAAATGTACGTTTTTTACAAGGATGGTACACGAGCTTTCATTTTGTTCCCGGCCTGTTTATCACAATGCAATTAGCATTGTATGATGAAATTTAATGTGATTGATGTCTGTAATATGTTGATTGATGTAAAAATGATAGGCAAAGGGCCTTTTCGCCTGACGGCATGTGAAGAGCTCATCAATGGGTTCAAGTCTTGGGGGAAAATAAATGTATATAATGCGTGGATTGTATATGTAACACCCCATCCCCGAAGAAATGGAATGTCACAACTGATACAAAGCATACATACCTGAAACTAATGTTTTGAAAACCTTTTTCTGACTCGGACCGGTGAGAAGTCCGGTTCCGGTTCAACCGGTCGGACCGCCGGCTCAAAACCGGTCAAAACGTGATTAAAAATATCCAAAAACCGGTCCGGTTCCCGGTTCAACGGGACAAAACCGGAAAAACCGTCGGTTCGTTGATTGGTCAAACTAAGCCCAAAACCGGTTTTCAAACGGCTGGAAATCCCTAAAATCCCGGTCCGACCGGACCGGTCTAACCGGTTTTCAAAACATTGCCTAAAAGCATGTAGTCTTCATTTGATCTCTAATGGTCTTCTAGGCAAAGGGCATTTTGGCCTGGCGGCATGTGAAGAGCTCATCAATGGGTTCAAGTCTCGGGGGAAAATAAGTGTATATAACGCGTGGAATGTATATGTAACACCCCATCCCCGAAGGAATAGAATGTCACAACTGATACAAAGCATACATACCTAAAAGCATATGGTAGCCTTCACTCGATCTCTAATGATCTTCTAGGCAAGTCTCATATCCTAATCACTTTTCCCTTATCCTTATGCATAACCTGGTTACCTGCCGCGGAGAAAGAAAATGCGGCTAAGCCAAACGCCCAGTGAACGGATAACAAATGAACATTAACTATAAGTTAAATATGAACGAAACAAAGCTGCAACAAACCTGTTCGCTAACAAAAAAGTCGGTTTAATAATAGACGTAAATGAGATATCGAATATGCAAACGAGTCATAAGAAGATACCTAATGAGCTCATACAAATCATATACATACAAATGTACACCGGACCTGCAGATCCAAATGTACCATACAAATGTGATATGGCGTGTGGGCACAACACAACCATCCACCATAACATATCATATTATATCATATAGTCTAGCCTCCTAGTGGCCTAAGTGCACTCACAAAGCAAATAAAGAGACGCCGTGGACTGATCCCACCGCCACGGTGGTGCGACGCCATTGGTGCCACAATGACGCCTGTAACACCCCCAATTTCACTGTTTAGCGGAAGCAAGTTTTGGGGTGCTACTAATCAAATATCACAGCACAAAAGTAAGCAAACGACATCTATATGCAACGTTTGTAAAATAGTTACATTTTCATATAATAAATGTTTGAAAACATAATGTTTTCAGTTACAAAAATGTAGTTCCCTAGAGCCCACGCGTATAGCAGGAGATTCTATTACATAATCATAATATACAAAAGATAATGCTAAGAATCTCCGTTAAATGCAAAGTAGAAAGCATGCGACTGTAGCTAGTGTCCAGGGGTGATCCTACTCCGTCTGTGTACCTGAGATACAAAGCTAAAAAGTGTCAACCAAAAAGGTTGGTGAATCTCACAGGTTTAATAGTAAAGTAATCGTTAATGAACCACAAGTATGTACCGGTAATGCCCTTGAGCATAGTAAGTAAATCAGTAAGTCAACACAATTACCATGAGCTCACAAGTCGAAGCTTAACAGTGTGGTGTGAATGGTACAATCAAGTACAGTATCACGTACCCCCCGTGAGTGCTATCCGAACACTCATAAGAAACAAATATTAATATGCCTGTTTCTACGGTGAAATCCGTGGTAGCGCTACTACCCCAGGCAGGGATTGTCAGTCCCAAATGGATCCATTTACTAGTAATCGCGCTTAAGTCCATAACTAACAACTTATGATAGGAGGCTTTCAGTGGATAAAAGTAACTCATGCAATGTGTGTAAAAAATAGAGTAATCAGTTCAGTACATTGTGTTCATATGTAAAACAGTTGCTAAGTATCTCCCCCAAAGTATAAAAACAGTAAAAGTGGGGCCGTAAGACTCACCTGAGTCTAGTAAGTGCGTATGTGAAATCAACCAAGTAAGGCGGATGTAAGTCCGAATGTCGGTTCTCAGAACCCTGAAACCTTCTGGCGTCCGAAACGCACAAGGTTGTAAGTAAACAAGTAAATAAGTTGGTGTCTTAAAAGACCACCCATGCTAGTTATCCACTCAACTAGGAAATGTCTAAGTGTTTGTTTAGTAATTCGTTTGTAGTTTGAAAACAAGTATGGCCCGTTGGTGACGGTTTGTAATAATAATCCAAAAGTGCTATTATTATATGTATCGTTGAATCAGGTTTCGTTATTTGTAAGTGTTTGACACTTAGTGCGAAAAGTATTTACAACATCAAATGACGGGGGTCCGGGGCAGCGCCCCTAGTAGCGGGGTCCAAGGGGCGGCAGAGCCCCTGGTTGGGGTCGAGCTGCCAAGTCAGCTTGAAAATTTTTTATTTCTACTATATTGCTTTATCGAAAACGCATTTGAAATCTAATTTCGGTGTAAAATCAAGTGATAAATTTTAGTTCATATTAGTGCTTTTATTACCGAATTTGGTTTCGAAAGACAAAGTGGGCTGCGAACCGAGCTGGGTTCGCAGCATAGAACTCGACTCGCAGGCTAAATCGACTCGCAGGTCAACTCGACTCGCGGGTCAATTCGGTTCACAGGGCAATTCGACTCGCAAGTCAACTCGACTCGCAGGTCAACTCGACTCGCGGGTCAGTTCGGTTCGTAGGTGATTTCGATTCACAATTTGGCTTCGCGAGTCGAGATCTCGGTTCGACTAGCAGGACGGCCGAGATCTGGGATCTCAACTCGCGAGATGCACTGTCAGTGTTTTTCAAGTGATTTTCGATTTTTAAAGCGTTTTTGACGGGGTTTTTGGACATAATCTTGTTGAGTAAATGTTCTAGCATGTAAAAAGAAGCTTTACAAGTAATTTAGAAGAGTTTTAACATTTTATACCTCGAAATTTGAAAACGGAGAAGATGAAGATGGAGCTCGTGATGCGGTGATCGTTTCTTCGTGAAGTGGTCTCGTGAAATGGTGCGTTTTTATGCTAATTTTGGGCTGTGTTTGGTCCGAAAATTTGAGAGAAAGAGAGAGATTTAAGTTGGTTGTTGTTGGTGAAATGAGAAAGAAGGAAACAAAAAGGGTTTTAAAAGGGGAAATGGGTCATGGGTCGCGGGTTAGATCCGCGGGTCTTGGCCGACCCGTTTAGGTCTCAGCTCGCGGGTTTGTGTTTCCGAATTTTGTATCACGAGTCGTAGTCGGTTAAGTCCCGTAGTTGCTTAAATGTTGTTTCGCGTTATATGTTAAAGTGTATATGTAATATTTTTAACCGAGGTATTTTACCAAAATACTTCATAATAAGTTATAAAAATATAATTTGCACTATTTTCCTTTGTTGGGCGCGTCTCGCGTGTTTTCATCACGTTCGGAGTGTTTTAAACGATACGAAATACGTGTAATATATTTTCATGATATATTAATGCAAATAATGTTTGTTTGGCTAATTCCACATTCTTTAAAAGCTTTGTCACCAACGTCCATATAAATAATGTCGGACATCGTCCGGATTGTAAGTGTACGATTCATTATATCGCGTAAGCGTGTATGTAATTACACCAGAACGTTACATATATTTAGAGTATTACAAAACTAAATACACATAATTACAAGTAGTTCAGGCACTAATTAAAGCCCTAAATTGGCGGGTGTTACATTATCCCCTTGTTAGGAGAATTTCGTCTCGAAATTAGCTTGTAGTCGCAGTGTCGGTAGGAGTAGAGTCTGTGAACAAGTGTGGGTATTTCAGTCGCATTTGGTCTTCCCGTTCCCAAGTGAATTCAGGGTCACGCCTCGAATTCCACCGAACTTTAACAATGGGAATACGACTCTGTTTCAAACGCTTGACCTCACGGTCCAGTATTTCTGCGGGTTCCTCGACAAAATGTAGTTTGTCGTCAATGTGTATTTCATCGAGGGGTATAATCAGGGTCTCATCAGACAGACATTTCTTCAAGTTAGAAATGTGGAAGATAGGGTGCACGCTACTGAGTTCGGGAGGTAGCTGCAGTCGGTAAGCCACTGAACCAATCCTTTCAAGGATTTCGAGTGGTCCAATGTACCGGGGATTCAGTTTCCCACGTTTGCCAAAACGGATGACGCCTTTCCAAGGCGATACTTTCAGAAGTACTCGATCCCCAACTTGGAACTCGAGGTGTTTGCGTCTCACGTCAGCATAGCTTTTCTGACGATCACGTGGGCTTTCAGCCGGTTTTGTATGCCGACGATCTTTTCAGTGGTTTCGTGAATGATTTCTGGACCGGTGAGTTGTGTATCCCCCACCTCAGTCCAACATATAGGTGACCGGCACTTTCGACCGTAAAGTGCCTCGAAGGGTGCAGCCTTAATGCTGGTGTGGTAGTTGTTGTTGTACGAGAACTCGCACAACGGTAAGTGATTTTCCCAATTTTTACCGAAGTCAACTATGCAGGCTCGTAGCATATCCTCCAGTGTTTGTATAGTTCGTTCACTCTGGCCGTCAGTTTGTGGGTGGTATGCAGTACTCATATCCAAACGAGTACCAAGAGATTTTTGTAAGGATTGCCAGAAGTGAGAAGTAAATCGAGCATCTCTATCAGAGATGATTGAGATGGGCACGCCGTGTCTTGACACAACCTCTTTCAAATAGACCCGTGTCAAACGTTCCATCTTGTCAGTTTCTTTGATAGGCAGGAAATGAGCAAATTTAGTGAGTCGGTCGACGATCACCCAAATGGTATCGCAACCGTTAGATGTTTTCGGGAGTTTAGTAATGAAATCCATGGTGATCTGCTCCCATTTCCATTGTGGTATTTCGGGTTGTTGTAGCAAGCCTGAAGGTTTCTGGTGTTCAGCTTTAACTTTGGAACAAGTAAGACACTTGCTAACATAGGTTGCAATGTCAGCTTTCATGTTGGGCCACCAATACATTTCCTTGATGCCATGATACATTTTGTCGGCACCGGGGTGTATAGAGTATTTGGACTTGTGAGCTTCATCCATCACCAAGTCTCGCAGGTTCCCAACACTTGGTAACCAGATTCGGTTCGAGAAGTATTTGGCCCCGTTAGGTTTGGTTTCAAATTGTTTATCCATGCCTCGCAAGGCCTCGTTTATCAAGTTTTCGGGTTTGAGTGCTTCGAGTTGAGCGGTGAGAGTTTGATTGATGAGGTCGTTGTGAATGGTCATACTGAGAGCTCGAACTCGAAGTGGTTTCACTCGTTCTTTTCTGCTTAAGGCATCGGCAACAACATTTGCCTTGCCCGGATGATAGCGAATCTCGCAATCGTAATCAGTAAGCAACTCGACCCATCGACGTTGCCTCATGTTGAGATCCTTTTGATCGAAGATATGTTGGAGACTTTTGTGGTCAGTAAAGATTGTACACTTGGTACCGTATAAGTAGTGTCTCCAGATTTTTAGAGCGAATACAACAGCCCCCAACTCTAGGTCATGAGTTGTGTAATTCTTTTCGTGGACCTTGAGTTGTTGTGAGGCGTAAGCAATGACTTTGTCTTGTTGCATCAATACGCAACCAAGACCTTGGTGTGAAGTGTCACAGTATACCACGAAGTCATCGTTGCCTTCGGGTAAGGATAAGATAGGTGCACTGCAGAGTTTCTGTTTTAGCAGCTGAAAAGCTGACTCCTGTTTGTCAGTCCAATCGAACTTCTTTTCTTTTTGAGTCAGTGCAGTGAGAGGTAGGGCTATTTTCGAAAAATTCTCAATGAACCGCCTGTAGTATCCGGCGAGTCCTAAGAATTGACGTACTTCCGTGGGTGTAGTGGGTGCTTGCCAGCACTTGATAGCCTCGATTTTTGAAGGATCGACATGTATCCCTTGATTGTCAATGACGTGTCCAAGGAATTGAACGGTTTGCATCCAGAACTCACACTTAGAGAATTTGGCGTATAACTCTTCGTGTTTGAGCAGCTCTAGGATAGTTTTCAGGTGTTGCGCGTGTTCTTGTTCAGTGCGCGAGTAAATCAGGATGTCATCGATGAAAACGATAACAAACTTGTCGAGATAAGGTTTGCACACCCGATTCATAAGATCCATGAATACAGCCGGTGCGTTAGTCAAGCCGAATGGCATCACTTGGAATTCGTAATGCCCGTAGCGAGTTCGGAAAGCTGTTTTCGGGATGTCATCATCACGAACTCGGAGTTGATGATAACCTGACCGTAGGTCGATCTTGGAATAAAAACTCGACCCCTGAAGTTGGTCGAACAGGTCATCAATACGAGGAAGTGGGTAACGGTTCTTGACGGTTAATTTGTTTAGTTCACGATAGCCGATGCACATACGGAAAGAACCGTCTTTCTTTTTCACAAACAGGACCGGAGCTCCCCAAGGTAAGGAACTTGGTCGAATAAATCCCTTGTCCAGGAGTTCCTGTAACTGAGTAGACAACTCCTGAAGTTCGGATGGGGCTAGTCGGTAAGGGGCTCGTGCCACGGGTGCTGCATCGGGCACAAGATCAATAGAAAATTCGACTTGTCTAGGTGGCGGAAGGCCAGACAAGTCTTCAGGAAAGACTTCTGGAAAGTCTCGAACGATAGGCACATCCTCAAGTCACTTCACCTCCGACTTTTTCTCCATAACATGAGCGAGGATTGCCTGGTACCCTTTTCGCAAGTATTTTCGGGTTTTCATGCAAGAAATGATATTTAGTCTCGTCCCACCGGTCTCCCCTTGTATGACTAAAGTTCCACCGGTGACGAGGGGAATGCGGACGATTTTCTCAAAACAAACGATCTCGGCGCGGTGCTTGGATAACCAATCCATACCGACGATGATGTCAAAGCTGCCGATTTCGACGGGTTTCAAGTCAATGGAAAAGAGTTCATTAGCTAAGTTTAAAGTGCAATTAGGTATCACACTGTCGGCCTCAATCAGTTTTCCGTTTGCCAATTCTACTGTGTACTTAGAATCTAAGGCAATAGGTGTAGTGTCAAGTAGTGGACAAAATTCATCAGATATGAAGCTCTTATCAGCACCAGTATCAAATAATACAGAAGCAGTCAAGTTGTTGAGAAGAAACGTACCCGTGACCACATTCGAGCTCTTCCTCGAGCATTGCTGTTGTTCTTGTTGTTGTTGTTGCCACTTTTCAGTTTCGGGCAATCTTTTCGGAAATGCCCAGTACCGTTGCACTCGTAACAGGTCTTCGGTGCAGAAGTGTTGGTGCCAGAGGTGTTCGATCGGCAATCCCTAGCCAAGTGTCCGAATTTCTTACATTTGCTATAGGGGCAAGAACCATCATGGTGAAGATTGCATTTAGAACAGTAGGGCTTGTTCCCAATGTAGGAGCGTTTGGGTTCAGAGTTGGAGGTATAAACTTGGATGGCGTTGGGTTTCTTGTTTTGGTGGTTGTTGTGGTGTTCCGAGAATTTGCGCTTGTTGTTAGAAGAGGAGTTGTTGGAGGTCTCACGGTTGACAACTAGTGCCATGAGTTCATGTGCTAGCCGGATAGCACTTTCAGTGGTGGTTGGTTTGGCCGAAGCGACATTCCCCTGAATGCTCTCAGGAAGGCCGCGGATGTACCTTTTGATGCCTTTTGTCTCCGGTTCAACCAATCCCGGGCATAGTAAGGCGAACTGTTGGAACTTGGTGGTATAACTGTAACAACCGGTCAAAAAGGTTAATTTTCGCGCCAAATTTAAACTTTTTATATTCGAATTTAATACACTCCAAATCCCTAGTATTCAAAAATTATATATAAATATATATATAATAATAATAATTTGGTCCAAGTAACGTAATTAACGTGTCCAAACTTCGGTGTCAAAATTCCATAACGAATATTTTAAATGTTGCAATAAACATTATACACTTGGGGGAAAATATTAAACATTCGAAAATCTAAGTCGTTTTAAATTAAAACGCATCTTAAAAATCCAAGACCGCGCGAAAACAACTTACTAAACTTTAAATACCAAAATAATATTTTTATAAAATGTTCCAACTCGAAACCATTATTAATTATACGAATAAATATTACGAAATTAAAAACATTATTTATTTTACGAACGGGTACGAAAACACGGGTATTTTATACCGCAAATTGGGGGAAACCAACCCACCAAAAAGGTGAGCCGGCCTCCCCTCTTCCCCATTTCTTTTTCTTTTCATTTTCATCACCAAACACACCCCCATATCTCTCTCTCTCTCTCTCTCTCGGATTATACCACCACCACCGGACCATCACCACCACCGCCGCACGTCACCACCATCACCATCGTCATCATCAGCAGCAACATCATCATCTTCATCATCACCATCATCCGATTTCATCACCATTTCACCATTTTCGGTTCCACCTTCGATCCGTAAGATTTCACCACTTTTCTTTGCTATTTCATGTTTATAATGAGTAATATACCATGTATTAGTGTTTTATCAACCTATTATGTCCCAAAAACAACTCAAAAATACGTTTTTAAGATCAAAAATACGAACAGCTCGTCGAGCGAGCCGAGTCGAGTAGCGAGCCGAGTCGAGCTACGAACCGGACCGAGCAGCAAACCGAGCCGAGATGCGAGTCGGACCGAGCAGCAAACCGAGCTTAGCTGCGAGTCGAACCGAACAACAAACCGAGCTGAGATTGCGAGTCGAGTAGAGCTACGAACCGAGCCGAGTAGCGAGCCGAGTTGAGATACGAGCCGAGTCGAGCTTCGAGCCGAGTCAAGCTACCTGAACTGATCTGATCTGCGAAATGAGTTTTGCCCAACGATTCGACTTTCGCGTAACAACAACTACACTTTTTACAACGATGACTTACGTACAAAAATTATGTTTTTGTAAAATAGACAACGAAACGATTTTAATAATGATTTAATTGAGAATTATCATTATTATAAACTGCCACAAACGGACCGTACACGATTCTAAAACTAAACGACGGAAGTTTACTTTCACGACACGTTTAGTTAAACCGATTAGTATCTTACTCATATAACCTCACGTGTCTAGGGCACTAGGAGGTTACCATTCGGACAACACACGTATCGTAGGATCGCTGACAACTCACAGGTGAGTTTCACAGCCCCACTCTTTTACTATTTTCCAACTGATTTCGGGGCGGGAATGCATACTCCTGTTTTACTACTTTCCACTGTATAAATCTTTACAAACGGTTTACAATAGTTTATGGTAACGGTGTTAGATTACGACAGCTACGAACCACTTGACTATACTTAGAGATATTAAGTATGACTGTTTTAGAAATACCTAGAATTATATTACATATGATATCTAGGGAACAAACGCCTCACTACATCAGTGACTTGCTAATTACTAGTAATGACTAGTGGACTTATGAATACCAACTAGAGGCACCAACTTGCTAATTTAGTAACGACTATCCTTACGAACTGACGTATGATTTCACTAAGTACTATAAGTACTTCCCAACAGTTAAGTGACGAGATAACATACTTAGAATTCACACATTACTTCAAACAACTAGGTGACGTAGATTCGTACCTAATAAACGATTACAACTTACCCCTATGCCTAGATGACATCCTTACTTTCTGGTATAATTGTGACGACTCTGGCTTGGAGTTATTGGGCCAGGGATGGTCCCCCGGCAGCAGGGAGTTACCCAAAAACCGAGGGGGGTGTCATATAACAACTTGAGGTACTGTTGAGTACCTGTAACGCTCTACTCGCCCAACGATCCTCAAAAGTAACACTGCCCGCACGTGGTCCAGGTACGGGTCTTATGGGGGTGTTACTCAAAACATACATGCGGGCGTGCTGCGAGCATCGCCAAACGGACGCATCGTCTCCTTGGGGGACACAACGGACGCTGTCACTATATGTGAAGCAACGATACCACGGTGGGTGGTACAACTGACTTACGAGCTGCGGGCTCACGATACCACGGTGGGTGGTACAAGTGACTTACGAGCTGTGGGCTCACGATACCACGGTGGGTGGTACAACTTACTTACGAGCTGTGGGCTCCTACTTAGCATGTGGATTCATGCTCTATCGTAGTTCTGCGGAACTGCACGGTTACTCATACTCAGCATATAGCTATATGCTTTACTTACTCTTAGCACGGACCTACGCATTTTTACGGTAGGGGTCGTTGGCTCGATAACTGATATATTTATTTAAACGTGGTCCTACGGGACGTAACTGGACATATCCTTTGGGGGATACCCATTACCATCACTGTAGGTGACTACTAGATAACTTACGAGTCGGAGACTCAGGAAATTACGAGCTTTTGCTCACTTGACCGTACTTACAAACCGTACCGATATGACACGATTTCAAAACAAATAACTTGATCACGTTGCCGGGATGCAACCTTTCATGCCAGGTGGCATTGTGACTTACTAGTACCCGAAACACTAATACTTGAAACTGTAAGAATTGACCGTACCGTATTGCCGGGGAGCAATACCGTTTGTCTACGGACTTTCTTGTTGATCTCTTTCGACTAGTAGCATGACAGTTAGTCATCTTACGCTACACCCATATACATATTGCCAGGTGGCAATAACTTACCTGATAACACACCCACTGGGAATTGGTTCCCTTTTACTTGACTAAAAACCTATTGATTAGGTTCACCTGTTTACCATAAATTTCTCACAATTACCTCGAGGGGTAATCATTACTATTTAAACTGTTAAACTTGATCTACATTTCTGAATGAAATACATATTTCTTGAACTACTTGTTATTACAAATTACTTGTGAACTCACCAGCTTTCCAGCTGACCTTTTAGTGTGCATTCTCAGGTACACTGCAATAGTAGGATTGGCCTACAGGGATTCTAGCTCGAGTCGCACGTTTGGACAATTGGATGTCTCTGCATAATTTTCGTATTATCAGTTATGTATTGAAAGTATTTTGCGAACTCGCAACTTGTATACATTATATTTTGGGAAATGTAATAACTATTTTCAAACGTCTCATTTAGAGTCGTTCATTATGCATCTTATGCTGTGATATTTGATTTGGTAACACCCGACTCGATCGCTTCCGCAACCCGAAATTTGAGGGTGTTACAGATTGGTATCAGAGCCTAAGGTTGTAGTGAACTAGGTTGCATTTAGTGGGCCTAGACTATGACCATTAGGCAGTATTCCTTATTAGGTATAACTAGTTCAGGGATTACATCATACGAACTTAATTTAACATAGCGTAGCTAACTATGTACAATTAAGCAAAGATGATGTAAGATCTGAAAGGAGTTATATTGAAATGGAATGCGGTAGTTGACTCTGATTGTTAATTGTTAATTGCTAGACACCCTAGGCTATTATATGTACTGTAGGTATATATGAATAGGCCTTATGTGTATACTATTTCTGCATATCTATATACATGTATGTATGATTATACCTGACGTGATTCCGCTGTACTACTGATACATACACTCGGAGTGGCATATCGCCAACTTTCCAACCTTTACGACTTGATTTCAAATTTTGACCAGGTTGGTCACGACTGACGGGTATTGCGAGAGATGCTCGTAATGACAAAGCCCACGAATTACTTTCGAACTTACTATCGGCCTGAGGGCTACTCTTGAACAACACCCAGCACGTGGTGCTGCAATTACTCAGTATGTTAATACTACAACTGGCACGTTGGTGCTACGCTCACAGTACTCGGGTACTGCAATTTCGGTGCTTTGGACACTACGAACATGTGGCACGTGGTGCCGCATCGTGCTTGGGGCACAATACTACTCCAGCACGTGGTGCTGTAACTTACAATACTTGGGTATTAATTTTTACGATACAATAGGGAATTTCGCTGTGGTGCTGACGGCACTATATGACAGTACAGGGTTATTGTGTTTTAGTACTTAGGGTACTACGCATCAACTGATAGACTTACAACTACCGTACATTAGTATCACACAATAGTCAGTTAGACTAGATACCATACCATAGTCCTGGTAGATTACTTTAAGGCATACGTGAACAACTAATATATATACAACGAAACTAAAAGTCTGAGAACTTTCGAACACATACTATTTTTACATACCAATGAAATAGACATAATTCTCGAATAAAGAACTTACCGTTAACGTTTCATTCTTGTTTAAGAATCATGCCGCCTAAACGACAAACCTACACACAAGCAGAACGTGACCGATACGCTGAGCAAAGAGTAGCTGAAGCTCTAGCTGCACAAAGCCTAACGCGTCCCTGCACCTATAAAGAATTTCTGAACTGCGACCCGCCAATCTTTGTTGGTACTGAAGGGGCTGTCGGACTAATCCAATGGATCGAAAGGATGGAAGCTGTATTCCGTATTTGCAACTGCCCCGATGGGTACAAAGTCAAATACTCCACCTACACCCTTCGAGATAATGCTCTAACCTGGTGGAATGCTCACGCCCAAACCGTAGGGGTTGACACCGCCTATGAACTTTCTTGGGAGGAACTGAAACAACTGATGAAGGACGAATATTGTCCTAGCGAGGAACTACACCAACTTGAGAATGAACTCTGGCATCTTACCGTGAAAAACAACGACATCATGACCTATACCAATCGTTTTCACCGACTGGCACTCCTTTGCCCATCTCTAGTGAACCCAGAAAGCAAACGAATCGAACAATACATCGGAGGACTTCCAGCACAAATCGCGGACATGGTTACCTCCTCTAAACCCAACACTATTCGCGACGCCGTTCGCATGGCCCACAACCTCATGGCGCGGGTGGTTCAACGCGGGACCCCCACAACTGAAAACCATACACAAAAATGGAATGGCGATTCCAGCACTAGTCATAATCCAACAAACCAACCAGAACCCTTGAAATCTTACCCTTCTGAATACAAAGGAAAACGGGGCTATGCGGGGAATAAACCATTTTGTCACAACTGTAAACGACATCATACCGGCCCTTGTGGCCTACCTTGCGAGAGATGCCAACGATTTGGACACCAAATTCGGGACTGTAGAGTTCCTGCAAATCCCGACGGACAACAAACGTGTTTCATATGTAACACTCCTGGACATTTCAAGAAAGATTGCCCAAATCAGAAACGAAAAATCCTCATGATCAGCTCCGGAGGGACCGGACAAAACCGCGGCAATATCACGGGTATGTCCCTATTCGATACTAAACCTTCAAAATAAACACAACGTTTCGATCAACGGGAAGGTCGATACCAAAAAAAAAAAAAAAAAAAAAAAAAAAAAAAAAAAAATACCGAATACGTGAATTAATGCCGACTACATGAATTAAGCCAAACATAAAAGCTAGAGTTTACTTTCAGTAGAATAATCGATCGAACGTACACAAACCACCTAGTCCTAATAGGACTACTCGCCGAACGGTCACGTTGTGACAACCATCTAGTCCCGGATGGGCTACAATGTAAACGGTTCCTCAGTAACCACAACTTAAACATGTAAACAACATAGCCAGAATGCGACTACAATGATAAACTGCGATACAGTCATCGGTTGACTGCTATCCAACCTCGTCATAGACACTTTATGTCTACAAGTTACGCGACAAACACCTCGTTCATACATTGCTCCCCAGACCCCACACGACCACGACCCTACTTTAAATTTCGGGACGAAATTTTCTTAACAGGGGGAGAATGTAACAACCGGTCAAAAAGGTTAATTTTCGCGCCAAATTTAAACTTTTTATATTCGAATTTAATACACTCCAAATCCCTAGTATTCAAAAATTATATATAAATATATATATAATAATAATTTGGTCCAAGTAACGTAATTAACGTGTCCAAACTTCGGTGTCAAAATTCCATAACGAATATTTTAAATGTTGCAATAAACATTATACACTTGGGGAAAATATTAAACATTCGAAAATCTAAGTCGTTTTAAATTAAAATGCATCTTAAAAATCCAAGACCGCGCGAAAACAACTTACTAAACTTTAAATACCAAAATAATATTTTTATAAAATGTTCCAACTCGAAACCATTATTAATTATACGAATAAATATTACGAAATTAAAAACATTATTTATTTTACGAACGGGTACGAAAACACGGGTATTTTATACCGCAAATTGGGGGAAACCAACCCACCAAAAAGGTGAGCCGGCCTCCCCTCTTCCCCATTTCTTTCTCTTTTCATTTTCATCACCAAACACACCCCCATATCTCTCTCTCTCTCTCTCTCTCGGATTATACCACCACCACCGGACCATCACCACCACCGCCGCACGTCACCACCATCACCATCGTCATCATCAGCAGCAACATCATCATCTTCATCATCACCATCATCCGATTTCATCACCATTTCACCATTTTCGGTTCCACCTTCGATCCGTAAGATTTCACCACTTTTCTTTGCTATTTCATGTTTATAATGAGTAATATACTATGTATTAGTGTTTTATCAACCTATTATGTCCCAAAAACAACTCAAAAATACGTTTTTAAGATCAAAAATACGAACAGCTCGTCGAGCGAGCCGAGTCGAGTAGCGAGCCGAGTCGAGTAGCGAGCCGAGTCGAGCTACGAACCGGACCGAGCAGCAAACCGAGCCGAGATGCGAGTCGGACCGAGCAGCAAATCGAGCTTAGCTGCGAGTCGAACCGAACAACAAACCGAGCTGAGATTGCGAGTCGAGTAGAGCTACGAACCGAGCCGAGTAGCGAGCCGAGTTGAGATACGAGCCGAGTCGAGCTTCGAGCCGAGTCGAGCTACCTGAACTGATCTGATCTGCGAAATGAGTTTTGCCCAACGATTCGACTTTCGCGTAACAACAACTACACTTTTTACAACGATGACTTACGTACAAAAATTATGTTTTTGTAAAATAGACAACGAAACGATTTTAATAATGATTTAATTGAGAATTATCATTATTATAAACTGCCACAAACGGACCGTACACGATTCTAAAACTAAACGACGGAAGTTTACTTTCACGACACGTTTAGTTAAACCGATTAGTATCTTACTCATATAACCTCATGTGTCTAGGGCACTAGGAGGTTACCATTCGGACAACACACGTATCGTAGGATCGCTGACAACTCACAGGTGAGTTTCACAGCCCCACTCTTTTACTATTTTCCAACTGATTTCGGGGCGGGAATGCATACTCCTGTTTTACTACTTTCCACTGTATAAATCTTTACAAACGGTTTACAATAGTTTATGGTAACGGTGTTAGATTACGACAGCTACGAACCACTTGACTATACTTAGAGATATTAAGTATGACTGTTTTAGAAATACCTAGAATTATATTACATATGATATCTAGGGAACAAACGCCTCACTACATCAGTGACTTGCTAATTACTAGTAATGACTAGTGGACTTATGAATACCAACTAGAGGCACCAACTTGCTAATTTAGTAACGACTATCCTTACGAACTGACGTATGATTTCACTAAGTACTATAAGTACTTCCCAACAGTTAAGTGACGAGATAACATACTTAGAATTCACACATTACTTCAAACAACTAGGTGACGTAGATTCGTACCTAATAAACGATTACAACTTACCCCTATGCCTAGATGACATCCTTACTTTCTGGTATAATTGTGACGACTCTGGCTTGGAGTTACTGGGCCAGGGATGGTCCCCCGGCAGCAGGGAGTTACCCAAAAACCGAGGGGGGTGTCATATAACAACTTGAGGTACTGTTGAGTACCTGTAACGCTCTACTCGCCCAACGATCCTCAAAAGTAACACTGCCCGCACGTGGTCCAGGTACGGGTCTTATGGGGGTGTTACATAAAACATACATGCGGGCGTGCTGCGAGCATCGCCAAACGGACGCATCGTCTCCTTGGGGGACACAACGGACGCTGTCACTATATGTGAAGCAACGATACCACGGTGGGTGGTACAACTGACTTATGAGCTGCGGGCTCACGATACCACGGTGGGTGGTACAAGTGACTTACGAGCTGTGGGCTCACGATACCACGGTGGGTGGTACAACTTACTTACGAGCTGTGGGCTCCTACTTAGCATGCGGATTCATGCTCTATCGTAGTTCTGCGGAACTGCACGGTTACTCATACTCAGCATATAGCTATATGCTTTACTTACTCTTAGCACGGACCTACGCATTTTTACGGTAGGGGTCGTTGGCTCGATAACTGATATATTTATTTAAACGTGGTCCTACGGGACGTAACTGGACATATCCTTTGGGGGATACCCATTACCATCACTGTAGGTGACTACTAGATAACTTACGAGTCGGAGACTCAGGAAATTACGAGCTTTTGCTCACTTGACCGTACTTACAAACCGTACCGATATGACACGATTTCAAAACAAATAACTTGATCACGTTGCCGGGATGCAACCTTTCATGCCAGGTGGCATTGTGACTTACTAGTACCCGAAACACTAATACTTGAAACTGTAAGAATTGACCGTACCGTATTGCCGGGGAGCAATACCGTTTGTCTACGGACTTTCTTGTTGATCTCTTTCGACTAGTAGCATGACAGTTAGTCATCTTACGCTACACCCATATACATATTGCCAGGTGGCAATAACTTACCTGATAACACACCCACTGGGAATTGGTTCCCTTTTACTTGACTAAAAACCTATTGATTAGGTTCACCTGTTTACCATAAATTTCTCACAATTACCTCGAGGGGTAATCATTACTATTTAAACTGTTAAACTTGATCTACATTTCTGAATGAAATACATATTTCTTGAACTACTTGTTATTACAAATTACTTGTGAACTCACCAGCTTTCCAGCTGACCTTTTAGTGTGCATTCTCAGGTACACTGCAATAGTAGGATTGGCCTACAGGGATTCTAGCTCGAGTCGCACGTTTGGACAATTGGATGTCTCTGCATAATTTTCGTATTATCAGTTATGTATTGAAAGTATTTTGCGAACTCGCAACTTGTATACATTATATTTTGGGAAATGTAATAACTATTTTCAAACGTCTCATTTAGAGTCGTTCATTATGCATCTTATGCTGTGATATTTGATTTGGTAACACCCGACTCGATCGCTTCCGCAACCCGAAATTTGAGGGTGTTACAATAACCCTCAATATCGGTACCCTGCACCGTCAAGTGCCAAAACTCTTCCTCCAGACGGTGTAGGGCTTCTTCGGGACAGTACCTCTCCGTCAATTTCTTCTTCAGCTCGGCCCAAGGTAGCTGATTTGCTATTTCAAGACCTACGGAGTTGGCGTGGGTAATCCACCACGTGAGTGCAGCTTCCTGAAAGGTGTATGCAGCGAACTTGACTTTGTTGTCTTCAGTGCAGTTGCAGAGGTTGAAGACGGATTCCATACGTTCGATCCAACGGATCAGACCGATGGCACCTTCTGTGCCCTTGAAGTATAGTGGCTTGCAGGTAAGAAAATCCTTGTAAGAACAAGGCTTGATGACAGGAGTGGCATCAACAGTTTGATCACTGTTTCGTTGAGAGCTCCGAGCAGCCAGAGCATCGGCCACGGCTCGGGAGACAATGGCATTGATTTCAGCATCGCTGTAACTTTTCTTCTTTGGCGGCATGATTCTTCAAGAAAGAAACAAGAGGTATATGAGGATTCGTACCAGAAGTGTAATTACAACAGATGTATATTTCTAAAAGCGGTTATATACAACATCTCAATGTAATCACAACATAGAATAATTCGATAAATTGTCAATTGATATTACATAGTGAAACGATTACAGACAATTCTTAGTTAGGAGTTTCAAAGGTTACAGCATTAGGTGTTCTACAAAATGTGCCGGGAATTGTTACATCCGGTCGTATTTTACATAGGCCCTACAATAATAAAAGTAGATTACAGACTCAGCCTAAGTTAATTCCGGCGTAGATTGAGTTGTGGCAGCAGTGCGTTGAGGTGGTCCACGGATTCTGCGAGTCTGTTGGCCGTTCGGAGGGCGTCCTCGGTTTCCCTTAGACGTGTCTCGCACTGATGTAGCCTTGATTGTAGGACAGAGATTTCATTTTGGTTGCCAATCACTTGGTTGTGGACAACCTCCATGGTTCCGACTGTTTCTCCCACCTGATTCTGAAGAGTGTTCATGGTGTTAACAGTGTGATCGTGATCTTCGGAGACTTGCTCAATTCGTTCCATTGTTGTGAGTCTCCAGTTTTCGTGAGTTTCTTGCAGTTCAATGTCCATAGCGTTAAGTCGTTGTTCGTGGTGATGTACCCTAGCGGCTAAGTCCGGTAGAGTGGGGTGAGTTGGATACGGGCTAGCCCGAGGCGACCCGGTGTCCCTCCTAGCCACTCTTGGGTTTCGTGATCCATGTGGATAAGAGCGTGATGAACTTGGTGGTGTGTTTGCCATTTCTGAGACAAAGCGTTAGTAGGAGTGAGGCCTATATATATATATATATATATATATATATATATATATATATATATATATATACACCAAATAGTATAGCCTAGTGTGTTTAGCACAAACAAGTATGAGTCCCGGTTTCTCTCGTGGTCAGAGTCAACTAGTGTATTCCTGTTCAACATAACCGTTTCAGACCTCACATCATCTTTCCTTAATTGTACATAGTTGATCAGGCTATGTTAAATTAAAGTTGCATGATGCAGTTTGTCACACCCCGTCTAAAGCGGAAACAACGGAATACGACGCGCGACTAGATCATAACACATTGATATAATAGAACAACACTAAATGCAATTCAACAGCGTGTCATGATATCACTCAACACAAAGGCGACTTGTGTCGTGGTCAATCATTAACCGAATACATAGTCATCAATACATAAGAATCCAATTGTCATGTCACCACTAAGTATAATTTTATATGATCAACATTCAATCACCCAAGTCTCAGATGCAGCCTAGAAGTCTCGCTAAAGCCACTAAGTCTCAAGCTCCTTAGTCAAAATTCTGATTACCTGAAAAGAAATGCTCGAAAAGGTCAACACAATGGTTGGTGAGTTTCGCAGGTTTAATAAGACACACACATAAGTACAGTTTGCTGTGTTAATGAGTAAGTAGGACATATGATATGAAATAAGCACATAAGATAACCAATTCATCCACCATAAGCAATCTGTTCCGTTCCTGGATAATATTCACTCAAGGATAACGTATCTATCACAAGAGTGGGACCGTCGTCCGATAGTACTATCAATAATCATATCCGTATTAGTAAGAAATATGGAGTGTTGTCATGGTCCCGAAGACACAAGACTCATCCGAAAAGTAAGTAATCAGTCCACAACAATCCGCAATCAGTTCACAACAATCAGCAATCAGTCCACAACAATCAGGATGTCACTTATTCAATCATAATGTCCAAAACAGAAAATCAGATAGTTTACAAAGCATAAGAAAACAGTTCGAAATCAGTTTGAGCATTCTTTTCCCCAATGGAAAATAAGTAAAGAAAATGGGGCCGCAAAACTCACCAGAATAGCAGGTTAGAGAAAAGTAAGTATCACACACAAGCCGCAGTGTAAAATGAGCGCCCTATAATATTTAGATGAAATGTTCATGAGTTATGTGTCTTAAGGATTATGTACACGAGTCGAGTCAAGGGTTCCTATATGTTTATGTTCGTCTCATGTTTATATCCCTATAATATATTTCCCACAAATTCCCAAATAACTAAATCTTAAAGTTACTCAAGTTTATGTCTACACATTGCTAGTGATAACAGTTCAAATTCAATTCTTTTGTAAATATTCACCGACATGCATTCATGAATCCTTATCTAACCTAAACTTAGAAAATATTTTATAAACCATGATATATAGACATCACTCATGAGAATGTTAATTTGAAAGAATTAAGAAAACAAGACTACAATTTATAATTAAGAAAACATATTAATTTAACAAATACATTTAAGTAAAATGATTTTATTAATTAAATTAAGATTATGAAAATAAAAGTTTTATACAGAAAATTTCATGTTTTCACATAATTTTAAGATCTCAAAGTAATCAAAAAGTAATTAATCCATTGAATTCAAACTAATCAAAGTTTTCAGAAAATTCGGATTTCACTACAGCAGTTTACTAAATAATTTTTATAAAATAACCCGTTTAGTTTCAGAGGCCGAAACCTCGAAAGCTTATGTAAAACATCGAGATCTACAACTTTTTAGTTTCGGCCGAAGCCTGAAAACGAATCTAACTAGGTCAAAACGGCTTCCGAAGTCGGCTGTAACAATTCAATCAGAAATCCAAAATTCGTTCGTATAACTAGGGTTTACGGTTTATGTCTTTAACTAAGGTCAAATCATATCATCGACTCGTGATTACATCTAGATCAGGTCTGGGATTAATAAATCTCAGAAACATAAGATAAGTTATTTGATAGAGTTTTATGAAATTACCTACACGATTACGTATCGCACGAAAGCAAACTCAAACTCGATTTTTGTAGGGTTTCTTTCTTGGTTTCGGTTGATGGCAGCACCACACACACCATGAACGAATTTTTGTGATCCAAAGGAAGTGCTAGGGTTGTGTTTAGCGTATATTTATATGTAGCGAGTGGGTTGGAAGTTAGGTCAAGGGATTGGTGGGTTGGGCCAGCCGAATGGGCTCACCAAGGGGAAGGGGATCTTGGGTCAGTTATATGGATGAATTATACATGGTATAATGGGCTAAACTCTGAATATGTTGTAGTCCTCTCTATTCCGATCGTCTGGGCTTTTGAATCAACTCAATCCGAGTCCGGATGAAAGAGTTATGGCCCGAACAGTGCAGCCTCTTGATAAACTCTTGAATCGTCTTAAAACATTACATACAAGTTACAAATTTTTATTTAGCTTCTTTACTTATGTATTATAATTGTTAAAATTCTTATTATTTTAAAATTACTTATATATATATATATATATATATATATATATATATATATATATATATATATATATATATATATATATATATATATATTTATCATACTTCGCACGTTCTCTTAAGTTTCCAAATTACGAACGCGTTCACGTTTTTCCTTGTATCTTTTTCGTTACAGACTCAATTGCGATGATTCTTTTTGCGTTGAATTCGATTTTTGAAAATGAATACTTTGGCGTAAAGAGATCCATGTGATGATTCCTAATACGATATTATGTTTTTACCATTTATATTACAAGTACTAAGCATTTTGGTGACGATTGTCACAGTATCCACCCGTTAGGAGAATTTCGTCCCGAAATTCAGTGGAGCTAATACCGACAGCCTTGAAGATTTTAGATTTGTTTCACATAAGAGGTCGAAGATGAAAAGTTGTTTTGTTAACTAAAGGGAGTAAAGGAGTTTTATCAAAAAGGTAGTATAGTATTAGAGGTGACGATGGTAATACGTGAGATATGTATCATGTACCCGTCGTGTGGTTAATTCTCATGGTTTTGTACTAGGCTTTGATTTATTGAAGTTTATTTGTGTTGCACACTAACCCATACTGATGGCTCACTTATGCTATACTTGTAGCTGATCTATTATCACGATATGATCGACAATTATTAAGGAATGATTTTGAGTAAACAAATGAAGAATATTGGTTCTTTATACGAACGTGCAGATTGTTACTTCTACACAAGTATGTATGAGTTTCTCATATTGAGAATACTGTTTAACGCGGAACTATTAAGATTAGATTCGACTTATCGTATCAAAATTTAGATTACACGAAAATGAGTCTCAACAGTTTAAACTTCTATAGTGTGCTTAATTTTGTCTTATGTATATTGTGTATTTATAACTACTTTCTTACAGATTTGAATGAGTTTATTGATTTGAAGTAACATTATATTTGCAAGGGTTGTGTTGACAGATGAAATCAATCCACAATATTATCAAAGAAAGAGGAGTTCATACGTACAAGAGTGTCTCCGGATTTATTTCTGTAAGGAATGAATAAGTTTGTACTTATATTTTATTCAAAAATCGAAGAACTTGGTTTTGGATTAAACTCATAGTGTACATTTTCTCACATCGGGATCCTTTCATTATAAGAATTAAGAAGGATCTTAGGGATATTGGCAAGGTATTGCCAAACCATGTGAATCGTTTTGTCTATAGGTTGTTTCATGTTGTTTCTTATGATTTCTAGCAAGTTCTATCCAAGTTTATCCCCACTTTAGCTCGCGTAAGTGTGATTTAAAAATCTGTCATAACAATTTGTAGACCGGCTTACAGAAATATAATGTTTATCCCATGTTTCGGTAACATTTTGATGTCGAGTAAAGATTTTAGTTTGGTTGCGTTTTGAATCCAGGTTTGTTTCTTTGGATTTGGTAAATCGTCTCCTATGTATCGATATGGTAACACTAGAGATATATACGCACTATACAGGGTAAGTGTGAATCGAAAGAAAGAACATTATTCGGAGATATTATGTGTTTTATACTTGTGTTTAAGGCCAACGGGTTATGTTAAATATTCAATTGATTCCCTATCGACCGATTTGTTTCGTGTATATCTTGATCTACACTTTGTAATTATTTTTAATTAGGCTTCCGTCAATCTTGAATTCAACGTCCGTCTTGTTATTTGAGCTTATCGTATTAAAAGCAATAGAGGTTATTATATTATGTTGTTTGATTTATTTTAAATATTGGATGGTGTAAATATATATATATATATATATATATATATATATATATATATATATATATATATATATATATATATATATATATATATATTTACAAACTTATATGTATTCGTTAAAATCCAAATAGTTATTAATGCTTGCGCAATTTACATGTTCCAAAATTTAGAGAGTTTCAAAACAATATAATCTATTTTGTTACCAAAGATTTTAATAAGAGCATTTTGAGGCACCATTTAATAATCTAATTGATTACGAATGGTCGAATGTTTTAGCTTGAGAGAGAAGTTTAATAAATAGACATGTCCTTATTTTGAGAATTTTTGTTCAAACCCTTTTCAACACGTAGTGTAGAGATTGGTTGAGTTTGAAAGTCATAATTGTGCTTTTGATTACCAATACATCAGCGAGTTGTGTTCATACTATGACCTTTAGAAATACGTTTGATCGGACCAAGTTACGATTGTTATGTGGCGGAGGAAATTCGTGCAGTTGTGTCTTTGATTGAATTTAAGTCCTTATAGCATTCGTAGTCGAAATAGTTTAGAACCAAGGTTAGAACATATGTTACGAATGGTCAAATTTATTTATGTCTTAATTTAATATGGGGAATTATAGCCTTCAACATATAGAGATAGATTTGTAAGTCAATGCGGAGAACTAAATGTATGTCCAATAGGTAACGAATATCGGACTAACTTGCTGATGGGAATTCATAATTTTGTTGTGAGGATAAAAACAACCCAGTAGGTAAATGTATCACCGACTAGAAAAGAAAAGATCATTGCATGATATGAAGTGTACGTGTACGTAGTCGTAGTCAGAAGTTTCGAAAGCAAGTTAAGGCGTAATTATGCCTAAAGAATTTGAGAACTAGTGAGCCAAATGTTTTTGTTCCAAGTGAGTAATGTCTTAATAGAGTTTTACATGGATATTCATTAGTATGTTATTGTTGATAACATACGTTATATGTGATAGTAGTATCTTATAATCAGAAATTCTTATCATACTATCTTTTATCTTGACTTTCAATCATTACGATTAATAGCGTTAACATTGAGTGATTTCCGCACTGTATAACTATAGAAATTTAGAGTATAATTGAAACATTATGGGCGGTTATATGGGCACATTAGGGATATGAAACCAATCAACCAGTTTGATCTTTAATTGAAGATTATAATCATTTTAAAGTTATGTAAGGGGGCAGCAATTGCAAATTTTGTAGGTTACTTAATAAACTCAAATGAGAAGTCAAGTGTGATAAAGCTTAAAATTTTAGGAGATTAACTAAGAAGATGCTAAGTAGGGTTTGTTCAAATTAGCATTAGCGCATGACCTGATCAATGCAATAGTAAAAGCAATAAAGTTAATGATGGTATTGGTGGTGCGTGTCAATAGAATAGAGATTGAAAGTAATTCTATGTGTTCTTTATAAATTTTGTTCCTTATAGAGTAAATAAAGTGAAATTTGATATATATTTTTTTATATATATATAAGGAGTAATAGATTATTGGTAGGGAGTAGAATTGTTGAAAACCTCGATAAAGTGGAGTAGAAATTCGATCGGGGTAATATATTGATTCCCTTTGCTCAAATCAAAATTGAGACATTCGAATTTTTACTAAAAAAAAAAACATTTTGGGGGTTTTTAATAGGACATGGGTACAATTTAAAGCTAAACAGGAATCACTTTATAAGTGTTTTAGATATGTGAAAATCCTCCACATAAGTTAGGAGAGAAAATGAGATATCTACTTCTTAGTGTTTATTTAATTTCATCATTCTTCCCTTAGAAAATTTATTCGGTTTTCTCGTATTCTATCATTTTAAATCAACGTTTGGCATACCATGTAAGAAAGGACATCACATATAGTACTCAATTTAATTTGTCTATTCGTTTCGGGTGTAGTATAGTGTGAACTTAATGTTCTAAAATCTTTTCTAATTATTTCCTTTTTAATTCCCTCAAAAGTGGGAACATCGTGCTCACACAGATGCTCGTTTTTATGTAATCCGAGATTTTCTCACCTTATGATGTCATCAATCCCATTTGATTTGATTTGATTTGATTCGTTTGGTACCCAAGTAGCATATAAGCCACATGGTTATTTACTGTTTATTGGAAGGATTCTTGATTTCAAGTTTTATTGCTTTTGATGTTTGATCATCGATTCATACAACATGGTCACGTGATGACTCGCTAACGTAGGATATATTTACAATACGTGGGCCCCCGTATTCTAAATATATCCCTCATTAGTTTCCTCACTACCAACGTTGTATTTCACAATGTATACAGAGTATGTTAATTAGTATATAGTTCAGTAGTAAATTTCGAGGGCAAAATTCATTTAAGGGAAGTAAAGAGTATACACGACATGATGTGCAGTGATTTAGTATGAATGAGATCGAAAGTCGATGTTATGAGCAAATAGATACATGTAGATTGATGCACACATAGTTCCTAGTATGTAAACTATATGAAGGTTCCTAGTTTATAGTCTAGGTCGAGTATTCCACCTAGTTCTCTATAAACAATGTCTCTGATACCAATCTGTCACACCCCGTCTAAAGCGGAAACAACGGAATACGACACGCGACTAGATCATAACACATTGATATAATAGAACAACACTAAATGCAATTCAACAACATGTCATGATATCACTCAACACAAAGGCGACTTGTGTCGTGGTCAATCATTAACCGAATACATAGTCATCAATACATAAGAATCCAATTGTCATGTCACCACTAAGTATAATTGTATATGATCAACATTCAATCACCCAAGTCTCAGATGCAGCCTAGAAGTCTCGCTAAAGCCACTAAGTCTCAAGCTCCTTAGTCAAAATTCTGATTACCTGAAAAGAAATGCTCGAAAAGGTCAACACAATGGTTGGTGAGTTTCGCAGGTTTAATAAGACACACACATAAGTACAGTTTGCTGTGTTAATGAGTAAGTAGGACATATGATATGAAATAAGCACATAAGATAACCAATTCATCCACCATAAGCAATCTGTTCCGTTCCTGGATAATATTCACTCAAGGATAACGTATCTATCACAAGAGTGGGACCGTCGTCCGATAGTACTATCAATAATCATATTCGTATTAGTAAGAAATATGGAGTGTTGTCATGGTCCCGAAGACACAAGACTCATCCGAAAAGTAAGTAATCAGTCCACAACAATCCGCAATCAGTTCACAACAATCAGCAATCAGTCCACAACAATCAGGATGTCACTTATTCAATCATAATGTCCAAAACAGAAAATCAGATAGTTTACAAAGCATAAGAAAACAGTTCGAAATCAGTTTGAGCATTCTTTTCCCCAATGGAAAATAAGTAAAGAAAATTGGGCCGCAAAACTCACCAGAATAGCAGGTTAGAGAAAAGTAAGTATCACACACAAGCCGCAGTGTAAAATGAGCGCCCTATAATATTTAGATGAAATGTTCATGAGTTATGTGTCTTAAGGATTATGTACACGAGTCGAGTCAAGGGTTCCTATATGTTTATGTTCGTCTCATGTTTATATCCTTATAATATATTTCCCACAAATTCCCAAATAACTAAATCTTAAAGTTACTCAAGTTTATGTCTACACATTGCTAGTGATAACAGTTCAAATTCAATTCTTTTGTAAATATTCACCGACATGCATTCATGAATCCTTATCTAACCTAAACTTAGAAAATATTTTATAAACCATGATATATAGACATCACTCATGAGAATGTTAATTTGAAAGAATTAAGAAAACAAGACTACAATTTATAATTAAGAAAACATATTAATTTAACAAATACATTTAAGTAAAATGATTTTATTAATTAAATTAAGATTATGAAAATAAAAGTTTTATACAGAAAATTTCATGTTTTCACATAATTTTAAGATCTCAAAGTAATCAAAAAGTAATTAATCCATTGAATTCAAACTAATCAAAGTTTTCAGAAAATTCGGATTTCACTACAGCAGTTTACTAAATAATTTTTATAAAATAACCCGTTTAGTTTCAGAGTCCGAAACCTTGAAAGCTTATGTAAAACATCGAGATCTACAACTTTTTAGTTTCGGCCGAAGCCTGAAAACGAATCTAACTAGGTCAAAACGGCTTCCGAAGTCGGCTGTAACAATTCAATCAGAAATCCAAAATTCGTTCGTATAACTAGGGTTTACGGTTTATGTCTTTAACTAAGGTCAAATCATATCATCGACTCGTGATTACATCTAGATCAGGTCTGGGATTAATAAATCTCAGAAACATAAGATAAGTTATTTGATAGAGTTTTATGAAATTACCTACACGATTACGTATCGCACGAAAGCAAACTCAAACTCGATTTTTGTAGGGTTTCTTTCTTGGTTTCGGTTTATGGCAGCACCACACACACCATGAACGAATTTTTGTGATCCAAAGGAAGTGCTAGGGTTGTGTTTAGCGTATATTATATGTAGGGAGTGGGTTGGAAGTTAGGTCAAGGGATTGGTGGGTTGGGCCGGCCGAATGGGCTCACCAAGGGGAAGGGGATCTTGGGTCAGTTATATGGACGAATTATACATGGTATAATGGGCTAAACTCTGAATATGTTGTAGTCCTCTCTATTCCGATCGTCTGGGCTTTTGAATCTGTAACACCCGGTATTTTAGGCTATCATTTTTGTGCCTAATTATGTGCCTATTACGTGTATTTAGTACGAAATAGGACTAAGTACAGTGCTTACTTAATTATGTATATATGAAGATTGTATATATATAGATATATACACGTATACTACTTGAACAAATCGTACAAATGGTGTCAGATTGAAATCTAACGACACAATAAGGACGTTGGTGATAAATTTATAAATAATGTGGAATTATCCAAACAAACGTTATTTACATTTATACATTTTGAGAATGTATTACAAGTATTACTTATTGATAAAAACATATCCTACGTGACGAAACCGCGCAAAACGCACCTTGACAAGCGAATTATAACTAAATTGTATTCTTATAAACTTATAACTCGAGATAAAGCATTTTGATAAAATACTTTGACTACAAATATTTCGGGTACACCTTAACTTAAAACGTTAATGAAACAACATTTAAACAACTATGGGATTTTAACCGACTACGACTCGTGATACGAAATGCGAAAACACAACCCGCGAACCGAGACCCAAATTGGGTAGGCCCAGACCCGTGGACCCGACCCGTGACCCGCGGATCCAACCCACCAACTCATTTCCCTTTTTAACTCCTTTTCTTCTTCACTTTTGCAAAAACACAAACTCTCATCTCTCTTTTCTCCTCTCAAAACCGCAGCTCCAAACCACCAAAAACACCACCGAAATTCGTTCATCATCATCATCAGGAACAAGCACAAGGATCACCATCTCAAGCCCTCCATCTTCATCTTCTCCATTTTCGATTTGGTGGTAAGAAGCTTCAAAACTCTTTTAAATTCCTTAAAAAGCTTTGATTTACATGCTAGAATGTTTACTCAACTAGATTATGCCCGAAAATTCCGTTGAAAATGCTTTAAAAATCGAAACCCATCTAAAAATCGCCGACAGTTCATCTCGCGAGTCGAGATCCCAGATCTCGGCCGTCCTGCGAGTCGAACCGAGATCTCGACTCGCGAAGCCATCCTGCGAATCGGAATCACCAACGAACCGAACTGACCCGCGAGTTGACCTGCGAGTCGAGTTGACCCGCGAGTCGAGTTACCCTGTGAACCGAACTGACCCGCGAGTCGAGTTGACCCGCGAGTCGAGTTGACCTGCGAGTCGAGTTGACCTGCGAGTCGAGTTGGCCTGCGAGTCGAGTTCTTCCAGCTCGGTTCGCAGCCCACTTTGTCTTTCGAACCCGAATTCAATAATAAAAGCACTAATACGAACTAAAATTTATCACTTGATTTTACAACAAAATTTGATCTCAAATGCGTTTTCGATAAAGCAATATAGTAGAAATAAAAATTTTCCAAGCTGACCTGGCAGCTTGACCCCAGCCAGGGGCTCTGCCCCTTGGACCCCGCTACCAGGACCCCCGTCAACCAGGAAATTGTACATACTTTTTACACTAAGTGTTGAACGTATACGAAAACCGAACTTTATACGATAATACCGGGACATACAAACATTTATACTTTGAAAAGTATACACTATATACATATGAGATCACTCACACTTATACGAGCGTGCACTCGCTCGAACTTACTTTCGAAAAACACTTTCACATCGCGATACAAATGACAGACTTACAAATATACTTTACAAGGATACGACACAACGAGATACATGATAATAATAATACTTGGGTTATTATTACAAAACCGTCACCAACGGGACATACTTGTTTTCAAACTACAAACGAAATACTGAACAAACAAACATTGGACATTAACTAGTTGAGTGGACAACTAGCATGGATGATCTTTCAAGACACCAACTTATGTACTTACTTACTTACAACCTTGTGCTTTTCGGACGCCAGAAGGTTGCAGGGTTCAGAGAACCGACTTACATACGGACTCACATCCGCGTTACTTGCTTGATCTCCATACGTACTTACTAGGCTCAGGTGAGTCTCACAGCCCCTATTTTTACTGTTTTCACTCAGGGGTGAGATGCATTACTTGTTTTACTTGAACACATGTACCGATTTACTACTTTACAGACTTACAGATTTACTGATATACGGAATTGCATGAGTTACGATTAATCCACTGAAGGCCTCTGAATCATAGTTGTTAATTATAGGATAAGCGCGAGTTTTAGTATATGGATCCATATGGGACTGACAATCCCCGCCCGGGGGTAGCACGCACTACCACGAACCGTACTGTATAAACGGGCGTTTCTTACTCGTTACTTCTGAGTGTTTTTGGATTAGCACTCACGGGGGCAAATTTCTGGTACTTAATTGTACTTTACTGACGTATTAAGCTTCGACTATGATGCTCATGACAATGTATATCAACCCGATTGCATTCGTGCAATTATTACTTATTACTTGGTTAAACTGTACCAATACTTTTACCACTGAATGTGTTCAGACTGATTATTTACTACAAACCTGTGAGATTCACCAACCTTTTTGGTTGACACTTTTAGTGATGCATTCTCAGGTACACAGCAACAGTAGGATGGCCCAGCAGGATTTGCTTGCTAGCTCGAGTCGCGTGCATTTACACAATTGGAGATTTTATGCATTTCTTTTGTAATAGATGTTATGTATTAAAATCTATAGAATTTACTAGCGAACTCGACACTTATGTATTCTTGAATACTTATGTAACGTGTTATTTTTCGAACGTCTCATATAGAGTCGTTCACTGTATCCTTTGTGCTTGATTACTTTATTAGTAGCACCCCAAAGCTTGCTTCCGCTAAACCATAAATTTGGGGGTGTTACAGAATCAACTCAATCCGAGTCCGGATGAAAGAGTTATGGCCCGAACAGTGCAGCCTCGTGATAAACTCTTGAATCGTCTTAAAACATTACATACAAGTTACGAATTTTTATTTAGCTTCTTTACTTATGTATTATAATTGTTAAAATTCTTATTATTTTAAAATTACTTATATATATATATATATATATATATATATATATATATATATTTTATCATACTTCGCACGTTCTCTTAAGTTTCCAAATTACGAACGCGTTCACGTTTTTCCTTGTATCTTTTTCGTTACAGACTCAATTGCGATGATTCTTTTTGCGTTGAATTCGATTTTTGAAAATGAATACTTTGGCGTAAAGAGATCCATGTGATGATTCCTAATACGATATTATGTTTTTACCATTTATATTACAAGTACTAAGCATTTTGGTGACGATTGTCACACAGTTCCTGAACCAGTCATATCTAATAAGGACATACTGCCTAACGGTCATAGTCTAGGCCCACTAAATGCAACCTAGTTCGCTATAACCTTAGGCTCTGATACCAATCTGTAACACCCCCAATTTCACTGTTTAGCGGAAGCAAGTTTTGGGGTGCTACTAATCAAATATCACAGCACAAAAGTAAGCAAACGACATCTATATGCAACGTTTGTAAAATAGTTACATTTTCATATAATAAATGTTTGAAAACATAATGTTTTCAGTTACAAAAATGTAGTTCCCTAGAGCCCACGCGTATAGCGGGAGATTCTATTACATAATCATAATATACAAAAGATAATGCTAAGAATCTCCGTTAAATGCAAAGTAGAAATCATGCGACTCTAGCTAGTGTCCAGGGGTGATCCTACTCCGTCTGTGTACCTGAGATACAAAGCTAAAAAGTGTCAACCAAAAAGGTTGGTGAATCTCACAGGTTTAATAGTAAAGTAATCGTTTATGAACCACAAGTATGTACCGGTAATGCCCTTGAGCATAGTAAGTAAATCAGTAAGTCAACACAATTACCATGAGCTCACAAGTCGAAGCTTAACAGTGTGGTGTGAATGGTACAATCAAGTACAGTATCACGTACCCCCCGTGAGTGCTATCCGAACACTCATAAGAAACAAATACTAATATGCCTGTTTCTACGGTGAAATCCGTGGTAGCGCTACTACCCCAGGCAGAGATTGTCAGTCCCAAATGGATCCATTTACTAGTAATCGCGCTTAAGTCCATAACTAACAACTTATGATAGGGGGCTTTTAGTGGATAAAAGTAACTCATGCAATGTGTGTAAAAAGTAGAGTAATCAGTTCAGTACATTGTGTTCATATGTAAAACAGTTGCTAAGTATCTCCCCCAAAGTATAAAAACAGTAAAAGTGGGGCCGTAAGACTCACCTGAGTCTAGTAAGTGCGTATGTGAAATCAACCAAGTAAGGCGGATGTAAGTCCGTATGTCGGTTCTCAGAACCCTGAAACCTTCTGGCGTCCGAAACGCACAAGGTTGTAAGTAAACAAGTAAATAAGTTGGTGTCTTAAAAGACCACCCATGCTAGTTATCCACTCAACTAGGAAATGTCCAAGTGTTTGTTTAGTAATTCGTTTGTAGTTTGAAAACAAGTATGGCCCGTTGGTGACGGTTTGTAATAATAATCCAAAAGTGCTATTATTATATGTATTGTTGAATCATGTTTCATTATTTGTAAGTGTTTGACACTTAGTGCGAAAAGTATTTACAACATCAAATGACGGGGGTCCGGGGCAGCGCCCCTGGTAGCGGGGTCCAAGGGGCGGCAGAGCCCCTGGTTGGGGTCGAGCTGCCAAGTCAGCTTGGAAAATTTTTATTTCTACTATATTGCTTTATCGAAAACGCATTTGAAATCTAATTTCGGTGTAAAATCAAGTGATAAATTTTAGTTCATATTAGTGCTTTTATTACCGAATTTGATTTCGAAAGACAAAGTGGGCTGCGAACCGAGCTAGGTTCATAGCATAGAACTCGACTCGCAGGCCAAATCGACTCGCAGGTCAACTCGACTCGCGGTTCAGTTCGGTTCACAGGGCAATTCGACTTTCAAGTCAACTCGACTCGCAGGTCAAATCGACTCGCGGGTCAGTTCGGTTGGTAGGTGATTTCGATTCGCAATTTGGCTTCGCGAGTCGAGATCTCGGTTCGACTAGCAGGACGGCCGAGATCTGGGATCTCAACTCGCGAGATGAACTGTCAGCATTTTTCAAGTGATTTTCTATTTTTAAAGCGTTTTTGACGGGGGTTTTGGACATAATCTTGTTGAGTAAATGTTCTAGCATGTAAAAAGAAGCTTTACAAGTAATTTAGAAGAGTTTTAACATTTTATACCTCGAAATTTGAAAACGGAGAAGATGAAGATGGAGCTCGTGATGCGGTGATCGTTTCTTCGTGAAGTGGTCTCGTGAAATGGTGCGTTTTTATGCTGATTTTGGGCTGTGTTTGGTCCGAAAATTTGAGAGAAAGAGAGAGATTTAAGTTGGTTGTTGTTGGTGAAATGAGAAAGAAGGAAACAAAAAGGGTTTTAAAAGGGGAAATGGGTCATGGGTCGCGGGTTGGATCCGCGGGTCTTGGCCGACCCGTTTGGGTCTCGGCTCGCGGGTTTGTGTTTCCGAATTTTGTATCACGAGTCGTAGTCGGTTAAGTCCCGTAGTTGCTTAAATGTTGTTTCGCGTTATATGTTAAAGTGTATCTGTAATATTTTTAACCGAGGTATTTTACCAAAATACTTCATAATAAGTTATAAAAATATAATTTGCACTATTTTCCTTTGTTGGGCGCGTCTAGTGTGTTTTCATCACGTTCGGAGTGTTTTAAACGATACGAAATACGTGTAATATATTTTCATGATATATTAATGCAAATAATGTTTGTTTGGCTAATTCCACATTCTTTAAAAGCTTTGTCACCAACGTCCATATAAATAATGTCGGACATCGTCCGGATTGTAAGTGTACGATTCATTATATCGCGTAAGCGTGTATGTAATTACACCAAAACGTTACATATATTTAGAGTATTACAAAACTAAATACACATAATTACAAGTAGTTCAGGCACTAATTAAAGCCCTAAATTGGCGGGTGTTACAACGCCCCTATGGTACCCCTATAGGTGGTTAACTCGGGTATCGGAGTGGATCGAAACGTACATATTAAATTCATAGCATATATAATATCACATGGGTGCAAACAAAGGGGGAACGAATATCATGCCGAATCATACTAACTTAAGCATACGAAATGATAGAAGCAAAGCATATAGGAATCCTTATGTAAAGGATAGATAGTAAACGAACGTATAAACGATCGAAGATTTCAGGAACAAACAAACATGTATCAAATCATATAAAATCTTACAAGTAAGATTAGAATCCGTACTTTAGACGATCACAATATTTATAAACAGACTCGCGCCAACTATTCCATCGGCCAATCTATAATAATTAGTGAACGTAGTTTAAAAATGGACAAAACTATATACGTTTATGATGATGATGATGATGATGATGATGATGATGATGATGATGATGATGATGATGATGATGATGATGATGATGATGATGATGATGATGATGATGATGATGATGATTCATCATCATCATCATCATCATCATCATCATCATCATCATCATCATCATCATCATCATCTAGAACAGGTTCTCATTACTTAAAATTACCCTCCGAAATTATGTATTGCAATTACATCAATTCATAAACATATCTTTGTCCCTTTTTATAAGTTGTGAATATCCAATACAATGTTATTTTGATTGAATCTTATTTTATAGCTTAGTAATTTGATCAGAATATTTTTACAATAATACAAAGTGACTTGAGTCATTCTGTGATTTGTGATGACAAGTTCTACCTTAATTATCGACCTTATGAATGTGTATCGAGTGTTAATTAAGCTTAAGTAGGAATAATCAAACTACATATATATTCATGTGCATACGTGTGATGTCGTGGATACAAGGAAAAACTGACAAGGACATGAATTGATTCTTTTAAAATACTTTTACTTTATAGAAAAACTAAACAAAACATGATGTTTATAGAATCTTATGCATATAGTGATCGTTATTCGATGATTCATTTTAAGATACACGTAAATAGATGACACGTATAACGTGTATGAATTTGATAAACTAAATGGATTCATAGAGATGATCTTACCAAATTCAGGATGATACGTTGGAGTTCATCAAAAAAATTGAACTTGACTTTGTTCTTTAAAGCCGCCAAAAACAACTCTCGTCTAACAAACTTTGGTGAACGAAAACGAATAGCAAGAAAGTAAGGGTGTGCTTGGTTTGAAATGGCGAATGGGAATGGGAAAGGGAAAGAGAATACTATGCAATGCAATGCAATGAGCATTCCTTAATACCTTTGCCATAAATGTTGCTTGGTTCGTATAGCTATGAGTAGGAGTGACATGATAGGTCGGGTCAAGTTAACGGGTACAAAGTACCCGACACGAATCTGGCATGATTTCAAACAGGTTGTGGGTCAAAAGTACCCAACCCATACATAATCTTTATTACCCGTTTAGGTAAACGGATCAAACGGGTTACTGAGTTATCATGTTGGTTTCGGGTCAAGTGAGTTAAAATAATGGGTTTCTTTTGGGTTGGTGGTTTGACCAGTTTTACCCGTTTAGGTTAACGGGTCAAACGGGTTACTGAGTTGGTAGGTTGGTTTCGGGTCAAGTGAGTCAAAATAATGGGTTACTTTTGGGTTGGTGGTTTGACCCATTATGTAACACCTGGTCAAAAAGTCAACTTGCGCGTCTAATTTAAACTTTTTATAATTGTATTATTATATACAATTATAACTCAGCGAGCGAAAACTTTACATTTTATATAATGAATAGTGATTATGTAATAATCACAAATAAAACCATTTGAAGTCACATTAGATTTTAAATTGAATAAAACTATTTTTAATTTAATTAATTACTAATCGAAAGAACGGAAATATAAATCTAAAAATATTAAATTTATATATATTATTCGGGTACAAAATACGGGTATTTTACACTGCAAAATAGGAACGAAGTGGGGGAAAACTCCTCCCCACCCCTTTGGATCAGCCACCCAACCCCCCAAACCCCTCCCATTTCATTTCATTTTTTTCTATCTCATTTTCTTTTCACACACAAACACTCTCCACCCAATTACCACAAATTTTTGGAACTACAAATCGACACACGAAATTTACATTTTCGGAATCACCAACAAGAGAGGAGCAACATTAACAAAGGCCACACCTTCGTTTTCTTCCTCGTTTGGCCTCGATTCGCAATTGTAAGAAATTTCTAAATCTTTAGATCTAATCATTTTGGTGTAATGTTTGGGTGTAATAATGCTTACACAACTTAGTTATAACCTAAACAACAAAGAAAACATGATTTTACAGCTTGAAAATACGTTAGATTTGCGATTTTGATCGGAAAAACGCGACAGCCGCGAGTTTCTGGGCTGGTGTTCATCCATACGACACAACGCTTGTGTCGCATGTTGTGTCGCATAATTCCATTTGTGTCGTATCTTATGTCGCATAAACTACCCATGCGACACAACGCTTGTGTCGTACTCTATGTCGCACCTTGTGTCGTATTTCCATACGACACAACCCTTATGTCGCTATTGATTTAGCATCGCAAGCTTTTGCGACACAACCACTGTGTCGCAGAGCTCTTATGTCGCACTCCATGCGACACAACCCTTGTGTCGCATGACACGTTTTTGTGTCGCATGTTATGTCGCAGAAAACAGAAAGTTTAAAAACTCACATTTCCACTAAGTGTCGAGACCCTAAATTTTATCACTTGATTTCACCCAATTTCAAGTCCAGATGCGTTTTTCCTTAAAGCAATATAGTAGAAATAAAAATTTTCCAAGCTGACCTGGCAGCTCGACCCCAGCCAGGGGCTCTGCCCCTTGGACCCCGCTAACCAGGGGCGCTGCCCCCGGACCCCCGTACACCATTCCCAGACTTCAACAACAAATGCATACATGAACAACTCGCTTAGACAAACTGATTTGTCTCATACTTATATAACCTCACGTGTTTAGGACACTAGAAGGTTACCATTCGGACGTCGCGCGTATCATCGTATCGCTAACAACTCACAGGTGAGTTTCATAGCCCCACTCTTTCAACTGTTTTACTGTTTTTTTTTGGGGTGAAACACATGCACAACAACTGTTTTCGAATTATATTAATAATCTTTTATAATTCACAATCAATTATATTACTGTATGTAATACAAATGTGTAATACTTAGGAATTACACCCAACACGTCGTTTTGGAACAATATCAAGACCTAATCTAGATAGGTCACAATCGTACACTATCAGATTGTTGGAAAACAATTACCTAGACATAACTTGATATAGTTAGTACTATTCATTGGCCATATTGTCGCGGGACAATATTATCCAATACATTAGAACTAGTTAGTTCTACCTACACTAGATGATATAGATACAATTACAGGATTAGTTGCTCTTTTAGGAACTAATATTTTCAATACAATTCAGGAACCTCAATATACTTGCTAGGCTTTAGGCTAGAAGTATACGATAACATAATATGTTAGTATGGATTCTTCATACTAATACAATTCAACTAGGTAATGAGCATTCATACCTAGGACCAACGTACTACTTAATATCTAAATATTTGCTTATACGTATTTAGATAAAATCAATTATTTTCATGCGTGTCATGATTGTTACTTACGTTTGCTCATTCGACAAACATATATATATATTTATATATATATATATATATATATATATATATATATATATATATATATATATATATATATATATATATATATATATATATATATATATATATATATATATCTACATGTTTAGATATTATCATTAGCACTTGGTGCTAACTTCAATAGTATTTATGTATATTAGTATACATACAATCATACACACATTCAAGCCTGACGCGTCGTTGTACTGCTGGCTCTACATTTCAACTATGCTCTCGAGCACTTCATAAACGATGCCGCGGTATTGCAGCGGGCACAAAACGATACCACGGTAAAGTGGGTACAAAACGATGCCACGGTATTGCAGTGGGTACAACTTCAATCAAACAAGTCGTTGTAACTTGTATCAGTATTAAATCAAACAAGTCGTTGTAACTTGTATAACTTAAATCAAACAAGTCGTTGTAACTTGTATAACTTCAATCAAACAAGTCGTTGTAACTTGTATAACTTCAATCAAACAAGTCGTTGTAACTTGTATAAATTCAATCAAACAAGTCGTTGTAACTTGTATCAATTTAAGACAAACAAGTCTAAGTAACTTGTAACAGTGCAATCAACCAAAATCGGGGTATTTTGGACATTAAGTTAGACTTTTACACATTGGTGTTATAAACTTCAACGTATTACATATCAAAAATCACTGATTTTGGAAACAACTTTACAAAACATAAATTGTTTTATTACTTTATGTTTTCAACTAATCTTCCTATGAACTCACCAGCTTTATAGCTGACCTGTTTTAGCATGTGTTCTCAGGTTGCCCAGCAGGATTAGGATTGCTTCAAGGCTTAATTAGCCCGAGTCGCATATTTTCAAACCATTGGGACTGCTCTGCACCTACTTTAGCATTTTCAAATTTTGTACTTGGAAATCACTGTTAAACTTATAACGTTGTAAACGTTCTATTTTGGAAATGTATAATTATTTTCAAACGTCTCATTTAGAGTCGTTCATTATGTATCTTATGCTGTGATATTTGATTTAGTGACACCCGACCCGACAGCTTCCGCAAACCGAAATTTGAGGGTGTTACAGATTGGTATCAGAGCCTAAGGTTATAGTGAACTAGGTTGCATTTAGTGGGCCTAGACTATGACCGTTAGGCAGTATTCCTTATTAGGTATAACTAGTTCAGGGATTACATCATACGAACTTAATTTAACATAGCGTAGCTAACTATGTACAATTAAGCAAAGATGATGTAAGATTTGAAAGGGGTTATACTGAGTTGGGAATGCACTAGTTGACTCTGATTGTTTTGTGCTAGATATCCTAGGCTATTATATGTACTATAGGTATATATTAATAGGTCTTACATGTATACTACTTCTACGTATCAAATATATACTGGGTATATACGACTCAATTCCGCTGTACTATCATTTACTCGTGAAGAGGCACATCGCCGTCTTCCTAACTATTACGACTCGACACTTTCTCCTTATGTACGCATAGGAGGATATCACATATATCACTGAACCTCGGGAAGGAGGTACAACCGTATTTAATGGGAATGGAAACCCACACATGCTAAACGTCCACGAAACTTAAAACAGATTTAAAACTTTTCAACCATAACCGTATGGATTGCAATTGGATTAGTGTTGACTAAGTCCACGATAAATTAATTATTTCAATCATTACTTGATCATTTAGATCAATTGATTCAACACCTCAGTGCGTTGGGCACTCACATCCTAGCCTCTGTGCTACATTTGGGAAAACACATAACTTCAACACACATTTGGCCTTAGGGCTACAATCAAACAACACACGGCACGTAGTGCTGCAATCACACGGTATGTTGATACCGCCATTTGGGCACGTTAGTGCAATCCTCATAGTATGTCGATACTACAAATTATAGCATGTTGATGCTACACTCATAGTACATGGGTACTACAATTTCAATGCCGCGGGCACTTCATTACAGCACGTGGTGCTGCGTTTCATGGTACTTTGGTACTACAATTACAAAACACTAGTATCTCAATTACTGTGCTGATAGCACTGCATTATAGCACTAGGTGCTACTTCAATTATACATGTAGACTTGTTATAGTTGCATGTACGACTTACATATATACATATACACTTACTTAACTGGGCACGAGGTGCCACACCTGACTTTTATTATGAACGTATACTGGTATAGTTACGTGTACACCATATATGTATATACGACCAATTAAGCATGTAATGCTTTAATCAATAAATACACAATGATGTCACCACACACATGGGTTGTGTTGGTGGACCCTGCTTCAACACCACCGAGGACACTGTAGTTGTCACATACACAGGCATGAATGGCCGTACGATATTCTAGTACTACGATATAGTCCATTGGACTACTCACAACAACATAATCTTGGATTGACTACATAGAAAACACAATTCGATCATGGTACGACCGCAACTAGAAACTACAACTCAACTGGTCACAACACTCGAAAAACATGAGATTCATGATAACTTAACTAAAGAAAACTAAACAACGGTTACTTAAACTGTTGTACCAACAATACAAAAGGGCAGTGATGCGCCTGCCACCTACAATATCAAAAACTTCAACGTCAAGGATCGTAGGATCCCGTGTATCATAAATTCCAACTCAAGTTAGCTACTTATGTCATTGTAATAATCATCATCTTTGATTAAAGATCTCACACTTTGTCATTTCATTCTTGTTCAAGAATCATGCCTCCTAAACGACCAACTTTCACTCGAGCTGAGCAAGATCAAATCATTAATCAAGCAGTGACTGCGACCCTAGCTGCTCAGAACCAAGTAAAGCCTTGCACTTTTAGGGATTTCCTGAGGTGCGAACCCCCAAACTTCGTCGGGACTGAAGGAGCTGTCGGATTAATTCGATGGTTCGAGAGAATGGAATCTATTTTCCACATGTGCAACTGCCCCGACGACTGCAAAGTCTTGTACGCCACATATACCCTCCAGGATGATGCCTCTACCTGGTGGAATTTTCACTCCCGAACTGTAGGAATCGACACTGCTCACGAACTTTCGTGGGAAGACCTGAAACAAATCATGAAGGACAAGTATTGCCCCGTCGAAGTACTTCACAAACTCGAGGACGAACTTTGGTTTCTCACCGTAAAAGACAACGACATCGAAACATATACCAATCGTTTCCAACAACTAGCATCCCTTTGTCCAAACATAGTAAACCCTGAAAACAAACGAATCGGGAGGTACATTGGTGGACTCCCGTTGCTAATTGAGGGAATGGTCACCGCCTCTAAACCCACTACTATTGAAGAGGCTATTCGCATGGCCCACAGACTCATGGCACAAGTGGTTCGACGCGGGCCACCTGCAACGGAAAACAATCAAGAAAAAGGGAATGGAAGTTCCAGCTCTAGCCAAAATCCAACGAATCAACCTGAACCCTTGAGGTCCTACGCTGCTGAACCCAACGACCGACAAGGCTATGCGGGTAACAAACCATTTTGTCACGGCTGCAAACGTCATCATGACGGAATTTGCGGATTACCCTGCGAAAGATGCCAACGATATGGACATGTAATCCGGGACTGCAGAGTTCCCGCCAATCCCGACTCTCGAAGGATATGCTTCAAATGTAAGGAACCTGGTCATTACAAGAAGGACTGCCCAAAAAGACGCAAAATTCACCTTATCGACTCCGGGTAAATCAAATAAATCTCCAACAATAATGTAAGTACAATCTCTCCTCGAAAACATGGCTCTTCAATTATAGGTCCGTTCAACACGTACTTATTATCCCCGATATCATTTTATTGACTTAATGTCGATTACATCATAGGGCTAGTGACCTAGACCCAAGTAAAACTTAAAAGTTTGCTTTCAGCAGACTAACCGACTGAACATTCACCAACTACTTAGTCCTAATAGGACTATTCACTAAATGGTCACTATGTGACAAATATCTAGTCCCGAATGGACTACGACGTAAACGGTTATCTAGCAATCACAAAATAATCATACACCCGACAAACAATATGGTCAGAATATGACTACAACGATAAACCGCGACTCAGTCAGGGATTGACTGCCATTCAACTCCATTATAAGGCATGATATGTCTGCAATCTTTTCGACAAATACCTCGTACGTGCATTGCTCCCCAGACCACGCGCGACCCCGACCTCATTTTAAATTTTGGGACGAAATTTTCTTAACAGGGGGAGAATGTAACACCTGGTCAAAAAATCAACTTGCGCGTCTAATTTAAACTTTTTATAATTGTATTATTATATACAATTATAACTCAGCGAGCGAAAACTTTACATTTTATATAATGAATAGTGATTATGTAATAATCACAAATAAAACCATTTGAAGTCACATTAGATTTTAAATTGAATAAAACTATTTTTAATTTAATTAATTACTAATCGAAAGAACGGAAATATAAATCTAAAAATATTAAATTTATATATATTATTCGGGTACAAAATACGGGTATTTTACACTGCAAAATAGGAACGAAGTGGGGGAAAACTCCTCCCCACCCCTTTGGATCAGCCACCCAACCCCCCAAACCCCTCCCATTTCATTTCATTTTTTTCTATCTCATTTTCTTTTCACACACAAACACTCTCCACCCAATTACCACAAATTTTTGGAACTACAAATCGACACACGAAATTTACATTTTCGGAATCACCAACAAGAGAGGAGCAACATTAACAAAGGCCACACCTTCGTTTTCTTCCTCGTTTGGCCTCGATTCGCAATTGTAAGAAATTTCTAAATCTTTAGATCTAATCATTTTGGTGTAATGTTTGGGTGTAATAATGCTTACACAACTTAGTTATAACCTAAACAACAAAGAAAACATGATTTTACAGCTTGAAAATACGTTAGATTTGCGATTTTGATCGGAAAAACGCGACAGCCGCGAGTTTCTGGGCTGGTGTTCATCCATACGACACAACGCTTGTGTCGCATGTTGTGTCGCATAATTCCATTTGTGTCGTATCTTATGTCGCATAAACTACCCATGCGACACAACGCTTGTGTCGTACTCTATGTCGCACCTTGTGTCGTATTTCCATACGACACAACCCTTATGTCGCTATTGATTTAGCATCGCAAGCTTTTGCGACACAACCACTGTGTCGCAGAGCTCTTATGTCGCACTCCATGCGACACAACCCTTGTGTCGCATGACACGTTTTTGTGTCGCATGTTATGTCGCAGAAAACAGAAAGTTTAAAAACTCACATTTCCACTAAGTGTCGAGACCCTAAATTTTATCACTTGATTTCACCCAATTTCAAGTCCAGATGCGTTTTTCCTTAAAGCAATATAGTAGAAATAAAAATTTTCCAAGCTGACCTGGCAGCTCGACCCCAGCCAGGGGCTCTGCCCCTTGGACCCCGCCAGGGGCTGCCGCCCCTTGGACCCCGCTAACCAGGGGCGCTGCCCCCGGACCCCCGTACACCATTCCCAGACTTCAACAACAAATGCATACATGAACAACTCGCTTAGACAAACTGATTTGTCTCATACTTATATAACCTCACGTGTTTAGGACACTAGAAGGTTACCATTCGGACGTCGCGCGTATCATCGTATCGCTAACAACTCACAGGTGAGTTTCATAGCCCCACTCTTTCAACTGTTTTACTGTTTTTTTTTTTGGTGAAACACATGCACAACAACTGTTTTCGAATTATATTAATAATCTTTTATAATTCACAATCAATTATATTACTGTATGTAATACAAATGTGTAATACTTAGGAATTACACCCAACACGTCGTTTTGGAACAATATCAAGACCTAATCTAGATAGGTCACAATCGTACACTATCAGATTGTTGGAAAACAATTACCTAGACATAACTTGATATAGTTAGTACTATTCATTGGCCATATTGTCGCGGGACAATATTATCCAATACATTAGAACTAGTTAGTTCTACCTACACTAGATGATATAGATACAATTACAGGATTAGTTGCTCTTTTAGGAACTAATATTTTCAATACAATTCAGGAACCTCAATATACTTGCTAGGCTTTAGGCTAGAAGTATACGATAACATAATATGTTAGTATGGATTCTTCATACTAATACAATTCAACTAGGTAATGAGCATTCATACCTAGGACCAACGTACTACTTAATATCTAAATATTTGCTTATACGTATTTAGATAAAATCAATTATTTTCATGCGTGTCATGATTGTTACTTACGTTTGCTCATTCGACAAACATATATATATATTTATATATATATATATATATATATATATATATATATATATATATATATATATATATATATATATATATATATATATCTACATGTTTAGATATTATCATTAGCACTTGGTGCTAACTTCAATAGTATTTATGTATATTAGTATACATACAATCATACACACATTCAAGCCTGACGCGTCATTGTACTGCTGGCTCTACATTTCAACTATGCTCTCGAGCACTTCATAAACGATGCCGCGGTATTGCAGCGGGCACAAAACGATACCACGGTAAAGTGGGTACAAAACGATGCCACGGTATTGCAGTGGGCACAACTTCAATCAAACAAGTCGTTGTAACTTGTATCAGTATTAAATCAAACAAGTCGTTGTAACTTGTATAACTTAAATCAAACAAGTCGTTGTAACTTGTATAACTTCAATCAAACAAGTCGTTGTAACTTGTATAAATTCAATCAAACAAGTCGTTGTAACTTGTATCAATTTAAGACAAACAAGTCTAAGTAACTTGTAACAGTGCAATCAACCAAAATCGGGGTATTTTGGACATTAAGTTAGACTTTTACACATTGGTGTTATAAACTTCAACGTATTACATATCAAAAATCACTGATTTTGGAAACAACTTTACAAAACATAAATTGTTTTATTACTTTATGTTTTCAACTAATCTTCCTATGAACTCACCAGCTTTATAGCTGACCTGTTTTAGCATGTGTTCTCAGGTTGCCCAGCAGGATTAGGATTGCTTCAAGGCTTAATTAGCCCGAGTCGCATATTTTCAAACCATTGGGACTGCTCTGCACCTACTTTAGCATTTTCAAATTTTGTACTTGGAAATCACTGTTAAACTTATAACGTTGTAAACGTTCTATTTTGGAAATGTATAATTATTTTCAAACGTCTCATTTAGAGTCGTTCATTATGTATCTTATGCTGTGATATTTGATTTATTGACACCCGACCCGACAGCTTCCGCAAACCGAAATTTGAGGGTGTTACACATTAACCCGAATCTTTGACTCGAATTCAACTTAAAAATTAAACGCGATACATGTTTCGGGTTAGCCAATCGACGGGTCAGAAGTACCCAACTCGGACACGACATTCATAACTGTTTGGGTAAACTGTCAAACGAGCTAATAGGTTGGCATGTTGGTTTTGGAAAAATTTTGGGTTGTTCCGTTGGTTTCGGGGTAAAACGAGTCAAATTAAATGGGCTAATATTAGGTTTGATTGGTCGACCCGTTAACCCGAAATTTGACCCGAGTCCGACCTTGAACATTAAACGGATTGTATTGTTGAGGTTTAGTGGGTTGAGGAGTTGAGATGAGTATATAAATGTTATATGGTATGATGATTCTAGGTATTGATACCCATTACCCTCAATTTGGTAGGGAATTGATGATTACCTACTAATGATGGGTAATGATTGATTGTATTATATTAAACTAAGCATCATTATTCATTATCTTTCTCATTCTCCACCCCTTAATACCCCAACCAAACACCCCCTAAAGTTACCCTCTTTTCCTCTGGGTGACTACGACTCTCGAGGAAAGAAACAAAAATAAAAAGCTTTCTAATTTATTTTGTTCCCAATTGATAAGGAGGCCAAAGGTTTGTAAAGTTAATGTACGTCCCCATATATTCCTCATGATCATTTTCTCAATCGACTATTTATTTAGGCACTTACTTTTATCATTAAAAAATATCAATGAAGGTGCACCATCTATTTTCTCATATATTGACATGTCACACGCTCTTTGTTACTTATATGTATTTATTATTTATTATTAATAATTAGCGTAGATATAAATGCTGTCGGCACTTGGGCCGGGGACGAAGCTGGGCTTTCTTCTCGAGGGTGCATTATGGTGAGATGATCGGGTGGGCCTAAGTGGCCCGTCAGTGATTCCAAACTGCCTTTCAAAAAAAAAATTATAAGACATAAATTAATTTGTATTTCTAAGTTTGTTAGCTAAATATTTCGGGTATTACAGTATATACTCAGACTGAGATTGCCGCTCTAAGAAAAATGATGGGTAAAGTTATGAAAATGTAGTATGCAAGTTGTTGTGATTACAAAAATCCAGTCCTTCTATTCAAGTCTGCCAAAGGTACTGTTACCTATATTAGAAATTTATGACGTTGAAGTAGGGGTAAGCATTCGTATCCGAATCCCGATCCCGTACCGGTACCGTACCGGAACCGTACCAAACCGGTACCGTACCACTTTAAAAGGTCCGGTATTTGGTACTCACTTTAGGGCCAAAAAGATAACCGGTACCAACCGGTTCGGTACCGGCATTTTACCACTTTTCCCGCTTTGGTACCATATCCGAAATATACATTTTTTTTTTCCATAGGTCCGTAGGTTCTTTCTAAATTTTAAAAAGATTTATTTGAAACATCATTTCTATGATCATATGATATGTCTATGAATATAAAAATGATATTTTTTGGGTAATTAAGAAAAATATAAAATAGAGTTATACTCTCGCGTATGAATACAATTATAATTTTATATAAGTCTAGCAAGTACTCTTTGCTACACAAACAATCATGTTTTTAGCACCCTAGTTAAATCGGATTCCAAACATATTGCTTGTTAATATAAAGGTAAGAATCATGACTTGTGTCATTACCAAATCACTTAATACGGTACAATAACGTCGTTGTATATATTTGTTTTTCTTCGTCAATATCCATCTATGTCACTTAATGATGTTTTTATTTATTTGAGATTCATTAATATTTATCTTCTTTGAATTTTATCGAGTACAAAATACGTAGATAGGTTTACTTATTATTCTACTAGTTTTTGGTACCAAAGCGGTATAGTACCACTTTTACCCGTACCGGTACCAGAACCGTACCGGTACCGTACCGCTTTAAACGGTCCGGTATTCGGTACTCACTTTAGGGCCAAAAATAAAACCGGTACCAACCGGTTCGGTACGGTTCGGTACCGATTCCGTACCATGCTCACCCCTACGTTGAAGTTGTTAAAAGTTATAGTATGATAAGAGGTCATGAACTTATGTAAATATAGTAAGAGTGTGACTCTACAAAGTATAACTCATGTCTAACTTATGAAAAGAATCGTCACTATATTCTAATTTATTACTAGTATTATCTGAAGAGAACATATTTTAGAACATTGTATCTTAATGACAAGTAAGAGACTTTAAGACTACGAATCACCTTTGATGACGTATCACTAACACATTCATCGAATTCGAGGTAATAGTACTAACAGATCGATACAGAAACGTAACCAAATTGAAAATGAAGAAGAAATGATATATAGTTGTATAAGAACTCTGTGTTAATTTGGTTGGAATATATTAGGATGTACGAAATTATAAGTATCCAACATATATAAATGTTTTATCACATGTGTTGAGTAATGAAACGAATTAAGGAAATGTATTACAGATGGGTCAAGTTTTGAATAGTTGACAAGTCAAGCGTTAGGTCGTTTTTATAGAGTAATGATTAACACCTAAAATAGTAGAGTAGAAATATGTCCAGTTAAAGTGGGTTTGGTCTCTTGACAAGAAAGGCATTTTTTTGGTTAAAAAATTGTATCTTCTTGTTGATTCACAACTTCTTTGTTTACAACCCTCTTATAATCTTGGAACAATTTGGGTTCTAAAAAAAGTTAATATTTGTGTTTGGAGAGCATCTCTTGATAGTCTTCACACCTTTGTTAACCTTATGATGCGTGGTGTTAATCTCAGTTCGGATACGTGTCCCGTTTCTGGTGTTGGACAGGAAACGATATATTATTGTATGTTTGATTGCCTTTCAATTGCATCTCTTTGGGGAAAATTTTGGGGATGGTGGCAGCTTCCTACGACTTTTAATGTCCCAGTAGCAAGCGGAATTATGGGAGCTTCAGGTCATTGAACAAGGATGTTGCTAAACTTTTTCAGGGAACTTGCTTCGTTTTGCTTTGGGCAATTTGAAAACATAGGAATCGCATCGCGCATGCTGCTCATGATGATAAACCTCAGTTGCGTTCTCTAGATATTTTCCTCAAGATTCAAAGGCAGTCACTATTTTGGATTTCAAACAGGCTTAGACCAATGTTAGATGGGATTATTGGATTAATAACCCTCAAGCAGTGTTGGGCTGTTAATTGGTTTGATATCTGGGTTTGTAGTTTTTGAACTCTTTCGATTGGTTTGATATCTGGGTTAGTGGGTTTGTAGTTTTTGAACTCTTTCGAGTTGTATTTACCTCTCTGAGGCTTTTTCTATATCACTCTCTACCCTTCTTGGAATTTGAGTGTTTTCTCTAACATATTATGTTTTTGCTCTGGGAAAAAAAAGGAATAAAAATATAAATATGTCATCAAGCGTATTATATAAAATTTAAAAATTATTTATAGGAGCCTACTTTTAAAACTTAATGCAAAAACAATTTTAAAAAAAAAACAAAAAAAAAAACTTAATGAGCTACCTATTTTTGTTACATGAATTATTACTTCTTATATTATTATTATTATTACTATTATTATTATTATTATAATTATTTTTTTTTAATTTGACAAAGAAACTATAATTTGGGCAACTGATTTTTATACAAGACAGAAAAACAGAAGGGATAATATCATATATCCCCTATTTAAACTACAAAATTATAAATTTCCTCAACTAAACATCATAATTACATATATCCCCAACATAAACCCTAAATGTCTCATATTTACCCATCTTTTTAATTTAGTAATTTTCAGTGCATAAATAATATAGTTAATGACCAAGATACCCTTATACATGAATCCCATCGCCCAATACATACCTAACAAAATATATATCGCATGGTGTGTTGATCTCATCATCCAAATATTACATAAAATATAGAATGCTAAAATCAATAAATAAACGGGGACTTCAACTTTTAGTAATATTGAATGGAACACGATTTAATCAAAAGTTTTAAATTCATTGAGATTTCACCAATTGTTTTATTAAAAAGAAAAGAACAATGCAGCGCTATTTCTTTTTTAAAACGTTCTCATAAAACACAATTGTAACTTTCCGTTGCTTCAGAACCTAGTTATTTAATAGATACCCAATAAGCACTATTGATTTATAAATGTACTCATAAAACATAAACATTTTAAAATTCGATAGTATAAACATGTTAAAAATCAACAGGAAGAACCACACTTACATGTGTGCACATGGAAGCATTTTTTTAACAGTGTATATAATAGGCTTAAAGAGAGGGCATAATGGATATTGACTTATAATATATGCATTTACAAAGTATTAGTTATAATTAACTTTTTAAAATGGGTATATATGAGAGATTTAGTATTTGTGTTGGGCATATATGTAATTAGGGTATTTAGTTGAGGAAATTTGTAATTTAAATGTTTAAATGGGGATATATGATGTTATCCCAAAACAGAAAACCTAACTCCCAAAAACGGACATTGATCTCAGTTCTCTATTACACTCTATATACAATCTCGTTCGGATCCCTCTTTTCATCATACAAATTCTGAAGAAAATTATATCCATTTTTTTTTATCAATTTTCTCAATTCTTCCCGTACGAATATGATCGCTACATGGTAATTTTCCGGTATGGTGAGTTTTGATATAAATTAGGTCTTTAACTACTTTCTCAATTTGTACTGAAATCTGCAGATTTTGTATTCTGTTTGTTAGTTACAGTTAAATTAAGTAATTGATATGCTTAGAGTGAAGTTTAATTATTCCCAAATTGCTTGATCTGGATTATATGTTTATATTTGGTTTTTAAACTAAGATTATAGTCATAAATTTAGTTAGTGACTTTGACATGTAGGGCTAGTGCGAAAATTGTTAATTTCGTGGACGTTGTATTGCATACCTTTTGTGCTTGTTGATAATTTATTTGAAGTAGCTGTAATTGATTTGGAAATGTGGTGTACTTTATGTATTAGGAGATGTCATCTTATGATTACATGATATTCCATTTTAATTCGTAGCTTATATTTTGTTATGTGTATATAGATAGCACTCGAATATAAGTAAGAACAAATCTGGATCAAGCGTTTCAATTAGCGGTTATAACTTGGATGCATATACATCTTAAATTTTGCATGTGCATCTAAAAATGATTGGTCCATATTAGTCTTATGGTTCCTACCGATACTTGAGTTCTTATTTGATCATATCCTGATATATATTTTTTTTCCTTTGATAAGTAGTATTTCTGTTTCTCAATAAAGAAAAATAATTTTGGAGAGGCCTACCGAAGTGTTAACTACTTACATTAAGGCTGCTCATATTTTGGACTAATATATATATATATTTTTCTTTTTATAGGTAGTGTTTCAGTTTTTCAATAAAGGGCAATACTTTTGGAGAGGCTACTGAAGTGTTAACTTATTACATTAAGGCTGCTCGTATTTTGGAACTAAGTATGTATCTTGTTTCATTTCTACCAATTTCAGCCAAACCCATGTCAAATGACGAAATATGCTTCTAAATCTTCTGAGAAGACTAATACACCATTGACTAGGTTTCGCTTCATACGCTTACAACAACCCGACACCACCACCATACACTATACAATCAACAACCACAACCGATGCAACCACCTCCGCAAATGTCACCCAATGAATATGCCCAATTTCAAATGTGGCGTCAAAGTCAACAACAACCTGACGTCCAATCCGTTGAAGAAACCAACCCGACACCCGAATCATCCAAAAAAACCAAAGGAAAAAAGCCTAAAAAAGACTCACCGGCCAAAACAAAGAAAGTCATTCCAAACCGTAACCTTTGGACACCAGAGGACGAGCTTCGTTTGGCGGAATGTTGGATTTCGGTATCCGAAAATTCCAACCGTGGAATTGACCAACAAGGGTCTTCGTTTTGGTATCTTGTTATGGATTCCTACAACGCCCGCAATCCACCAATCGTACGGGGAAAAGACGCATTGTCGTCAAAATGGCTAAAACTCAACGCGGATTGCAACAAGTTTCAAGGCGTATGGAAAGGGCTTAATGACCAAAAAAGGAGTGGTGAAGACGCAGCCGATTTGATGATCCGTTGTCACCATCAATACAAGGTGGAAAACGACCAAAAAAATTTCACAAATTTGGTGGCATGGAACTTTTTGAAGGATAAACAAAAGTGGCTCCATCCCGATCCGTTTGTCGTAGGTAGACGAAATGTCCCCAAACGCCGCGAGACGGTGAATTTGGAAGATTTGAACTTTGATGACGAACCGGAGCAACAAACGGAGCAAAACCCGAATGAGGGTTTATTTGGTGACGATCTACATCCATGTCCGCAAGGAAAGTCAAGAAAACCAAAGTCCCAAAAAACCACGTCTTCTGGTTCGGCCGCTTCCTCTCGTGCTCCGTTTAATGAATCACGCGCAACAACCTTTAAAGGCATCCGAAGCGACAAACAAGCCTACTACAAGACGAAGGATCTCGAGGCCAAACTTAGAATTTTGGCCATGCCGACTGAGAATTTACCGGAGCAAGCGAGGTTCATCTTGGAAATGGAGAAGATGAAGATTTGCAAGACGATGGGATGGCCATACGGAACGGGAGCGGGAGGTGGTGCTTCGGGTTCAGGATCGGGGGCCGGAGAAAACTGATTTTATTTCGTATAGTATTTTCAATTTTTAGGACTTTTTAAATCATGTCTTTAAATTTATGCATTTTAATTTTTAGGACTTGTAATTTTTTTTATTTGTTTTGAATGAATTAAATGTTGTTTTAATTTGATCTATGTGTTTTTAAATATTAATTTATACATTAAATTACATTAAAAAAACAAATAATAAAAAATTCCAAAACACTGTCACCACACCACAGTATCCTCAGTCACAACATTCCTCAGAACACTGTCCAGAGCTATGGATGTTTAATGAAGTTATTGAAGATGTGAGGGAACGGAAGTTCGTTGATGGTGGTTTAGACATTGAGCGATTGATGAATATAACATTGGTTCATCGTGAAGAGAATGCTGTCATACGTCCTCACCTGGAAAGCCTTCCCTTGGAATCTTTTGATTCAGTGAGTAGAAATAATATTGAAGTTCAGCATATCTAAAATGGGTTTGGCAATTTCAACCCATTTTACTTATTAATGGCTTGATTAAGGGCCAAATGGGTCAAACTAAATAATTAGCTTCAAAGGGAATAGGATGAACGGGCCAAAAGCTGTCCAAAGTGTATTTACAGGGCAATCCTGTGAACGACTTTATATAAACATGTGTTATTATCATTATGAGAATATAGTTTTTGTAATCATATGTATTGCATAATTAATTTATCTAACAATATAAATCAGAGAAAGTGCACAAAAGGTACTTGTGGATCACCCCACCCATGATAAAAATGTCGGTTTGATCTGAACCCGTTTTGACCTGCTCATTTTGCTATCTCAACTTAAAGTCTGGAAAGACTGCGTCAGTGATCCTTGTAGGCCAGCGGATCTCATTCATAGTAATGCTTTGTCTCAAACCATAATTAAGTGTTTGTGGGCTAGATTCTGCTTTATAATATTAGTATAGTTTTTTTGAATGAGCTTCATGTGTTAACTTATTAGATTATCATTATTTTTGGCTACAGGATATTATATGTTATTGCCTGTAGTCCTGTACGCTGTAAGTGCTTATTTAATTATTTTCATAATGTTTTCTGCCTCAACTCTGATGTTGATCATGGTTCTTACAGATCTTGATTCTGGCTGATGAATCTGTAGAAGATTCAGCAATACAAGCTGATTCCACATCTCTAGCTACTCTGCTATTAATACGTGATATCCAGGTATGTGTGTATTGGATATGGCACTTTCAACTAGATCTATGACTTCACTTACATCTCTTGGAGTTCTGTCTCCCTTACTGCCTACATGCATCGAAGTTTTATCTTACTCCACTCCACTTTAACTTTTTGGTATTCTTTAACACTTGTGTTCAAGTAGGTGCTTAAAATATTGCCATCTATTTAAAAAGCCAGAAATCTGTACTTGAAATTATTACCTTCTAATGGAACTTGCAGAAACTTGAATGCTGAAGACACGTGTTTGACTTAATCACATCCAATTATTATCTTACTTACACTTTAAAAAGTTTACGGTATATGTTACATCATAGTATCTTACCAATGGCATATCAAAGACGTTTTTAATTAGAAAGTATGCTTGGTGTTTCTCGAGTCATTATTAGGAAAAGTGTCTCTAATGGCACTTTAGCTTCCCGTGGCTACTAGATGATTTTGAAGTACCTAAGATGTCATCACTCCAAACATGAGGCTCATTTCCAGGAAAATTTTCTCAGAAAACTCCCTTTTCAAATTTATAGCTGATTTTTTTAAATCCATGGTTCTACACATTTTCGTTACATTTTTTTTCCCTTTAGTAAAATATAGAATAAAAAAATATCTTAACAAGCTTTCCAAATTTCAGCACTCTCTTGGAGACCATTTTAGAAGATTGGGGAATAATGTCCAAACCTGAACGCACCCTTATTGTTACAAGTGACGACTCTTACTATCCTCATTACATGAAGGTAGAAGTGGCAAGATATGCAGGTTGGGTAATTAGTCAAAACGCGCTGTTTCCTTTAGGCGTCAAATGGCTCTGGTTGATTATAACCACCTTTTTTTTCCCATTTTAAGATCTTTATATGCACTTAATGTGTTATATAGGTTTAAGAAATCTATATTATTACAGCAATAAGCTAAATTTATGCTTTAAAATTACACTTTGGGCACCTTTCTACTTTCTAACCGTTTGACCCATTCTCTTTTTGATTGAATAGTTCTATTGGAACCATTTGAGATAAAGCATGATTTGTATCAACCCCACTATAAATAAATGGTTGATATTGCCACCTTTACGTGAAGGGCTTGGTTCGGTTGTTGCAACTATTTGCCATGAGATTGTAAAAGTTGATTGTAATATAATATGTTTGCTTTGCAGGCTAAACGTCTTCCATACAGAGAAGCCAAGGCTTCTCAAGGTCGCAAAGGTAGCTTTTCACAAGGCTCTTGGATAGGGGAAATGCAGCAGGCATCAGATAGATCGGTTATAATTAGTGAAATCCTCGACCCAAGGACTAAAAATTTATTATCTATGTCAAGGATTAGTGATTACGTTCTATCAAATGAGCTTGTTAGCATGGCATTAGCAATGGTGGCTGAGGACCGCCAAATAAATGATGTTCTTGAGGAGCTTTTTGCTGAAGAGGTAATCTTAAAATAACAGTTTCGGATATAATTATTTTTTGTTGCAACGAGTAAAATGCAATATTGAATGCTACGTTTAGATAACCCAGTCCAATTTAGTGAAAGACATCATTCTATAATTTTATTTAAATCTTATTAGTTTTGTGTCAATTTACTCGAGTCATATTATAAAGAGCAGAAGTAGTGATCACCTTTAACTGTGTCTGATACGCTATGTTCGGTAATAATCTGTAACTTTTAGTGGGGCAAAACATCTTTTGTCCAAGTTTTATATAAATTGGACAAAATAGGTAAAATTTTAGACTTTTAGTACGGGTCGATAGGGGTACGCTTGGGTTAACATTTTTTTGTGCAGTTTCTCTATAGATAAACAATGTTCTAAATATGATGATTACAAAAATAATCAAATTTTCTTAAATGAAGTGATTTAGAAGGTTGTGGGGATCAATAGTAACTTTTTTGGAGTTATTGTTTCTTCTTGGCCAAATCGGTTTGTTGAGCTCATATTATTAGATGACAAAGTTCATTGGTGACTAAGCATGTCTTTCGGGTGAAACAGGGGAATGAAATGCACATAAGGCAAGCAGATCTCTATATTAAGGAAGGCGAAGAACTAAGTTTCTACGAAATTTTGTTGCGTGCCAGGCAAAGGAGGGAAATAGTGATTGGGTACCGTTCAGGCAATCTAGAGAAAGCTGTGATCAACCCCCCAAGAAAAATGGAGAAACGGAGGTGGTTAGTAAAGGATGTTTTTGTGGTGATAGCTGAGAAGGAATGACAATCTGTTACAAAAATCGTGTCTTTCATTTAAACCTTTGGGTAAATGATCAGAATAATTTTGAAGGGGGATTGTAATTTCTCGATAGAAATTGCCCCTAGATGAAACAGGGTGTACAGATTCATAGTAGAAAAACGTTTGTACATAGAAATGGAAGAGAAAAAACATAGTAGGTTAGTGATCAACTGAATATTCAGGTTATTGCACAAAATCCGGCTCTTGAAGATCCATTATATTCAAAGAAACAAATGTACCTTTATTTACAAGGGTGGGAAATGAGCTTTCATTGTATTCCCGACCTGTTTATCACAATGCAATTAGCATTGTATGATGAAATATAATGTGATCAATGTATGTAATATGTTGATTGATGTAAACCGACTTACAAAAGTCGGTTTAAATGATAGGTAAAGGGTCTTTGGGCTAGCGGCATGTGAAGAGCTCATCAATGGGTTCAAGTCTCGGGGGAGGATAAATGTATACATGCATGGATCGTATATACTCGGACTGAGATTGCCGCTTTAAGAAAAATGATGGGTAAAGTTATGAAAATGTAGTACCTGAGTTGTTGTGATGACAAGAATCAAGTCCTATTCAAGTCTTTCAAAGGTACCCTTATTAGAAATTTATGACGTTGAAGTCGTTAAAAATATACTACGGTATGAAAGAGGTTTTGAACTTGCGACATATACTACGGTATGAAAGAGGTTTTGAACTTGCGTGTGTATCCGTTGTCGCAATTAAATTAACAAAAAATATTTAGAGTGTAAGACCGGTCCTAACGCACGTCGCTTGATCGCATCGGTGGGGCGTCGGTTGGAACCGACGCACCGACGCCGTTGGCACGGGGCGTCGGTGCCTCCGCGTCGGTAGGCTACGTCGTCAAACCGAAGCAAGAGAGAGAGATGGGGCTGGGGTCCACGTGATGCTTTTACCGTTTGAAAAAAAAAAAAAAAAAAAATATTTGAAAAATGTGTGAAACGGTCAAAAAAAAAATCTAATTTTTTTATTTTTTTTACTTTTTACACTCTATAAATTCAAACCAAATCCAACCCATTTTTCACAACATTCACTCCTCAATTCACTACTTTTATATACAATTCCCCACTTTTATACAATTTATTCTTTCCAATTCCCCACTCTCAACCAACTTTCCACATTATTTTACACCCAATTCACCACTTTTATATAAAACTCACCACTTTTATATAAAATTTTATCAACTTCTCCAATTAACCACTCTCAATTCACCACCTCTATACACAAAAAAATGAGGCGAAATTCCAACTCTACCGGCGACGATATGTTTAACAACTTATTCAACTACGTGCCTCCGCCGGTTAATCCAGGTTCACCACCATCCACTTTCTCGGCTCAATCGAGCAACTCGTCACCTAGCCAACCCCCCGGTTTTGCATCATACGCAAGTCCAACCCGAACCTTCCAAAGTCCATCCGCTCCATACCAAATGTATCAACCCTACGCATATCAAGGTTTTTCACCAACAATCTCATTTCAACAATCTCCCGCGGCGTTCGGAAACCCACACTACATGCACCAACCTCATCCTTCCGCTTTTAACCCATATCCACCAACACCAATCAACTACCCACAATTCGGAAACATCAACACTCCACCCAGAACCGAACCCGAAACCCAACCCGAACCCGAACCCGAACCCGAAACCCAACCCGAACCCGAGCCGGCTCCAAAAAGAGGAAGATCTAAAGGAAAAGCCGTGGACACTGCCTCGACCCGGGTGCAAGTACGCTGGTCCGACGAGGAGGCGGTTTTGTTGGCGCAACGATGGATCCACCGGTCAGAAAAAGACAAGGAAGGCGCTGCACAAGCTGGAGATGCGTTTTGGGCTAAAGTTGTGGAGGACTACAACAAGGTGGCTCCCCAATACCGTTCCAAGAGCCAACTTCATGGCAAATGGAACAAGATCCGTTCGGATTGCAAGATCTTCATAGGAATTTACAAGGATGTTACAAATCCTCGTCCGAGCGGTGCCAAAGAAGAAGACATTGTGAAAGCATGTTATAAGAGGTTCAAGTCCCGAATGAAAAGAGATTTCATATATGAAACTTCTTGGAACGTAATCAAAAATCATCCAAAGTTTTTGGCAACGTTTGGTGTCATGAGCAACCGAGAAGAACCATCCCAACCCGAGCTCGAACCCATCAATCTTGGAGACGACATGCCTTATTCCGAGCCTCTCACGGCTAACATGCAACATTTGTTCACCGACGACCCCATTCGTCGCCCGCCCGATCGTTCGTCTTCTAGAAAAAGCCAAAAAAGCTCGGGTTCCAGTGACGCCGCCACTTCTTCGCGTTCTTTGAAAGAAAAAGAACGTTTGGCCAACATACGAGCCGCAGCAGAGGCCGAACGTACAATGTTTCAAATCGGAAAAGCCGCGGCCAAAAAAACGATCATTAAGTCGTGGAAAATGCTTATGCAGCCTGTCCCGTCGTTTCTCAAAGGCAAGGAGAAAAAAATGATCAAGGAAGTAAGAAAAACCTTGGTTAACAACTATGAGTCGGACTACAAAACTTTCTTTGGTCACGACGCGGGTGCGGGTTCTACTCAAGTGGCGGAAACGGATGAAGACGAGGCCGACAATGAAGACGACAACGAAAACGACAACGAATCCGAGTAGACTACTAGTTGTATTTTTAAGCTTTCAATAAATGTATTTTTTTCTTTTTTAGGATTTGTAACATTTTTCTTTTTTAGGATTTGTAACATTTTATTTTTTTAGGAATTGTAATTTTTTTCTTTTTTTAGGAATTGTAACATTTTATTTTTTAGGATTTGTAATATTTAATTTTTAATTAATGTAATATTTTTAGTTTTAATTTAAATGTGTTATTTAAGTTTTTGTATTAAATAAATAGATTAAATAGTGTGTGGGGCCCTGAAAATAAGGGAAGTGATGTTGCTGTTGGCAGTTGTGTGTCAGTTGTGTGTTAGTTGTGTCAGTCTGACGTGGCGTTGACCTGGCAGGCAACTGACGCGTCAGTTCGTGTCACTGTTGGGAGCAGCCTAACTCTATGTCTAACGTATGGAAAGAATAGTCACTATACTCTTATTTATTACTAGTATTATTTGAAGAGAACATATTTTAGAATATTGTACCTTAATGACAAGTAAGATACTTTAAATTGTTGTTTGGGGAGCTTTTTTATTAGCATATTTCAACATAATAAGTTTGTGTTTTAGTGTTTGGATGAGCTTATTTGCTTAGCGTATTTGTTAGCGGAGTTTTATAAGGTTGAAATTGACACCGTTTGACAGAGATGATCACAAGGATTAGCAAGCTCAACAATAAAGTCACACTTGGAGGAAAACTCAACTCACAAATGGAAGGAAACTCAAATTATATTTCATATATGAATGATTTTCAATACAACTGGGTTCTCTCCTTTTATAGGAATAATAACATTAAGAATAGTTCCATCTTAACTATTCTTGAAAACACACAAACAATTAAATAAAAGAAATAAACAGTTGCTGATATGTGAAAAGTCTGTTGACTATCCAGCCCAAAGATCACATTGTTTGACCAGCCCGATCATCTTGAATATGGGTCTGTAATTGGTTGTAGACGTTGTCATTCTCCCCCGGTTGAGAAGAACTCGACCCCGAGTTCAGATTATTTTCACCATGATATGGAGAAAGGTCTTTAACATTGAAAGTAGCTGATACTCCATAATCTCCTGGCAACTCCACTTTGTAAGCATTGTTTCCCATACACTTCACAATTTTAAATGGACCGTCTCCTCTCTGCTTGAGTTTAGCATGCCGACCAGGGGGAAAGCGCTCCTTACTCATGTGTATCCACACAAGGTCTCCCTCCTTGAAACTTGCTGCCTTTCGGTGCTTGTTTGCTTGAGCTGCATATTTCTGATTATGTTTCTCTATTTGCCCTTTGACCTGCACATGTAACTCTTTGATCATTCTTGCCCTTTCATCAGTGTAACATCCTCAAATTGGGCCTAGGAGTAATAGGTATTCCTGTAAATTTAAATACGATTTAAATTTGTTATATGTGTTTGATTGTAAATTTAATAGGTCAATAAGCCTCAGGAAATATTGTGGTTAGTGAAATATTGTTTGTTTTAAATTTATTTAGTTGACGGTAAAATAAAATTGTATTTCCCCACAAATGGTTTTTAAGTTCCAGACAATAATAAATACGGGGAATAAAAACTAACACTTATATGGTATATTATGTGGATGGGTCGGTTTTTATTTCCCTCCACACATACATATGTACGTATGAATACACACACACACAAAACCCTAAATCCACAAAATCATGAAGAAAACACCAAATTGGAGCTTGTAAATTCGGATTCAAGCTTCCATGATCATCAAGAACAAGGTATGATCATATGTTCTTCATTTTCCATAACCTAGAATTGGGGTTTTTGGGGTTTTTACTAATTAGTGAGTTTAATCCGAAATTAAGTGTTTGTTTTGTGAAATTGTTGTTAGTTAAACATGTTATTGTTGATTTCTAACTAGATTCAAGCTTAAGATTATAGATTTATGGTGATTCTTAGGGTTTATGATGATTTTGATGGGTTAGTGACTTTAATCCAAAAATTAAAGTATGAAATTGGTTAAGGTGGTGTTAATAAGTGTTTATAAGATGGTTAGTAATATTAATTTAACCTAGAAATGAAATAATAATGTTATACAAGTGTAATCAAAATGGGTTTTTGGGTAATTGATGGAACTAGCATGATTAACTTGGAATTGAAGCTTGAAATACTTGCATGATAGTTGGTTGATGTTTATATATAGATTATAACTTTAATCTTAGGTTAAAATGAAGAAGTTGAAGTATAATCATATGGATAGGCATGGGTTTAATTGAATATTCATGAATTGAAGCTCTTAAGCTTGAGTTAATAATACATAGTTGTTGTTAGTTGTTAATGATCATGAATTGAGAAGTGATTGTGAATTAATAAGGATAATGCGATTATTCGTAAGCTTGAAATGATTAATGAAAGGTTGATGATCATAAGTAATTAACTATGAAGTTGTAGTTACTAAATATGTGACATATTGATAATGAGTTTGAAACAAAGGCCTATAATGATTAGAGTAATAACTCACTAAAATTGAGTTTATGAATCAAGTTGTACTACCTTAATATGAGTTGATTTTTATGGACGAGTTATTAACTTGTGTTGTGTTATTGTATTCTCAGATGTGGAGAAGACTCAGTGACATTAGACTACTGAGTGGACGACTATGATTGTCGGTGAGTGGATCTTGGACTTTCTGTCTAAGTTAGTTGTAACAACATGGTTACAACGGGTAAACTTGGTTTATTGCAATGATTGCATTAATATTAGATTGGCATGTTGGCTAAACCTTTGGGGATTGATTATTGGCGTCCATTGTGCTATGATAGTTGTGGACTATTTGATTTTGTGGGGGTCAACTAATGTGTTGGGTTTGGATACTATTACTAGGACTTCGCAAGTGCCTTGTACATGTGTTGGACACTGAAATTGCGTCGTGTGTAGTAATAGTACCAAACTATCGGTTTAACCTCTGATTTGGCCGTCAGTTGGTTTTAAGTGTTACTTGGGGAACCATCCGCGGCATGAGGGTACCTCAAGGACCACCGATCCTTCTATGTTGCTTGTGCATTGCTTGGTTATAGGCATGTGTTAAGCTGAGTTAGATTGATAGCTTGGGATCTATTCACTTAGCTTCGTGCTGACCCCTCATTACTTCTTGCAGGTTTACTTCTGTATGTGGGTGGGCAAGAAGTACATATGGAATGGAATGTTTGACAGGCTCACTTTGAAATGGATAATACGTTAATGATTTAACAACCCATTGGGATTTCTATAACACCTAAACTTAATGTGTGTAATGATTAGAATAATCTAGTTTTAAAGGTTTGTATATAAGTGGATTGCTATTTGAAATGTATGTATGCAATCCACTGGTTTCTATTAATCATGCGCTTCCGATATGTTTAAAAAAAAATGTCCTTGTATTTAGCCGGTGTTATAAATTGGTATCAGAGCCTAGGTTTGGGTGAATTGGACATTGTATGGTGTTCAATCCCAAACTTAGGTTTGTGTCAAGTCAAACATTCCAGGGATGGGGTCTAGTGGTTGCTTGAGAAAGTTGCTATGAAATGTGTGCTAACCTATAACAATATGCAATAGTGTTGTTTTGGATGCAGAGACGGAGGAACATGAGGAACCGTCTGGTATTCTCAATGATTCCTCAATACTCGTGGGCCTAGATGTGCCAGGTAATTTCTTATAAGCTTGATGAATTTTAATAAGCTTTGACTGTTTGCTTTACTATGATATGATTGTTAGTAAAGTAAATTGAATTATTGGTGAATAACGCTTGTTAATAAGTTGATAAATGCAAGGTGTGATTATAGATCCTTGCTAGGGAATTATTTGATAAATGATAAACTAAATTGATGTGACTTGATATGATGAAATTAATGGGATGTTGGTATTCTCCATTAATAGGTTTCGAGTCGTGTTGTTATGTGAATTATAAGGAGTCTAGTTATGGGAATATGTGTATTGACTTGGAAAAGTCAAAGTTGAATGTGGTCGTGTCAAACTGGATAATAACTATGTTACAAAGTGATGAATGTGACTAGATGTTTATGTTTTTAGCATTGATCATAATTGGGTTGAATGATGATCTTTGTATTGAAAGTGTTAAGATAGAAAATCAAAGTGGTCAACGAGTCCAAATGTGTGTTGACAAGTTGTGAAAAGTTAAAGTATGAAATTGAAAAATTTGTTGAAATTGATTTAAAAATGATGATTTTAATGTGGATTGGTGTTTTAGAGTTATAGCATAATACCAATATTGAAAATGGTTTTGTTTGACTTGGAATAGTCAACAAAGTGTGAATTGATTGTTTGTATAGTGGTTATATGGGTTGAAACCCAAATGGGTTGTTAAAGTACCCAAATGGGTCGGTTATTGGTCAAATGGTTAATATGCATGTGGGTTCGAAAATAATGAATGTTAAAGTGACTTTAAGTCATAAGTATAGTAACAAGGTGATGAAAATGATTTGGGTAGTCAATGTGATTATTTTCTTAAAAGTGCCCATTTGGACCCCTAAACGGGTCAACGTGTCAAAACAATGTAGAATGAGTGTTTGTAGGTGACGAATATGCCCACACGTCACTAATGTATATAGAAACATGTTGGTAAAAGGTGGAAGTCAGAAACCAAGTCGTTTGAAATATAGCGTGTCAACCAAAATGGTCGAATATGGTCAAAAATGAGTCGTACGTCCGTTTTATCGTAAAACGTGTAAATTGGAAAAGTGTAAAAAGGGAAAGTTTCATTTTGGCATAGTGGACGTGCCTGCAAAATTTTAGAGTCTAACTCTAAACGAGTAAAAAGTTATACACGATTGAAATTGGCTAAAAATATGAATTTTGCTGAAACTCAGATTTCTACTTGGGAACGCGATCCCAACAATCTTTTCTGGATCGCGTTCGTATGTGTTATTTTGTCACAGATTATTTTTATGCTTGGGAACGCGATCCCAGCCATTTTCCAGGATCGCGTTTGTGTGTGTATTTCGGGTTCAGATGCGTTTTCTCTTGGGAACGAGATCCCGCTCACTTCTCCGGATCGCGTTTGTATGCTTAATTTGGTTACAGAACATTTTTTAACTGAGGAACGCGATCCTGACCCGTTTTCCCGGATCGCGTTAGTTAGAAAAAAAAAAATTCTTGCGACGTTCGACGTAATACTTGACGTAGAAAATTTTTGAAAATTTCGGTGTCCGATTAAGACGAAATTTACAGGGTTACTTGGAAACGGCTCAATGGTCAAAGCTCATCGCTTTGCCATGAGCCCTGTCAGTTTTCGGCACTTCGGGGTCGTTTGGGGCCCGAAAATCGCGTTTTAGTGTTTTTCGGACATTATTTCGGACTTTTAGCTTATGATTTGTATTGGGCTTTTGTTTCTTTGAGCCCAGAGATCATTCCTGTGACTATATGCAATATTAAAAGTTGTTTTAAGAGGTCTATATGGTTATTTGTGTAGGAGTTGTTTGTAGGCAGTTTATTTAACTGCATAGCATACTAGTAAGGGTATTGTTGATTGTTGCTTGTTAGGGTAAATAGATATTGATTATGTGAATCATGTTATATGAATAATTTGAGATACAATGAAGTATTTGAATCATGAAAATATGAGATATGTTTGAAATAAGTGTTTTAAGAGTTAAGAAAATAATTATATGAACTTACTCTTGTTTGATAACTGAACATGGAAAGTTTATTGTTAATCAATTTAGGAATTATATATTGATGAATATAGGCGGAATATGACATGACATTTTAATAAGGCACTTAGTGCTAAATGTTATATATAGTATTATATGTAATAACTAAGGTATTAAGTGATTGATATTGAATCCAGTGATAAAGGTGTTAAATTGACTTAGTTATGTTAAACTCTACACCTGTGTTAATGTAATAATAAGAACTTTATTGAACAATTGGATTATTATGCCTACCTAATTATGTGAGTAGTTTCACATTCAAGTGATAAATGAAAATAGTAACAAGTTAATACTGGGTCATAAAGCTATTACAAAGTGTTACTATATGTGTAATAATTGTTGATTTCAACATTGTGTTATATGAGGGAGTAAAAGTTAATCACTTTAGAGATTAATGGTATGAAGTGGCCTGAGAATGAAGTGTGACTGACATAATATGACGACGTCTGGCCAACATATTTATATTATGCCATTTCACATGGAGTTGTTGAGGCTATTGAGTACCCAATGAAGCTAAATGATTTTAAAATAACGGATGACATATGTTGACCTGCGGTTATGAAATAGGTATTGACTGACTAATATATGGTGGTAGTAAGCTGCTCAACTAGTGTTAATTTGGAGACGTTGTAAAAAGAAGAATTTGAACGGGTTATACTACTTGTTAAAAATGAGTATGTAATTATTTGTTGCAATGTTTGAGGCTTAGTGAAGATTAGCATAGCCGGATAGCCTAGTATTAGAAAATTATGTGAAACTATGTCCTTGGGAAAAAGTAAAATAGTCAGGAAAATAAGAGTTTTACTTGTTGGATTGATAATATTATTATAATTACGTGCGAATTACATATAATCTTTCGGATTTCTGCATATCTAATGACTAGATAAGGTAGTAAATTGTAATTTGAAAAAGTTATGTGATAAGAAAAGTTAATTAGAGGTCGGTTAAATTGGATTAAATATGTGAATATTGTTGAAAAATGTGTTGATGATTAGCACATTTCGTTAATGTGGTACGTGTGCTAGTATAGCAAGGTACCCATTGATTGAGACTTAGCATGTATCCAATATGATTTGGTGCTAAGTGATTGTGTAATTACATGATTATGGTAGTAACCATAGGATTTGACCTCTACTTTGCTTATCAATACGTGATTAGTGTTACATGATTCCGAGGTATTTTAATAAAAATGGGTTTCATGTACCTCAGTGATATGTGGATATTAGCGTGGATGCTAATTATAATTGAAAATTGAATTTCATTGATGATATGTGTATTGTTGTTTCCATAACCACTGTTTTCGTTATTGAAAAAGATAGAATTCATATACCGATTTTAAAGATCTAGCATGTCGCTAGATTCTGGTTTGGTTCTGAGAGTATATTACTTTACTTAGTTAAGTGATTTACTTATGTTAAGTGATAACTTGTTTTAAAATGTTCATTGTGTATATGAAGATAAGATTAGGTACATTATATGTGCTGAAATGAGAAATTGAAGCAAGTACATTGGATATGTGCATGTGTAATTAGGTTGAAAACATATATCTTAAAATGGATTAAATGTATACATATTTTGTGTATGTGTGATTAGTGATTAAGATACGCATAGAGATGATATGCATAAGTAATTTAAATTGTACATATACCTTATGTGCAATTTGTGATATATAATTATGTAGTTAGGGAATTGGAAATAAAGTGTGAACCAAACTTCACACGAGGTAGGATGTGATTAAATTCCCTAGACTAATTAAGGATGATTAGATTTCGAGGACGAAATCTCTTTAAGGGGGAGAGATTTGTAACATCCTCAAATTGGGCCTAGGAGTAATAGGTATTCCTGTAAATTTAAATACAATTTAAATTTGTTATATGTGTTTGATTGTAAATTTAATAGGTCAATAAGCCTCAGGAAATATTGTGGTTAGTGAAATATTGTTTGTTTTAAATTTATTTAGTTGACGGTAAAATAAAATTGTATTTCCCCGCAAATGGTTTTTAAGTTCCAGACAATAATAAATACGTGGAATGAAAACTAACACTTATATGGTATATTATGTGGATGGGTCGGTTTTTATTTCCCTCCACACATACATATGTACGTATGAATACACACACACACAAAACCCTAAACCCACAAAATCATGAAGAAAACACCAAATTGGAGCTTGTAAATTCGGATTCAAGCTTCCATGATCATCAAGAACAAGGTATGATCATATGTTCTTCATTTTCCATAACCTAGAATTGGGGTTTTTGGGGTTTTTACTAATTAGTGAGTTTAATCCGAAATTAAGTGTTTGTTTTGTGAAATTGTTGTTAGTTAAACATGTTATTGTTGATTTCTAACTAGATTCAAGCTTAAGATTATAGATTTATGGTGATTCTTAGGGTTTATGATGATTTTGATGGGTTAGTGACTTTAATCCAAAAATTAAAGTATGGAATTGGTTAAGGTGGTGTTAATAAGTGTTTATAAGATGGTTAGTAATATTAATTTAACCTAGAAATGAAATAATCATGTTATACAAGTGTAATCAAAATGGGTTTTTGGGTAATTGATGGAACTAGCATGATTAACTTGGAATTGAAGCTTGAAATACTTGCATGATAGTTGGTTGATGTTTATATATAGATTATAACTTTAATCTTAGGTTAAAATGAAGAAGTTGAAGTATAATCATATGGATAGGCATGGGTTTAATTGAATATTCATGAATTGAAGCTCTTAAGCTTGAGTTAATAATACATAGTTGTTGTTAGTTGTTAATGATCATGAATTGAGAAGTGATTGTGAATTAATAAGGATAATGCGATTATTCGTAAGCTTGAAATGATTAATGAAAGGTTGATGATCATAAGTAATTAACTATGAAGTTGTAGTTACTAAATGTGTGACATATTGATAATGAGTTTGAAACAAAGGCCTATAATGATTAGAGTAATAACTCACTAAAATTGAGTTTATGAATCAAGTTGTACTACCTTAATATGAGTTGATTTTTATGGACGAGTTATTAACTTGTGTTGTGTTATTGTATTCTCAGATGTGGAGAAGACTCAGTGACATTAGACTACTGAGTGGACGACTATGATTGTCGGTGAGTGGATCTTGGACTTTCTGTCTAAGTTAGTTGTAACAACATGGTTACAACGGGTAAACTTGGTTTATTGCAATGATTGCATTAATATTAGATTGGCATGTTGGCTAAACCTTTGATTGATTATTGGCGTCCATTGTGCTATGATAGTTGTGGACTATTTGATTTTGTGGGGGTCAACTAATGTGTTGGGTTTGGATACTATTACTAGGACTTCGCAAGTGCCTTGTACATGTGTTGGACACTGAAATTGCGTCGTGTGTAGTAATAGTACCAAACTATCGGTTTAACCTCTGATTTGGCCGTCAGTTGGTTTTAAGTGTTACTTGGGGAACCATCCGCGGCATGAGGGTACCTCAAGGACCACCGATCCTTCTATGTTGCTTGTGCATTGCTTGGTTATAGGCATGTGTTAAGCTGAGTTAGATTGATAGCTTGGGATCTATTCACTTAGCTTCGTGCTAACCCCTCATTACTTCTTGCAGGTTTACTTCTGTATGTGGGTGGGCAAGAAGTACATATGGAATGGAATATTTGACAGGCTCACTCTGAAATGGATAATACGTTAATGATTTAACAACCCATTGGGATTTCTATAACACCTAAACTTAATGTGTGTAATGATTAGAATAATCTAGTTTTAAAGGTTTGTATATAAGTGGATTGCTATTTGAAATGTATGTATGCAATCCACTGGTTTCTATTAATCATGCGCTTCCGATATGTTTTAAAAAAAAAAATGTCCTTGTATTTAGCGGGTGTTATAATCAGCATCTCCACTGTAACTCGAATTGATGGGCAAAGGTACAAGATCGAGTGGACTTAACGGGTTGCATCCGTACACAATTCCAAAAGGGCTTTTCCCCGTGGTCTGACTACTAGAACGATTGTAAGCAAATTCAGCTTGAGGTAAAACAAGATCCCATTGTCGTATATTGTCTCGCACTAAACTCCTTAGCAAATTACCCAAACTACGGTTCACTGTTTCGGTTTGACCATCCGTTTGAGGGTGACATGCCGAGCTAAACTGTAATTGTGTTCCAAGCTTACGCCAGAGGGTTCGCCAAAAATGACCAACAAATTTTGGATCACGGTCACTAGTAATTGTTTTTGGGATACCATGTAACTGCACCACTTCCTTGAAATACAAATCAGCAACATTAGTAGCATCCATAGTTTTTGAACATGGTACGAAATGTGACATCTTTGAAAATCGATCAACTATCACCATAACCGAGTCTTTATTGCGTTGAGTTCGGGGAAGTCCCACGACAAAGTTCATGCTCACATCTTCCCAAGGCGCCATAGGAACGGGCAGTGGGGTATAAAGTCCAGTATTATGGGAAGTCGACTTTGCAAGATGGCAGGTGCGACATCTTAAGATGTATTGATTCACATCTTTCACCATTTTGGGCCAAAAGAAACGGTCCTTGAGTAGAGCACTGGTCTTGTCTCTTCCAAAGTGACCACTAAGTCCACCTTCTTGAGCTTCCTTGATAATTTCCAATCTAAGTGAGCAATCTGGGATGCATAAACGGTTTCCATGGAAAAGAAACCCGTCAAGAAAATTGAACTCTTTGTATGGCCCATGGGAACACAAATCAATCACCTTGCTAAAGAAAATGTCTTCTTTATACAAATCTTTAAGCTTTTCAAATCCGATAACATTAACTTGCATTGTGGTCATCAAAGAACGTTTCCGGCTTAGAGCATTTGCTACTTTGTTAATGATCCCACTTTTATGCTTGATGTGGAATGTATAAGCCTGTAAAAATTCCACCCAACGAGCATGCCTAGGTTTAAGCTTGTGTTGACCATTGATGTATTTTAGTGCTTCATGGTCAGAATATAGAACGAATTCTTTCGATATAAGATAATGCCTCCAATGCTCGAGTGCCCGAACAATAGCATAAAACTCTTTATCGTACATCGAGTAGTTCTTCCGAGAATCAGAAAACTTCTCGCTAAAGAAAGATACGGGTCGACCATCTTGACTTAGGACTGCACCGATGCCTACACCCGATGCATCACAATCGAGCTCAAAAACCTTTTCAAAATTAGGTAAAGCTAGGACAGGTGCCTCCGTCATTTTAACTTTGATCAGTTCAAAACTATCCTGAGCTTCTTTAGACCATCTGAAGATACCACCCTTCATACACTCGGTGATTGGAGAGACAATGGTGCTGAAATTTCGAATGAACCTGCGATAAAATGAAGCAAGTCCATGAAAGCTTCTGATATCCTGAATTGTTGTTGGAGTTGGCCAAGAAACTATGGCATCGATCTTGGTTATGTCGACATGAATCCCTTCTGCTGAACCAACATAACCAAGGAACACCAAGCTACTTGTCATGAACTCACACTTTTTTAAATTAACATAAAGTTGCTGTTCGGCCAACACTTCAAAGATTTTTCTAAGGTGCTCCAAGTGCTTAGTTTCTCCTTTGCTAAACACGAGAATATCATCGAAGTATACCACCACAAATCTGCCAATAAAGGGCTTAAAAACAAGATTCATTAGTCGCATAAACGTACTAGGAGCATTAGAAAGGCCGAATGGCATCACCAACCATTCGTACAACCCATCTCGTGTTTTAAAGGCTGTTTTCCACTCATCACCGGGTCTTACACGAATCTGATGATAACCACTTCGAAGATCAATTTTAGAAAATACATTAGCTCCATAAAGTTGGTCTAACATATCATCAAGTCGCGGAATAGGAAACCGATACTTGATAGTGATCTTGTTTATTGCTCGACTATCTATACACATGCGAAATGATCCATCCTTCTTTGGGACAAGAAGGGCGGGTACCGCACATGGACTCATACTCTCCCGCACCATTCCCTTTACCAAGAGCTCATCCACTTGTCGTTGGAGTTCAGCATTTTCTGCGGGGTTTAATCTGTAGGCTGCTTTATTTGGTAAGGTTACACCTGGCACTAAGTCAATACAATGTTGAACATTCCTCATGGGAGGAAGTCCTGCTGGAATTTCATTAGGAATTATATGCCGAAAAGTATCAAGTAAGGGAACCAACATTTCATTAGGAATGACAACGTCTGCAACCAATTACAGACCCATATTCAAGATGATCGGGCTGGTCAAACAATGTGATCTTTGGGCTGGATAGTCAACAGACTTTTCACATATCAGCAACTGTTTATTTCTTTTATTTAATTGTTTGTGTGTTTTCAAGAATAGTTAAGATGGAACTATTCTTAATGTTATTATTCCTATAAAAGGAGAGAACCCAGTTGTATTGAAAATCATTCATATATGAAATATAATTTGAGTTTCCTTCCATTTGTGAGTTGAGTTTTCCTCCAAGTGTGACTTTATTGTTGAGCTTGCTAATCCTTGTGATCATCTCTGTCAAACGGTGTCATTTGGTATCAAAGCAACAGGTGGAGAATGGTTGGAAGACGCCGTACTCGCAACGTCAACCAATTGCATGAAGAACCTGACCCTAGAGACATCGAGGTGAACGAGTTGAGACAGCTTGTACAACAACTCCAGCAACGTCTTGAGCGTGTGGAGGCTCCTGGGCGTTTCCATTATAATCAATTTAATGAACCAGATGTTGAAGAATCCGAAGAATCTGATGAAGAGACCAACCCCTTCCACGAAAACCGTTACATGGTTTCCAGTGATGAAGAGGCTCAACATCAGAACCGAAATCGAAAGAACAACCGCTACAGAAAAGGCATGGACATGAGAGCAGAAATTCCAGTGTTTGAAGGCCGACTACAAGCCGACGAGTTCATTGATTGGCTTAACACGGTTGAAAGAATATTCGACTACCAGGATGTACCAGAAAATGTAAAGGTTAAACTCGTTGCGATTAAACTTAAGAAGCACGCTTCTGTTTGGTGGGAACAGATGAAGTTGAGAAGGTCTCGTGAAAACAAGTCTAAAATAAGAACTTGGGAGAAGATGAAACGTGAGCTACGGAAGAAATTTTTACCAGATGGGTACTTACAAGAAGCATTCCTTCGTTTACATGATTTTTCACAACGAGATCTATCTGTGGCTGATTACACAGAGGAGTTTGATCATTTGATGTTAAGGTGTGGACTTGTTGAACCAGAAGAACAAACAATTGCACGTTATCTTCGTGGACTTCGGAAAGAAATTTATGATGTGGTTATCCTACATTCATTTATTTCTTACAATGATGTTTATAAGCTAGCCACAAAAGTCGAGAAACAACTCAAGGAGAAAGAGGCTAAAAAAACCACGATTTATGGTGTTAATCGAATTTCTAATCGCGGGTATGCAACAAACAGAAGCATTGGGACACAAAGCGCAAAAACGTCAATGACAAAAACACCCCAAACTCCTGTAACTCAAGAAGGAATGGCTGGCCCTTCGCGCACTAAATCAAAAACTGTGCAATGTTTCAAGTGTAAGGGGTATGGGCATGTTGCATTAGAGTGTCCAAATCAGCGGGTGTTCACCCTTGTTGAAGAACCTGTCGCTGAAGAAACAACAGAATACGACTCCCCTCCAATATTTGATGAACCACCAGAAGGTGAGGATATCATCTATGGGGATACGGGCGAGTTATTGGTGCTAAGGAGAGCATTAACAGTTGACACGAACGATGATGAGACGTGGCTTCGCAACAACATATTTCATACACGTTGCACCTCACATGGAAAGGTTTGTGATGTCATTATCGATAGTGGAAGCTGTGAGAATGTGGTGTCCGATGTCATGGTAAAAAAATTAACTCTGAAGACTGAAAAACACCCACACCCTTATAAATTGTCGTGGCTACAAAAGTGCAAATCAATTCAAGTTGATAAACGATGCTTGGTTGATTTTTCAATTGGGGATAAATACCGAGATGAAGTTTGGTGCGATGTAGTCCCCATGGATGCATGTCATTTACTGTTGGGCAGGCCATGGCAGTTTGATAGGTGTACGATACATGACGGGCTGAGAAATACTTATTCATTTGATAAGAATGGAGTCAGGATTGTGTTGGGTCCTTCAAGATTTCAGAGTACAATCAGATCCAACAAAGGTGAAGGTACTTATTTTCTTTCTAATTCTGAATTTAATGAAGCGTTAGAAGATAGTACAGTAGCTTATGCGTTGGTAGTTAAAGAAATAAACAGTTGCTGATATGTGAAAAGTCTGTTGACTATCCAGCCCAAAGATCACATTGTTTGACCAGCCCGATCATCTTGAATATGGGTCTGTAATTGGTTGTAGACGTTGTCAGAAATAAGCTAAGATTTTCTAGCTTATTTACTTATAAGTAATAAGCTAGAAAATAAGCCTCAAAACACCCCTTTAAGACTACGAATCACCTTTGATGACGCAATAACACATTCATTGAATCCAAGGAGATAGCACTAACAGATCGATAAAGAAACTTAACAAAATTGAAAATGATGAAGAAATGATATGTAGTACTACGTATATAAGAATAAGAACTCTTAGTGTTTCTTTTGTTGGAATATATTAGGGTGTATGAACTTATAAGTAGCCAACATAGATAAATGTTATATTATTGTGTTAAGTAATGAAACAAATTAAAAAAATGTGTTAACGATGTGTCAAGTTTTGGATACTTACATATCCTCTATGTAATGAAATAGATTATAAGAATGTGCTAATCATGTGTCAAGTTTTTGATAGTTGCCGTGTTATGTTCTGAAGCATTAGGTCGTTTTTATAGAGTAATGGTTAACACCTAAAATAGTAGAGTAAAAATATAAATATGTTCTCAAATGTATTATGAATTGGAAAATTATTTATAGGAGCCTAATTTTAAAACTTTAAACTTAATGCAATAAAAAATGTAATTTGGAAGGTACTCCTAATTCCTGTATCATAATGATACGCGTCCACCCCATTCGTAAATTACATGTTCACAAATTAACCATGTGTACTGAGTAATGGATTCGAACAACTGATATATAGATCACATATACATTTTCAGTGATAATACCGTGACTCAACCATTACTTGATGAAAAACAATAAAAAGAAAATCACTCAAGTGAGCTACCTATTTTTATTGGGCGGTGATATTTCCACAAAGCTTTTTGATAAATTCAACATACTTATGCATTAAACACTTGTACTGTATAAACAGTAGATGCACAGTTACGGTGGATTAATCAAAAAACTTGTGGAATTATCACCAACCATTTTTATTACATAATAAAATAAAATAATAAATTATTAATCCTTATTAATTAATTAATTAATTTGAAGAAAAACTATATTTTGGGCAACTGATAGAAAAACAGAAAACCTAACTCCCAAAAACGGACATTGATCTCAGTTCTCTATTACACTTTATAATCTCGTTCGGATCATCATAAAATTTTCTGAAGAAAATTATATCGAATTTTTAATCAATTTTCTCAATTCTTCCCATACGAATTTGATCGCTACATGGTAATTTTCCGGTATGGTGAGTTTTCATATAAATTAGGTCTTTAACTACTTTCTCAATTTGTGTTATTATATGTTTCAGATGTGCTTTAATTGATGTGATCTTGTGTAGATTAGTGTACTGAAATCTGCAGATTTTGTATTCTGTTTGTTAGTTACAGTAAAATTAAGTAATTGATATGCTTGGAGTGAAGTTTAATTATTCCCAATTTGCTTGATCTGGATTATATGTTTATATTTGGTTTTTAAATTAAGATATAGTCATAAATTTAGTTAGCACTTTGACATGTAGGGCTAGTGCGAAAATTGTTAATTTCGTGGACGTTGTATTGCATACCTTATGTGGTTATTGATAATTTATTTGAAGTAGCTGTAATTGAATTGGAAATGTGGTGTACTTTATGTATTAGGAGATGTTATCTTATCATTACATGATATTCCATTTTAATTTGTAGCGTATATTTTGTTATGTATATATAGATAGCACTCGCATATAAGTAAGAACAAATCTGGATCAAGCGTTTCAAATGAGCGGTTATAACTTGTATGCATATGCATCTAAAAATGATTGGTCCATATTAGTTTTTATGGTTCTTACCGATACTTGAGTTCTTATTTGATAGTAACCCGACATATATCTTTTTCTTTTGATAAGTAGTGTTTCAGTTTATCAATAAAGGACAATACTTTTGGTGAGGTTACCGAAGTGGTAACTTCTTACTTAAGGCTGCTCATATGTTGGAACTAAGTATGTATCTTGTTTCATTTATACCAATTTCAGCCAAAATCGTGTCAAATGACGAAATATGCTTCTAAATTTTTTGAGAAGACTAATACACCGTTGACTAGGTGTCTAGGTGTCAACATGTTATACACTAAGTATACAACTCTAAGTAGTATCTGGTTTCATTTAAACAATTTAAGACACGTCTATGGCTGGATTTGGTATATATGCGAGTATGCGACCATGTACATAACTACATACTTAGCTAGCCTATAAAGTAGTTCCATTCTGGCTTCAGTAAGAAAACTTGAATACTTTGGTGGCCTTCACATACCTTATCCCTTTAAGTATAAAGGATACTATAACTAACTTCTGTATTTAATGCCGTTTTAGATTGTAGATTCTTTCCCTCAAGAGCATGAATCTTAATGCTGTCATAAACACCTATAACTGGATCATTATGAGATAATGGAATCCCCTGGTTAGCCCCTCCAACTTTTCCCTGTTCTAGTATTACCTGTATTTTCTTAGGTTCAGTGATCTTATTATACACTCCCTCTTAAATTGCACGGGTATCTTTTGGTGGTGGCAACCATATCAGAAGGGTCAATTTGGGTTGTGGTTGATCTATAACAGTTTAATGGGTAATGTAAAAACATTCAGATTGAAGGAAACTGATCCGAAGTTGAAGTATATTATTGTTGAAATATTATGATCTGTTATCATCATATTTGACACTGATTTTGTATTTTTAAAGCTAAAGTATCTGGACAGAAAGTGTTTCAGATCAACACAACCCGACCTGTATTGTCATGTATAATAAATATCCATTTGACCTATTACCTGACCTGAAAAACCACCCATATTGCCACCTCTACTATCTTTGTATTAACAATCAAGTCATATGTACTTTATTGTAATTTTTGGATTCCCATATGGCCTCGCCTTGTTCATCACTACTTTATATCAGTTACAGCTGGTGGATTGAGGAATACGTCCGTGGTTGTTCTTACACTTAATACCAGTGAGGTATATATCGTCGTTAGTTTGTCTTCTAGGATCGACACTCAGATCGTTTACATTGATCCAACAACTGGGTCCCTTCGACATGACCGAAAGCTGGGTTATGATGTTTTCAACTCTCAAGATGAAGCACTAAACTACATCACAGATGGTTCACAATCAAATTGCAAGAGTACGATCTATGCGAAAGCTATTTTGGGTTTTGCAGTACTTGGGAATTTTGCCTTGCTGCTTGTTGCTACAAAGTTGACTGCTAGCATTCCATATTTGCCGGGTGGCGGGTGTGTATACACCATTATTGAGAGTAAATGGATCAAAATTCAACTTCAAAACCCTCAACCGCAGGGAAAAGGAGAATTAAAAAATATTCAAGAACTGATTGAACTTGAGATTGATGGAAAACACTACTTTTGTGAAACAAGAGACATTACTCGACCGTTTCCTAGTCGTGTTTCTTTACAAGATCCCGATGATGAATTTGTTTGGAATGGATGGTTCTCGATTGCTTTCAGAAGAATTGGGCTTCAGCAGCATTGTGTCGTTTTGCTGCAGGTATTGTGCAATGTCATTTATATCAAATTCATTTGTATTGCCTACTTACCATTTCTTATCAAGCTGTGCAATTTGTAAGCTGATGCTTATTACATGCTGATATGGAACCAGTTTAGGTTTTTTTTGCCATGTCAGCCTCCACATGTACAATGATGTTGACGTGGATCTATTTATATCAGAAGAGTTATTTCTTATTAAATGTTAACAGGCCTCGATATGTATTGTGGCATATAATATATAAATAATCTATTATTAAATGGAAACAACCCTAGATTGATGTACATATTACACCCTCAAAATTCATGCAATCAAGAAGTTGAAACTTTTTTGAATCTTTGCTTGCGTTGTACATCAGTAATCATAAGAATCATTTTTTTCCAGAATCACAACCAACATGCTTGAATCGTCATCTGACCATGTATTATGCGAATGGCATCTGAGATCTAATAGGATTGCATGCTCAAGTAATCCATGTAAACTTACAGGGATTTGTAGAATATCGAACATTTGGAAGCTTAGGCCAACAAGAAGGAATCGTTGCTCTTATAGCTCGTCGCAGTAGGCTTCATCCTGGCACTCGATACTTAGCAAGGGGCTTAAACGCTTGTTACAGCACAGGTAGATTGACATCTTTAAGATGACACATCTATTATCCTTGTAAGATGTTTGTTACTGTTTGACAACTTGATGGATGTAAGATGTACATTAATTAAACAAACCTCCTATTTAATTTATAATTTGGTCGCTGCTCTGGCTTCTAATGAAATCATAACTCGTAAGATGATTAATGATATCTAAATCTCCAAGCTTTCTACAGGACAACTTTCAAAAAAAGTTCTCCCTGAAACTACAACCTTATAAAAGTCCTCTGGCATGATTAAGTTCAATTTCTCTAAACTCCAATCTTTCAGGAATGTCTTGTAGCTATCTGTGTAATGATACGTAAGAGAGCATGTAATCTATAGTTTTATCCTTAGTCTAACAAAAAAAGCTTTGGAACGAAAGAAAATAACTACTCTTTAACGAAAGTCAAACCTTTTGTAGCTTGTTCATTGGTAGGTTATGGTATTTAATCATATACAAAATGCATGCCAAATGTGCAGCATGGGTCATAAACCCATAGTTCTTCTATGGTAAACTGTGGAAAAAATGTAAAAAACACACATGGATCTTGGGACACAAATGCTTCTAGGATAATATGTTTATGATGTATATCTCTTCCTTTTTTTGTGCATCTAATATACGTCATGAACAGGAAATGAAATTGAGTGTGAGCAACTTGTATGGGTTCCAAAACGGGCTGGTCAAAGTGTGCCTTTCAACACTTACATATGGAGACGAGGCACTATTCCCATATGGTGGGGCGCAGAACTAAAGATGACTGCTGCAGAAGCATCAATATATGTTTCTGAACGTGATCCTTATAAAGGGAGTGCACGGTATTATCAGAGATTAACCAAAAGATATGATACACGAAATGTAGGCATAGTTGGTGTAAATCAAAGTAAAAACTCTTTGGTTCCAATAGTGTGTGTCAATTTGCTTAGGAGTGGAGAAGGGAAATCGGAATCGATTTTAGTTCAACATTTTGAGGAATCATTGGATCATATTCGGTCAACCGGACAACTTCCTAGTACCCGAATTCATTTGATACATTATGATTGGCATACAAGTATCCGATTAAAGGGTGAACACCAAACCATTGAAGGACTTTGGTACCATTTGAAAGCACCCACAATATCTATAGGCATTTCTGAAGGTGATTATCTACTTACTCGTGAGCATATGGAGGACTGTGAAGGTGAAAATTTTTATAATAATGACATGATCGGTTTCTTTTGCATACGAGTACATCAAAATGGTGTAATTCGTTACAACTGTGCTGATTCTTTGGATCGAACAAATGCTGCTAGTTTTTTTGGTGCCCTTCAAGTTTTTACAGAGCAATGTAGGCGGCTCGGTATATTTCTTGATAATGACGTGACTATAGATAGTGGCTTGGAGAAACAATCTGACAAGTCACCCAAAAAGTCAAATGATTCCAATCACACGACTAGGACAACAAGCAGGACAGATACACCATGGAAGCGTTTTGAAATGACATTTGAGGAATTCAAAAAGTCAACTATTTTGTCACCAGTATTTCAATTAGCTGACCTATTCTTGATAGCTGGTGATGTTCATGCAACATTATACACGGGTTCTAAAGCAATGCATAGTCACATTCTTAACATCTTTAGTGAGGAAGCAGCTAAGTCAAAACAATTCTCTGTAGCACAAAATGTAAAAATAACCTTGCAGAGAAGATATAACAATGCAGTTGTCGATAGCTCTCGTCAGAAGCAGTTGGAAATGTTCCTTGGACTAAGGCTTTTCAAGCACCTCCCGTCTGTATCAATCCATCCTTTGCACGTATGTAACTATAATATTTATTTGTTATTTCATATATAAATGTACACCTTCATTTTCCGGCTGACAACTTATCTCTGAGAGTGCCAAATGAACACAATTGTGATATCTTTTTTCTTGGTAGGTGCTTAGTAGACGATCTGGCTTCCTTCTTAAACCGGTCGCCAGCGTTGACCCGAGCTCTGATGGAGACTGTCTTCTTAGTTTTAAGAAAAAAGATCTCATCTGGGTAACTATAGTCTGTTTTCTTTTAAAGTCTTGTAAGACACTTTACTCCCCCATCCCACAAAGTCGTAACACTTTTATTGTCCAATCGTCATATTTCAAATATCTACAGTTAAATCGGATTTTAACTTTCTATATCTTCAAGTAGAGGTGTTCTTTGTTAATGTTTCAGACTTATAGGTAACATTGAACCATCATTTATGAATGGGTCGATTCGGGCGATGTTTTATCTCTAATAAGTCCAATGTGTCAAAGCTATAAATAAATTAGAATATGGGTCAAATTGGGTGAAAGTTGCCAAAGTTTATGATGAATGCAAAAAAACCTCGTAATTTTTTTTTTTTTTTTTTTATATTAGATAAAAAAAAAACAAAATACTCTTTACTTCTGTAATCATATTTTGACACAAATAATAATTGGAAATTTTTGACAAAAAGTGTTCTGGGTCTACCCAACCCATGTTGATCAATGAAGAAAGATTACCTGTTTCAAACCGAACCTATATTTAACCCCTTACTAACCCGACTGATCACCCATTTTGCCACCTTTAGTTAATATATATTTTAACTTATCCACAATTTTTCTTGGGATCAAGTGAGCATTAGCTTTCACGAAGTTAAAAAGCAGTAGCCAATATAATGTGGATTAATTGTTGTACAGGTTTCCCAACAGGCGGCTGACATAATACAACTTTTTATTTACCTTGGCGAACCTTGTCATGTTTGTCAACTACTTCTCACAATTTCACATGGTGCAGATGATTCAACATATCCATCAACGGTTGATGTGAGAACAGGACGTGATCTAGATGTGCTTAAACTCGTTTTGGAGGTTTGACTTATATCTTCAAACGCTAGGCATGTTGAATTCGAAACTACACTTTCCTTCTTTATTGTTACAAATGTGAAACGTATAGTAGGAATCATGGATCTCTTTATAATGTGGTCTTTCATAATGGACAAATGGCAACCTTTTGCTTTATTTCACTTCCTACTTTCTGTAGGTAAAATAATGCATACGTATATCGAACAATAAGAAGGGATAATATGATTTTTAGTGGTTTCCTAATGTTACCTTTTTGATTATGCACAGAAGTGGGAAAGAATAGGAATATTAATCGTATGATGAGAGCAGTGTGAACGCACACTTGTGTTCTTTTCTGTAAAAAGGGATTAGACCAATTACTATTCGTAGGCCTAATTGTTGACCATTTGTAAAACATTTTTTACATTGGTCTAGGTGAATTATGCTGATGTGGATGTTTGATCCTATGCGGATAAATAATGTTAGAAGTAACAGTATCCAAAAATTGGTTGTAGAATTTTTGAGAAAATAGTGGATTCTACATGGGTCTTCTCAGTTTTCCCCTGTCTATTCTTTTTCCCAAGTGTTATTACGTTTTTAGTCACTTAAAGTTAACCAAATCAAGGGTGTTATAGTCATTGTAATACAAAATCGATGTAAATAATACCAATTTTTTTCAGGGAGCCTCCATTCCTCGGTGTCCTAACGGTACAAATATGGTGATTTCCATACCAGGGCCTATTAGCGACGAGGAAATGGGTTTGAAAGGAACTGGAGCAAGCGTACATAAAACCAACCTTCCATTTCTATATGATTTCAACGAACTGGAAGGCAAATTGGACTTTCTTACTCGTGTGGTAGTACTCACATTCTATCCAGCTGAGGCAACCAGTTCCCCAGTCACTCTCGGTGAGGTACATTGAACAGTAAATATGTGTTTGAATTTTTTATAAGTTTCTTATGCAGTTATTATGTATAAGTTTATCTAACTGGTATAGTTTTTTAAGGTCAAACAATTAATTTTCAGTTCTTCCTAATCCATAAATCTTGGTTCTTAAGCCCCATAGATTTGTAGTGTAAATTGAATAGGAGTCAGATATGTCAGCAATTCTGTAAATCATTGAATTTCTTCGAGAAAGGGCCTTTTTTGATTTTGAAGTAGAATAATTTTTTGACAACCTAGACCTTCTTGTAAGTAATATTTATGATAGATACTGACTGTAAATGTTAGTTTGCTGATTTATGTGGTCAATCTCATTAATTTTAGGGTGGTTTTTTGCTTCTCTTATATATGTAGATATGTATATGTATGTATTTATAGGGTTAGTTGTTGTAAAATAAACCATATGGCAAAAAAGGTAGGAAATAAGGATAGTGTGACACGTGTCGGTTGTGTGTCCATTTTTGGTTGGATTTTCGATATTTAAATAACTGGTGCACGACCGTAAGGTTTGTTTTATTTAATCTTATCCATATCTCTCCCTCCTCTCTCTCTCTATATATATATAATATGTGTATATGTGTGTGTGTTTTCTTCTGGGGCCAATATTTGTCTACTAAGGTTGTGGATGTGACGTCTGTTTAATAAATAATTGCTGGAATGTGTCACAGGTAGAGATACTTGGAATTTCTCTTCCCTGGAGAGACATCTTTGCTTCTGAAGGCCCTGGATTAAGTGTGTGGGAACGTGTTGCGAATATTAGAGACGATTCTAACTATATCCCTTCTAAAACAAACAGCAATCCAGATGTTGTTACTTTAACCAATGATGTGTTGCCACCTGAAAAATCTGATACGCCCACCAGCCCTCAGGTTGACCTCTTGATGGGTGATGACATGATTTCAGGATTCGATGCACAACCAATAACAGAGATTAGTTTGCATGATCCAAGTCTCAATATAAGTGATTGTCACCATGAAGAGAAGGAACCTGAAAAAGTTTCATTGCAAGATAAAATACCAACCAAAACGGGTGCACAGCAGTACATAAGTTGCTTTGAAATGTTGACTGCCTTACATGGGGTAAACTATTATATATATATATATATATATATATATATATATATATATATATATATATATATATATATATATATATATTATCTTATTGTTGCCGTTACTGTTATTCGTAATAAAGTCATTCTAACCTACAATCAGCTAGTTAGCAAGAATACGACGCTTGCTATAATTTTGTTGGTTAATATTGTCGGGAAATCTTCTTTTGGAATATGGTTTCTAATAAGCTCTTATCTATGAAAACTGAAACTGAAGAACATGAAATCATCACTTTACCTATTAAGACTTTCTTTTCAAACAGTTTGAAAATCTGATGGTGTTACATAGTTGTGGCAAAAAGGGAAGATAAGGTAACAGGTCAAAACGTATAACGAGACCTTCTATATCTCTGCAAATTCATATTGAACCTAGTAGATGGCAAAAATAAGTGACTATGAGGTGTTGCAGGGTAACAAATTAGGATTTGTAGAAGCTATGAAACTCGAAATTGAACGTCTTCACCTTGATCTATCTGCTGCTGAAAGGGATACAGCTTTATCATCTATTGGCATTGATCCAGCTACTATTGATCCCAACACATTGGTAGAAGAATCTTATATTGGGTCGTTATGCAAGGCTTCTAATGCCCTTGCAGTTCTTGGTCAAGTTTCACTAGAAGATCGAACTACTGGTTCTATTGGTCTTGATCCTATTGACAATAATAGCGATATAGATTTTTGGAATATTAGTAGAGTTGGTGATCGTTGTTGCGGGGAATCATGCCAAGTTCATGCAGAAGCCTTAAGTTTGACATCTTCTTCGAAGTCAACATATTTATGTTCTGCATGTCAACGCAAGGTTTGTAGAGTTTGCTGTGCTGGTAAAGGTGCTATTCTTCTTCGAAACACTGCTGGTGGATCAAGTTATATTGACCTAGATGGGGTTATTTGTAAGCGTTGTTGTGATGATAATGTTCTCGATGCATTAACTTTGGACTATATTAGAGTTTTAACCAGTCAGCGAAGAAGCAGTCATGCTGAGTGTGCTACTTATAAAGCTTTAGCTCGAGTGGTAGGGGATAATTATATCTCCCGAAAAAAGGCCCCTTTTAATAAATATGGAACTGTCAAGGTCCTACAGCAATTGCTCAGGGGAGAGGAATCGTTAGCTGAATTCCCATTTGGAAGCTTTCTGCACTCGGTATTATCTAACCTTTGGTTTTTTAAATGCTGAACACTGGAGGTGGCAATTTCTAACCATTTGCATATGAATGGGTCTATTCAGGCTATAATCTATCTCTGATGTGTCAACCGTGTTTTATATAAAAGATAAAATAGTTTAAAAGGAAATGGGTAAAAAGTTGCCAAAAATGTAATTTTATTTCGAAATTCTCCTACATTTAATTCATTACATTCAGTTGGTGAAATAATATATCTTTGTAATCGTATTTGGCATGCTAATTATATATTTATTAAATTTTTCTGACAAAAGGTGATCTGGGACAGCAAACCATCCCAGAACTACCTGTTATGACCTGTTACCCAACCTGCCAGAATACTAATACTAGTAATTGATTAGCCTGCTTTCTGCCATTCAGTGTTAGCCAATTCAATTTAAACTTGTAGTTTGTAATAGGATCACTTTGTAGGATGGATCACATATTAGACTAGTGATAGAGGAACAAAACCACGTCTTTTTTTTCTGGCATGGAATTCCTTTGCTTATTACCTAGAAATTGATGTAGTTAGACTTTTCTATGAGAGATCCCAAGTGGGTTTCAGGTTTCATCTACTCAAATCTGTAATCCAAGTTCACCCATTCACTTTCTTTTTTAGGTTGTCATCATTAATGGATTTGTTGATAATCTATGTAAAACCTTTTAGTTTAGCTGGAAACACATCATAAAACTGTGTATTCCATTTATCTAGCTCAAACATCTTAAAGATGTGAGATTCTACTATTCTTTTTCTACGAGTATATGAGAATATATATCCATGGATTTTTACCAGCTCTTCTATAGGAACATTACTCAAATTACTGTTGCAGCTTAGAGATGGCAAAATGGGCGGTTTGGATCACAGATCAAAATGGATGGTTTTTTGTACTGGTTGGCTTAGAATTAGCCCGAAACACTTAATGTCTCAAATCCTTAACTTTTACAACTTATTATTGTATGAGATACTATCTGAGTTAGGGTTTGTTTGGGCCGGAACACTTTCCCCAATTCTTTAATTAAATTATGATATGTTAGCGTATTAAATATGATTAGAAAAGCTACATTAATATGATTTGTGAATTAAATTTTTTAGGATGTTTTTATGCCTTAATAAACACTTTGGACAACGTCCCACCCATTCGATCCATGTACGTTGTTTTCTTTTTAGCTATATTGTATTTTACCCGTTTGACCTGTTAGAGATGAAAACATAATTCGTATTGACACATTAATAAGAAGAGGTTGAAATTGCCCCCTCTAAATAAATTGAAATGAAATGGAGTCTATGTAAATTCAAGTAATCATTATTACTATGTACACTTTGATAAAGATTATTGGATTATACATGAAAATTTTGTCAAAGTTGTATGATGTAGTTCTAAATTACTCTGTGTTTTGTTTTTCATAGATTGAATCAGCTTCGGGTTCAGCACCACCATTGTCATTGCTTGCACCTTTAGATATGGAGTTACAAAAGTCATACTGGAGAGCTCCCCCTACTACCTCTTCTGCCGAGTTTGTTATTGTTCTTGGAAACCTTTCTGATGTCTCTGGGGTGGTTCTTCTTGTTAGTCCCTGTGGCTATTCTATGTCAGATTCCCCGACCGTAAGTACTAAGAATAATCTCTTAGGTTTCTAATGACTAAAATTCCGGTGATATATTCTTTTCCTGATTAAAATTTCGAGCTGACTCTTAACAGTTTTCAAAATCTTAGTGTGTATATGTTTTATGAGCAGAGGTAGCATAATAGGTGGTTGTGGTCAGAAAAGGTAATTGTGGTATGGGTCAAATCGAGTCGGATTCGGTTGACCCTATATAATTTCTCCAAAAATTTAAATATTCTTATAAATAATTACTGTGTCATCCATGACTACAGAGGAATATATAATTTCATTAATTTAGTTGTATGAAGAAAATGAGTCAGGAGGCTTTATGCATTCGATTGGTTCAACCAAGTTGACCTAGCTAACTTTTTTTACTCAATACAGATAACAGAATCTGAATCGACCCATTTGTAATTAAATGAGCAGTGATTTGTGCTCCACAATTTTCCAGACACCACTAACTCATGCATGTATAACATCAATAAAGAACATTTACAACTCTACTAAAGCATTAGTTGATGGTGTATCAAGAGTTTTGGTGGTGTACCCTAAGTAAATGGGTCAAAGTTTTCCACTCTAATTCATAACCCTTGTAGTATAGGAAGTCCTTTTTCTTCATTTCATCCTTCATTAGATACCCATCTTGTATTTGACAGCATGTGTTACCAATGTGAGTTTTTCTCTGCACAAAGACTTGTTCTGTGAGCAGATTTCAGAGGTACAGCTCATAATGCTTCCTTGATTGTAGTCAACATCACATGCTGTGGAAATTTTTAACCCTTTTATTCCAGATGGGTCTATCCGGGTTATATTTTACTGATAAAAGTTAAACTTAAACTTTTGCATACAATAACAGGTAAAACGGCTTATGGCGCCTGAAATATAACCTAGCTTTTACTAATAGTTTTTAAAAGAACGGTTCAATATTCTAATAATAGCTCTATAACCAAATTAAGAAAGCAGGTGTTGGCAGGTCAACCCAACCTCTTATGACCTGCCCTAACATTCACCTTTTTGACCAGTTAACCAAGTTGCTCATTTAGCCACCTACAGTCATTTATAATATTGTCTCATTGAGTATGAATCTTATCTGAATAAGTTTAAACTCTCGTATTACCTTATCAAGCTTCTAGTACATGAAGTTGCTTAAATAAAGTATAGTTTTGTCTTACGTTCAGCCATATCAAGCTTCTAGTACATGAAGTTGCTCACTTAAAGTATAGTGTGTACCTTATGTTCATTCTTCGTAATAAAACGCATTATCCTAAAGCCTAAATGCACTTTATTTTTATACGTGTATTAATTGCAGTTCCCTTGTTGTATAGGTGCAAATCTGGGCAAGTAATAAAATACACAAGGAAGAAAGATCATGTATTGGAAAATGGGATGTTAGATCACTCATCACTTCTTCCCCAGAGCTTTGTGGTACAGAACAATCCGGCAACGAGAGTCAAACTCCTCGCCACATCAGATTTGACTTTCGAAATCCCGTCCGTTGTCGCATGATTTGGATAAAACTAACTATTCAGAAACTTGTTTCAAGTTCAGTTAGTTTTGGGAAAGATTTTAATCTCTTATCCTTAAATGACGACCCTTCCTCTGCGCCCGGGAGACGTGCCTCTATAGCAGGAACATCTGAAAGCAATCCGTGTATTCATGCAAAAAGAATTCTTGTAACTGGGTGCGCGGTGAAAGCAGATATAGAGGGGTCATCTTCACGAAACTATGAGCATAATAGCGGTATAAAAAGTTGGTTGGAGAAAGCTCCATTATTAAATAGATACAAGGTATGGTTCATGAGCAAACCATTTCTAATAACTTATCTCAATTAGATGTGGAACATGGACAGGTTGGCAGATTGGATGACAAATTAAAACAAACATTAGTCAAAATGGGTGGGGACCGTCCGACCTGCAAATTCTTCATTTTCTTTTTTTCTCGAGTCTTGTAAATAACTAATGTGTTTGTTAGATATGTTTACTTCAACCATGGTATGATAACTTAATATTTGAAGTAAAATGATTCAGCAGGTTATATGCATTTTTAATAGATATAATTGCTTAAAAAGGTAACCAACTTTGGTCTGATTTCTATTTTAGCTAATTAGTTTTAGGGGCCACATCAGTGGCACATCGAAAAAGGTCAACTTGGTCAAGAGTGATCGTCATGTAGAAGTTGGTTACCTAAATTAGAATTTGGACTTAAGTTGCTTACCTTTTATGCAGTTATTTTTTTGGATGCAATTTGGAGGACTTTCGACCTTTTGACCAGTTCAACCCATTTCGCTTTTAACTATGTTTTCAAGTAACTTACCCGTTTGACCTGTTAAAGACAGAATATCCTGAATCAACCAGTATACCCATAGTGTGTCGAAATTGACACTTCTAATTCCAAGCAACAGTTATTGTAGATTCAGATTATCATCTTTGTTGCAGGTTCCAACGGAGTCAGAGAAGTTGATTGACCATGATCTGGTCTTGGAACAGAACATTTCTCCAGCTTCACCTGTGGTAGCAGGGTTTCGTCTTGATGGTTTTAGTGCTATAAAACCTCAACTAATCCATTCACCTTCTTCGAATGTAAACCCGTTGGACGTGTCATCTATTGTGTTTCAACAAAGATTCTTATCTCCGGCAGTACTACACATTCAAGTATCTGCGTTACAGGTACTTTCAACATCGGAAATGTCTTGTATGTATGTAAGGTGGTGATGATGGTATCGTGATAACCTGACATAGATTTAGGTTATAACCTGTGAGTCCTTGGTAGTTGTGCACATAACAAATGGTATTAGAGCAGTGGTCCCTCGGGATGTAAGACATTGGATTCATGCATCTCATGAAGATAGGATATGTTTAAGTTTTTGTGTAGACTTGAGAAAGACATGTAAGAATTTAAGTAGAGTATTGTGTTACCGAGTTCCACATCAGTTTTGCTACTAATAACTTCCCGGTAAATGTAAGAAATGGATGTAGTGGGCGGGCCAAATTGGGTTTGGGTTGAAATAGGAAATCCTTTGTACAGGTTGAAATGGTTCAGGTTGGGTTGGCCGTAAAGACGTTTATCCAGAATTTGCACTTTTTATAAACATTTAGTATGTAAAATTTGATTACAAAATATATATCATACAATAGAATGTAGTAATATAATTTCTTAATAAAAATGATTTAGAAGGTTTTTTGTATTAAAGATGCTCTTTTGGTGACTTTGCAATTCATGCCTATTTGACATGTTTCCTTCTTGGCTATTTTTTACCCGTTTTACGTGTTGATAAGGCATAGCTTGTACCGCCTCATTCGAGTAAAAATTCACACCTCTACTTCTCTCCATGATTTTAGCTGTGTAGGAATGATATGAAAATTCATCCATACCTAGAAAAGAAAAAAATAGTGTTTTTATTGTCGATAAAGCAAAAGGCAATGACACTCGGGGTGTAAGGAGTTTGATGTATGCATCGATGTAAGGTAGCCCGTACAGTTATCATTTTACATAGCTGATGTGGCAAATGACATCTTCATTACCTTTTAAATTATTTGACTTTTCTTTGACTTTGCACTAATGGCGCTTGTGTGGTTTTTTACACCGTATCCCCCGACATGTCATTTTGAGAACCTAAGGAATGTGTGCCTCACTTGTAACTCTTTAACAAGTGGTCACCATTATTGGGTCCACCTCCTACTTAAAATGCGGGTGGTGGAATCACAATAGTTATGAGATATTCTTTAACACTTGTATTGGTTTGTGATTCTTATCTAAGCACAATGTGAGCTTATATAGTAATAATGCTATGACATATATTTAATAGGGGTCATCGGAGGAGATGGTAGTGGTTGCAGAATACCGCATTCCAGAAGTGAAGGGCGGGACCGCCATGTACTTCGATTTTCCTAAAGTAATGAGCAGTCGGCGACTGTGGTTTCGCCTGGTGGGAGATGTTACTGCTTTTGCAGATGACCCGGAAGATGGTGAATCAGGGCGAGCATTGGCCACTGGACTATGTTTATTAAACCGAATCAAGTTATATTACTATGCCCACCCCTCTGATCTTGGGAGATGGGCTAGCCTTTCTGGTATTTGATTACATTGTGTCTATAGTAATTTGTTTATTTATTTGTAATGTTAGTACAAAATAATCAGTTTCATTTCGTTTCAGGGTTCTTTGCTGATTATAGCAGATTGTGATTTATAAAGGGTCAAAATAATTGGTCTTGAAAAGCATGTAAAGAGTTAAATCCTTTTGTTCGCAATGGTTATGTGATTCTGATTATTAGGGGTCACAATAATCATTTTGTAACGGGGAGTGATTTGTATACGACGTAAATTGATCCTTGTACACCAAAATTATTGTATTTATACAAATTTTCCTCAACAAAAAAGTTGGTGTTTTCTAATAAAGTAGTTGTAAGTTTTTCATAAACCAACAATTTTGTTCCGCAAGGATATGAAATAAAAAATTTCGAAATGGACAGTAAATGTAATGGGCTCTTTTTCAGCCGATGGTCTATGTTAGAGAAGTTTTCGCAGAATGGACAATAATCCCGCTAGAATGTATCCGTGGCCGTGTGGGATATTTGATCTAATTATAATGTGAAGCTTGACAGTACTTTCCCACGGTCGACGAAAGGATTCCACGGTTAGCCAAAACTCGCATGGCTCATTGAGAGTAATATGCGCTCGTATACAAGCCATGGAAATTGCGTTGACAGTGGGAATTTTATACCATCGGGCGAATTTTAATAGGTGATGATAAATCCAACATCATTTTTGATAGATCCACCATCAGACTGCTACTAACGGGACGTCGGTGGGGGGCGTCGGTTGTACCGACGCACCGACGCCGTTGGCACGGGGCGTCGGTACGCCGCGTCGGTGGGTGTGCGTCGGGAATCCGACGGGAGAGAGAGAGGGAAATAGTGGGGGCCACCGGTCGGGATCCGTTGCAAGCTTAAAAAAAAAAAAAAAAAAAAATTTAAAAATCAATTTACCACTATAAATTCAAACCAAACCCAACCAATTTTTCACAACATTCACACTCTAACTTTCAAATATTCCACAACTTTATACAATTTTACTTTTCAATTTACCACTTTCCACCCATTTTCACAACATTCACACCCAATCCAACAAAATATTTCACAACTTCTACAACTTCAATATTATTTCCATTTCATTTCTTTTACCCATTTTTTCACCATTTTTATACCAATTCATCTACAAATTAAAACACCATTTTCTTAACATGTCTGGATCCGATTCCGATCGAGACGATTTAAATGCCGTCCTAGCCGCATATAATCCGGTCGCTACCCGTGTACAACAAGATACGTCATCCGATTCGGACGAGGAGATTGAAGTACGCGTTCCACGTCCGAGACGTTATTTTCCAAGAGATCGTTATGCCGCCGGCCAACGTTTATATCAAGACTACTTTGCCGAGAACCCGACATTCCCGCTTGATTTCTTTCGTCGTCGCTTTCGGATGAGTCGGCCAATGTTTATACATTTATGCCAAGGTATCTTATCGTACTCCCACCATCCGATACCCCCTTACTTTCTTTATTTCCATCAAGGTCTAGACGCAACCGGAAAACCCGGATTTAATGTTTTCCAAAAAGTCACGTCGGCCTTACGGCAAATGGCATACGGTTGTGCCGCCGACTTGTTCGATGAATACCTACATATGGGTCAACAAACATCATACGATTGTTTGGACAACTTTTGTAAATGTATTTTTCATATGTATTCACGTGAGTATTTAAGAAAACCAACACTCCATGATGTGCAACGATTGCATCAACGCCATGCGGAACTACACGGTTTTCCGGGTATGCTTGGAAGTATAGATTGTATGCACTGGGCTTGGAGAATTTGCCCAATTGCATGGCAAGGTCAATACACTCGAGGTGATCACGGGTATCCAACAATCATGCTTGAAGCCGTTGCCTCCTACGATTTGTGGATTTGGCACGCTTTCTTTGGTCCTGCCGGATCGAACAACGACATCAACGTTCTCAATGAATCTGATTTATTCCAAGACTTACTACAAGATCAAGCTCCTCAAGTCAACTTCACTATTGCCGGTCAACAATTCACCAAAGGGTATTATCTCGGCGATGGAATATATCCGGAATGGTCGACGATTGTGAAGTCGTTCAAGTATCCGTTGACAGAAGCCGAGTCAAGGTTCAAGAGGTACCAAGAATCGGCAAGGAAAGATGTGGAACGGGCATTCGGGGTACTTCAAGGCCGTTGGCAAATCTTGAAAAACCCCGCTAGACCATATAGCGTCAACAAAATACGGCGAATCATGTATTGTTGTGTAGTTTTACACAACATGATAATCGAAGACAATGGACGCAATATGTGTACACACGAGGAAGAGTATTGGACAAACCCGGAAAATCTACCTCAACGAACGTGGGAAGAAAGGGTAGCGGTGCAACTACGTATGGATAAAGAATTGCGTGACCGTGTCGTCCATCATCGTCTTCGCGATGCCCTCATCGAACACATCTCGAGCCTCCCACCAAATTTCCGAACGCGTTAGCTAGTTTTAATTTATTATTAATAAATGTATTTTTTTTTTCCTTTTTAGGAATTGTAATTTTTTCTTTTTTTAGGAATTGTAATTTTTTCTTTTTTTAGGAATTGTAACATTTTATTTTTTTAGGATTTGTAATATTTAATTTTTAATTAATGTAATGTTTTTAGTTTTAATTTAATGTGTTATTTAAGTTTTTGTATTAAATAAATAGATTAAATAGTGTGTGGGGCCCTGAAAATAAGGGAAGTGATGTTGCTGTTGGCAGGGGTGTGTCAGTTGTGTGTCAGTTGTGTGTCAGTTGTGTCAGTCTGACGTGGCGCTGAGCTGGCAGGCAACTGACGCGTCAGTTCGTGTCACGGTTGGGAGAGGCCTCATTGTGCATTATTTATTTGTACAGTACAACTCTGTATTGCACATTGTTGGTGGATTTATCAAAATTATTGGTGGAAATATCATCACCCAATTTTAATTTGTTCTAAGGTCCCCTTGGTCTGCTGTCCTTTTTCAGCTTTTCATAAATCAGTTTTATTTCGGAAGCTTTTCATAAGCAACAAAACATAAGCAAGCATTTCATAAATTTTAGCATTTCCAAAATGAAGATAAATAAAAAACCATTGGGGATAATATTGGTGTTGAGGATAAAAGTTAGTTGTTAACAAATGACAATTAAAAGGAACAGCAATATGGAGTAAGATTGAAGCATATGTATGCCATGATAGTGATTAATTGACGTATGATGAAAGCTTGCTACACACGTTCTACTGGTGTTGTCTAAATATATGAATATTAACTTTGTTTTTGTTTTTAAACAAACAAACAAAAAGAACTTTAGAATTTTTTGTAGTCCTTAATTTTGATTAAAACTAGGTCTTTAACTTGCCCGCGATTCGTGCCTGGAGTACGAAAAAACATTTATATAAGATTATACACTACAACTGTTGACTACAAATAATTTACATAAACTGTTATTTAATTTGTACATGTATTAAGATTAACTTAACTTATAATTTCCGTTTAAGAGCTTCCATGTTTGCTACGTGAGTATTTTGAGTAACGTTACGTTTAAAAAACTAACTTCTCACAAACAATGTAAAGAAAATATATATATAATATAATATCATTCATATAATAAAATTAGATTCAATACCAATCGACAAATAAGGGTTGAACAACAAAAGTCAAACATATACGGCTAAATGTAGAGCAAGCCAAAGTCATGTTCCTTATTAAATTTTATTTACCTTGCACGTTAGTTAAAATAGAAGGTTCTCAATCTACTGTTCATAATGCTTCGGAAATTGATAGTAAGGAAGTATGTTTGACTTCTGATGAGAAATACATTATGTAGAGGAGATTTTGTTCACAAAAGACGTGGTTGATGGTCGAAGAATGGATAAGTAATTCACTATTTTGCGTTTTGGATACGAACTACTTTTTCTCTTTTTTTAATGGATAATTATTTTAAAACACACGTTAAAAGTTATATGTTACCAATTATGAATGTTAATGAAGGTTAACATTTAACGTATAAAAAGTTGATAATGTAAGGCTAAATATCATTTTTCAATGTTTAATTGTAGTTATTTGAAGCGATTGATGTGTATAAATTACAATTCCACTTTGTTTGAGTGAAAAATGATTACAGTTGTGTATAAGTTAATACTCCCTCCGTCCCAATTTTATTGTTCACAGACAAAAAACACGTAGTTTAATAAAAGTGTACTAGTTGTACTCTACAACTAATAAGATTTGATCTCTCACCACATTTAAATGCTTTGATTGGTTAAAAAGTACAAATGGATTATAAATTTAGGACATCCCAAAATGGAAAAGTGGACTATAAATTTGGGACGGAGGGAATATGTGTTTGTTGCCAAGTTGGAAGAACAACCAAACTTGTACGGAACATTGGTTGAATTATGAATAAGTTTGCAAATAAATGATACTGTAGGATTTAAAAGGAATATCCTTTTGGATTCTTTGTTTTAAAATATAATAGTAATAATAATAATTATTATTATTATTGTTATTATTATCATTATTATAATTTTGTACATGTTATATAAATTAATTAATTTGTTAATTATTAATCAGCATAAAATTAAATATTAGGATCAACTTGACCCAATCTCATCCTGACTCACCGCACTAGATGATTGTACAATATAAGCTCTTACTATTACTGAGCCATTCATCATTCCTCTCTTTGCAACTCATTTGATCCATTCAGTCTTTATTTTTATTTTTCTTCTAACCTTTCATTCTATCATGAATTTACTAGCTTTAGTTTTTGATGTCTAAGTTGCACTTTAGCCAATATTCGTTATATACCACGTTATGCCGAATTTTTTAGCCAAAATATGAAAGGATACATCCATATCTCCGATGATGATTTATCTAACTTGTGCCTATATAATTCGTTTTGTTAGATATGGACTAGATTCGTATCATCTAATTAGTTTAGATACATTGTCTTGGATAACATCAAATGGTAGCCATGTTTCCAAATGCATTGCACTTGACAAGAATGAATCTTTCTATCTAGATTCATTGATTTTGGACAGCAAGGTTGGAGGTTTGGAGCCTATAAATAGAGCTCATTTCTATGGGAAAAAACACACCAACACAACCAATTCTCTCTTGTGTTTTCTTACTTTTTCTCATCTTTTGGCAAGAGTTACATACATTAGTATTGTATGTGTTATACATATACTTGTAACCTTTAGCCTTTGTATTTTCCTTTCATGTACGTGTCTCCACCTATTAATAAAAGTTGTTTAAATCTTCGACGTAAATCTTGTGTCTATCATTTCATTATATTTTCTAGCTTTCTTTACGTTACTATTATCCGTTTTGTGACTAATAGTTAACTTGGAGGTTTGTTTTATCCTAACACGTTTTGTAAAATATAAAATAAATTATTTAAACAGTTCATATATCTAATCCATTTTGGATACTTTCAACGCACTCAACATGTATGATTCGTTTCATGGTTTATTTTCATCCATCATGATCATTGGATATAACGTATAATTCAATATAACCATGTAAGTATCTAACCATGAACGGATCGAAATTTGTTATCTTATTTTATATTATCTTAATTTTAATCTTAACTACATACATATAATGCATATATTCATTTGACTTAAAATTAGACTCAACATTGTTTGATGACTAAATTACCCTCAAACATTTTGAAGAACCATCAACGTCGGTGGAGAGTGATATGTATTCAATGTTGAAGAACCATCAACGTTGAAAATTCCCTCCAACTCTCGATGCTCTACTAATGATTTTTAATGAATTTTGCAAATAATATTCTTTGAAGCACTTTGATAACAAAATGGTTATCGGATGGCATTAATAACGGAAATCGTAACTAACTATTGATGGTAATGCAAAAACACTTTTAATTAACCATGTAACAAATTAATTATTACTCCATTTCTTATTTTTTAGACATAAAGACTAATAACAGGATTATGTGAGGAAGAGTGGTGTGGTGAGGGGTTTATCCATATGTTCAATTATGAGTCAAAGCCCTAATCATGGTACACACGTGTATTGGGAATTTTACATCTTAAATGTTACATATTAATTACGAGTAGATTAGATTAGCCCTTTTTCGACTTATAAGCAGCCCCGACAAGTTTCATGGAGTAAAATCTAAAAGAGGCATTAAAACGAGTTTATGTTTCTATTTGACTTGTATAATAGTGTTTGATGTTTAGATGTATTAAAAAGTTATTTCGACGGACAACTCTAATTCGAAATTCTTTTGAATCGGATGCTACAAAAACATTTATACTCATAAAACCGGATTTAAATCATTAGTTAAATAAATAGTACAGTAACAGTCAACTAATTAATTATACATTTGTCTCATAGAGTCACATAGCTTATATGTGCTTGTTTATTTGTTTAATATAATATAATGTATGATATGATTATTTGGTCGTAACACTTGGGATATAATTATTTATTGTTGAACATTTTATTTTCTATATGATAAAGACGAATCTAGGTGAAAATGATTATTTGCATTAAAAAATATTAATATTGACAAATACAATCTGGCAGTTGACATCAAAGGCAAAATTCATAGTTGAGAACTAACTAAACAAAGGTTTGTACCAACCGGATGGTGGAATCACTTTTAACAACTTTATATATTTTATTCCAACTCAACACAAAGTCACCTTTATGAATCAGATATATATTATTATTATTTATTATTTATTATCATCATATATAACAAAAACTATTATTAAGGTCATTTGATTAGGTTTATTTCTACGTATATTCTTCATATGTGTTAACATATTACTCGACTCATGATTTGTAATCTCGAATTTTAACTCGTAATTCGACTTGTAAGAGTCACTATTTAACCGACAATCAACACACATGCTTATCTAAAATAGATATGCTCATTTCTTTTTTTGTTTTGTTTTTTTATTTTTTGTATTACACTACACTAAAAACTTATCCGATTTTCCGACTTGTTAGAGTAGCACAAGACTTAGAAGAGTCGCACACGACTCAGAAGAGTCAATAATAAATGACTCGTACGAGTCAAAGTCATTTAAGAGTCGGGGTGTGAGTTACATGATTTTATGAATTTTGACTCGACTCGTAAGAATCTAACAACTATGTCCCTTATCACATTTTTTTTCTTAGGACCTTGCTGATATTTTATCATATTTCATCGTCTTGTTGTAATAGATCAATAAAATCAATATAATTCTGTAATTATTATATACTTAGTAGCTAAAAATATTATTGTATTTTGTTTTAGAAGAGCGGAGTTTAAAAACGTTTACATAAGGTCTTTTGGTTAGGTTTATTTCTAAGTATATTCTTCATATTTGTTAACTTGTGATTAGACTCGTGACTTGGTATCTCATTTTTTAACTTTTCAATGGAAGAGATTATAAGAGATTTGGAGACTGGTTTTATTTATTGCATATAATCTTTGTTATTTCTTAGAATTATATAAACTTTAATTGTAGATTAGCTGTATAGTATAATTTCCAATGATATCTTGTACAGAAATTATTATATCAATGGCAGAGATTATAAGAGATTTGGAGACTGATTTTATTTATTGCATATAATCTTTGTTATTTCTTATAATTATATAAACTTTAATTGTAGATTAGCTGTATAGTATAATTTCCAAAGATAGCTTGTACAGAAATTATTATTTAAAGAAATCAAACCTCAAGAGGAGGGCAGTTTGTCATTCACGTGTTATAACTCGCAACTTATAACTCGACTCGATTCAACTCGTAAGAGTCATTATTTTACAAGGTTCAAATGAGAACCACTATAAAGTTGAGAACTTTAAGAACCACAAAGAATACGTGTTTGTTCACATGTGATTAACTTTAATCATATGTGAACATTGATGTACGTTTAATTGAAAATGAAAAAAGTCAAAAAAAGTATAAAATTATATCGAAAAATGCAAAAAAACAAATATGTTCATATTTGAACGATAATGTGAGCAAATCGGTTAAAATGTGTTTTAAGACGTAAATTTATGATTTTTTTTTATTTTTTCTTTCTCAATCTAACATAAATCGTTGTTCACATATGATTGAAGTTAATCACACGTGAACAAACACGTATTCGTTGTGGTTATCAAAGTTCTCAACTTTAGAGTGGTTCTCATTTGAACCTCCCACTATATTTATATGTATATATGTATACATATGTTATTGTTTAAGATTTTGTTAATAAGAGAGGTAATACAAAGTGATAGTCGATAGTTAAGTCGTTAACCGATAATCAACACAAACACTTATCTATAATAAATTATAGTCATTTCTTTTCTGTTTTGTCTTTATATTTTGTATTACATTACGCTAAAAGCTTGTCCGATTTTCTGACTCATAAAAGTAGCACAAGACTCGGAATAGTCAATAAATGACTCGTAAGAGTCAAAGTCATTTAAAACTCGATGTCTGAGTTGCCTCATTTTATAGATTTTTGACTCGACTCGTAAAAATTTAACGATTATATGCCTTATCACATGTTTTTTTTTAGGATCTTGTTTAAATTTTATCAAATTTCATCATCTTGTTGTAATAGATAGATAAAAACAAAAAGTTTATTATATTGTATTATGTTTTAGAATACTAGAGTTTTAGAACACGAATAGTATTTTTAAGATTAAATTTATCAAAATTATTGATATTATTTTCTTTTATGACTGTGGTTTCGGTTAAAAGTTAATTGTCCTTTTAACATGTAGAGTTGTATAGTAAGAAAATCATTATATATATCTAAACTAAGTATTGAGTCCGTGCGATGCACAACCGTTTAAAAAGTGCAATTATATAGTAATTTGTAGCCGAATATATTAATGAGTATATAATTAGTGTTATCGATAGCACAATTAATTTGTGGTGTTGACCAATTACTTTATGTTTACTTCAATATTTTTTTATATATATCATTTCTTTACTTTTCAGCATAAAGTTATAAATCAAACTTCTTTGTAAACAATGTTCAAGATTTTGTAAATTAATAACACGTAATCATTAACTAAAATAATACGCTCTAATAGGTAATTTAAAAATTTTATTTTATATGTAAAAACTAAGTATTGAACCCGTGCGATGCACGACCATTTATATAATATCATTAAATTAGTTTGTATGTTATTATGTTTAAGTTTGAATACATAATACAATTAAGTTACTTTGTAAGTTATTGTATTAAGTTTTAATACATTTGTTGAACCTATACAATGCAAGGTAATTAAAAAAATAAAAATTAATAATATATATTTTTTAGATTTTCAACTGTATCTTAATATTGTTGAAAGTTTAAAATTTATTACTGAAATTCAATAGTAATATATACCAAAATATACACAAAATAATCAATTTCAAATATCTTTATTAAAACTAATTTTCTTAAAACATGGTAGTTGATGATGATAATAATTGTTAAATGCAATGTATAAGATATGGATTAGAAACAGAATCTTTTTTAATGTAGGTAAAAATTGTTATATACGGAGTATTAAATATAATATAGGAATTTTAAAGGCTATTATAATAAAATATAATTGATAAATAATAGTCTTAGTAATTAATAATTAAGGTTTTTAAGAAAAAAAATAATATGATAATGTGGCAGGTTAGAAGGCTTTAAAGAAAAGAAAATGTTATGATGTGGCATGTCTAAAAATCAAGGAAAAATCTTTATTTTATAAGTATAGATAGATAGATATTTTAAATTTTATTAGATATGGTAAGGTAATACATACATATAATACCTCATTACATACCAATACACTACCTCTAAATTTACCTTCCAATTAATAATACCTATCAATTTACGGTTTACCTCTTAATTAACACTAGCATGGAGATTATGTAATTGTACCAAATATATAGATATGCATAACTTTCGAATACATCGATCTAAAAATAGTTCAGATGCTAACAAAAAATATGTGTTCGAAACAATTCCTCATTGTTCGTAGAAAGACGATGCGTCCACATGTAAATTTAAGATTTGCAATAGTTTCATTCACAATTTTAAATGTATAACTCGGGTATACTGCTACTATTATAATAATTCAATAGTTGAAGTTTATATCACTTAACTAGAACATATGCTGTTGTTGCTACCAAAACTTCATTATTCTTTTCTTTTTGGCCAAAAATGATAATTAACGTGCTCAAACAATCGGTACATCAAGGTTGATTCATAAGAGATTAAAGTACTTTGCCAAAACCATAATTCTAAACGTTAAGTTTATTAAATTCATATAATCATTTGCTCAAAAACAAATGTTATAATAGTTTTATATGAAATTGCATCTAAAATACCAGCACAATATGTAATGTGAAAATTAATCAACCAACATTTCTAGTATCAAAACATCATATTTATACGTCTGATAATATCACATATAGATATAGATTTTATATGTATGTCTGGACAATGTATTTATACTAATATTATGAGGTAAATTACATTTTTTTGTTAGTGGACTTATATTAAGGCATATCTATATACTGTCCAATATAAGTCCGCTAATATAATTTTTTTATTTCTTACACTTGAATTAACATGTGTATTGGCCATCGGTTGGTAAAATCATAAAGACCACTTATGAAATTACGGACCCAAATTTAAGGATTTTTGACTAGCCATTTGGGTTTTTTATTTATTTATATTCAATATATTCCGTAGTAATTTATATTAATACTTTAAAAAACTACAGCATTACTCCGATAGGTATTCTGTATAGTAGTCATAAATCATAATGTTTTGTAATGATAATTTAATGACAAATCAGCATGGGATAATCGATAGCCTTTTTTAACAGAACTATAAATTAATATCTTATATTATCTACGTTTCAGTTTAATTGTTCATGTTTCCCTTTTAAAATGTCCCAAAATAATGTTTCACTTTCAAATTCAACCAATCAGAAAGTATTTAAGTGAAGATATATGAAATTTTATTGGTCATCAATGTAATTAATACACTTTTCTTATTCATGTACATATTTTTAGTGGACAGTTAAATTGCGACGAAAGATATACTACTTTAACCTGATTAAGAGATAAGTGTAATAGATTCTCCGACTAAAAGTATTTCATTTATTATTTATTTTGGAATACGAAAAAAAGAATATGTCTTATGGGAATATTTGATTAAGAGAAATGAAATTAGATTTGTAAAGGAATATAAATATATTCATTTTCTCTTTTGTTGATCAAATTATGAAAGAAACGGAGAAATGCATTTCCTTTGGAATGAGTTCATTTGTATTTTTGATTTTAGATTTTGTTTGTTAAAGGGGGTTTTCTTTTTTAATCATGGTTTCAACCTTTGAACGACTAATCCATGTGATATGAATTCACCGTCACACAAACTCAAACCAGGTAAAACTCTCTCTTTTCAAAAGGTTGGCAAAGCACTTTTGAGTGTTTACACCCAATGAAATTCAAAATTGAGACCTCCCATTATTTAGTGTTGAAGCTTCCAATTTTTACCACTTGAGCCCTTGGTACGTGGTTTTGTTAAAGGGATTTACTTTGCACTTTTTACTTGAGACTAAAAAGTTATATGTGATTTTTTTTTTATTTTTTTTAAAGGCATATAATCATACATATTCTACCACGAATATTTACATCAATTCATGAATATATACCATTTGTTCATCCTATAATTTGCACCATCAACCTTATGATCGAAAAGACACAATGATACCGTTTAACCAACGACACTTTGATTTGAGGTGTGTTTCAGGTCTAATTCATCGACACTTTTACATATGTATTCCAATATAATATTTTTTTCCTTCTAATTATCTCTCTATTCTCAACTATTACAATAATCATGATACTTAATATTTTCAATTAATTTGTTTACTTATTTATTATAAAATATTATACATATTTTAAAACTATGAAGTACATAGAAAATCAATTATTGTACTTATTATGTGTATATGTAAGATCCAACAATATACAACTTAATATAGATTCAATAAAACACTTATTCAATAATGGCAAGTACCTTTTAGCAAAGAAAAGTCATCATTCTTTCTTTTAAAAGATAAAGCAAAGTTACAAATACAATTGAACTACAATGTGCACTTTGAAAAAGATTTTGTGATATTAAAAGAATTAAATATATTACAAACATAATGATTTGTGAATAATATAATGATGATACATAATTAATTTCAAAGCAACATGTAGCAATCTGCAAAATAAAGTAAAGATTATATATATATATATATATATATATATATATATATATATATATATATATATGGGATGGTTCAAGAGGGAAACATTTTTTTTTTGGGAAGGAGGAAAGAGTAGTATTCATCATGGAGCATCTTAATTTCGCCAATACAAATATCAAAGATAAAATTAATTTTACTCGTATAAAGTAATCAAAATCGATGTTATCAAGAATATATTCACAGATGAAATTCAATTTTAAGTCATAACATTAGTTTACGAATATTTATTTAATAAAACGTTAATATTATTCGTGGTGAATGTTAACTTAACATTCATCTCGATGAATGTTAAAAAAAATTTAATTTAATTTTAATATTCAACGTGATGAATATTAAGTTAACATTCACCATGAAGAATATTAACGATTTTGGATATAAAATTTATCAATTGATATTATAGTCTACAAAAAGAATTTATCAAGGAAGCTTAACATTCATAGCATCGATTTTGATCAACATTTATTAATTTTCACTTTTTAATTTTTGACAAATGTATTGATGAAAATTAAGATGTTTCGTGATGAATATTACACTTCCCCCTTCCCCAATAATAATGCTTCCCCCTGGATCCTCCCACTACATATATATATATATATATATATATATATATATATATATATATATATATATATATATAAACTTACAAAGTTGAAAATACTTCATCCATTTATGTTCATGTGTCTTATATTCGTATGATATTTATTAGACATATGCTATCACAACAAGATAAAAAAAATAGTGTTTTTCATTACCTGGGTTATAACTTATGAGTAAGGTTCAAATGAGTACATCAATTTTGAGTGAGAATGAGGGAACCAACAGATTTCTGCCATGTGTCACTTTATTCTCTCTCCTCCACACTTTATTCTCTCTCCTCCACATTTTTAAAAATTAAATATCTCACAAATGGTAAGTCGAAAAATCATGAAAATTGCACCGTAAAATTCAGCGTTTTCTCCTCTTCGATTTGCCGTCCCTCAATGCATACTTTTGACAACTTTTTTTTTCTCATTTTTGGTGGGTTTCATAAATTAGTAACACATGTGTTAATGATTAGTTGTACATTTAATTTGTGGTTAAGGTTAGGGTTTAGGGTTAGGTTTAAGGTTTAGTAGGGTTTATGGTTTAGGGTTTAGAAGGGGTTCAAGGTTTAGGGTTTAGAAAGATTTAGGGTTTAGCGTTTTGTAAAGCGTTTAGGGTTTAGGGTTTGGGGTTTAGGGGTTAGGGTTTAGGGTTTGAGGTTTGGGGTTTCGGGGAGAAACCCTAAACCCTAAACCCTAACCCCCAAACCCTAAACCCTAAACACAACACTTTAACACATGTGTTAGTAAATGTGAAACCCACCAAAAAAATGAAAAAAAAAAACTTTTTGAAAGTATGTCTTGAGGGACGGCAAATCGAAGAGGAGAAAACGACGAATTTAATGGTGCAATTTTCATAATTTTTCGATTTGTCGTTTGTGAGATAATTGATGTTGGGGGTAAATGGGTTTTGTACATGTGGAACATTCTCTTTGTACACATGGCTTGATATCATTGGTTCCCTCATTCTCACACAAATTCATATTCTCATTTGAACCCTACCCTATAACTTATAAATTAGATATTTTTTAAAGTAATTCTATTCAAGTTTTGACCTTTTGCAAAAAAAATACTTTCTGATTTTTTTATGAACTATGAATAAAATTTGATAATGCCAAAAAGTTAACCAAGTAGTTATGTTTACTGTCTTAATATTAAGTCTATGACTATATACACGAAACCGCGTATAAATTATAAATAATCAGAAACATCTCATATAAAAGTTGTTACAATAACAACTATATATTGCCGGAAAAAAAAGGATAATAAATAAACAACTAAATTCAAAATACCAAACTAAGAATCATATTATATAAAATACAATGTTTAAAAAAATACCAATTGCGAGAAACTTACTTTATTGTACCGTCAACTATAGTAAATTAAAACAAACAACAATTTACTATTCACAATAAGTTATTAGACCTATTTATCTAAGTTTCACAAATAAACAATAATATCAAGTAATTTCCTAAAACCATTTAAATAATCAAATAAAATAGAAATTACCAGACCACTAGAGAGGATGTTACACTATATATTGCCGAAATAAAAAAAATAGGATAATAAATAAACAACTAAATTCAAAATACCAAACTACCAATCATATTACATCAATTGCTACTTTACACCTAAGAATTACAATATACCTAGTGTTTTAAAAAAATTGCATAAGAACATAAGATATGGTACTATATGTAATACAATTTTAAATTGATGATACATATTTCATATTTTCATATTTGCATAGTAACACAACCGAAATGTAAAAGCATTTAATGATAGATTAATTAATTTCATACATTAAAGAATGCTAACATACTATACTTCATATCCAAATACTAACACAACCTACATGTAAAAATGTTTAATGATAGATTAATAAATTTCTTACATTAAAGAAAGCTCACGTACTCAAAAACCGTTTACATAAAAATAAACACGTAACGTGTACTCCGTAATATATTAGTCAAACAATACACCCTCTACATTTTCATCGTAATTTTTTCATTTTCAATAAAACGTAAATAAAAAGCTGTTTCATTTCCAACATTCACTTACTTAAATATCAATTTTAATACAAGGGTAAAAAACTACATAAATAAAATACACAATCAATACCAAAATTAGTAGCTTTTGTATTTTAGCAAAACTACAAATACACATAAATATACACTACACAATACTTTTACATATATTTCTTTCCATAAAAAAGTGCTTTTACGACAGTGATAACAAAAAGACACATAACGGAAAAATAAATAAATAAATAAATTAAATAATTTTGAGTGGAATTTGTGTTTCTGGATCATATTCTTCTTCTTCTTCTCCAATTAATTAAAATAAATTTATTATCTCATTTCGCCGCTATTTTCTCCATCGCCGTTCACCTACTGCCGCCGTCATCGTTGACAATCGCCGCCGCCAAATACTGCAAAACCTTACTTTATACAGTAGTTTTCTGTTTATATATATTTTAGTAAGATATAAAGTAAATATATGTTTATCGATTCGCCGCCGGTCACTTTAATTCTGTATCTACACCTGTAATTCACGATTAACTGGCGATCGCACCGTTTGGTACTTTTTTTGCCCTAATTTACTTGTTTTTATGCTTATTTGCAACTTGATCTGCTTATTATATTGATGTAGAATTGTTGCTTTAGTTTTATTTTTTGTTTAATTGTGAGTTTGATCTTATCTTTTATTATTTCAAATTTTGGAGCGTTTTAACTAGTTATACATGCTGGAGTGAAATTAGTGTTGCTTGATTATTGGAAACCCTTAAACTGTGGATTCGGGATGTTTTTTTTGTTAAATTAGTGCGGTTATCGGATAGTTAATTTGGATATGTTTTTGGTGTTAGAAGTTGACAATTAGTGAATGATGTTTAAGTTATATTAAGGCATTTGAAGTGAGATTGTCAGTAGGGAGGCGGCGTTTAGGGTATTAGACCGATGATGTGTTTTTAGAAGAAAGCGTGAGTTATGTATAGCTGTATGCTATTTACGAGAATAAATCATTATAATGTATGTTGTTTGCTTGGTGGAATGAAACTGGTACTGCTAGTGCTGGATTGTTTTATGGTTTGTTGATATGTGGCTCACGAAGTTGATTTCACTTTGGACACTTGTTGAAGTATTTAGTTATTCTCATGATAATCATGCATACACTTGGGTATATGAATGTGTGATCAGATGAGGACAATTATATTTACAAAACAAAGTATTCGAACTGTTTTATGTTCATTAGTAAGCTTCATTTCTGTGGTTTTTCTGTCTAGTTTGGTTGCCATCAGTCGATGGCCTTTCTAGCTCATTCATTAGCCAACTTAAGTGAGGTCCTGCCAGAAATATCTCCAATCATTATCATTGGATAGGACCCAAAAACTTAATGACTTATACACAATGCATTTCATTTAATGCTCAGCATAGTGGTCAAATAGTTGATAAGGATGATGTCAGATAGCTTCAGCAAGTTCTAGTTTTTGGTTAGTATAGTCAAATTAAATATTATTAGTTACTAAAAGGTATAGTGTTCTTCTGTTAATTTTTTTGTTACCTGTATCTAAGGAGGGACTTTTTTCTATTTATTATAAAGAGTTGAAATGCTCTGGAGGTGAGGATTGAATGCAGCAAATAGGAGAGGATTTCTATTTGATTTTTTGTAAAACAATCAACTTTAGTTCATCTTGTTCGATGCTCATTAGATCTATGCAATTTAGGTCTGAACCTTTAATCCTTAGTTCGTCTTACTCGCTCATCACAAAGTTTGACTAAACACATATATTTAGGGAAATCTTTGATTGTTCACCAGTTCATGTTAATACTCTTCTAGTAATGGCACATTTGGGGAATCTTGTGGAACTACACCAAGATCATTAGTTTTGCGCAATGATGACAATGGGGAACCAATTAGTTTTGGATTAGAAAGGTCACAAAAAGGAAACGTTGCACCTCTCATAGCCCACAGGAAAACTTTAAAATTGAGTTGTTGCAGTTTCTATGACACTGAGGAAGTCATTGTTTTAGTTTAAAACCTATCTTGCGGTCTCTTGCGTTTCATCCGTTATTTTGAGATTTTTTGTTCTATCTATGGAACTCCTATTTATCGATCATATAAATAAATATTCGATGCATTCTTTCTCACATTCTTGTCTTTTCTGCTTTGTGTTTTGGTTATAAGTACTATATAGGGAACATCATTATGCTGGTTCTTATACTTTGACTATTCATTTGCTTACAGCTAAGGCCAAATTTCTATTGCCACTGTCCCTTGCGTTCCGTTCTTTTAGCACTGTTAACGGCATGCAGAACAGTGGCAGTCTTCCTAAGAGCAATTCTCTAAGAAGCCCTCAACACTCACTTCGCCGCCTTAACTTTTGCTCTCAAATAGCAACGGGTCAGCAAACATCTCCAGTCGTGTTTCCAGAAAAACGTACTAAGGGAAAGGTGTCAAGGCGAACTGATGTCAATGCCTCCAGTGATGATTCCAAGAAAGCAAAGAGGGAGGAACACAGGATTGATATCGGAGACGAACAATCTGACTTGCTGGGATATGAAGTCATTTCCGGAAAGCTAGTTTTGGATAAGAGAAAAAGCATTAAGGCTACTGATGCACAAAATTCAACAGAAACTGCACACTTAGATGCTGTTGATGCTAAACTAACTAGCCGGGCTTTGGTTTGGGGTTCTCATGTTTTAAGCCTTGATGATGTCATTTCAGTAAGTTTTCTCTTTTTTTTTTCCCTCTTCTTGCTTTTGTTTTCTTTATTGACGGTTATTTTTTTTCCCCACATGACTTCCACAGGTGTCCTACAACTATGGTCTCAGACATTTTATAGTACATTCATACCCTATAAAAAAACCCACATACAGCCTTTCTTGCTTCATGAAATCTGGCCGAAGCAGGAAAGATTTTTGCTTCTTGGCTTCCACTCCAGATGAAGCTTCTCAATGGGTTACGGGGTTTGCAGATCAGCATTGTTTTGTGAATTGTTCTCCTCATCCTATGGTCTCTTCAAAGAAGCAGGATTCAGAAATATTTGCTTCTGATTTTTCTTATACACATATCAAAAGTAAAAGTCCGCCTCGGATGCTTGTCATACTAAATCCCCGGTCTGGTCGTGGTCGCTCCAGCAAAGTTTTCCATAATTTGGTTGAACCGATATTTAAGGTATTTTGTAACCTCTGTCCTTTCGAAATACTAGTAGCAACTTAAATATCTATTTATATTTCATTGCCTATCTATTTTCAAGTTTTTGGTGATACTTGTGCTTTGCAAAGATCATTGTATTGTCTGGACATCAGTAATGATAGTAAAAGTACTTTTTTCTGTCTATGTTTCCTTTCATGAAGATTAAATTTCATTTCTCAATATCTACAGCTTGCTGGGTTTAAACTGGAGGTAGTCAAGACAACATCTGCTGGTCATGCTAGAAACCTAGCTTTCAGTGTTGATTTTAGCACATGTCCAGATGGTAGGCATTTTGAATTTTTTTAATGGGGTATTTGGAGAATAATTTGTGTATTCTAGAGCCATTTCTGATTTTGTATCTTATACCAGGGATCATATGTGTTGGAGGTGATGGAATTGTCAATGAGGTTGGTGTTTATTTCTTTACTTGGTTATATTTGGCCACTAAATTTTGGTAATTTTAGTGATTACTGAATTTTAATGTTAGGGCTTGTGACTCCGTCTATTTGTAGTAACTGAACCTCTTGGCCTGTCATTAAACACCAAAAGGTGGCAGCATATACAACTATACAAGTGTGAGATTTGAACTCACAACTCTAAATTATCCTAAACGAATCCAGCCACAAACTAGATTGTGTATGCTTTATTTTCATATTACACAATTATACTTCAATAGCTTAGACACGATTCTTTTTTAAATTGACAGATAACTATTTTGATCCTTAAATGTTAAATGTGGATTCTTTTTTGTAGCTTAGTAATATATATGGAGTGCAAGTACCATAGTAATATTGACAAAGGATCGAAACAAAGTGATCTTTAGATTTCTATTTCTATGCTCCATGTCAAAACTTAGAGATGTAACATGACTCTGAAGTCTGAAGTCATATTAAGAATCCTTATCAGACTTTTTGAATAATAAATTGATAAGTTTTTAATGCCTTTCTATACAAATACATGAGCTATATTTGTGTTAGTAAGAACAAAAATGCTAGCAGTAGGTTAATCTTTAAGTTTTTTATGTTAAATTACTCATAGGTGAAATGCTTCTATTAATTTTTTAATGTACAGTATAATCATCTTTTAAATCTGGATTCTGATGATGGTAAACTTACAAAAACAATGCGTACTTTATTTCACTAGGCACTTACTGGTAATTCAATTACATGATGTTACTGATTGTGCAGGTTCTAAACGGGCTTCTTTGCAGAGATAATCAAAAAGAAGCAATATCAATTCCAATTGGCATTATACCTGCTGGCTCTGACAATTCTTTAGTTTGGACTGTCCTTGGAGTGAGGGATCCGGTATCTGCTGCTCTAGCTATAGTGAAGGTAATTCATGGCATTCGTATGGATAAAAGTGAAACATGAGGTCAACTATGACCATAAAGATTGAGGCTGAACATGGTCCTTGTCTGCGTTGCTTAACTGCTAATGACAATGTTATTGAATTGCTCAAGTTATTCAAAGGTTATAGAGTTGAGAGGACACATATTTAAAATGATAATCCAGGTATCGAACTAATATTTGAACCATGTTGTGAACCTCCGGTGTGCCTGAATAATATGTTTGTTGTCTACCCAACTAGTTTGGTGTAGAGGTGGCAATTCCGACCTATAAACTCATGAAGTGGTCAATTCGGGATATGTTTTCATATTAACGTGTCAACTAGGTAATATATAACAAAATGCATCTTTAATGCATAAAACCTTACAATTCGTGTTATCGAAAAGAAGATTACTGAGACGATATAATTTTTGTGATCTTATTTTTCCTACTAGTGTTTCAGCTGACTTGTACCAAATCTACCCTTTTGGCCTTTTGGATGTGACCCATATAGATGAGATTTTATTTCATCAGTTCTAAAAATATTGCTTTTATAAAACTAGCTTTTTGAACGTGAAGAAATTAAGAAGCCATTGCGATTGGCCGAAGTACTAGGCAACTAGAGGGATTAAAATGGAGAGACAGTTACAAGAGTTTTCATAGTATTGTTTCGTTGACATATTCCAGTGAGTAGTGGGATAGTCTAGTTTTGCCACCTGTAGTTTGGTAAACAAAGTGATTCTTTTGTGCTCTAGGAAGATAAACTAGTTTTGGAGAAAATAACAATAAATAGTTGGTCAACAAGAGGCTCAATATGACAAAATGAAAAGATTCTAACACAATTAATGCAAAAAATGATAATGTCTTCTATTGCAACTAATATGAACTTCTATTTTTTAGGGAGGTCTGACTGCTACAGATGTATTTGCTGTCGAATGGATTCAAACAGGCGTCATTCATTTTGGAATGACCGTTTCATACTTTGGCTTTATTGGTGATGGTAAGCTGTTACTCTATTACAACCATTAGTTTTAATGCTGAACATGGAGGCACAAAAATTAAATTTCATTCTCGTTAAAAGAAAGTCTTTTGTAATGAATACTTGAGGCAGGCCTTCATGTTTATGATGTTGCTGGTAATAATCGTCTTGGCATTCTTTTGGACCCCATTTCACTTCTTATGCTGGAGTAGTTGAATAATAGCTTGTTCAAAACAATATAGTGGCATATCCACAATATTAATGTTATTTGGCATCTTCTTTAGGTCTCCATCTATCTAATTGTGTATTCATCGAGTGTTTAAAACCTAGTCAGAATGGGGGAATTGATAAGCCTATCCATATCTACATTGAATGTTATATGAAAGGTTAACATGCTAGTTGAAGTACAATGATTTCAGATCTCTTGTTAAGGCATGCTAAACAATTTTTTTCAAGAGCTCGTATGAACAAAATAAAATATCTAGTGTAGTCAATTTATTCCCTGCCTACAGTATCTCTTATTGAAGCATGCTATACATTTATATCTATTGAAAATGTACTAGTTGACATATTAAATGTAATTACAAAACCTATATTGTTATAATGATAATTTACAAATCCTATATTGTTATTATGATATTATAATGATAACTGTTAATGTTAATTGTTAATTAGCAAGTCTGCCCTGCTGAAACCTTTAATACGTAGCTGAGCACAAGTGTTTCATGTGGGAAGTGATATGGGCCACAAGCATATTCTAACCTCAAACATCCAAGATTATGCAATATACACATCTTTTGTCCACTTGATTATTATTAAAAATATCAACTGGTATATTGATATTATATATTTTTGTCTCAGTGTTGGAACTTTCTGAGAGATATCAGAAACGGTTTGGTCCTCTCCGTTATTTTGTGGCTGGCGTCCTCAAGTTCTTATGCTTACCAAAATACAGCTATGAACTCGAATATTTACCAGCATCCAAAGAAAAAAATGATCTAGAAAGACAAGCCTTAGCTGACAAAGATGTAGTCGATATGTCAGACTTATATACAGATGTCATGAGGAGATCTGATGGCATCCCAAGAGCCTCTAGTTTATCAAGTATCGACTCCATAATGACACCTAGCCGGTCTGCAGTTGAGATGGATAATACGACCTGTAGTAGCACCGAGCCATCAGATTATGTACGGGCCATAGATCCAAAATCAAAGCGTCTTTCGAGTGGAAGAAGCAATGTGACATCAGAACCTGAAGTCATCCATCCTCAGCTACCACTTTCATCAACTCCAAATTGGCCAAGAACACGGTCCAAATCACGGGCTGATAAAGGTTGGAGTGGGCTGACGTCATCTCAGGATCCCACTAGATCTTCGTGGGGAAACTTGGGAGCAAATGATAAAGAGGATATATCATCAACGATGTCAGATCCGGGTCCGATCTGGGATGCGGAACCGAAATGGGATTCAGAACCTAATTGGGAGATGGAAAATCCAATCGAATTACCGGGCCCACCTGATGATGTTGAAAGGGAAGAGAGGAATGAAACGGGGGTTAGATTGGAAGAAAATTGGGTTGTTAAGAAAGGGAAGTTTCTTGGTATTCTGGTTTGTAACCATTCGTGTAAAACTGTTCAAAGTTTGAGTTCTCAAGTGGTGGCACCAAAAGCAGAGCATGATGATAACACTATGGATCTATTGTTGGTTCATGGAAGTGGAAGACTAAGGCTAATAAGATTTTTCCTGCTTCTGCAAATGGGGCGACACCTTTCTCTTCCTTATGTTGAATATGTGAAGGTATATTACTTGCCTAAAGTTTTTTTTAATAATAGTTGGTGTATAGTTGGTATATCGAATTGTTGTTAGCTAATGAAAATATGCTAGAGGTGGCAGTTTTGACCCAGTTAATGGTTGATCTGTGTAATGTTCTATCTCAAATGGAGTCGAATAAACCAATTAAGCTGAAAGGGGACAGGTCAAATAGGTTGAAAGTTGCTCAAAAACTGAATTTTTATGCATACAACGTCTTCAATTGTTCTATTCAAAGATTGTTAATATAAAACTGTTTGCAGTTCAATCAAATTAGACAAGCCCTGTTTTGACTCCCACTAAAGTATCCCGGTTTCGAACAAATGGTTTTGGTACGTTACCTAACCTGCCCGTGTTGCCAGCTCTAATATAAACTATGCAACTATAGGAGCTTGGTACAGAAGTATGTCGATCTTTTGTTTTCATCTTCTATATTGTCATTAAAAAATAACCTAGGCAAAAGAAGGTCTCTTGGTAGTAATTTTCCCTTCCGGAGTTCCGGGAACAGTCTAAGAAACTTTGACCAACCATCAAATGTATTTTACTCAATTAAATAAGAATGCTAAATTGCTGGGGTGGGCGGTTTGGATAAATGGTCAAACTGGGTAATAAAATGTGGCATATGAAAACGTGGTGGGCCGATCTGCAAACACTTTATTATACAGTTATTTCATTTTATGGATGTTTAACAGTAGTTTAGCCTTTATTAATAAATGAACTTGGGAGGTTAAATGAACGTGAATACTTTTCTGATGACTTTCAACTTGGCTTGACCTATTTTCTTTCTAGTTAAATCACTTAGCTTAACCAATTTGGCCCGTTAGAGATAAAACGTGGCCCAACTCAACCTGTTTGTATGTATATGGGTCAGAATTTCCCCCTCAATTTCAGAATTCGCCTTCTGTTTTTCTCTGCTATTGATTACTGGGTAATATTTTAATCTGTAAATCAACACCATTATTGGTTTGCAGGTCAAATCGGTGAAGCTGAAACCAGGAAAAAGCACACACAATGGGTGTGGAATTGATGGTGAACTTTTTAGAGTCTCTGGTCAAGTTGTGTCATCTTTACTTCCAGACCAGTGTAGGCTAATCGGCCGCCCTCCAAGCAGCAGTGTGAAATGACCTATTTAGCCCTTCAAACGCAGATCAGTATGATCACTGTTACATATCTGAGGTCACTGTATAATTTGATCCTTTTTCTCTATCTCCGGCTTGATTTCTTGCTTTTTTCCCTAAGTAGTATTTCTGATGTTATATATATACATATTATACCTTGTATCTATTGGTGCTTAGAGTGCAATCTTTTTTATGGATGGAAACAGTATTTTGGAGTTGATTTGAATTGGTTGATGTGTATTTTGTAAAGTATTCTGTAGAGTTGGCTTCTTGTTTCCACTTGTTGGCTGCTTTTAAACTTTAAAGATCGTTGAATTGGGCAAATGGTTGATACGTCATTTGTTATTTTCTTTAATAATAAACTATGGACAGAAGTACGTAACAATTTGAACCACATGGGTCATGGCTAGAATGGATGAGTTGGGGTGAACTGGTGAAGTCGGATAAGGGGTAAATTGGGCTGGGTTGAGTAGTGAGATCCGTAAACACTTTCTTTAAATAAATGACTTGAGAAGTTGCGAGTTGACTCCCTTCGTATTCAGCGAAGTTATTTTACATGTTTCATTTGTTAAAGAATAGATACCAAACCCGTGGTCCATCACTAAGGATTCAAGGAGGTATCAAGTTTTAATCTTGTAAGCTAAACTTTCAAAACCAACTGTTCCGTTCTAATAATAAAGTCATGAAGGATTGCGGTTAGCCCGGTTATGCTGGTTTGCGAGGTATTTGTGGTTTGCGAGGCATTTGTGAAGTCCTGGATTTACCCGCCAGGTTAATAAGATCGGCTTGGTGAGTTGATGTTTATTTCTCAAAAGAACTTCTATTAAAATTGATTTTCTAATGGAGTATTAACATGGTCCAGTATTACCTTTCGCCTTACATTAAAGATTAAGGCTAAAGACCTGTTAATTGTCCAAAATATTAACAATTAACCATCACCAAGATGGCCTAGTGGTTAACATCTTGATACCTTTATGGCTTTACATGAGGTTTCATGTTCGAACTTCACTAGTTGCACGGCTGCACATTTTGAAGTGGTCTGAGTAAGGGTTGGAAATGATCACGAGGATACCCCGGTTAGACTGCATACATCAAATTAACATTGCTTAATATGAACGGAATACAATTGGCTAACCTTATCTTTTATAAAGCCTTAAATTCGTTATTATCTTTACCCCTTTATAAACCATTCCCATCTTTTGACCTTATGATATATGCGAAATCCCCAATTTGCCCCTCTATTTAATGTTAAATTAAAAGATAATCAATATTAAATCAATATTAAATAAAGGATAATCAATAATGAGTTTTTCCTTTTCCTATTTTTTGCTACCAGCTGTCTTTTATCAACTACCACATCAACTATTTTGGCAAGTCCCTCTATAATCAATATTAAATCAAATGATAATCAATGACAATTTTTTCCTTTTCCTATTTTTGCCACAAGCCGTGTTTTATCACCTATCACATCAAGCTATTTTGGCATGTCAACTACCATAACTCATACCACACATACAAAATCAATTATCAATTACAATAACTCATACCAGGCACTACTCAATCAATTACCTCAATACAGCCACTACTCAATCAATTACAGAATCGGTAGATAAAAATACCACAGCAACATTACCACTATATAAACACACTTGGGATCATGAAAAAATTACCACACCAATATCAATACACCCTTAAAGATGGCTTCCGAAATGAGCGGGAATCCCGAACTTGCTCTGGAAACTACTCAACTCGCTGCTCCCGTTCTTCAACCAGTCTCGAGTACCATTGTTGATTCAACTTCTGCTTCTTCGGTTGTTGTTTCTTCAGCTATTGTTCATCATGTTACACCGTATTATTATTATTTGTTTGTTTTAAGTCATAGATTTTAAATCAACTTTACGACTGATATTTCGCTATGTTTTATCATAAATTTCAAATATATTCCCGCCGCATTGCGCGGGTTACCAGCTAGTCATTAACTAAAGATGGATCACATATATAGGCTTGCTACTATGTTGATTCATTATTAAATTAGTCCCAACATGTTCTTATACCACCTCTAACATGAAACAAACCAATAAAAACAAAAAGGATATAACCAAATCCACTTAATCTTTTGTCACCTTCACTGTGTAACAATGTAAAAACAAATAGCTTAATGACAAACAACAAATTGTAGAGTATTCCATGATGGAGTTAGACAAATAACGAACGGGTTCAATGGTTCATGACATATCATTTTCTGAATAATGCGATTGTTATGACAATTTATTTATGTATTTGAAAGAACCATTCTGTTATATCTTAACCTAGCGAAAAGAGAAAGAGGTGTATGAGCGCGTTACGTTTCAAAATGATTATCACTGCATTAAGCGATCAAATTAAGACGGTGACTTTGATGTGTAAAAGAGCTAAGTTACTCGCGAGGTATTCGAGATCGATTTGTTGAAAGCTTGAATGAAGCCACACTTATACGAGCTTGAGCCTGGACATCATTTAATATCGAGCTCAAACATGTTCACGAGTCTAAACGAGCTCATCATTTATATATATTAATAAATTTTCTATATGATGATATAGTATCATAGTACCATATAATAAGTAAAATAATAATAATACTTATCTTATTATATATAGTTGAGATTTACTTCATCTAAACAAAATAAATAATTATGTATAAAGAAAATATTAATAAAAAAAGAATTACGTAATGTAATAAATAAGTTGAGCTGGAGTTGAGATCAAGCTTGTAAAATATTAGACGAGCGGGACTCTAGCTTTAGATATTAGGCTCGAAGCGAGCCGAGCTCGAGCTCTTTAGAAATTAAATGAGTCGAGCTCGAGCGACGAACCGAGACTCAACTTGACTCGTTTACACCCATATAATTTAGTATACCTGTTAGGATATAGTAAAGTAATAAGAAGCTGAATAACAATGTGAAACATAAACCCACCATCATCGATGGATTTGAGAATGATACCCAACTTTTAAAAAAAAACATCACTTATCATTTTCATTCTCATAATCTCATTTAAAAAACTTCAAACAAGACCCACCATGAGCGTCGACAATTAAAATATTTGGGTAATAATCAATGTTTTAAAAACTAATTTCATATTGAACCGGTCATATGTCCGAGTCCGATTCAACCGATTGAACCGTCTAATTGAACATAATGAAATTATATATCATTAGTTTTATTTTATACTTAAAAATAATGAAAAACTTAAAATAAAAATATATATGATAAATTTTTTTGAAAAGTTCCAAAAATAGTATTTTCAAATAAGTCTAACAAGTTTGAGTTCATCTATATATATAAAGAATAATACTACACAATACTCGCTACTAAAATAAACCAAATCACAATGATAGAAAATAAAAAATAAAATAAAAAAATTAGAGGAAAACTGATTTTTTCTAGTCCAGTTCAACCCGGATGAATGAGAAAATCAGCCAATTCACACTGCGAAATAATATGAGTTAAAAGAACTGACGACCCTTTTATAGGTTCAACCGGTTTCACTGTCTTTTTTAAACATTGATAATAATCAGCTTGGTTATATAGGTATGCAGCAAAAGAGTTGACTTTGATTTCTAATAATGGAAACATTTGTTTAATGAGTTTAGGTTTCAGAAATAAACATGAAACTTTGAAATTTGACCATATTTCAATTCAATATCATTTGACGTATGCATATCTTTGACTTATGCATAAAAAAGTAATACTATACTACTCCGTGTGTGTATATATATATATATATATATATATATATATATATATATATATATATATATATATATATATATATATAAAATTAGAGCATCGATAAATACACCACATTTAATTGATACATACACAAGATTAATGCATTACAAGATTGTACAGTACACATTTTAATGCATAACAGTTGATGTACGTATCAAATAAGTTGGTGTATATATCAGCTCCCATAAAATTAATGGAGCGTAAACATTCTACAATAGTACAGTCAATAAATTAAAATATAGTACAACATAGAAAAGTACTCCCTCCGTCCCATTTCTATTGTCCATTATTTCCATTTTGGGGTGTACCAAATTAATTGTCCACTTCCATAAATAGAAAGTTTAAGGAAATAAAGTTCTTTTTTGCCCCTAGTGTATATATATAAGACAAAAAAATAGGTAAAAAGTAGAGGGTAAAACTGTCATTTTATCAAAAAGTAAGAGATAGATAGTTATATTTTCTTAAACTGCGTGTCTTTTTGTCTGGTGACAATAAAATTGGGACGGAGGAAGTATAATTTAAGTAATAATAAATAAATAAGTGAGTACGGTTTTTGATTTATTACTTTTGTTGTACTTATATTTATATTATTGTTATTTTCATTGATAATAAATTTTTTTTTTAAAGAAATATTAGACAATAAATAGACTTTTTGTATTCCTATATTTCTATACTTGTATAGGGTGTATTTTGTAACTTTCTCTATTATTTAATAAAGTTCTCCCCACCTATTTTGTGTGGTGATTCAATTCATTCATGGTATCAGATACCCACTACCGATCCTTAACCTAAATCACACGTTTTACCTTCATCTTCCTCCCTCACGTTTCATCTTCACCTTCCTGCCATGGCTTCTTCCTCCACCGATTCCACCCTCTCTCTCAATACTGTAATGCATCTCCTTCCCATCCACCTATCCTCTTCTAATTATCTACTTTGGAGAAATCAATTGCTGCCTGTTCTGGCTTATCAGCGCCTCCTTGCGCATATTGATGGCTCGACTGAAGCACCGCCAGCCGAAACACTCACCGAAGGGAAACTTGCCCCCAATCCGACCTACATCGCCTGGCTTCAGGCTGACCAACAGGCTGCGATTCTTATTCGCGCCTCTCTAACGGAAGAGAGTCAGAGACTGCATCTGAAATTGTTGGACTCGAGTCTGCTCGTCAAATTGTGGGATTATATTATTTAGAGTAAGTTACACTAATGATCCGTATGGTTTTCACGAAAGTGTAATTAATTATTGCCTTTTATCATTTTTTGGGAGTGATTCGTACACCACCTGTTTTTGGCCGTACACCACCAAACATGTTTTATAGTGTTGTACAGTACAACACCATGTAGCATGTTTGGTGGTGTATGACTAAAAACAGGTGGTGTACTGTAACATCCTCAAATTGGGCCTAAGAGTAATAGGTATTCCTGTAAATTTAAATACGATTTAAATTTGTTATATGTGTTTGATTGTAAATTTAATAGGTCAATAAGCCTCAGGAAATATTGTGGTTAGTGAAATATTGTTTGTTTTAAATTTATTTAGTTGACGGTAAAATAAAATGGTATTTCCCCGCAAATGGTTTTTTAAGTTCCAGACAATAATAAATACGGGGAATGAAAATTGGCATTTATATGGTATATTATTTGATGGGTCGGTTTTAACTCCTACATATGCATACGTACATACGATTCACACACACAAACCCTAATCAATCCAAAAACTTGATGAAATCATCAAATTGAAGAACACAAATTCGAATTCAAGCTTCTAGCTTGAAGATTATCATCCTCTAATCCTTCTAACCATCATGTAAGTCTTGATTTCTTGATTTTCATAAATCTAAAATTTGGGGTTTTGTGGGTTATAGATTATAATCCGAAATTAAGGCTTGAAGTTGTTAAATTGATGTTAGTTAAACTCATACATGATGAGATGTAACATGATTCAACTTGTAAGTTGTAAGTTGTAAGTTGGAATTAGGGTTCTTGTGGTTTAGGATGAAATTATAATGATTAACTTGAAGTTAAAGCTTATAATGCTTGTATGGTTGTTAGTTAAGGTTAATTTTATGATTATAGGTGAAACCCTAACCTAAAATTGGATTAATCATATTATATAAGTTGTGATCAAAATGGGTTTTGGGTAATTGATGGAATTTGCATGATAAACATGAATTGAGGCTTTTGGTTATGTTATGGTTGGCAATTAGTACCTAATTTATGATTATAACATAAGTACTAACTTGAAATTAGAGAATTTGATTGAGTGATCATGAGGTGTTGTAGAGAATTAATGATTATGATGTGTTATATGATGAAAAGAGGATAATGGTTAATTGGAACACTTGATTGGGAATCTATGAGTAAAGTGGTAACTAAGTGGATTAAATATTCATTAAACCTTGTGTTGGGGTTTTGAATGAATTAGTAATATTTGATGGAAATAATCCGGGTAACGGTTTAATCATGTTAATGGTAATAATGAAAGTTGATTAAATGAGGTTATGAGTATAATGAGCATAAACTTGATAAGTGATTGTAAAGGTGGATATTTGTAATGTTGGAATGATGTTATATAGATTCGATACAAGAGACTGACTTGTGTTATTGTTGTATTCTCAGATGTGGAGAAGACTCAGTGACATTAGACTACTGAGTGGACGACTATGATTGTCGGTGAGTGGATCTTGGACTTTCAGTCTAAGTTAGTTGTAACAACATGGTTACAACGGGTAAACTTGGTTTATTGCATTGATTGCATTAATATTATATTGGCATGTTGGCTAAACCTTGATTGATTATTGGCGTCCATTGTGCTATGATAGTTGTGGACTATTTGATTTGGTGGGGGTCAACTAATGTGTTGGGTTTGGATACTATTACTAGGACTTCGCAAGTGCCTTGTACATGTGTTGGACACTGAAATTGCGTCGTGTGTAGTAATAGTACCAAACTATCGGTATAACCTCTGATTTGGCCGTCAGTTGGTTTTAAGTGTTACTTGGGGAACCATCCGAGGCATGAGGGTACCTCAAGGACCACCGATCCTTCTATGTTGCTTGTGCATTGCTTGGTTATAGGCATGTGTTAAGCTGAGTTAGATTGATAGCTTGGGATCTATTCACTTAGCTTCGTGCTAACCTCTCATTACTTCTTGCAGGTTTACTTCTGTATGTGGGTGGGCAAGAAGTACATATGGAATGGAATGTTTGACAAGCTCACTCTGAAATGGATAATACTTTAATGATTTAACAACATGTTTGGATTTCTATAACACCTAAACTTAATGTGTGTAGATTAGGATAATCTAGTTTTAAAGGTTTGTATGTAAGTAGATTGCTATTTGAAATGTATGTATGCAATCTACTGATTTCTATTAATCATGCGCTTCCGATATGTTTAAAAAAAAAAAAAAATGTCCTTGTATTTCGAGACGGGTGTTATAACAGCTCAATTGGTGATATCAAGTGGTAAGACTTGATATTAAAGGGATTCATGTTCGAATCCAACAACCTACCTGAGATGTTCAGGAGATAGGTTGGGGTGCATTGTGTAACATCCTCGAATTGGACCTAGTTGTATATATATTATTTCTTGATTTAAATAAGTATTTAAATGTGTTTGGAAATAATATTGTTTGAAATAGTTGAAATAATTGGAATAGGATCCGAATATTCCAATGTGATAAGTGAAATATTAATTGTTGTAAATTAATATAGTTGACGGTGCAATAAAATGTTTGGACTCGCAAATGGTTTTCGGGTTCCAGACAATAGGTTGAGATGGGGTATTAAATTATACCCGTATATTGAAGGCGGTTCGTGAGGCCGACTTATATATATCCTTTCCTATTTAGGAAAGTTATTCATTTTTATTCCAAAACTCACAGAAACTCTCTGAAAACCTCCAAATCAATCCAGAAATCAAATCAGGAAGTTGTGATTCTCGTGAAACTTCCTAATCATCAGATTACCATCGTTAGATTCTTCAATCAGTAAGTATTCTTGAGTATTTAAGAATTTGATTTTGATTTAAATTTGGGTAAATTGATGATTTGAGAGAATTGGATGTTAGAAACATGTTATAAGTGTTATATGCGGATTATATGATGTTTCTAGTGATTTATAACTGTTTGAAATCGTGTTTTGGGTGATTTTGATATAAAATCCGCGAGTTAGGGTTTGAACAGTTCGTGCAGGTCTGGAACGAAGGAGGAAGCCGGCGGCTTCTTATTCAAGCCGGCGGCTTGTAGTTAGTCGGTGGAAGCCGGCGGCTTCACAGCCAAAGCCGGCGGCTTGTGTGGTGTAGTATGAAACCGGCAGGTATAAACCCGACCCGGCGGCTGGTAGAAGCTTTAAAACATGTTTTGGTTCTGTTACCACATTCAGTAATTCACCCGGCGGTTAAGGAAGTGAAACCGGCGGTTGGTGATAGGAAGCCGGCGGCTTCATAGAAGAAGCCGGCGGCTTGGTTGGCGGTTATAGCAATTCTTGTTTGATTTTGAATAATAATGTGGTTGCTATTTGATATATGTTAATATACGATAATGATTATATCGTAAATCATTAATATATGATTAGGAACTAGTAATCTTGATGTAGATTATGTTAAGTTCTTAATGCTAAAGATTGATATAAGTTTAGTATTGATGACATGATTACTAACTTATATTTGATTTGTTGATTCTCAGATGTGGAGAAGGCTCAGTGATATTAGACTACTGAGTGGAGGCCTGAGGTAGTCGGTGAGTGGATCTGTAACCTCAGTGTGATTTAGTTGTAATGATTTGATTTACAACAAGTAATTTATAGTATTACTTTGATAGGATGCATCTGTTGAGATATCTTGCCATGATAGTTTGACTAGTTACTTACTTGGCTGTCTGAGCTAGTATGTAAGATTCTGAGGTCAACTTGACTTGACAGTTGGACTTGGTTGTTATTGTAGACGACAGGAGATCTTGAAACTTGAAATGTTGGTTTGGAGATCTAGGTCGTGTGTGATTAACAACTGGTTACCGGTAATTCTGTATAGGCCAATACAGATGATTGATAAGGGTTCCCTGAGTACCAAACCGGTATTAGGGTATCTCAGGAGCCACCGGTCCTCATGACGACTGATAATGTTTGATGAGAGTAGCTTGACATTGATTGGATGTTGAGTGATTGATTGGTTTTCTGTTTATTGTTATTTGATGTAAACAGATTGTTATGCTAGGTTGTACTGTTGCTTATAGTTTCATTCACTTAGCTTTATGCTAACCCCACCACAGTTCTTCCTGCAGGTTAAAATAGATGGGACATATTGGGCAGGGCAGGAAGTGTTTGACTGGATGGAATGTTTGACAGGCTGCTACTCTGATGTTATTGTGATAATCATAGAAATGTTTTTAATAACACCCAGTGTGTTGAAATGTCTTGTACTTTGAATTAAAAAGTTTATTGACATTTTGAGTACATTGATAGTATGTTTTTAAATATACGCTTCCGAGTCGCCATTATTATATTAATTGTTTGTAATGAAACGAGGGGTGTTATAAGCTGGTATCAGAGCCATAGTTTGGGTGAATTGAGCATGATAGAATGTTCAATCCTAAACTTTGATTGAGTTGAGTCAAACATTCCAGTGGGTGCGGGTTTAGTTGATTAGTGAATGTGTGAGAAAGTGATTAGTTGAATATGTACTAACCCTTAACAAGTTGTGAAGTTGTTGTTTGATTGCAGAGACGGAGGAACATGAGTATCTGATTGGTATATTTCATGTTTCCTCAACATTGCTGGCTTAAGATTGTCAGGTAATCTTCGATAAGCCTGTGTTAATTTAAATTAACTTGAATTGTTTACTCTGTTATGTTGAGTAAGCTTTGTTGTAAAGTTAATTGAGTCAGACTGATATGATTCCCCAGTTTTGAGTCAACTATTGATTGCTATATGTTGACATGAGAATAGAGGTATTAAATGAGTTAATTGTTGTTGCTCATTGATGTTAGTATTTCTGATTGAATTGAGAATGCAGAAATGTGATTAAATAAGTAGACAGAGAGTTGATTAAGGTTTTAGCAAGATTGATGTTAGAACCTAAGGAGTATCTTGATTGGTGAGACGAGATAATTGATAGTATTATGTTAATGGATTGATCACAAGGTGTGATCTAAATCCTTGTTAAGGACTGTTGTGTCATTTGATTTGATAATGACTGCTATTTGAAGAAATATGTGTTCATGTGACTATATGATATGTGTTGACTATAGTTAAACACTGGATCTAAACCAGGATGGATAGGTTTATGAGACACGTAGAGTATAAACATGTGAAATTGATTTGGGAAGCGATAGATCTTTCTGGTCAATTGAGAACTAATAAATGAAATGTTTTATAGTAACATGATTGAGTAGGCTTGTTGTGACAGTGATGCTTGATATGAAAGCATATGTCAAAGTAATGATAATTAATTAAGATGTGTCCTGAATTTTGGAGTAAATAAGGACATTGATTAGTGATAAGTATTGAAATTATGATGATAGGTTATCATATGTTTGAGGTTTCAGACCAGTAGATATATTTAGTAATTCAGTTGTTGAAAATAAATTATGTGAGATGGCTTGCATATGTAAGGTTGAATATGTAAGTAGTAAGCTGATTTTGAGTATATATCAGCTGTTAGAAACTATTAAATAGATGTTGATTGATTTGAAATCATAAAGTATTTAAAATGTATGAGATAAAAGTAGATCACATTGATAATTATAATGTAGAGTAGCCTGAGAATGGATTGTGAAGAACATAATCTTGCAACGCCTGATCACCGTTGTTATATTATGTTGTGTCACATGAACTTGTTGAGGCTACTTGGTATAAAAGAAATGTAATGTGATTTTGGAAATGGAGCATGATAGTATGCTAAGTTGTTTAATAGTTGTTTTGATAAGAAAATAATCAGTTGATATAACTGTGACCTTTAGACTGTAAAGGTGAGAGTGTAAATGATAGTTGTCATTGATAGAGGTTTTGATGATAAACCCAAGTGATTAATTTGATTGTGTTAAATATGTAATTGTGATTGATTGTGATAGATTACATGTAGACGAATTTGATAGTGTTTAAATGAGTCACTATTTTGTATTTGGATTGTATGAAGCCAAAGTTGAAATAGGTTGATATTGTCGTGTTTGAGGAATTACTAATAATTATTGAATGTAATAATTTGAAGTTTATGTTCGATAGTAAACATAAAATATGAAATGGCTTGTATGGAGCCAAGATTGCTGTAGGTTGATTTTGTTTTTGTGAAGGATTGATAAAATTATTGAACGTAATAATTTGAAATATATGTTTGAGAGTAAACATATAAGATGAAATGGTTTGGGAGTTAACTTGATGGTATGTTAACTTTGAAAGTCAAACCATGAATAGAGAATTGTGTATAAAATTAATTGCTTGTGATTGGTTTGAGTTTGGGTCAAACTTGAGAAAAGCAGTTAGAGAATTTTATTGATTGGTTGATTGAAATCCAAGTTGACATGTAGTCAACTGTGTGTGTTGAAATAGTCTAACATAGATTGTAATGTTATGATTGTGAGGGATATGATTGAATTCCTTGATTAGTCAAATTATGTTGAGATGGGTCTTGTAAGATCCAAAGGAGATAGATGAATGGTCTAAGTTTGTGAGACTTGAGTTATTACTTAAAGCTAGTATTAAGTAATTGAAATAGTGTTAAGTATAATTAAGTATTCAGTTAGGAAATATATGATATTTGAACTGAATATGTGTTAGAAAATTATACAGATATGAAGTCATTGAGTGATATGACAGGTATAAATTGTTGAATGATGTAAGTTAAATCACATTGATTAGGATTGTGATAAGAAAGTCTTACCAGTGTATGAGGCTTGTGATGATTGCTTTGATTGGGTAAGACTGTGAGATGATGAATAATTGAAGGTTATTATTATTAGTTGCCTAGGTTGATTGGTACCTCATGGTGAGTTACTTTGACATTGAAAGAATTGAATGGATTCTTTAGTTATTTGTTGATTTTATACAAATGAAGTAAGTGATGAAGTAGAAAATTGGGATTAGATCCAAGTAAGGTATGATATGAAAGTATACCTGGAGTTGGATTGTGTTAAAGGTTTAGTTGATCGTTGTTGGATAAATGAGAGAATATGAATTGAAGGTTGTTCATGTTTTAAGAAATTTTGTATGTATAATTGTAAGTGTTAAGAAGTAAGGGAAACCTTGAAATTGGTAGGTGATGATTGTATTCACCAAACTTTTCTTGAAAGTTTAGAATGAAATGTTTAAGTTATATACTAGTTGATAAGTATATAAGTGAAACATAAAGTTATTGATTGTTCCATGTCCTGTGGTATGGATATGTGATGAATAGTAGTATTGAGAAGGCTTGATAAAGACTTTAACAGTCTGAATGGCCTAGTGTATAGAATGAAATGAAATTGTTGTGTATGTGTCCATTTTAGAGAATATCTGAAATTGTGTAGGTATGTATGTGTGGTATACATGATAATAAATGGCATGATAAGTTTTAATAGAATGAATTAAAATGTGCCATAAGTTGTGTAGAAGTTAGTTAATTATGATTAGCTTGATGTAGATTTGGTTAGTAATGTGTTGGAAAGTAGCACATTGTGATATTGTGATGCTTGATCTGTAGTATCATAATATGTTGATTAAGGTTGACTTAGTTGCTATATTGATGGGATGTAGTACTAAGTGATTATGTGATGATAGTTGTATACTTTCTAATTTCTTGTGATTAGGAAGTTGATATAATTAAGCAGTAGTTTGAAATTTAAGAATTGAGTGAAATAACTGGTTGCTAAGATAAGATTATGGATGTCTTACCAATTTAAGTAATATATAAATTCTAACTTGATGGTTAGTTAGACTTTGAAGATAAATAGTAAGTATTGATAGACATACTGTGGTGTATAATCACTAGTGTTGTGATTATTGTTTGTATTGTTGTTGTTGTTGACAATTGATAAGCCATAATGAAAGGAATTACGAACTGAAATAAGTCGATGTAGAGGTTGGTTGATTGTAGGTAAGATTGATTGTGGTACTTTTGTTGATTGAGCAAAGTACTTGTTGATAGTAGTTTTACCTACTGAGTGTGACCTCTGCTTTACTTATTTAGGTGATATGAATCTGGAGTACTTTTAAGTAAAGGATTTCATATGATTGAAATGATATGTGAATATGATAGGGTATTCAAAAGAGTATGAAACTTTTGGATGAAAAGTTGACCTAGAATTGGATTTTAAATCTTTGATAGTAGAGATTTGAAATTGTTATCTGTATATTAGATTGATTGTTGGTCGTGAGCTGAATTATATTTAAATGTTGCTAGATACATTGTGGTTTAATAACCACTGTTGTGACAATGTGATTGCTGTTTTATTGTTAACAGAGATGAACAGTGAGAGTAGGTTAAAGATTTTAGCATGTTGCTAATTTCTAGTTGTGTAGACCTAGTAAGTGATGTTAGGTTTCACTTATTATTGTTGGTTAAAGTGATAGGGTGCTTTAAACTTTTATCTGATTGGTGATAAAGGAATTAGATAGATGATTGGTTCCTATGAGATGTTGGATGGATGCACTGTATGTGTGCGTAGGAAAAGACAGAAGCATGTACAATTGGATATGTGCATGTGGAAAGAATTCAAACAGTCTAAGTATAGTTGTAAGTTGCTATTGAGGACAAATGTATGCTAAGCGGTATGTGATTATATCACATTAGTTAGATTGATTGAGGTTAGATTTCGGGGACGAAATCTCTTTAAGGGGGGGAGAGTTGTAACATCCTCGAATTGGACCTAGTTGTATATATATTATTTCTTGATTTAAATAAGTATTTAAATGTGTTTGGAAATAATATTGTTTGAAATAGTTGAAATAATTGGAATAGGATCCGAATATTCCAATGTGATAAGTGAAATATTAATTGTTGTAAATTAATATAGTTGACGGTGCAATAAAATGTTTGGACTCGCAAATGGTTTTCGGGTTCCAGACAATAGGTTGAGATGGGGTATTAAATTATACCCGTATATTGAAGGCGGTTCGTGAGGCCGACTTATATATATCCTTTCCTATTTAGGAAAGTTATTCATTTTTATTCCAAAACTCACAGAAACTCTCTGAAAACCTCCAAATCAATCCAGAAATCAAATCAGGAAGTTGTGATTCTCGTGAAACTTCCTAATCATCAGATTACCATCGTTAGATTCTTCAATCAGTAAGTATTCTTGAGTATTTAAGAATTTGATTTTGATTTAAATTTGGGTAAATTGATGATTTGAGAGAATTGGATGTTAGAAACATGTTATAAGTGTTATATGCGGATTATATGATGTTTCTAGTGATTTATAACTGTTTGAAATCGTGTTTTGGGTGATTTTGATATAAAATCCGCGAGTTAGGGTTTGAACAGTTCGTGCAGGTCTGGAACGAAGGAGGAAGCCGGCGGCTTCTTATTCAAGCCGGCGGCTTGTAGTTAGTCGGTGGAAGCCGGCGGCTTCACAGCCAAAGCCGGCGGCTTGTGTGGTGTAGTATGAAACCGGCGGGTATAAACCCGACCCGGCGGCTGGTAGAAGCTTTAAAACATGTTTTGGTTCTGTTACCACATTCAGTAATTCACCCGGCGGTTAAGGAAGTGAAACCGGCGGTTGGTGATAGGAAGCCGGCGGCTTCATAGAAGAAGCCGGCGGCTTGGTTGGCGGTTATAGCAATTCTTGTTTGATTTTGAATAATAATGTGGTTGCTATTTGATATATGTTAATATACGATAATGATTATATCGTAAATCATTAATATATGATTAGGAACTAGTAATCTTGATGTAGATTATGTTAAGTTCTTAATGCTAAAGATTGATATAAGTTTAGTATTGATGACATGATTACTAACTTATATTTGATTTGTTGATTCTCAGATGTGGAGAAGGCTCAGTGATATTAGACTACTGAGTGGAGGCCTGAGGTAGTCGGTGAGTGGATCTGTAACCTCAGTGTGATTTAGTTGTAATGATTTGATTTACAACAAGTAATTTATAGTATTACTTTGATAGGATGCATCTGTTGAGATATCTTGCCATGATAGTTTGACTAGTTACTTACTTGGCTGTCTGAGCTAGTATGTAAGATTCTGAGGTCAACTTGACTTGACAGTTGGACTTGGTTGTTATTGTAGACGACAGGAGATCTTGAAACTTGAAATGTTGGTTTGGAGATCTAGGTCGTGTGTGATTAACAACTGGTTACCGGTAATTCTGTATAGGCCAATACAGATGATTGATAAGGGTTCCCTGAGTACCAAACCGGTATTAGGGTATCTCAGGAGCCACCGGTCCTCATGACGACTGATAATGTTTGATGAGAGTAGCTTGACATTGATTGGATGTTGAGTGATTGATTGGTTTTCTGTTTATTGTTATTTGATGTAAACAGATTGTTATGCTAGGTTGTACTGTTGCTTATAGTTTCATTCACTTAGCTTTATGCTAACCCCACCACAGTTCTTCCTGCAGGTTAAAATAGATGGGACATATTGGGCAGGGCAGGAAGTGTTTGACTGGATGGAATGTTTGACAGGCTGCTACTCTGATGTTATTGTGATAATCATAGAAATGTTTTTAATAACACCCAGTGTGTTGAAATGTCTTGTACTTTGAATTAAAAAGTTTATTGACATTTTGAGTACATTGATAGTATGTTTTTAAATATACGCTTCCGAGTCGCCATTATTATATTAATTGTTTGTAATGAAACGAGGGGTGTTATACATTGGGCTGCAGACCTGGCCCAATTGGTGATACTAAGTGGTAAGACTTAGTATTAAAGGGGTCTCAGGTTCGAGACTCAACAACCTACCTATTGGTGAAATCCATAGGTGATGTGGTTGGGGTGCATTGGGCTGCAGACCTGGCCCAATGGGTTTATATTAACACTGCTCGATGCAGGCCTGCATCTGCGGATGGGCTCTAAGCGAGGGTGTTACAAAATAATCACATTAAATGTGTAAACATCTTAAGTTACAAATTTAATTAAGATTTTACAACGATTCTAGTCCCAAAGCAAATAAACATCTAGTTTTTTAAAGTTTTGATGTTCACGAAAATTAACAAGTTTCGTAATTTTAATATCAAATTATGAAAATATACATGTAAGTATCATAGTATAATGATGTTCTTAACTTTCAATTTTTTATATTATTTTAAATATTTAATGGTTTCCATATGTCACTACTTAAGATAACTATGTGCCAACTTATGAGGCCATTAGAGATTTTTAGATTAAAAAAATAAAAGCTGAACTGTGTTAATGAGTTAATGTTAATGTCTTTATAAATGAAAGTACATATATCAGTATAAGGTTATGTGATTTAATTTTTTATTTTTTTTTGAGGTTGTTTTTTTAGATAATATAGTCATGATATAACACATTCAATGTACACATTAAAAATGTTCTAAACCAATTAAAATTGGCTTTAAATCTATTTCAAACATTTTTTCTTTATATAACTAGTTCCCCAAAATGATAAATAAACAAATATTAAAGTTTGGTGTGAAATTAGAGGTTCGGGGGAAAGAAGGGACAAACGATCTTAATCGTCGATTTTTGTGATCGACGAATCAAATTTGCGACCCTGCATTTTACATGCACACTGTATTTTTACGTAATATGCAATGTTGTTAAAGATACAACAATTTTAAACTGTTATCACATATTTCAACGGCTTAGATCGTTTGCCTTAATTCTCCTCAAAATACAAGCTGAACTTGGATCTTTACCCAAAATTATACTCCGTATCTATTGTTGTTACAACTTACAAGGGTAAATCTAAATTAAACATATTTAATGAAGTTGAATTTTTTATAATTAATATAATTTGTAATTAATGAAGATATGTAATTGAAAAATAGTGAGTTCAATAAATGAATTTTGTGATATATTTAGATAGTTCTAGTACTGAAGCTTAGACCACTCCCGTTGGTATAATCACTTTGATTGGAGTGGTGATGCAATTGGTTGCATCACTTCCTAATCAGTTGGAAGTGTAATCAGAAAACTGATTTGTAATTGGTTGAAAATTGTGGAGCGCGCGTTTTTTTTTGTTTAGTGTATAGAAATGGTGGGTTATTGGTAAATGTGAGGTTGGAAAAATGAGGTGATTAATCATTAATGGCAGTGGGTACAGTTAGTGGAAAGCTAACGTGGTGCTGAGGTGGTAGAAGTGATTTGAAAACGGATAAGAGTAGAATTTAGCCAAACCTAGTTATAAATTTGTAAATAATAAAGATAGAAATAAATAAATAAATAAAGGGAGATGATAAATACAACAAAAATAATGATAGTTGCTCTGAAACAAAAATAAAGATATTGATTTGGCTCAGCGTGTTCTATTCGATCCAGGTTGTCTCTTTCCTCTGGCTACATCTGAACCGAATTCTTTCTGGTTAAAGAATCTCTTTCTAGTTGCTCTGAAACAATTAGGAGATTCTCTAGGTGGCAATGTGCTATTGGGTGGTGGTCCCGCTTATGGGGTCAAATCAATACGCTCTAAGAAGAAATATTTGAATATAAATCTCATCGATATCATCGATCTCATAAGTATCATACCAAATCCCATCAATCGAATCACTTTTTCGAGAAATACGAGACATCTAAGTCATACAAGTAAAGAGATCTATTCATTGATAAGAAAAAGAAAAAACGTGAACGGGGACTGGATTGATGATAAAATAGAATCCTGGGTTGCAAACAGTGATTCGATTGATGATGAAAAAAGAGAATTCTTGGTTCAGTTCTCCACCTTAACGACAGAAAAAAGGATTGATCAAATTTTATTGAGTCTGACTCATAGTGATCATTTATCAAAGAATGACTCTGGTTATCAAATGATTGAACAACCGGGAGCAATTTACTTACGATACTTAGTTGACATTCATAAAAAGTATCTAATGAATTATGAGTTCAATACATCCTCTTTAGCAGAAAGACGGATATTCCTTGCTCATTATCAGATAATCACTTACACTTATTCACAAACTGCGTCTGGGGCTAATAGTTTTCATTTCCCGTCTCATGGAAAAGGTATAATCACTTTGATTGGAGTGGTGATGCAATTGGTTGCATCACTTCCTAATCAGTTGGAAGTGTAATCAGAAAACTGATTTGTAATTGGTTGAAAATTGTGGAGCGCGCGTTTTTTTTTGTTTAGTGTATAGAAATGGTGGGTTATTGGTAAATGTGAGGTTGGAAAAATGAGGTGATTAATCATTAATGGCAGTGGGTACAGTTAGTGAAAAGCTAACGTGGTGCTGAGGTGGTAGAAGTGATTTGAAAACGGATAAGAGTAGAATTTAGCCAAACCTAGTTATAAATTTGTAAATAATAAAGATAGAAATAAATAAATAAATAAAGGGAGATGATAAATACAACAAAAATAATGATTCAAAAACCAAAATAATACAATGACATACTTATACTATATGCAGAAACGGTTGTACCCTATGTTGTAAGTATAAATTTTTTTGTTATATTTATCAACTCCCATAAATAATTGAATAGATATAATAACACATGGAGCACGTAGTTAGGGAAGTTAAAGAAGTGTGTAATTAGGCGCAAACAAGACGGAGGCGGAAAACAGAAAACCAAAACAAAAACATCTTCTTCTTCTTCTTAGATTTCATTTTCAATTTCATTTCTAGGGCTTGTAAAATTTTACATATCTATATATTCTTTTTTTCTTTTTTTTTTAATTTTCTATAATAATTTTTATTTTTAATTAAGTATGGATCCATCAAATCAACCTACCGATACCGAAATGTCCGACGCCGCTGCCGCTCCTCCGCCACCGCCGCAGCAACCGATGCCCGGAATCGATACCATCCCGGCGACACTCAGTCACGGCGGTAGGTTCATTCAGTATAACATATTTGGCAATATCTTTGAAGTTACCGCTAAGTATAAACCTCCTATTATGCCTATCGGTAAAGGTGCATACGGCATAGTCTGGTACACTTCGTTTCATCTCTTTCTCGATCGATGTAGATACATATATATGTATATTTGCACAGATTATATGTATTTATGTATGTGATTATGTTTATTGATTGATGAATCTGTGTAATTTGATGAGTACGGCAGTTCGTCGTTGAATTCGGAGACGAATGAGCATGTTGCGATTAAGAAGATTGCGAATGCTTTCGATAATAAAATCGATGCGAAAAGGACTCTAAGAGAAATCAAGCTTCTTCGTCATATGGATCATGAAAATGTTAGTGAGTAGTGGCATTATTTATGTTTGTGATTTTGGAATGTTTTTACTAGTATTAATTATCAAAAATCAGCTGAACTTAATTACTCAATACTAATTGTGAACATTCGTATGCTGAAAACACTTTTGTGCCCTATGTTATCCTAGGTGGATTTAGGTTGTTATTTATTAATTAGAGTATGTGCAATTGTGAAACGTTGAACTGAAGGATCTAACTTTTGAAGTTGAAGATCTAGCTTAGCTTGTGATAGAGAAATGCCACATCCTTAACTTTGGAAAGCAACACGGAACAGCCCTTTTTTTGTGTGCTAAATCTGTGATTAGCTGGTAGGCTGGTACATTGATAAATTCTCTTTCTTTTGGTGTGCATGTATAAGGTGTATTTGACAGGATCGTTTCATGATTACTGCTTGATCAGATGAGCTGTAAAAGTTCATGCAACTTATAGGGTTTACTTTTGTTTCTTGAACAATGATTAGGAGGCTTTATTAGCTGCCATATGAATATTTGATTAGGGTACTTAATTGGCAGCCACTTTTCAGATAACTAAATAAACAGCTCATTCAACTTTTTTGTCCCAGTTTTCCTTTGTGTATGTGTGGGATTGCCTGATAAAGGTTGCAGTAGGAGTTATAAATTTTTCTAGATGCCTTTCGTAAGAATGAAGATGATGTGATAACACATAACAATTTGAAATTATTCACATATGATTTACTGTTCATAAACCTGATTTCTATTGCTCAGTGCACTTCTAAGGCTAGGGGATTAAGGTTCCTTTATACCTGTGATGGAATGGAAAGCCAGATGAAGGGTAATTATGCTTAGAACTTGGAAGTGGAGGTTAAAATGAAAGTGGAGGTTAGCCAGGTGTCTACTACAGACAATTACATATAGCTTCTAGCATAAAGATTGGATTTTTTTGGTTATATGATACTTTAATATGGTCAAAGAACTTTGTACGCCAAAAACTATAGATTGTTTAAGAAGCTTTGGAGTATTTAGTGAACTCGTACTTTGACTATAATAGCATTGCCATCTTTAATCTTTATGCTACTTGTTATGCAAATACATATACAGTTCAATCTATACACATAATTTGATACATATTTCTATAATATGCTTGTTGCTCATGACTTAAGGTCGTGTCTTGTTGTGGCTCCTTTTTTTTTCCTGACTTTCAGCATGACTATACTTCAGTTACGCCCACTTATATTGTTCTTGTTGTTTTAAAAGTAAATCTGTGAAGTTCTAAATTCAACTGCTGGTGTGAATTTCTTGCCTGATGTTTGTTTCCATTTTCTAGGTTGTTGCTATCAGAGATATAATTCCACCCCCGGAAAGGATGGCATTTAATGACGTGTACATTGCTTATGAGCTCATGGATACTGATCTCCATCAGATAATCCGTTCTAATCAACCATTATCTGAGGAGCATTGCCAGGTCTACTTTTCCTGATGTACTTTCTGGGTTGCTTTATCTTGATGTCTATTTAGACTTTGATTACCTAGGTTCTTAACTGTTGAGGGTGCTTTTTGTAGACATGCATATCTTCTTAGTTTGGCTATCATTTAGTTAGTTAGTTATACTTGGCCCAATCAATGTGTTTTTGCTTTCTTTCTTTATTTTAAGATTCATACATTTAGATGAAACATAGTCTGAGTAATTTTAACCCAAGTTGGTATCTTCATTGTTTGCTAGTTGCTTATGGTTCTGAAGCATATGCTAACTTTTTTCTGATTCCTTTATTTTCCAAATTGACTTGGATCAAAGTTCGTGTTTTTGAACATATCATCTTTTACTATTGCTATCCTGAAGCCCGATGATAAGTTTAAAAGGATATATGGGGGCAAGACTTGGTTGACATTTGATTTAGGCTTTCAATATCATAATCTGGATTATGTTAGATCAGCTTGTGATATAGAAGTACATATGAAATACCTCATGGGGTCTTGGGTATGGTAGTAAGAAATATAGAACTAAAAAGCACGAGACATTCAATTATGCAGTAAGGGTTTACAGGTTATGAACACTCTCTTCAGTAAACTATCACCTAATGACTTAAGTAGTTATCAAAACTCTAGTCACGTGGGCATTATCCTTTCCAGGAGAAAGGATGGAATAATATGCATAAGGTGCAAGTCAATACTGAGGAGGGTGTGGTGACACAACATCTGCTTCATATGTTAGAGATCCATACACCTTGAAGGTATGTGGATGAATGTGAAAGGAGTTGAATTAGGATGATATTGAAAGGAAGTTGCTAGTTTGAAGATGATATTGAGATGACCGGTTGGTTTGAAGCCACTATTAGGATGTGGAGTGCAAGAAAGGAGTGACCATATAGTTTGAAGAGACACTTGCATCAACATGCAGTTGAAGTGCAATAAAGGAGTGGAGAAAATACAGGATGTAAACATCAGGTTGGAGATATTGGATATGGAATGATAAGTAAATAAGAATGTTTAGGAGAGAAAAGGATGCTAAACTCTACTCTAAAGTGTCAAACCTATCAAATTATGGAATCTGCCAATTATGAAGCATAGTTCAAGACTTGACTCCAAGATACCAGAAATCTATTCAGATCTGTGCCGAGATCATCGATATTAGAGGGTTTTTTGTTGTTCTTTATGACTTTTTGTGAGGTATAAAAGATAAAAAATGATACCCACTGATTTAGAATGTGCATACCGTAGGGTGTCAAGAAGTGATATGGTAGGAGATTGAGAAGTCTACAATGTAGGGAGATATTAAAGATATGATTACATAATAGTAACATGAAAGTATGTGACCATATAATTTGCCAGTTACACTTTCCTGGAAGCAGTCTCTTTACCCTCGAGTAGGGATATGACTGTCTACATCTTACCTCCGCCATACCCTGCCCTCGGTGGGATTGGGTAGTGTTGTTGTTTAGCATTACACTAAACATTAACCTTGATTCTTTAACCCTTTGTTTTAGTTAGGATTGAACCCATGAAGTAATGCAACTCTTTGTCTGAAAATGCACATTTCACTAGAGGGGTTTATTAGAGAATGCCCCTATCAAAGAACAATGTGCCATATAAATAAGATCGGTTGTAAGCCGTTTACGCTTTCTTTGTTATCAGTGGAATAGGAAAGATGATATATTGGGGTTTATGTTTTTTCTACTGATATAGTGTAATCGTTGATTACTTGATCTTCAATATTCTTTTGGAATTTTTGAGAGTTCTGGAATCTGAAGAGTTAGGTTAAGTCAAAAATCTAACATTGTAGGCTAATCCTGGCTACCGACTAATCCATGGCCAAGTCGGTCAGAAAGTCGGTCAAAGACGGGTCAACGCGAAAAAAACGGGATTAGTCGGGGCAGGACGGGTTTTTTGGGTCAAAGGCGGGTTTCTGGGCTGGTCAACGATGGTCAACTTTTTAAAAAATAACAAATTACCAGTTTCATCGCAAATTGGGTTCCTTGTACTCCAGGTGCTCAATTGGAACTTCATTAACACGCCAGTTTCATGTACCAGTTTTATATTTATTCATATATAATTTTGAAATTAATTTTAATGCTAAAAAAGTCAATAAAAGTCAAAATCCGACTAGTCTCCGACTAGTCCGTAAAATGTCCCGACCGACTAATCCCATACTTACGACTTTTTCAACCTTGATGATACCTGATATAAATTGCAAAGAAGAATCCTTCCTAACTAGTTCTTGTCTTGTTATCATAATCACACATTTTGCTTCCCTGCCAATGTTGCTATAATCCCGACTTTTCCAACCCTGGGTATCATAAAGAGTGAGATATTGTCGCATGACAAAGAAGGTGGTTGAAATGGCAAGAAGCATGTAAACCCCTAATAGAGTACACCTCTGAACTCATTAGCTCTAAACACACATATTATTTGGAGCTTAACAATGTGGAATTATTGTCGTTGGATAGCTTGTGGTGATGTGTACAATTCGTACCATGCTAAATGAGCCTTTAGTCCATAATCATTATCTTTTGTCTTGCAGTATTTTCTGTATCAGATCCTGCGTGGGTTAAAATACATACATTCTGCAAATGTGCTGCACAGGGATTTGAAGCCAAGCAATCTGCTCCTGAACGCTAATTGTGATTTGAAAATATGCGATTTTGGTTTAGCTCGTGTTACATCTGAAACTGATTTCATGACAGAGTATGTGGTCACCAGATGGTACCGTGCACCAGAGCTATTGTTAAACTCTTCTGATTATACCGCTGCCATTGATGTATGGTCGGTTGGTTGTATATTTATGGAATTGATGGACCGCAAGCCCTTATTTCCTGGTAGAGATCATGTACACCAGCTTCGATTGCTTATGGAGGTATTTCTTTATTTCGATATTTTTACATCTTATATATGAGCAGTAGAACATAATAGGGTCTTCCAGCTTTGATTTTTTTTTATCATTGACAACCAAAGATTATTTTGTAGTATGTAAATAATCCTTAAAATTATTTTAACCTTGTAGCTGATTGGAACTCCATCAGAAACAGAATTAGGGTTTTTGAATGAGAATGCAAAAAGATACATTCGGCAACTACAACATTATCAACGACAATCGTTCAATGATAAGTTTCCTCAAGTTCATCCTGCAGCTATTGATCTTATTGAAAAGATGTTGACGTTTGATCCTAGACAGAGAATTACAGGTATGGAGGTTTCTTGGCTCTCTTACATATTAGATTTATACCTTAGCTTTTTAAATATATTTGCTTCAGGCATTATATTACTAATATGTTGAGAAGTACAACCTTGATGTTACATGCTTAGAAGCCCTTCTCTCCTTTGCATCTTTTTTGCCATTGAACTTTTTGTCATTCTAAAAAGTTCAATGAACTTTTTTGTCAGTTCATTGAACTTTTTGGAAAAGTTGACACAATATGGATTATGTACTAGTATTAATATTGTTATTTAGAGCTTCCAAGTAAGATTCAATGGCATGCAGATGTTTTAATTGTACTATTCAATCTTAGTAAGTGGAGGTAGTAAATTGGGTGGGTCGGTTACGAGTCAAAACTAGTTTGGGTTATAAAGGGTAACTTTTACCCAAAGTTTCTAACTGGTCTATACATAGTTGGTCTAGCAGATATAATCACAAGCATTATATGATGTCAGTGGTAGTTATTTGAAATAAATGATTTAGGAGGTTTTCTTTTAAAAAAATATACTTTAGACAACTTTTAGCTCGTTTGTTTTTAGCTAAATTCGTATCTGTTTGACCTGTTAGAGATAAAACATAACCTGAATCAATCTGTTCAGAAGTAAATGGCTCAAAATTGCTACCTCTAGCAGCACGAATCATTATGCTTGTTCTTTACAGATTGTTATTGAAGGTTTTGTTTATGATCCTATTAACTTGTCTAATTGTTGATTGCAGTTGAAGATGCACTTGCGCATCCTTATCTAACATCACTGCACGACATCAGTGATGAGCCTGTGTGCATGAACCCTTTTAACTTCGACTTCGAAAATCATGCCCCAACCGAAGAACAGATGAAGGAAATGATCTATAGGGAGGCTCTTGCTTTTAATCCAGAGTACCAGCAGCATCTTTGAGGAGTACACCGTTCAGTGTTTGTTTGTTGTGTGGTTTTATTATTAGTGTGGTAATTGTGATTTGATGATTTTATCTGTTTGTTGTATATAATCATTCTCATCTAAAACCAGAAGTCGAATTGTTTGGTTAGAGCCTTAACCTGGCAAACCAATACAAATTAGATCTTGTGTCGTATGTTGTTGTTCTATTATCATTATTATTGAAACAGATGACTTTTTTTTTCTTCAATTTTTGTTCCTAATGAAGATTCACTTCAGCTTTAAATATTAGTGCATAACACCAATAATAGATCAAGCTTGTGAAGTTACATCGATCGTCTCAAGTCTTTATAAAGATCGTACGTTTATGGTTCAATTATGGATGTAATTGTTTTACCAAATGTGTATTCCCACTTGACAAAATTAATTTGCAAGTGGTCCTTTGGATCATTCAGTAAAGAACTCTTTCTGTATACATACAATCAAAATGGGCAATCTATTCAAAACAATCATGAGTAACTGTTATCTGAGGAAATATCCTAGAAAGAAACCGAGGTACATACACATACTACATTCCAACATCTAAGCGAGAGCATACATAACACACGAAAACATAATTACATGTTAGCCTCAGGCACAAAAGTATTGAAAAAGTGGTGAATGTCATACACGTGATCAAGTCCTATTCTACCTGCAGTCATGCTAGTCTTCTATGAACATAACAAATCTTTCTACAGTTAAAAAAGAATCGGCAATGTGGTGGTTTTGTAATGCTGCATAACAATCTACACGAGAACACGATATGTTCAACGCAGCATACATAGCATAAACAAAAATGCAGTCTGGGAACCTTTGTAACCTTCTTCACATTGAACTTCCTCAGCTTTCTGACAATGAGAGACCAGATCAATCGATCACTATGGCATTCGTCGCAGAAGCTGTTTCAGTGAATCCATTCATTGGTTGTTTGTTCAGAGGCACAGATTGATTGAGCTCTCTGACGATAGCACATACCCAAATGCTTGGGATATATGATACACTCGCCTGAGATATGATACCATAAATAATTATGTTGCAAGATCCGATAGCTGTTCCGACACGTCTCATGATAATCCTTAAACGAAAATCGGTGGCGTACCATGACCCACAACAAATGGAAGGTTTGACTCAATCCCAAAGGTCAACCTCGAGGCTTGAACGGAACATCTGCGGATAATCCTTGCAGCTTCATTGCGCAATAATACTTAGGTGGTGCAATTGCACCAGCCTTTGTACACAAATCAACCACTGCAGGTGCATGTCCATAAAAAGACCGCCATTTGTCCTCAAGAACCACAGGATCTTGAGGCCTACGAAACCACACAATCTTTGGAGGAATCAAATCATCGACTTGAGCTTTCTTCCAAAGATGGGTCCCACGCCAGCTCTCATACTTAAACACCCCACAAAGACGAGCTTTATGCCCAGATGGACCCACATGAACCTCCGAACAATACTTACAAACTTTCGCTGAATAAACCATCAATAATTTCTCGACACCAGATCGTACCACCTCCCATGCCTTTAACGTTCCGTCGGCTATTAACCTAAAATCATCAGGTGATAAAGATTCAGCACCAATACACTCTATCTCGTTTGTTGACATTTCTTTCTCGTCAGGTTCTGCACCTGCTTGCAAAGAGAGTTCGATAACTGCAGGTATGCGTTTATAATCGAACCGTTCGTCGTGTTTTATTACATTCTGGAACATGTTTTTTAGATGAAAAGTTTCCACAGGGACAATTATGTCGTTTATGTCCCCTTTGACCCATTCATGAAGCTTATTCTTGGCGTGTCGTTTATAACCATGACATGTCTTAATTGCATGACCAGTTTTCCCAATATATACTTCTGGACAGAATCTGCATATTAGGATGCAAGTATTCACATTCGATTATTGAATTTACAATGAAAGTCCTACGAGTACACAACATATTAGAACATGAAAGCTATGCTTACATTGGCAGCATAAAAGGTTACACTGTAATTCTGTGTTATTTAATAACATATTAACATGTTGCGATTTTAAGGGGTTGTTGGCATTGTGTTTCGAAAGTGATAACTCATTTATATACAATAGTCATAATCGATAATCAGCTACACTAAAACAGGCTGCAGGAGATGGTCTTTTGTACGTGCTTGTTTATTGCCATATTGTACTATGGCAAAGTCTAGAACATCCTAAGTGGCTGTTTCTGATTTATTTTGTATATCTGCAAATAAAATAAATAGGTACCAACATGCTTATTTTCAAGTGTTTCTTCTTTCTAAAATAAAAAGATAAGCAGTTCTAATAACGCTGTTTGGATTTGCTTTTCTGCTGTAAATATAAGAACTTACACAAGAATCCCAAACACCTTCTAATTAAACCTCTTGGGTTTAAATTGGTTATTTCTTAATAACGTTAACGTGACGTTTATATCATCCGGAAAGCCGGTTTACCTCTCAAAGTAAACCGTCTCTATAAAGTAAAAAAAAAACTTGTGCTTTCTTATCGTTTGTTATATTTCAGTTCGTCTGCATTCTATTATCGAGTCGGGTCGTATCAATAATCATCTACCAAGTATATGACAAACTCTCATTGTTGAAGAATCTAATATCTAAATAACCAGATACTAGAAGAAAAAAAAAATCCATTTTTCTTTCCCCTAATTTACTCAATAATCAGAATTACTTCCAAACCCAAATGCCAAATACACCTAATTATAAACTAAAATCAAGAAATGCACCAAGAAATTAAATTAACAATAAAAAAAGAAGTGAGAGAAAGAAGGAAATACTTGCAAGACCAGATGGGGATAACTTGAAGAAGGGTAGATACACCTTGTATCAAAAGCTCTCTTGATCTTACAACATCATAAGCAACAGGAATCATTGCTTTAATTGGGTATTCTTTAGCTCTGTTTTCGATTCTTTTAAGAATCATTGGTCTCAATTTTCTTAAATCTATTTTCGGATTTGATCGGTAATTTCGGGTTATTCCAATCAACCTTTGCATCATAAGTGCGTTATACAACAATCTTGGATTCTTCATAGCTATCATACCATATGTAGTAATTAGAATCAGAAGAAGAATATTTGATGTTGATGAATTATTTATGCAGGCATAAAATAAAATGGGTGATGAAAAGTGATGTAAAAAAACAGGGTCTGAGGGCTGAGGCTACAAAATGAAATGGGCCTCGTTTGTAAACCAGAGATATTATATACTTATGGGCTGGGTTTGGGTATATGGGCTTGGGCTTGGGCTTAGATGAAAATATTAATGAATATCAGTGTTGGCACTCGGCACGACAACTTTCATCGTTTGGATGTTATTATGTCCTTTCGATAAAAGGATACGCTTTAAGTTTCAAAGAATACAACTTTTATTGACGTTATGTTTTGCAATGACCACTAACAAGAACCAGTGACATTCATTGTCTCATTTTTGGTTTGTTTCTACATCGTCTCGTTTTCACTCATGACCGATCATATGTTGCAAATTAACTAGTTAAAAGCAAAAGCGTATTAAAGTGTTGATTTGTGACAAAGACGAAAAAATCAGTAACTCAGCCACTAATTTCGTTTATGAAAACTTTTTTGCAACATCTATAATTGTAATATTTGGGTTATGCTATTTATAAATCGTACGCTTAAAACTTCTCCGTTTGTTGTTTTCTCTACGCCTGTTACGAATCTCATTGAGTCTCTAATAATAAAGAATTCAATTTCTTAATGTTCATCATTTTTTTTCCCGAAAAACTAAAAATTATATAAATAGCTATTGAACAAAGTTGAAGGAACCAAAGTTACAAACATAAGCTTATATTGGTGTACACAAAAAGAGATGCTTATCATATTGGCGTTTTTTTCTTTTCGATTAGACATCTCACATGGTATACTTTCGACAAACTTTTTTTTTTTCCGATTTTTTGTTGTGTTTTGAAAACGGCTATCACACGTAATACCAACGGCTATCACACGTGATACCAACGGCTTATCACACATGATACCAACGGCTATCACACGTGATATTAATATTGTACAATTTGTAAAACCCTTAAAAAATCGTTGAAAGTATACCCGTTTATGTAAAAAAAACATTGAAAGTATACCGTTTATAATTTTTACAATTTTTATAATTTTTATATACACATTATCTTCAACCACATTTTTTTTATAGCTAACACCACCTAACTTCAAATTTGTAATTTTGTAAACTATACACATTATTTTCCTAATTACTCCACTATACGTATAAATCGCACTCCACGTTTAATCATGCTTTATTGGATTCTCTACATATCTTTTTAGAACGACAAACAACCATCTTATCGCATCTTACTTACCATTATTTACCGCTAATTTTATCTTTTTCATTGTAAAAGCTAACATATATTTTAGTCTGACATAGATACAACTGCCAATAACGTTCATACATCAAACCAAAGAGTGGGGGTCGTGACTGGTGAGGATCTCGTGAATCAGGCAGTGTTAGATTTGCACTGAACTATTTTTTGTCATCCATAATCATCACCACCTAAGCTACGAGTGATCATAGATCACGTGACCATACTATCTTGCCCCTTTGTCAGTAATAATAAACGTAATCAATTGATTGATTGCAGGGGTGTTCAATATTTGATTTAAAACCGTTTAAATCGAAAACTGAATCGAATTTGAATTTGGTTTTCGATTTTTTATTTTTTGAATTCGGTTAAATCGAAAATCGAATTCGGTTTTCGATTTTGAATTTTTCGAATTCGGTTAAACCGAAAACCAAATTCAAAACCGAATTCAATTTAATAAACATATTATTGTTATATATATATATATATATATATATATATATATATATATATATATATATATATATATATGTGTGTGTGTGTGTGTGTGTGTGTGTGTGTGTGTGTGTGATTTTTCGAGTTCGACTGAAAACTTGAAGGGTTTAACATTTTGAAAACTTAAATTTTTTAGAGTAAATTGCATGAATGGTCTCTGTGGTTTACACACATTCTCATCATTAATCAATGTACTTTGTTTGTTGCATGAACGGTCCAAAAAATCAAAAGTTGTTGCATGCTTAGTCCCTTATCTACTAATTATGACCAAAATACCTTTGGTGAAGATATATATTTGCTTGGTTTGAGGAGGGTATTTTAGTCATTTTAGGTAGAGGAGGGACTAAGCATGCAACATCTTTTGAATTTTTGAACTGTCCATGCAACAAACAAAGTATGGGGACTAACGGTGAGAATGCATGTAAACCACAGGGACATTCATGCAATTTACTCAATTTTGTAACTACCATGTGTTTGTGTAAATTAAATGTTTTGTTTGTATACTTAAATTCACGTACATTGACAGTTTTATGCTTTCTAAAATCGAAGTTGGCTAACACATAACAATTACTAGTTAGATATTTGTTATTTGTATCGTATAATCGTGCATATTTCTTAGTTTTGTATGTTGAAGGGTATTTTTGAAAAAATGAAAAAAAATTTCGATTTTAACCAAAACCAAACCGAATTCAAATTCGGTTTTCGGTTCAGTTTTTGATTTTGCTCCCAAAATTTTCAAAACCGAATACACCGAACCGATTACACCGAGAAAACCGTAAACCGAACTGATTAACACCCCTAATTGATTGACTATATAATATATTATAATATAATGCAAGAATATATTGACTTTAATTCTTTAGGTATTTTAATATGGGAATGTCAAATGTGCAGATTTGAATGAAATGGAGTAAAGCTATAGAGAGAAGAAATGTTGTAGTATAACTATAACTTAATTAAATTATTAATTTGCAAAAAGACAAGAATATATGATATGATATGGACAAGAATATATGAAGTTAGTGAGTTTAAGAATTCCGTTTGACAAGTGTATAAACGGTAAACCGAGTAGGTTTCCCCGTTCAAGTTACCCAATTTTTTTATTCAGATATACGCAGTCTAACTGACGTATCTTGTGTTATTTCTGACCACACCAGACAAATGTATATATTTATAAAATAAGGTATATGTTCATGATGGTTGTATGTTATGTAGAAAAAAAGATATATGAACATATGTATCGTATAAATTAGCCGAATTCATCAATTTTGATGAGTTTTGTATAATCATTGTCATTTGTAACTATTTGTATATAATCTTTAAACATCATTCCTTCCAAATAAAAGTCTTATAATGCTTTTATATGGTTCCTACTCTTCATACCATTTATTTATTTTTAAGTTAATTTTTCTATACTTTTTCAATCAGATAAATAAATAGATAAAAATAAATAAACCATAGACACAGTAAAAGCTATTGCCAAAATTAAAGCAGTGTATAGGTTTAAAAAGACAGTAGGTACTCTTTAGAAAAAGTGGACAAAGATTTGAATATCCCCATGTTATTACTATTCACTGTTGCTGTCAGATTCCTTTTTTATTTCTACTTTTTACATGCTCCCATTCATTCCCTTCCCAGAAAGCTGTAACTACCAGTAATTCTTGCAAATATGATGACCAACATTTAACATTTGGTTATAATTATATTTGAGTTTAATTTAATGATCGACAAATTTCTCCTTTAATAGAGCACATGGAGTGGAGCTATTCCCATCGTAGCTCAAGACTGAAAACGTCATCTGACGACATTCCGTCACTTCACGACGGCGTTTATGGACGCTGAAAATACACTTGTTTTTTTACTCAGATAACTAAAAAGCTTAGATAACTAAAAAATGCTCGATATGTTTCACTTTCCAATTTTCACCTTGGGTGTTCTTCTCAAAACAGCGAGAACTGAGGAACAAATATTACCGCTTCTCGTGCTCGTGTAGGGGATATTTCAATATCTTTATCGGCTACACACATGAAAAGTGCGGATGCAAAATTTCATGCAAACTACAAATTCTCAAATTTTTATGTAACGATTGTAACAAAATTAAGCAGGCTTAGGTATAACACAATGATATATAGAATTGGTTATAATAAACCTTTTTTGAGTTTTTTCCTATTGGCACCGCCACTTCTTTTGCTTCGTCACTTGATGCTTCTTCGGTTTACCGATGAAACGAAATAAGTTACGGGTGTGACCCAGCTTATATTTAATGTATTGTTATTTTTTATTTAGTGTATGTAAATGTAGGTATATTGATCAATGTGGGGCCCAAAAATTGAAGTGATGAAACCACCATTGACACCTTTGTGTCTGTCTTTCTTCGGTTTTTGATGTGCTGATTTGGCACAACTAACGAAAGAAGTAACGAAACAACGATTGGGAGTGGTCTTACACGCCATAATTATTGGGGCATTCCGTGACTACTACTAAACCGGAAATGGTCATAATGATTCAAATTGTTCTTAACTTGAACTTTTTTAGACAACTTAGTTTAACCACTCATCAGGGTCATTTCAACATCTCATTTCGTTTTTTTAAAGGTTAATCTTATATATTCTACTTATAACTTATGCTAACATCGATAAGTTGACAATCAACATAACAAGCGAATATCACACGAAAAAATCTAATGTGATCAAGCTTTGACAAGTTATAACCCATCATCATGTGTATATATATATATATATATATATATATATATATATATATATATATATATATATATATATATAGGAATGGGATCCTGTGAAAACAAGGAGATAAAAAAAACGGTGAAAACAGATCTCAACCCTTGATCTAAGAGTAAATTCCAAAAATCATACATGTGGTTTACACAGATTTTCACAAATTATACCCGAACTTTTGTTTTCAGGTTTTTGATACAATAAGTTTCAAGTTTGCTCATAGATGGTACCTCCGTCACAATCCGTTAATTTTCACCGTTATGTGTGTAAACCACATGTATCATTTACGAGCAATTTTGAAACTTATGGGTACAATTTACGAGCAAACTTGAAACTTATTGTATTGAAAATAGACGGAATTGGTAAAACTTAACGACAAAAATAGACGAAGTTTGAAGGAGTTACCATTTACGAGCACACTTGAAACTTATGGTACCGAAAACCTGGAAAAAAAAGTTCGGGTATGATATGTGAAAATGTGTGTAAACCACAGGTATGGTTTATGGAATTTTCTCCTTGATCTAATCTACCATATATATATATATAAAAGGGTGGAGATAAAAAAAAACGACGAAAACACTTTTTCCTTCACATTTTTCTTAAAGTTGTGAACTTTTTTTTCATGAAGTAAACCAAAAAAATTAAGGTTCACACAAAAAAAAAATATTTTTTTGTGGAAAAAAATAAAATAAAGTCAAATCCGAAAATCAAAACAAAAAATTTAAGGTTCACAATTGAAAAACTTAAAAACTTTTTGTGAACCCAAAACAAAAAGTAAGGTTCACAATTGAAAAAATTAAAAATTTACCGTGAACCAAAAAAAATTAAGGTTCACAGTTGAAAAAAAAAAGTTTACAATTGATATAGTTAAAAACTTTCCGTGAACCCACAAAAATTAAGGTTCATAATTGGAAAAAAAAGGTTCACAATTGAAAAAGTTAAAAACTTTCCGTGAAACTAAAAAAAAATTAAGGTTCACAGTTGAAATAGTTAAAAACTTTCCGTGAACCCAAAAAAACTTAAGGTTCACAGTTGAAAAAAAAAGTTCACAATTGAAAAAATTGAAAACTTTACTTGAACAAAAAAAAATAAAGTTCACAGTTGAAAAAAAAAAGGTTCACAATTGAACAAGTTAAAAACTAGCCGTGAACTAAAAAAAAAAAAATTAAGGTTCACAGTTTAAAAAAAAGTTTCACAATTAAAAATGTTAAAAACTTTTAGTGAACAAAAAAAAAAATTTATGGTTCACACGTGAAAAAGTTAAAAACCTCCCGTGAACTCAAAAAAGAATTAAGGTTCACAGTTGAAAAAAATGGTTCACAATTGAAAATTTTTAAAACTTTTCGTAAACCTAAAAAAAGTTAAGGTTCACAGTTGAAAAAAAAAAGTTCACAATTGAAAAAATTAAAAACTTTCCATTAACTCGAAAAAAATTAAGGTTTACAGTTGAAAAATTTAAAAACTTTTTGTGTACCAAAAAAAAATTAAAATTAAAGTTCACAATAACAAAACTTTAAAAATTTCGTGAAAAAATTTATAAAATAATTTATTTGAAAAAAATAAGGTTTACAATTAAAAATGTTAAAAACTTTGTGTGAAGCAAAAAAAAATAATTAAAGGTTCATGCCGAAAATTTTATGTGAAACAAAAAAATATAAGGGTTCACAAAAAAATTCATATGTGAAGCAAAAAAGAATAAAGGTTCACAACTTAAAAAAATTGTGAATCAAAAAGTGTTTTCACCGTTTTTTTTATCCCCACCCCTTATATATATATATATATATATATATATATATATATATATATATATATATATATATATATATATATATATATATATATGTATGTTAGATTAGATGGAGGGTGGAGATGTGTTTTCACCGTTTTTTTTTATCTCCTTGTTTTCACCAGAACCCATCCATATATATATATATATATATATATATATATATATATATATATATATATATATATATATATATATATATATATATATACCTATACAGGGGAAGGATCAAGAGGGAACATTAATTTTGAGGGAAGTAAATTTCAGCCACCAATTTTCTCCTACCTTTTTCCTACAATAAATAATATATATACAATACCTATTTAACCTACTTTCTTCTAAAAAAACAAAATTAAAGCATGGAATTCAACGATTCATCAATCAAAATAAACTTTCAATCCATCAAACACAATCATACATATCTTCAATTCGTCATGATTTAAAATCATAAGAAATTATGAAGTTTGGGTATAGCTTTTGGGTTTTTATAAAAAAAAATTGTTTTGCCAATTAAAACAATAAATTAAACGAATTTCATCATATAAAACTTATAAACAAATCATTAATCGAATTATGGTTATCATTAACCATCGAGTTTCACAAAATTGAAAATTTCCAGAACGTTAACATGCATTTGCAATGCAAGTTAATTAAAATTACACGTAAGATTCTTCAACATTCATGTTTGTAGAATATTACCTTATATATAAGTTATTATACATTGTTGAAAGTGATAACATAACATTCATCAATGTATTACAATATATATGAGTTAATATGCATTATAAATGAATGTTATAATATTCATCAACATGATATAAGTTAATATTCATCATAAATGAATGTTAATGACTCAATGAGATTTTAACATGTATTTATGATGAATATGAGTTATTATACACTAATGACATATATAGGCTAAAATATTCATCATAAATGAATGTTTAAGTTGTAATTTTTATAACATACATTTCAAATGAGTGTTAACTTTATGAAAATTATGATTTTGAGAACTTTTTGTGTAAAACGTAAAATTACTGCTTGTTTGTTTGATTATTGATGTATATGATCGATTTATTTGTATTTTATTTTATATATATCTCAATTTTGTACTCAATTGAATGAATTTGTGATCTTTTATAATGGGTTTCTACATTTTTCTTCATGAAATCTATTTTCAACATTTTTTTGATTGAATCTAACAATATTTAATCAATCTTGCTCAACGAGTTGTGTATTATTATTTTTAAATTTATGTTTGCAAGTTTCAAGCTTTAATTTGATGAATTTAAGATGAAAATCACGTTATTAGTTGTTTTTGATTAACATGCTTTTAAAATGCATATTAACGTGCTCGGAGGTGATTTCAAGTTATTTACAAAAATGCTACCGCATTGACTTTTGAGTTGACCAGAATGTGTGGCTAAGAATAGCTTCCCTCCTTCCCCATTTTTTTACTTCCCTCTTGATCTCTCCTTGATATCGCTCATTTTGTCTATATAAATCTATCGCGATATCATTTATTTTGCATATATATTTGAGTAGATTTCGTGAACTTTTGGTACTTATTTCGTTTGAAATTTATCTCAGGTTGAATCGTTGGAAAAAGCATGCATTGTGGTATTGTGGTGGAGTGGTCGAAATCTGAGCTAAGTCAAATGCTGAACTGATGCTAGCCTGGAAACAAGCCACAGCCGATCGGTTGTATCAGCTGAGCCGATCGGGTAAGTCTAGACAGCCGATCGGCTACAGATAGATGATCGGCTCTTTTAGTTCAAATTCTTTACAGTAGCTCTGCCTTGTTAAAAGCTTGGGTTCGTGATCAAAGAAGCCGATCGGCTGGATCCACTGAGCCGATCGGGTACTCTTTTCCAGCCGAACGGCTAGTGATTGTCAGCCGAACGGCTAATAAAGCGGGCACTGTGCTTCTCTCAGATCTGGATAAAATGCTCGTGGACCTGGTGGATTTTACAGACGTGTGCATCTGAGAATGAGGGAGCAATTAATTCCTCCAACCATTTTTTGGTTAATACTTTCCCTCCTTCTCTTTACACCTTGGTTGGAAGCAAATAAAATGGTTTTATATAACCCTAATTTTCATCACCTGGATATATATCATTTTTTCTCCAGACTTCAACTTGTTACCACTTACTGGGTTTTCTCTCTAGAGGAAGAAAAAAAAACCACGGCCCAAAAACTTCAACCATTTTCCACTTAACAAAAATCATCACTTTCACTCTCAAGATTCTTGTATCTTTCTTGGAAAATTGTGGAGAACATCAAGCAAGCAACAAACTTCACCAAGAACATTTACTTCAATTTGTGTAATCGTCTTTGGGTACAATTTCATTTCATCTTAATCTAAGTAATTTATGATTTCACTTATTTCTTGCAATTGTTTGATTGTGGTTGTGATTATGAGTGGCTAGTTACTTGTATACTTGTTTGGATGATTTAACTAGTGATTAGGGGTGATATATTTTGGTGTTTGATTATGTTAGGGTTTATGGTTCATCATGAACTCTTATGTGTTTAGCTCAACAAATTTGTGGACAAAAATGGTGTTTCAACTAGATGACTATAGCGAATGTTTGTTGTCGAGTTAAAAGGCTTTCATTTGTATGTTTAAGTATAAATGATCTTGTTTATGACCATGAACATGGGTTTTGTTAAACGAAAGAGCTAAGCACATATTAGTTGGGAAAATTGGCGAATGTCTTTCTTTTTGTGACACCCGTCAAATTAGGACTATTAATTAGGGCCTAATCAATTGTAAATACATGTAATTAGTTCTGTGTTAGGCTAATTAATGTATCAATATATATATATATTGTTGAATATATATACAATTATACTATTTGATTAAATCGTACGCGTTTCAAAATCGAGTGTATTTCGATTCAATCAATACGGACGTTGGTGAACAATCTTATTAAATAATATAAGGTTAATTAATAACACAATTAAACTCAAAATATTATTCTGATAATATTTCCTAAATAAATCGTATCGTATAAACTGAAACTACGCGGTTAAAACATTAAACGCGCAAACACTCGAAACAAAGTTAAGTTATAATTTTTATAACTCAAACATACAGTATTTGAAGAAATACCTCAACCAAACATCGGGTAATTTTTCCTTATTTTAAAACGTACATTCTAACGTGTAAAATAAATATTTAACGCTTAAACGATCGGGTAAACGAGCACCGTGCGGAGCACGGGGCGAGGACTGAAAAAGGTGAGGCTTTCCTACACCTCACCTCTCCTTCTCTCTTTCTTTCATTTTCATTTCAACAAAAACACACACACACCCTTAAACTCTCTCAAACCCATCATCACCAAATTTTCGGATCTCGCAAAACCGACAACAAAGTTCACATTTTCGGAATCACCATTACAAGGGGGACAAGATTAACAAAAGCACTACCATCATTTTCGGACTACATCTCTCCCGATTTGCAATTGTAAGAATTTTTACAAAAACTCCTAGATCTATCAAATTACTACTTGTTTTTGCGTTATGATAGTTTATATAACTCATATATGTCCAATACTAGGAAGATAACAACGTTTTATAGCCTAAAAATGAGTTTGATTTGGGTTTTGGGTTGAAAAATCTCGACAGCCGAAACTTTCTGGGCTGGTGTTCATCTTTGCGACACAACGCTTGTGTCGCATGCTGTGTCGCATAAACCATATTGTGTCGTATTTTATGTCGTACCATTATGTCGCACCGTGTGTCGTAAACCAAATACGACACAACCCTTATGTCGCTATTGATTTAGCATCGAATGCTTATGCGACACAACCCTTGTGTCGCTAAGCTCTTGTGTCGCATGACAAACTTTTGTGTCGCATATTGTGTCACAAAACACAGAAAACTCAGATTTTTCACTAAGTGTTGGACTAGCAAAACTTTAAATTTTCAACTACACGACTTCGGGAATACATTGGTATATATATATGATACAAGCAAAATACATAGAAAAACAATATAATAATGTTGAGATTAATACCATAAATCTGTCACCAACGGGCCGTACACGTTTTCAAAACACAAAATCTAATAATCAACCAAATCATAGTAATTTGGACATATATAGTTGTATATCAACTACAAAGGTAGTCCTTTGAGATACCGACTCATATTAATAACCATCGCGTGTCGTGGACACCCTCAGGTTATCTGTCTGCGAACATCCCATTACTTGATTAAGCACCGTACGTTTATTGACCAAACGCTCAAGACTCAGGTGAGTCTCATAGCCCCTATTTTTACCGCTTTTCACTCAGGGGTGTGATTCAATGCTTATTTTAACATGTGAACGCAAGTACGAACTTTACAATATACTACATGAGTTGTTTTCCACTAATCATTTCAAAGTCCTCCGTCAGCATAGTTTGGTAATACGTTGTAGCGTGATTATTAGTATATGGTACCATATAGGATTGACCCTCCTCGTCCGGGTTAGCATGCACTAACTGGGTAAACGGACGTACTAATAATTGTTCAGACGAGTGTGGATTAGGCACTCGTGGAGGCACCTCGCTCGGAATTCTCTATATGGGACCCGACCCTCGAGTTAAGCTCAGACTATGTGCTCGTGGCTGTATACACTACTATTTATTTGCTGATTGCAAATCACTACTTAAATCTTGCGGTTCATACGATATTACCTGATTTCAAACCTGTGAGCTCACCAGCTTTAGCTGACCCATTTTAGCATGTTTCATAGGTACACAGCAGTAGGTTTTGGCTGCTAGCATGATTACTATAGCTCGAGTCAGCATGCAAACAATGTAGATTTTCTTGCATTAATATATTTTGTACAAGTATTCATGTATTGAAATATCTCTCAATCGAACACGAGCTATGTATAGCTTCAACAATTGTAAACATTTAATATATTAATATATATTTTGTTAAAACGACGCATATAGAGTCGTTTGCTATATCTCTTTGTGCCATTGTATATTGATTAGTAACACCCAAAAATCGTGCTTCCGCAAGCTACCAAATTTGGGGGTGTTACACTTTTGGGTGAATTGTAAGCCTATAACCTTGGCTCTTATGCTTAATCGTTGTAACGTGTGTATTTGAGCTTTCAACCATTTATCTAAACTAATTTGGTGAATTGCTAGTAAATATGGCGAACGTCTTTTATTGAGTAATTTGCTATCAATGGTTTGTCTTTGAATGATTAAACAAATTTGCGAAAGTAACTTTGAAATAAGCTAGATATCTTTAAGCTAAAATGTGCAAGTTGGTAACCATGGCTGTAACACCCCCAAATTTACTGATCGCGGAAGCATACATTGGGGTGCTACTAATCAATAACAAAACACATAAGATTACATAATGAACGACCACTACATGCGTCGTTTGATAAAATACATTGATTTATGTAAAAGTCTACATATGTTTTACAAAAGACGAGTTCGCATAGATATTTGAGAGATTCTAATACATATCTAATTTATACAAAATATAGAAATGCAAGGAAATCTCTTGATGATTATATGATTGCATGCGACTCGAGCTACAGTATCCTGATGGGCAGTCCAACCTACTGCTGAGTACCTGAGATAACATGCTAAAAGGTCAGCTATAAAGCTGGTGAGCTCACAGGTTTGATATGATAATATATGATTTGTGAACCGCAAGATTTAATGATTCGATTTACAAAGCATGTAAATAATTTGAATATGAGTATCACATGAATATTTGTAATTAAACAAATAAGTAAAGATTGATACAACTAACATGAGCGCATAGTCTGAGCTTAACTGAGGGGTCAGGATCACTATCAAGTGCCTGATCGAGGGTGCCTCTATGCGTATGCCTAATCAACATACGTTTGAACAAATGATAATGCGTCCGTTTGACAGGTTAGTGCTTGCTAACTCGGACGGGGATTGTCAATCCCATATGGTACCATACACTAACATTCACGCTAAATCATATTAACAGAACTATGCTTCAGAGGACTTTGATTGATTAGATGAAAACAACTCATGCAGCATACGTGATAATTTGATACTTGCGTTCACATGTAAAACAAAACGAGCATGTATCTCACCCCTAGGTAAAAGCATTTAAAAAGGGGCTATGAGACTCACCTGAGCCTAATGAATTGTTAGCCAACAATTATGATGATTCACAATGATTTGATGTCGTTACAACGACTGAACCTGCAGGGCGTCTTAAACGCGCAAGGTTTTAAATGATTAGATGTCTCAGCAGATCATCTATGCTAGTTGTTCATCCAACTAGTAATGTCCAAATAATTAGTTTTGGATTGATTGTATTTTGAAAACATGTACGGCCCGTTGGTGATTAATTGTAATAATAATCTCAAAACATTATTATTAAAATGTTGTAATGATATACTTGTAAAATATAATTGAAGTGGTTAATATTCGTATAAATCATGTGTTGATGCGTTATTGTCTTAGGTGATTATAAGTTGTTACCACTTCTAGTTATAACCTCGTTACCATTGTTAGTTTAAGTTGTTACCACTGTTAGTTATAACATAGTTACCACTGTTAGTTATAACATAGTTACCACTGTTAGTTATAACATAGTTACCACTGTTAGTTATAACTTAGTTACCACTGTTAGTTATAACTTAGTTACCACTGTTAGTTATAACATAGTTACCACTGTTAGTTATAACATAGTTACCACTGTTAGTTATAACATAGTTACCACTGTTAGTTATAACTTAGTTTCCAAAACAGCCCCTTTTTATATCTTTTTCTGATTTTTGGCTCGACGAACCTCTCGTTTTCTACACTTTTTATTCAAAACCAAGACCCACCAAAAATCACAGATGTTCCCCTATGGGTCTAGTGTAAATCTGCACTTTATGGTAATTTTATAAGTTCATCTGCTATTTTTAACAAAAATCAACATGAAAGGTAGTCGGATTTGGTTCGGAAACGAGTAACATTCAAAGATCAGCTTCTATACTTAAATCCGTACAGATCTGGAAAAAGTGTAAAACACGAAAGTTGTAGCTCTTTTCAATACGCAACTTTAAAAAAAAAATTGGTTGTCTAACTCATCTTAGAGCTCGAGATATTAACGATTTTGTGGGACTGTTTTTGAGAGACAGAATCTGTCATACATACATACTTATGAAAAACGTTTTTAAGATTTAGATTTGGACATTATCAAGTTGTATGAACAATATATCATCTATATAAACATAATACAAGTATTTTACGAAAGTGTCGGGATTCTTACGATGATCGAATGAAGAATCCGAAAAGGTGGAAGCGTAGCTCGCGTTCTCGTGATCGTTTTTGCTTCAATCGACTTGATGATCCAAAGAGGTTTTGATGGTGGATTATGGTGGTGAAAGTGGCTGATTTTAGAGAGAGAAAGATCAGAGATTAGAGAGAGAATGAGAGAGATTGAGTTGGTGATTGAATGAAGAAAGATGAGATGATGGTGGTGGTTAAAGTCAAGAACAAGATCCATGTTTCATGGATCTTGTTTGGCTGATTTTTCCAAGTCAAAAAGGAGGTGGATTTTTGTTATATTTTGTCTCAAATAATTGGTATTATATCCGTGTTCGTTTACCCGATCGTTTAAACGTATATTTAGACGTTATATTTTATACGCAATACGTACGTATTTTAAATAACGAATGAACTTTAGATATTTTCGAGTTGAAGTATTTTATCAAAATACTTATTAATGACTTATAAAATATAACTTTAGTTTGTTTCGATTATCGGGCACGACTTGTGCATTTTTGGTTGCGTTTGATTTGTACGATACGAGATACTTGATATATTATCAAAATAATATATAATAATTATGAAGGTATTAAATAACAATTCCATGTCACTTAATTACTTGATTTTTACCAACGCCGTATAATTGAATCGGAATTCGGCCGATTTAAAAAAATGAACGATTAAATCTAATCGAGTACTGATATATATATTCATCAATATATATTTTGATACATACAATTAGTCTAATACATAGCACTAACTACATGTATTACATAAGGATTAGGAACTAAATTTCTAGTCCTAATTTGACGGGTGTCACATTCTCCCCTTGTTAAGAGAATTTCGTCCCGAAATTTAACTCTGAGTTGGCGTGTGAGTGGAGTCTGAGAATAGATGTGGATATTTGAGTCGCATCTGGTCTTCCCGTTCCCAGGTGAATTCCGGACCACGCCGCGAATTCCACCGAACTTTGACTATAGGGATACGACTTTGCTTGAGCTGTTTGACCTCACGGTCCATGACCTCCACTGGTGTCTCGACAAAATGAAGTTTGTCATCGATTTGAATTTCCTCGAGTGGAATAATGAGTGTCTCGTCGGATAGACATTTCTTCAGGTTAGAAATGTGAAATGTGGGATGCACGCTACTGAGCTCTGGAGGTAGCTGCAATCGATATGCGACTGGACCAATCCTTTCAAGGATCTCAAAAGGTCCGATGTATCTAGGATTTAACTTCCCACGTTTACCAAAACGGATGACACCTTTCCAAGGTGACACTTTGAGCAAAACTCGATCCCCAACATGGAACTCGAGCTGCTTACGTCTCACGTCAGCATAACTCTTCTGACGATCACGTGCGGCTTTCAGCCGTTGCTGGATACCAACGATCTTTTCGGTGGTTTCATGAATGATTTCAGGACCAGTGAGTTGACTATCTCCAACTTCGGTCCAACAGATAGGCGATCGGCACTTACGACCGTATAGTGCCTCAAAAGGTGCAACTCCAATACTAGTGTGGTAACTGTTGTTATATGAGAATTCGCACAAAGGTAAATGATGCTCCCAATTTGCACCGAAATCAATTACGCAGGCGCGTAACATATCTTCCAGTGTTTGAATAGTCCTTTCACTTTGGCCATCGGTTTGTGGATGATAGGCTGTACTCATATCTAAACGAGTACCCAATGACTTTTGCAATGATTGCCAAAAGTTAGATGTGAATCGGCTGTCTCTATCAGAGATAATTGAGATTGGAACGCCGTGTCGGGATACGATCTCCCTCAAATAGATTTGCGTGAGACGTTCCATTTTGTCGGTTTCCTTCATGGCCAGGAAGTGAGCAGATTTGGTTAGACGATCTACTATTACCCATATAGTATCGCAACCACTTGATGTTTTTGGGAGTTTAGTGATGAAATCCATGGAGATTTGCTCCCATTTCCATTGAGGGATTTCCGGTTGCTGGAGCAAGCCGGAGGGTTTCTGATATTCGGCTTTAACCTTGGAACATGTGAGGCATTTACTGACGTACGTGGCAATCTCTGCTTTCATGCTCGGCCACCAGTACAGTCCCTTGATGCCATGATACATCTTGTCCGATCCAGGATGTATAGAGTACTTGGACTTGTGAGCTTCATCCATCACAAAGTCTCGAAGATTCCCAAACTTGGGTAACCAGATTCGGTTTGCGAAGTACTTGACCCCATTGGGTTTGGTTTCAAATTGATTCTCCATATTTCGTAAGGCCTCTTCCTTGATGTTTTCAGGTTTCAATGCTTCGAGTTGAGCAGTGAGGATTTGAATGATTAGATCATTATGAATAATAATACTGAGGGCTCGGACTCGAAGAGGTTTGGTGCGCTCTTTTCGACTTAAGGCGTCGGCAACTACATTTGCCTTGCCCGGATGATACTTGATTTCGCAGTCATAGTCGGTGAGTAACTCGACCCAACGACGTTGCCTCATATTGAGATCCTTCTGATCGAATATATGCTGGAGGCTCTTATGATCAGTGAAGATGGTACATTTCGTGCCATACAAATAATGTCTCCAGATTTTGAGAGCGAACACTACGGCTCCTAATTCGAGATCATGGGTTGTGTAGTTCTTCTCGTGAACTTTAAGTTGTCGGGAGGCGTAAGCTATGACTTTCTCTCGTTGCATCAATACGCAACCAAGTCCCTGATGCGAAGCATCACAGTATACCACGAAGTCCTCGTTACCTTCGGGTAGTGATAGGATGGGCGCACTGCAAAGCTTTTGCTTTAATAACTGGAACGCTGACTCCTGCTTATCGGTCCAATTGAACTTCTTCTCTTTCTGAGTCAGTGTTGTGAGTGGTTGAGCTATCTTGGAGAAATTCTCAATGAAGCGCCGATAGTAACCAGCCAGTCCTAAGAATTGGCGTACTTCGGTCGGTGTTGTCGGTGCTTGCCAGCACTTGATAGCCGCGATCTTTGAGGGATCAACATGAATTCCCTGACTGTCAATCACATGACCAAGGAATTGAACGGTCCGAATCCAGAACTCACACTTGGAGAACTTAGCATATAACTCTTCGTGTCTGAGAAGTTCTAGAATGGTTTTGAGATGCTGCACGTGCTCTTGCTCGTTGCGTGAGTAGATAAGAATGTCGTCTATGAAGACAATGACAAACTTGTCAAGATATGGTTTGCACACTCGGTTCATTAGATCCATGAATACTGCCGGTGCGTTAGTCAAACCAAAGGCCATAACCTGAAACTCGTAATGACCATAGCGAGTTCGGAAAGCGGTTTTCGGAATATCTTCATCGCGAACTCGTAACTGATGATAACCCGATCGTAGATCTATTTTTGAATAAACACTTGACCCTTGGAGTTGGTCGAACAGGTCATCGATACGGGGAAGTGGATAACGGTTCTTGACGGTCAATTTGTTCAACTCTCTGTAGTCGATACACATCCTGAATGAACCGTCCTTCTTTTTCACAAACAGGACCGGAGCTCCCCATGGTGAAGAACTCGGTCTTATGAAACCCTTATCCAGAAGTTCCTGTAACTGAACAGACAACTCCTGAAGTTCTGAAGGGGCTAAACGATATGGTGCTCGTGCCACGGGTGCTGCCCCAGGCACAAGATCTATTGAGAACTCAACTTGCCTTGGTGGTGGAAGACCAGGTAATTCTTCAGGGAAGACTTCTGGAAAGTCTCTGACGATGGGCACATCCTCAAGTCGCTTCTCTTCTGACTTCTTCTCAATAACATGAGCGAGGATTGCCTGATACCCTTTTCTAAGGTACTTGCGAGTCTTCATGCAGGATATGATATTCAATCTCGTCCCACTGGTCTCCCCTTGTATGATCAAAGTACTACCAGTGACGAGAGGAATACGAACGATCTTGTCATGACATACAATTTCAGCTCGATGCTTAGATAGCCAATCCATGCCTACTACTATGTCAAAACTTCCAATCTCGATGGGTATGAGGTTTATGGGAAATAGTTCATTTGCGAGGTTTAGGGTGCAATTTGGTATTACACTATCGGCCTCGATCAATTTGCCATTAGCTAACTCTACAGTGTACTTAGCTTCTAAGGCAACTGGTGAAATGTCTAATAGTGGGCTAAATTCCTCAGATATAAAACTCTTATCAGTACCAGTATCAAACAAAATTGAAGCAGTTAAATTGTTGAGAAGAAACATACCCGTGACCACATTAGGGTCTTCACGGGCCTCTCCAGCATTCAGTACAAAAGCTCTGCCCCTAGCATTGTTGTTGTTGTTCCCTTTGTTCTTCAACTTTGGACACGCATTCCTGAAGTGTCCAGTGTTTCCACACTCATAGCATGCTCGGGGTTGGTTGTTGTTGTTGTTGGCGGTGGGGTTGGTTGCAGGTGTTCGACAGTCTTTGGTAAGATGTCCATACCTCTTGCAGTTGTTGCAGGGTGCACTACAAGGACCATCATGATGACGATTGCACTTTGAACAGTAGGGTTTACTTCCAGTGTACCCTTTCCTCTCTCCAGAACCTGATGTGTCATTCTTGACAGTCTCAGTCTTTTTGAAGGTCTGTTGGTTCTGATTCCCAGACCATTTTCTCTTGTTGTTGTTCCCAGAAGATGAGACAGGGTTTCCTTGGCTTTCTTGCATAGCCATGAGCTCATGAGATAATCGAATCGCTCCCTGAATAGTGGTTTTGCCGGAAGAAGCGACGTTCCCCCGGACAGGTTCCGGAAGACCGCGAATGTACCTCTTGACTTTGTCGGTCTCAGTGCTTACTAAGGCTGGGCGGAGGGTTGCCAGTTGTTGAAACCTAGTGGTATAACCAATAATGTCGTTTCCTTGAACCTTAAGATGCCAGAACTCCTCATCTAGCTTCTCGAGTTCTTCAGATGGGCAATACTCATCTGTGAGCATTTTCTTCAGATCTTCCCAGGGAAGTAGATAGGCGGTATCTATACCCACAGACTGGGTATACGAGTTCCACCAGGTGAGGGCACCGTCAGCAAGGGTGCATGTGGAAAACTGAACTCTATCCCCTTCCGCACATTTGCTAATGCGAAAGACGGATTCCATCTTCTCAACCCATCTGATTAGGCCGATGGCTCCTTCAGTTCCTTTAAAGCTCAGGGGTTTGCAGTTTTGGAAATCCTTGTAGGAACAAGGCTTGGTAGTGGGAGGGGTATTGGCAGTACCACTATTCCTTTCGGGGGTCTCTGATGAATGTCGCGCCAAGGCTTCAGTCACAGCCTGAGAGATGATAGATGCCATCTGGGCATCAGTGTAAGTCCTTGACTTTGGCGGCATGATTTTCCTGAGATTAGAAGGATAAAGTTCGTGAGAGATTGTCCATAAATGATGATTATCATAGATGTACATATACAAATGCGGTAATATACAACATCACAATATGACAATCAACATTATAGAACAATCAAGAGGAATTGAATAACCATCTCTACTGACTAGCAACTACGTGCTAACTAGCCTGGTTATTTGAATTGTTGAGTTGGATAAGGTCTCGCTTGAAGTGACTCGGTGGTCCTCCTAGCTACCTATGAGTTTCGTGATTACAAGAGATGTTGTCGAGAGCGGGATGAAATAGAAGATGTTTCGGTGGGTGTGTGTTGCCATCGCTATGACAAAGTGTTTGAATATGTGAGTGTCTATATATATAATATATAATAGACTAGCGTACTGTGCTTGATCGATGACTAACTATGTATATATACTTATATCACATAATAGTCTTATGAGTGTCTAGCACAAACAATTTTGAGTCCCGGATTCTCTCGAGGTCAGAGTCAACTAATGTATTCCTATTCCAGCATAACCATTTCAAGCCTTACATCATCTTTATTTAATTGTACATAGTTGATCAAGCTATGTTAAATTAAACTTGTATGACGTAACTCTTGAACCAATCATACTTAACAGAAAATACTGCCTAACGGTCATAGTCTAGGCCCACTAATGCAACCTAGTTCACTATAACCTTAGGCTCTGATACCAATCTGTAACACCCCCAAATTTACTGATCGCGGAAGCATACATTGGGGTGCTACTAATCAATAACAAAACACATAAGATTACATAATGAACGACCACTACATGCGTCGTTTGATAAAATACATTGATTTATGTAAAAGTCTACATATGTTTTACAAAAGACGAGTTCGCATAGATATTTGAGAGATTCTAATACATATCTAATTTATACAAAATATAGAAATGCAAGGAAATCTCTTGATGATTATATGATTGCATGCGACTCGAGCTACAGTATCCTGATGGGCAGTCCAACCTACTGCTGAGTACCTGAGATAACATGCTAAAAGGTCAGCTATAAAGCTGGTGAGCTCACAGGTTTGATATGATAATATATGATTTGTGAACCGCAAGATTTAATGATTCGATTTACAAAGCATGTAAATAATTTGAATATGAGTATCACATGAATATTTGTAATTAAACAAATAAGTAAAGATTGCTACAACTAACATGAGCGCATAGTCTGAGCTTAACTGAGGGGTCAGGATCACTATCAAGTGCCTGATCGAGGGTGCCTCTATGCGTATGCCTAATCAACATACGTTTGAACAAATGATAATGCGTCCGTTTGACAGGTTAGTGCTTGCTAACTCGGACGGGGATTGTCAATCCCATATGGTACCATACACTAACATTCACGCTAAATCATATTAACATAACTATGCTTCAGAGGACTTTGATTGATTAGATGAAAACAACTCATGCAGCATACGTGATAATTTGATACTTGCGTTCACATGTAAAACAAAACGAGCATGTATCTCACCCCTAGGTAAAAACATTTAAAAAGGGGCTATGAGACTCACCTGAGCCTAATGAATTGTTAGCCAACAATTATGATGATTCACAATGATTTGATGTCGTTACAACGACTGAACCTGCAGGGCGTCTTAAATGCGCAAGGTTTTAAATGATTAGATGTCTCAGCAGACCATCTATGCTAGTTGTTCATCCAACTAGTAATGTCCAAATAATTAGTTTTGGATTGATTGTATTTTGAAAACATGTACGGCCCGTTGGTGATTAATTGTAATAATAATCTCAAAACATTATTATTAAAATGTTGTAATGATATACTTGTAAAATATAATTGAAGTGGTTAATATTCGTATAAATCATGTGTTGATGCGTTATTGTCTTAGGTGATTATAAGTTGTTACCACTTCTAGTTATAACCTCGTTACCATTGTTAGTTTAAGTTGTTACCACTGTTAGTTATAACATAGTTACCACTGTTAGTTATAACTTAGTTACCACTGTTAGTTATAACATAGTTACCACTGTTAGTTATAACATAGTTACCACTGTTAGTTATAACATAGTTACCACTGTTAGTTATAACATAGTTACCACTGTTAGTTATAACTTAGTTTCCAAAACAGCCCCTTTTTATATCTTTTTCTGATTTTTGGCTCGACGAACCTCTCGTTTTCTACACTTTTTATTCAAAACCAAGACCCACCAAAAATCACAGATGTTCCCCTATGGGTCTAGTGTAAATCTGCACTTTATGGTAATTTTATAAGTTCATCTGCTATTTTTAACAAAAATCAACATGAAAGGTAGTCGGATTTGGTTCGGAAACGAGTAACATTCAAAGATCAGCTTCTATACTTAAATCCGTACAGATCTGGAAAAAGTGTAAAACACGAAAGTTGTAGCTCTTTTCAATACGCAACTTTAAAAAAAAAATTGGTTGTCTAACTCATCTTAGAGCTCGAGATATTAACGATTTTGTGGGACTGTTTTTGAGAGACAGAATCTGTCATACATACATACTTATGAAAAACGTTTTTAAGATTTAGATTTGGACATTATCAAGTTGTATGAACAATATATCATCTATATAAACATAATACAAGTATTTTACGAAAGTGTCGGGATTCTTACGATGATCGAATGAAGAATCCGAAAAGGTGGAAGCGTAGCTCGCGTTCTCGTGATCGTTTTTGCTTCAATCGACTTGATGATCCAAAGAGGTTTTGATGGTGGATTATGGTGGTGAAAGTGGCTGATTTTAGAGAGAGAAAGATCAGAGATTAGAGAGAGAATGAGAGAGATTGAGTTGGTGATTGAATGAAGAAAGATGAGATGATGGTGGTGGTTAAAGTCAAGAACAAGATCCATGTTTCATGGATCTTGTTTGGCTGATTTTTCCAAGTCAAAAAGGAGGTGGATTTTTGTTATATTTTGTCTCAAATAATTGGTATTATATCCGTGTTCGTTTACCCGATCGTTTAAACGTATATTTAGACGTTATATTTTATACGCAATACGTACGTATTTTAAATAACGAATGAACTTTAGATATTTTCGAGTTGAAGTATTTTATCAAAATACTTATTAATGACTTATAAAATATAACTTTAGTTTGTTTCGATTATCGGGCACGACTTGTGCATTTTTGGTTGCGTTTGATTTGTACGATACGAGATACTTGATATATTATCAAAATAATATATAATAATTATGAAGGTATTAAATAACAATTCCATGTCACTTAATTACTTGATTTTTACCAACGCCGTATAATTGAATCGGAATTCGGCCGATTTAAAAAAATGAACGATTAAATCTAATCGAGTACTGATATATATATTCATCAATATATATTTTGATACATACAATTAGTCTAATACATAGCACTAACTACATGTATTACATAAGGATTAGGAACTAAATTTCTAGTCCTAATTTGACGGGTGTCACAATGGCGAATGTCTGTTATTAGATTAAGTCATAAGGCCTTGAATTGAAGTTGAACATTAGGTGATGGCCAATGTTAATCCTATGTTTAGTGGAAATAAATCTCTTGCATGATTCAAACCGGTTTTAACAGTTCACCCCGAAATCACTATTGACCTAGTACAAACAAGTATTGTTTTTATTATACGAAAGTTTCCAACCAATCACTTTGACTCTTCAGAGTCCATTTGCCTAGTCTAACTAAAAATTGTAGTTTTAAGCAACGTGACAACTCGGTCACACAAACCCAACTTTTATTTTATTTTCTAAATTGCTCACGCTTATCTTGATTATTGGTGTGTTGTGAAACGTCTCGTTTTATAATTTAAAAATGGAAATACCTAATAAATACTTTTCGAACAACCAGGCAAAAATACCTGATCGAATGTAAGTATAGACTTGGTAAGTCCGAGTCGATCATAGGGAACGGTGATATTTATATAAATAGAAAATACTAATTAATAAGAAAAGCAGTAAATAGGAGGGCGTTTTAGTTCCGTGCGAACATATTAATTGAAATAGTAAATAAAACAATAAAATACTTAAAATTAAATGACAGATAGGAAACAATAGGAAGGAATAAGTAATTGTGTAATTAAATTCACTCAGATTCAAATATCCCGATTCATTGCATATTGATTATTCAATTGTGATTTCTTTTAGATCAACTTAGTCTCAAATCAAAGATTCTACATTGAATGTGAACTAGTCTCCGGTTCAGGTTAACTAATTCCTACAACTTAAGGCTCCACATTAAACAACGGTCCGCTGTCATAAGATTATTAGTCTATTATGTGCTTCATCCTAATTTGTGCATTAAAAATTCACAACTTATTATAATTAACTCTAATGGTACGAATCAACAATACCCAATAATTTCTTATTGTCTGGTTCACTTTAAATTATATAATTATTACTTTCCCAACCTATCAAACTCAATATATCTAGCAATGGTCAAAACCCTAAAAGCATTAACCATCAATAATTAATAACGTCAAAGGAAATCAATCTCATCAACTTCATTAACCACGTTGAGCAATAATAATTACTAATTACCAATAAACAAGGTTCCACGAGCAATAGAATAGTTTTCAACCAAATAATTTATTCAATACGCAACTATAATCGTTCAATAATCATAATCCGAGTTTAATTAACCACACAACTACTTTAATATTCAATTCATCATAAGAAACAGAAAACTCAGATTAAATAATATCAAATTCATCAATGAAATTAAGTAAAAGAAAGTTATACCGAATCAAAAGACAAACTACTAAGAATTTAGACGAGTAATCTTCAATCTTGAGCCTTCGTACCTCCAAATTACTAATAAAATTTGTAAATAAACCTTAAGAACCGAAAATAATCGACTGGAGAAAAACCCTAGCCGAACTCCCCTTTTTAGGGTTAAAAACGCGTTTATATAGTTTCTGGAAAATTGATCCATACGGCGTATGGATTTCCATACGGCGTATGGATTGATTATAAGCCCGGCCCAGCTGCGCGTTAAACTGGGCTTCCACCGCCTCATCCATACGGCGTATGGATTGAATTTCCAGCCGAATTTCATATTTTCTTCCTTTAATCTTCTTTCAAACCTTCGGCTTTATTCAATTCTTCAAATATGCATCATTTAACTTATTTATTGACTGTTTTCCGTCCTTTTCTCCAAAAAGCTTATCTCCATATCTAATTGCAAATATAAACGAAATAAGTACCTAAACTTAAATAAATGCAATCAAAACATACAAGAACAAGGGTAAAATACTACTCAAATATAGTACTTATGCGCTTTTATCAAACATCCCCCACTTAAATCCTACTTCTCCTCAAGTAGACTATTTATTCAAAAATCAAATTCTTAAGAAAACAGTCATCTCCATTAACCTAAATAACTAACAAAGGAATTACACAAACCCATCTTCAACTCAAACATTTAAATTTAAAAATCTGTTAATTCTAAAAACAATTATTAAGAAACTATGAGATTGCAAAAATAATCTACACATGAAGTTATTATTCTTAAAACATCAAATAGTTCACGATGATTACTGATATTGTTATCCACTTAAACAATCTATATTTAAATAATTGAGCTCAACTCATTATTATTCACGTAGATGTTCCCTTAAATTCCCATTAGCTATACACTCCCAAACTCATAACATGCCAACATTACATATTTTGAAATTTTAATCAAAAAAATCATTTTTCAAATCAAGACATAGGTGACAGGTCTGTGCCTCAACACAACAAAGCGACATAACTTTATTTTGGTTTAGCAATATAAAATTTTTAGTCAAACCATTGGTGACAGGTCTGTACCTTAATACAACAAAGCAACTTAATCTGACTACATTTTAAAATCTTGAGTTCGTTTAAACTCTTTTTGCTCTTTTTCATTAAATATACTGACGGAGACCAGGTCTGTACTTTCGTACAACAAGGGAAACAACACCCAGTATATCTCCAAATGATATTAATTAAATTCCAAAATTATGGCATATCGCACACTACTCATATAAAAATTAAGACATACGTCATACATAACTAAAGTTCATTTAAAAGTATCATCTACTCCTTTATTTTCATTTTAAAAGCTCAAAAATTCTTATATAAATTGCCTATCAATACATCATATAATGAAACTAAATAACATTTTTCACAATTTAATATTTAATTAAAAGTGTAGAAAATTTTAAAATTACCCTACATTGTTACAAAATAATTATCTTTAGAAAACAAAAAAATAAATTTAAAAATTTGGTTGAAAAATGGACAACTTATAACCTCCTATTTACTTATCTTAATAAGATAAGAGCTAACCAAATTACAACATTAGTTACTTATTTAACAGGACAAGTATGTGGAAACTTAACTCTTTTCTCTCCCATCCCCCACTTAAAGATGTACAATGCCCTCATTGTACAAATAATGAATTGCTAAAACGGGAAAAAGAGAAAAGAAATTAGACAGAAAAACTCCCCTGGAATAGTGTGTGAATTATTGATAAAACAAGGCCGAAAGGATATTCATGACAATGCCTTGATTCATTTCGCTGAACTTACTGCCAGCATCTCACTTGCACACAACAAATTCTGAGGGATCATCAACAAACAAGATTAAACAATACCAAATTCTAAACATCCTAATTAAAAATAAACATAAATAAACCAAATTCAAAATACCATGATATCCAAACCAAATTAAACTACTAAAATTAATAAAAATAAGAATAATAATAATAAAATGTGTGGAATCAATAACCAAATAGGATGCATATCATCCTAATCACCGTCCTCCTCCTCATCCATGCTCCGGTACTGGTGGGATGGCTCAGGCTGCTGATATGTATAAGATGGTCCGGCCTGATCTGGCTGTGGTGGTGGTGGTCGCATAAACTCCTGCGACATATGGTACTGGAAAGGCTGATAGGTAAGATCAGCAGGATACTGACCAAACAGCTGCTGAAACAAGCCATCCTGATAATCCAAATGAGCACTAGTCTGGTGGAAGTGCTGCCTCTGTATAAGCTCAATCTGGTCAAATCTCTGGGTATGGCGGAGGTCCATCTGTGCAAGCTGCTGCTGTAACTGATCAAACTCAGCAGCATAACCTCTGTTGCGGCCACGAGCCGCTCCTCGACCTCTACCTCCATCTCCTCTAGCTGCAGCAATCCTAGCCTGTCGAGGCTGCAATGCCTGCCCCATCTGAGTGGTGGGAACCCAATAATACAGCTCAACATCACCACCATATATACTGCACGGCTCAATAAGATCCAAAGCCTCTAATCTCCGTGTTGTCAACCACTCCATACCAGGCTGCACAACAGTACACGTACCCATCTCATCCTGAGTCTCCAACCCAAAATGTCTCGCTAGTCTCGTAATGAAATGACCACCACATAAACTACTCGAACTCCTAGTACCCGTAGCTCTCTTGGACATCCACCTAGCCAATCTCCAAGGCACATTAACAAGCCTCTTCCTAATAATCGCACTCAAATAGAATAGATCAGGCTTGGAAACCTTCTCCGGTCCCTCTCGACGGCCAACGATGGTAAATGTCAACAAACGGTGGATGAGACGGTGACGAGGATCTCGAATAGCTCGGTAAGAAGGAGTGGTATCCCCATAGTGACCCTGAGCAATAAACTGCCATTCCTCCTCAATCTCCAATTCAAAGCTTCGCTACAGCACCAGCTGAAATATGATCCAGAAAGTTTGGGTTGTGGACCTCATTAGGCTCATACAGTCCAATTCCAAGAGCAAACGCAATAAGGGACATCTGTCTCGACTGACCCCCAAGCTGGAATGAAATAGTATCAGCAGTCCAGTCGGTCGACCTGTGATTGAACCGAAATGTACTATAAAACTCCACCACCAACTCTCTATATATCTGCTCCTTAATGCTGAACATCCTGTACCAGGCATAAGAAACAAACCCAATGTTCCCGTCCTGAAGTCTATACGGGACAAAAAGTAAGTTCCTAATCGTCTCGTGCCCAGTGGCAAACCCGTTTCTCTCCATAACATGCTCCAAAGCATTCCAATCCACTGCCTGAAAAACCTCAATTGGCTGATCAATATTCTCAGCCAAACGCTCAGTAAACTGATATCTAATAGTCTCCGAATATGAACCATGAAAACTAAGATATCTGTGAGTCCTAATCAATGGATTTCCCAATGCCTGACCACCTCGAGTTCTCCTGCTAGCCATTACTGCTAAGAAAGACAATTATTAATAAAGCAGGAAATAAAAATAAGGTACTAAAAGAAATTTCGGCAGCATTTCGGCTTAATATGAAATAATCCACCATTAAGGTTTAGCCTAAACTACCGCAACAAACACAATTTCATATACCCTATATTCGCATTATGAACCAAAAGTACTCAATTTGCTAAAAATATATAAACTTATACAATATTCATGAAATTTGTCGAATCAAATGCAATATAATAACTTGGTACCACTATGAACATACGAATTTGCACAATTACTAACTCGAGCATTAGCAACTAGCAATAATCCATACAATCTCACAATGAATTATCATAAAATGCAATTGATATAAATTCTAGAAACGACACATTGTCACACAACTGTAATCACAAATACTTATGTACCAAACAAACATTTGCATTAATCATCGTGTGTTCAGAAATTTAATAAGCTTAAATCAATGCCATAACAATTGAGTAAACAATATATATCAACCACATTACATCAATAGGAATGAATAATTCGAATAGCACGTGATAGGTAACACATTACAAAAACGAGCATGGCATTACATCATACAATCATTACCAAACATAATGCAAACCATCAATGCCTAAAAACATGCTAAAATTCGAAATACCCAAATCGCATTTACAAACCCTAACTTGCAATCACACAATTTAACCAACGAAAATTAAAATTGTGAGTCATACCTTGTAAAGGAGAGTTGCGAAATGCAAGAAAGTACAAAAATGCAGGAGAGATAATGGCCGGAAAATGGTGGTTGGAGTGGTAGTGCGGCGGCAGTAGGTGGTGATTGTGGGGTTTGGTTTCAAAAATGGGGAAGAAGAAGGGCTGTTATATGGTTTATGCATTTTTGATCCATACGGCGTATGGAAATTCCATACGGCGTATGGATTAAACAGGCCCAGGTCAAACCATTTAAACCCAGTCATCACCGGCCCAGTGGCCCAAAGCAATCCATAGGGCGTATGGAATTTCCATACGGCATATGGATTGAAAAACATAAATTTTTAAAATCCGATTTCCACCACTTTGCCACACACTCGACACCACTTTTTAACATTAACCACATACCTGGAGGATCACAATGACTTCATAGCTTCTTAATTCCAAACTATACAAATAACAACTAAATTTAAACAATAATTAATGAAACAATAAAATTCAAAAATACTCATTCACACATAAAATAAAATCAGTTTAACACTCAAGCATGCAAACCAATCAACAAAGTCCAGAGAAACAAAATAATAATAAATCCAATGACATAAAAATTATAAAAGAGAGAAAAACTAGTGCATAGGATAGAGAGCCAAGAAACGCTCAGTGACTTTTGCAATAACATTCACCACTCCATTTCCAAAGCAGAAGAAACTAGACAAGTGCTCAGTAGCTACCGGCTGAAGATAAATCAACTTCCAACCTATTTCCTGTACTGCCTTATTCACTTTGCCTTCTTCAGCCCAAACTACCTTATCACCATCTAACTTAACTTCACGATTAGGGCTATTTTCTTCCAGCTCACTAATAAACTCAAAACATGCCTCAACTATCCCATAGTACTTTCTCATCAGTGGCTCTTCCTTCAAATCCTTCACCCGATTCTCAATCCTTTGGATAACTTCATCCTGAACATAACTAAATTCTAACCCTGAGTTCTTAAATATTTCCACAAACCTAGTGTAAATTTCCATCATTCCATAGTGGAAATGCTCCATCATAATTAGAACCTTACTCATATCAATCAGAGTATCCAAATGAATCGCCAGATAACTAGCTAAATCAATTTGACTGTGAGGATGAATAAAATCAGGGTGTTTTCTCTCTCTTTCTTCCTTAGCAAGATCATCCACTTTTGTTAACATCCCATGAAGATAGTAGTGAAGAGTGTGAGTCACTATGAATCGGTGAGGAGTCGGATCCCTCAGGTAGTCATCCGAATGCAACAATCGAATCAAATCCCTTAAACCTGACATGAATTCTTTGTCTGCCTTGGAATTAGGATGCCCTGTAATCTGATACACTGCTGTCAACATGCGATTAAGACACAATGCCTGTGCGGCTGAATAAGGGAACGCGGACTGTCTCAATATCTCGTAAATCTCAAAGCATCTCTTCTTCTGAGCGGTGAAGAACTTCTTTTCTTCAACAATCCTATTATCCAAAGATTCTCCAAAAGTAACGAGGGCAACATAAATTTTCCGATCGAACCCATATTCACTCTCAATTACTGCTGCTTCAAACACATCATTAATCATTACTAATTGATTATCAGTGAAATCAACTGTGGACCTCCGTATTATTTCAGCAGTGAAAGGGATATCCCCTCTAAACTCTTCTAGTGCAGCTAGCAACCCTTGACAAGAAGTAGTGAAAGGAACCGGCCTACGTCCTAAATACGTATAAGATGGTACCTTTTCGGTTGAATGCGGACCTGAACTAGCTGAATCGGTCCTCTTGACCATATCTTTATCATTTGCATCGCTTTCATAACTTCGTGCCATTAGATCAAAACCTAAATAAGAAATAAATCTGAAATACAAACACAACTAACGAAAAGAAAGTTAGTTCACACAAAATAATTAAAAATTAATAACATATACACATTTTATCAACTAAAAACTCCAACCGGCTGATGGATTTCCATCCGCCGGTTGAAACTAATTACCAAAAGGTTTAACCAATTAAAAGTAATTCGGTTCAACTAAATTATTAACAAAACTTATTATTATAATTTAATAAACTAATTTAACAACTTTACAAAAATTTATTTAACAAAAATTAAAATATAAAAGTTTACAATAACTAATTCCTATTTAAATAAACAACGCAACCGTTCCCCGGCAGCGGTGCCAAAAACTTGGTGTGTTGTGAAACGTCTCGTTTTATAATTTAAAAATGGAAATACCTAATAAATACTTTTCACACAACCAGGCAAGAATACCTGATCGAATGTAAGTATAGACTTGGTAAGTCCGAGTCGATCACAGGGAATGGTGATATTTATATAAATAGAAAATACTAATTAATAAGAAAAGCAGTAAATAGGGGGCGTTTTAGTTCCGTGCGAACATATTAATTGAAATATTCAAATATCCCGATTCATTGCATATTGATTATTCAATTGTGATTTCATTTAGATCAACTTAGTCTCAAATCAAAGATTCTAAATTGAATGTGAACTAGTCTCCGGTTCAGGTCAACTAATTCCTACAACTTAAGGCTCCACATTAAACAACGGTCCGCTGTCACAAGATTATTAGTCTATTATGTGCTTCATCCTAACTTGTGCATTAAACATTCACAACTTATTATAATTAACTCTAATGGTACGAATCAACAATACCCAATAATTTCTTATTGTCTGGTTCACTTTAAATTATATAATTATTACTTTCCCAACCTATCAAACTCAATATATCTAGCAATGGACAAAACCCTAAAAGCATTAACCATCAATAATTAATAACGTCAAAGGATATCAATCTCATCAACTTCATTAATCACGTTGAGCAATAATAATTACTAATTACCAATAAACAAGGTTCCACGAGCAATAGAATAGTTTTCAACCAAATAATTTATTCAATACGCAACTACAATCGTTCAATAATCATAATCCGAGTTTAATTAACCACACAACTACTTTAATATTCAATTCATCATAAGAAACAGAAAACTCAGATTAAATAATATCAAATTCATCAATGATATTAAGTAAAAGAAAGTTATACTGAATCAAAAGACAAACTACGAAGAATTTAGACGAGTAATCTTCAATCTTGAGCCTTCGTACCTCCAAATTACTAATAAAATTTGTAAATAAACCTTAAGAACCGAAAATAATCGACTGGAGAAAAACGCTAGCCGAACTCCCCTTTTTACGGTTAAAAACGCGTTTATATAGTTTCTGGAAAATTGATCCATACGGCGTATGGATTTCCATATGGCGTATGGATTGATTATAAGCCCGGCCCAACTGCGCATTAAATTGGGCTTCCACTGCCTCATCCTTACGGCGTATGGATATTCCATACGGCGTATGGATTGAATTTCCAGCCGAATTTCATATTTTCTTCCTTTAATCTTCTTTCAAACCTTCGGCTTTATTCAATTCTTCAAATATGCATCATTTAACTTATTTATTGACTGTTTTCCGTCCTTTTCTCCAAAAAGCTTATCTCCACATCTAATTGCAAATATAAATGAAATAAGTACCTAAACTTAAATAAATGCAATCAAAACATACAAGAACAGGGGTAAAATACTACTCAAATATAGTACTTATGCGCGTTTATCAATTATCTAAACTAAAGTTCCCTGTGTTCGAACCCGAACTTACCAAACTATACTACTACACGATAGGGTCCACTGCCCGGTTGTGTTTTGGTCTAGCACGGTACTTTCTTGTTTACTTTTCAACGATAAATTTTATAACTAGATTTTGCACACCAAATTTTTGGCGCCGCTGCCGGGGAACTTAGTGTTTAATTGAAGTTGATTTAAATGTGTTTGATTGATCCTTTCTTGGAATTTAATTCTCGGAAGGTTATATATTTTGTTGTATTGCACCGGTGCGTTTTACGGTTTTATCTTTTGTGCTCTTATAGGTTGATTTGGTAGTGGATGAACACAAGGAGTTCGGGTAAAGAACTTCTTAGTCCTTTGTCCAATCCGGAGAAAACTACAAAGAGCAAACGGAGGAGAAAACCAAAGCAACGCCCTACGGATTCAACAAGTAGTCAAACGGAAACCGAATCATCTTCGGGTAATGAAATTGTTGAAGAGACTTTTGAGGACGAACTAGTATCACCCGAAGAAGATCCGGTAACACCTTCTCAAGGGAAAGAAGAAATGGCGGATGAGGATGATACTGTTGAGAACTGAGACACTGTCATATCTGCTCAGAATACAAGTATCATGCCGCTGTTGGTATAAGACTTCAACCACTGTTAGTAGAAGTCAACCACTGTTAGAAGAAGACAACCGCTGTTAGTACATTTGTCTAACAGGGCCACTGTTGGTATATGTAAAGCGTTTTGTATTAAGTACTCAACCACTGTTAATGTTATATGAGTACTACCCCTGTTAGTTATATACTCAACCACTGTTGGTTAGTCGGTTAGAGATAATTATGGAATAGATAGGATTTCCATAATAGTTTGATTCTGTAAAGGACTCTATATGTTATAAATAGAGATCCTGTAAAACTCTAGAGGATGACGAATTCATTCTAGTTATTAGCTTCAAGGTTGTAAACCCTAACACAAGTTGTGTGTTCGTATTATTGTTAATAATATTGAAGCTTTTGGTTAGATATTCTGTTATATACAAGTTTGTTCTTCAAGTTATTAATAAACTATTCCGCAAGCTTATTAATAATCAATCAAAGTAATACATACTAAGATCTCTAGCTGGGATCATCAAGTGGTATCAGAGCTTGATATTACTTTGATCTTGAAGAAGGTAATTGAATTTCGCAGCTTTTTCAACAAATAACAAGATGTCTACTGAATCAATGGAAGGTATACAAGCTACAAAGATTCCCATGCTCAAACCTTATGAGTTTGAGCTAAGGCAGACTAGGATTAGGCAATACATGTTGCTTACGGATTATATGATGTGGGAGGTGGTTACTAATGGACCAAACTATACTAAGGATGCAGATGGTAAAAAGGAAGAAAGACCACCACCAAAGTCTGATGCAGAGAGAAAAGAAAGAGCAACAGAGTGGAAGGCATTAAGTACTCTACTTTTGTCTATTCCTAATGAGTATCAAAGGAAGTTTGAAAACTGTGAAGATGCTCAGGTTCTTATGCAAGCAATTGTTAAGAGATTTGGTGGTAATGATAACACCAAGAAGAATAAGAGATCTCTTCTCAAACAACAGTTTGAAAACTTTGCAGGTGTAAAGTCTGAAACTCTGACTCAGACTTTTGATAGGTTTCAAAAACTTGTGGGTGATTTAGAAAATCACAGTGTCAAGATTGATAAAGATGACTTGAACAGGAAGTTTCTAAGATCACTTGGTACAGATTGGAATATGTACACTGTGGGACTTAGACAAAGTCCAGATCTTGAAGAGAAAGAGATTGAAGACCTGTACAATGATCTGAGGAATTTTGAGCCTGAAGTTCTAGCGTTGAAACAGTCCAATGGTAGCTCTAACAATGCTGCTTTTGTTTCTGTTGGTGAATCTGGTAGTTGTAGCACATCTGGTGCTAATGATAATGTATTGGAAGCATTCTTTGCAAGCCATGTGAATTCATCATTAACTACAGAAGATTTGGAGCAGGTTAGTGAAGAGGACCTGGAAGAGATGGATTTAAGATGGCAGATGGCCATGATTACAATCAGGGCAAAGAGGTTTATGCAGAATTCTGGGAACAGAAATTTTTCTTACAAAAGAGATGGTGTAGCTGGTTTTGACAAGAGCAAGGTGGAGTGTTTCAACTGTCACAAGATGGGACACTTTGCTAGGGAGTGCAAGAGCACACAGGCTGGAGGATCTCAGAATGGTTTTGTAAGAAATAATTCTGGTCCTCAAAGAAGATTGATACCAGTTCAGAACACCACTTCAGATTCATTGGTTGCTCAAGATGGAATGGGAGGATTTGACTGGAGTGACCAAGAAGAGCTTGTAACCACAAATCAAGCTTTGATGGCTGTCACAGAAGAACCAGAGTCTTCAGACATTCCATATGAGGTACAATCTAAATTATGTTCTCCTGCATGTAAGAAAATGGTTAAATTTTATAGGGATCATAATATGGTTGTGTGTAATGAATTAAAAGCTTGTAAGGAAAAAAGTCAACATGCCACTTTAGCTATTGAAAACTTAGAAAATCAGATAAAAGCTTATGAAAAGAATGAATCTCAATTTCACTTAGATATTAAGTATCTAAATTGGGAAAAGAAAGCTTTACAAACAAAAGTTGATATGCTAAGTGCTAAGTTGGCTGAGGCAATTTCTGATAAGGAGTCAATAAAATTGAAAGTTGATGAATTGGAAAATGTTTCAAAAGGTGTTCAAAACTTAATCAAGTCTCAAATTCATGATAAATTAAAACTTGGATTAGGTTACAACCTTAATGCTGTTCCTCCACCTTATAATCATACTTATTTCCCACCTAAAAGTGATTTTGTTTTAGAAACACTTAAGGTAGGTGTGTCTGAGGAGGTTAAAAAGGTAGATCCAGTTGTTAATTGTGCTGATAATGTGAATTTTGATAAAGTTGAGGTATCTGATTGGACTGAGGAAGATGAGAGTGATAATGATAGCTCATCAGGTGGTAATTCTGTAGATGGTAGTGTTAAGTCTATTACTGGTCTAGTTTCTGAACTTAATAGTACTAAACTAGAAGAGGGTAAAAAGATGTTTGTTGAGAAAGCAAAAACTCAAATAGATCAAGTCAGGAAAACCAACAAGGCTAGTTCAGGTTTAGGATATGTACACAAAAAGGTCAATACTGAATCAAAAGACAAGTTGAGATCTGAGTGTGATAATTGTACATGTAAATCAAAGAAGTCTGAGTTACATGCTGCAAATAATGTGAATAAATCCATTCCCAGGGGTAATCAAAGAAATTGGAACCAATTGGTTTCACAAAGGTTGGGTAATGGGTTTGAATGTGTGAAAAGAAAGTCATGTTTTATTTGTGGTAGATATAATCATCTTCAACAGGACTGTTACTACAATCCTAAAAATAATAGGAACAGTGGTACAGGTCATGTGTTGATAAATAAGCCTAACAGAGGCAAGGCTGCAGCCCCTGTTAATGCTACAGCAGTGCCCCTGTCAACGGCTAACAGAGGCAAGACACGAACAGGGGAGGGTTTGACCACTGTCAGGCATGGTACCTCTGCTGGTATTAAACATTTCAAAAGAATGTTTATACCAAGTAAAGCTACCACTGCCAGGGTAATCAATACAAACTTAAAGGTGACCACTGTCAAACCATTAACCCCTGTCAGGTCTAAAATTGATTGTTTTTGGAGACATAAAAATGGGTGTAAATCTGAAGTGTCCAAAACCAATGCAGCACTGAGATCAATCACTGTCAAAAGGGTTGATGTCAATGGTGCTCATGGGAAACCCAAAGCCAAATTGGTTTGGGTTCCCAAGAAAAACTAATTGTTTTTCTCATATATGTGCAGGGCAAGCCACCAAGCTTATGGCATATTGATTCTGGCTGTTCAAGACACATGACTGGAGACAGGAAAAAGCTACAGGACTTTAAAGCGTTTGCTGGAGGAGATGTAGCATTTGGAAGCAATCCTAAAGGAGGTAAAATCACAGGTAAAGGTAAGGTAAAAAGCAGTAAGCTCACTTTCAATGATGTTTATTATGTTGAGCAATTGAGATACAATTTGCTTAGTGTGAGTCAAATCACAGATAAGCAAAATCCTGTATATTTCACTGACACAGAATGCCTTATACTTTCTGAAAAACTCAAAATACCTGAAGATAAGATTTTAATGAGAGTTCCAAGAAAGGATAATGTATACTGTAGTGATTTAAACAAGATGGAATCTCAAAATGTTAACTGTCTCATTTCTAAAGCTACTGTATCTGAATCTGAACTATGGCATAGGAGGATGTGTCACTTGAATTTCAAGACCATGAATAAACTTGTTAGGAATAAGCTAGTGAGAGGCTTACCTGAAAAGTTATTTGAATGTAGTGACCACTGTGTAGCATGTCTTAAAGGCAAGCAACACAAGACCTCTTATAAGACCAAGCTTGTGAATACCAATACCACTCCCTTACACCTGTTACATATGGATTTGTTTGGCCCTACCAATGTAGCTAGTCAAGGGAAGAAATCTTACTGTTTGGTAATAACTGATGATTACTCTAGAATGAGTTGGGTGTTCTTTCTTAGGACTAAGGATGAGACAGGTGAAATACTTAGATCATTCATAACTAGGATTGAGAATTCAACTAATCAAAAGGTTAAGATCATCAGGTGTGATAATGGGACAGAATTTAAGAATCATGAGATAAATAAGTTCTGTGAGGATAAAGGTATAGAAAGACAGTATAGTGCACCTAGGACTCCACAACAAAATGGAGTAGCTGAGAGGAGGAATAGGACACTAATTGAGGCTGCTAGAAGCATGCTAGCAGATGCTAAACTACCAATGTCCTTTTGGGCAGAGGCAGTTAGCACTGCTTGTTATGTTTTGAATAGGATTTTGATTATTAAACCTCATAACAAGACACCCTATGAGTTATTCTTTAAGAGAAAACCTTTGGTTAGCTTTTTAAAACCATTTGGATGTCCTTGTACTGTCTTAAATACCAGAGATCATCTTGGTAAGTTTCAGAGTAAGGTAGATGAGGGTGTATTTGTTGGATACTCTATTCAAAGCAAGGCTTATAGAGTATTTAACAAAAGGACTAGGATCATAGAAGAGACCATGGATGTGACCTTTAATGAACATACATCAAATGTAGAAGGAAAAGGTCCAGAAGTTTTGTTTGATATTGATGCACTAACCCATGCTTTTAGATATCCAGATTTGTCTATTAGTGCAGGTACAGATGCAGGTACAGATGCAGGTAAAGATGGGCATTCAACCTCAAGTCAAACTAAAAAGGATGACTTGAAGTATGTCTTGTTTCCTATTTGGACTCCAGATCCACCAGAAGTATTTCAACAGGAACAGGATCAACCAGAGAAAGATGCTTCTTCTGATGATTCAAATGGTTCACCTGGTAAAACTGGTGCAAGCAAGGGTGCAGATGATTTAACTTCACCAGATCATCAACCATTTACTTCAAAGGGTTCTCATATAGTTTCAGAGCATGATTCAGAAGGAGAGCTTGATTCTCCAAAATTTGTTGAACAAAGTCCTCCATTTCAAGTTTTGGAAAGGACTTCTTTGTCAGATTCTGAAGCAACTCCAAAGCCATCAAAGGAAAGAGAGTCTTTTTCAGACTCTGAGATAGATAATCTTTTGGGTTCTAATTTGGAAAGAGAACTACTTGATACTTCTACATCTAAATATGTGGTTCATAAAGATCATTCCTTGGATTTGATCATTGGTGACATTAGTACTCCTGTTCAGACTAGACATCAAACCAAGGTAAGAGAAGAAGATGTACATACTTCATTATATGTATGTTTTCTTTCTCAGATGGAACCAAAGAAGGCAGTGGAGGCTCTCAAAGATCCAAGCTGGATTGAATCTATGCAGGAAGAATTGTTGCAATTCAAACTGCAAGATGTGTGGGATTTGGTTGATCTTCCAAAAGGAAAGAAAGCTATAGGCACAAGGTGGATCTTCAAGAACAAGAGAGATGAAAGAGGGATAGTGATCAAAAATAAGGCTCGGTTGGTAGCACAGGGGTACACACAGGAAGAAGGCATAGATTATGATGATGTCTTTGCCCCTGTTGCTAGAATAGAAGCTATTAGATTATTTTTAGCTTATGCATCTTATCAGGATTTCAAAGTCTATCAAATGGATGTGAAGAGTGCTTTTCTTCATGGTCTAATTGATGATGAGGTGTATGTTTGCCAACCACCAGGGTTTGAAGATCCAACATATCCAGATAGAGTGTGCAGATTGAAGAAAGCATTGTATGGATTACATCAAGCTCCAAGAGCTTGGTATGATACTCTATCTGAGTACTTGCTCAAGAATGGATTCAAGAGAGGTACTATTGACAAGACATTGTTTACCAAGAGGGTTCAAAGAGATATATTGTTGGTACAGGTGTATGTTGATGACATTATTTTCGGGTCTACAAGGGATTCATTGTGCAAAGAATTTGAAGATTTAATGCATAAGAAGTTCAAGATGAGTTCAATGGGTGAACTCACATTCTTTTTAGGATTGCAGGTCAAGCAGAAGTTAGATGGAATCTTTATTAACCAAGGGAAGTATGTGAAAGATATTTTGAATAAATTTGGTTATAAAGATGTGAAGGTAGCTAGCACTCCCATGGAGGCACATAAACATCTTAATTCTGATCCTGAGGGGGAGGAAGTAGATGTGCACTTATACAGGTCAATGATTGGTTCATTGATGTATTTAACTTCATCTAGACCTGATATAATGTTTGCAGTGTGTCTTTGTGCTAGATATCAGACCAATCCAAAGCAGTCACACATGTATGCTGTGAAGAGGATCTTTAGATACTTGAAAGGTCAACCAGACTTGGGCCTTTGGTATGCTAAAGGATCAGATTTTGAGCTAAAGGCCTTCACAGATAGTGACTATGGTGGTGAGAATATGGATAGGAAATCGACTAGTGGAGGTTGTCAATTTCTTGGAAATAGGTTAGTGTCATGGCAATGTAAAAAGCAGACCACAGTTTCCACTTCTACAGCAGAAGCAGAATATGTTGCAGCATCAAGTTGCTGTGCACAGGTTCTTTGGATTCAGAATCAAATGCTGGATTATGGTTTGACTTTCATGAACACTCCTATTTATATTGATAATACTTCTGCTATTAGTATCATTCAGAATCCAGTTAAGCATTCAAAAACCAAACACATTGAAATCAGATATCATTTTATAAGAGATTGTTATGATAAAAGATTGATTCATATTTTTAAAATTCATACTGATAATCAACTTGCAGATCTTTTTACAAAAGCATTTGATGTAGGAAGATTTACATTTTTGATAACTAATATTGGTATGATCAATCTCACGTAGTGTTTTGGTCTGGATTTGATACTAACAGGGGTAAAATATATTGTATGTGACAGGGTCAGGTGTTGCCACTGTTAGCTTCATCATGATAACAGATGGTGCCACTGTTAGTTTACCTTTGCCACTGTCAATGTATTTTAAACCCCTGCTGTATATGTGTGTAATTTAACCCCTGCTAGTTGTTTTTCTTAGTTTAATATTGCAGGTTTCAGCCACTGTCAAGAGACATCACTTGAGCTGGAATTTAATGTTTTATTTGTTTCTTCTTATTCTTTTGGTTAAAAAAAAAAAAAAAAAAATAAAATAAAATAAAATTAGTTGTCTAACTAAGCTAAGTTTATGCCCCTGTTAGTTCTAAGTTGGAGTTTCCTTGGTCGGATGCCCCTGCTAGACTATCAGCCGCTGCTAGCTTTGTTAGATGGTTAGAAAGGGTTGACTATAAATTGATCAAGTGAGGTACCCCTGTTGGGTTTGTTTGTAAATTGTGCCCCTGTTGGGTATAACCAGAAGTGCCACTGCTAGTTCTATTTTTAGGGCTTGGCACTGTCATCAAATAAATACTCAAATACTTCACTTTTTCAATTACGCTTTCAAAATTTTCAAAACCCTTCAATAATCGCTCTCGCTTTGAGTTGTTTATTGTAATTCACTCTTCGTTCGTTCATCAATTTCTTCAATGGCATCATCATCTTCGTCTGATTCTGGTACTTCTATGCTAAGTGTTCATTCTGAACACAACATGAGGGCTTTCTTGAATAAAGAACTTGCCGATGAGTATTTTCACCCTATCATCGATTTCTTGAGTAGTTGTCCAGTTACTTATGCCCTTACTGTCGCTCCACGATTGATTCGATCGCATATTCAAGAATTTTGGAAGAATGCAAAGGAAGGGAATGTTAATGGCATTACTCATATTCATTCCACTGTCAAGGGTAAGAAGGTAATGGTTACTGAGATTATCCTAAGAGAGCTTTTACAGTTTGATGATGAAGGTGGAATTCTGGAATTATCGAGAGAAGATTTGTTTAAAGGAATTATGGATATGGGGTATGAAGGTTCAGGAAAGACAAGATCAGAATATACTTTCTTGAAGTCATGGTTTTGTCCTCAATGGAAGTTCTACATTCATACTTTTCTGGTATGTTTGTCTCAAAAGAGAACTAGTTTTAATGAATTTAGTTCTACTATTGCATATCCTATTATCTGCTTGGCACAGGGTATCAAATTTAATATGTCTAGATTTATCTTAGATAATATGGTTAGGAATGTAAAGGGTGATACATTCGTTATGTACCCTAGATTTGTTCAGCTTTTGTTGAATAATCAATTGTCAAATCTGCCAGCAGAGGATAGTGTGATTGTTAGTTCTACTATATCTTTGAGGACTATTCAGGCTATGAATAAGTATCAGAATGCTTTTTCTAAGAAGGAAACTGCATTATTTTCTACAATGCTAGTTACTCCTTCTGCCACTGGTGGTGTATTACCAACACCATCTGGACCAAATGATGACAGACCAACAACACAAGTTGGTTCTGAACACACATCAAGAGGTGGCATCAAAAGAAAACAAGGGATCAAACAGGCTACCCAATCTAAAGCCAAGAAATCCAAGAAGGCTACACAGGCTATGGAGATTCCTGTTTCTCCACAGTCTCAGTCAATTGTCCAAACACAACAGGTGAACATACTTGATGAAAATGTTCATTCTGGAAGGGCTGCCACTACTGTTTCTAGCCCACTGGCAGGGCAGGATAGTGGTAACATTAATCAGACCCAACCAGAGGCAACTATGTTTGATGAACCTATGGGTGATGATTCAAATGTAGGTCCCAGTACCAATAACCAAGGGACATCTGCAGTGGCAGATGTGGGCAAGGATTCAACTAAGAGGTCACACTCTAATGTTGATGAGCCTAGTGATACTGATGAATTGACGATTTCCTATCTTGTACATGATGTCAATAAACTGTGGAGCAAATATGAGAGGGAAAGGGCTTACAGAAAAGAGGCTCAACAGAAAATTCAAGCTCAGGATGAGTTAATTGCTAAGCAGAAGGAGCTCATTGATCATCAGAAGGAAGAGTTGCTTGATGTGAAGAATAGGTTGTTAGTGCTTGAGGAGGCTGTCAACAATATTCTTCTACCTGCAAATAGGTTAAAGGAATCTTCAGGCAAGGGGGAGAAGAAAGCAGATGATGATATTATGCCTGAAGATGATGGTTCAAGAGCAGATGATGATGATGATGATGATTCACATGGATCTCATGATGATATGAGTGGAGAAATGATAAACATTGATGAGATGAATGATGATTCTGCAGCTACAGAGGTGTTTGATGATAATACAGCTACAGAGGTGCTTGAGTTTGATGATAATACAGTTGAGATGGATATTTGTGAGCATAATGAGGCACAATCAGAAGACACTGTGGAGTTAGTGTTTGATGATAAAGATGATGATTATGTGCAGAGCAGGGATAAGACTGAGGAGGAGCTCAATGTCTCTGATTATGTGATACATGAAAATTTAGATGATGAGGTGGTTGATGGTGCAGGAGCAGAGCAGACTGATGAAACAGTTTATCAGGTATTTCCATTGAATAAAGGGTTGCCTGAGAAAGCTGCACTTAGATTATATGTTTGGGATGTGATGGGTGCTAACTTGGATGATAAGAAAAGAGTTAGTTTCAGTGATAGGTCAGTGTATGAGGTGGTCGATGATGTTGAAAAAGAGATGAAAGAAGGAGAAGTTGAAATTAAGGGGGAGCAATCAAAGTCAATTGATGAAGAGAAGAAGTTGCAGACTTTTACAAGAAAGAAATCAATTCCAAGAAGAAAGTCAACTAAAAGTTTATCCCCTGTCAAAACTTCTACCTCTGTTGTCACAATTTCAACCCCTGTCAACACTAACACTAACACAACCACTGTTACATCTACCCCTGTTAGTACACCAACTCCTACCACTGTTGATACACCAATCACCACTGCTATCATATCAACCCCTGCCACAACTACAACAACAATAAGACCAAGAGAGGTACCTGTTACAATAAGAGAACCAACTTCACCACTCAAACCTAAGTCTAAATTGCCTGTGATTGATCCAAAAGACAAAGGTAAAGGAAAGTTAAAAGAAAAATCAAAGGTGAAAGAAATTAAAGAACCTCATATTGAGTCTCATGATATGCTGAGGATGCAAGTAGAAGAAAGAGAAAGGTTGATAAGGAGAGCTGCAGAAGCTAAAGCTGAAGAAGAGGGTGATGATGTGAAAATGATTTTGGATGATCTGAGTGTAGTGACTATTACACAGAAAGCTGCAGAGATTGTTAAAGAAAAGACTGCACAAGGATTAAAGCTTCCTGCTCAGAGAGTTCATGATTATTTAAAGAAGAAGAAAGGTAATGAAGAGGAAGAGTTATCTTCTGGATTTTTGTTGATGAAAAGATCAAATGAGGAAAGGGCTAGAAAGAAAAAGCAAGAGGAATTAGCCAAGAAGAGAAGTAAACCTTTACCATATGCTGAAAGGAGAAGACAAATGATCAATGCACTGTCTGAAAATTATGCCCCAGCTAAAATTGTTAGAGGATGGAATATGCAGAAGCTGCAACAGGCATATGATAGGTATATGGGAAGAGATGAAGAGTGGACAAAGAAAATGGAAGAGAATAGACATTTGAATGCATTGATGAAGGAGAAGAAAGAAAAGGCAGATAAGGAAATGGTAAAGTTTTTGAAGGAAGAAGAAGAAAGAAGAGAAAAGGCAGCTGTTGAAGCAGCAGAGAAAGCTTTAGAGGATAAGCAGAATGAAGTCAGTAGAAATTCATGGAAAAATCAGATTTCTAAAGACAATGTTATTCCTGATATTCCAAGATTTGATCCAGAGCTGAAAAAGAGAATCAAGATTCTGACTGATAGCAAGGAGATTTCTGAAGGACCAAGAAAGGCTAGAATTATAAATTGGGAAGGAGTAGCAATTGATTATGGTTTCAGAAAAATGATCCTTGAGATCAAGATTGAAAGGGAAAGAGGATTTGATGACCATGTTGGGAGTATGGTTGATTTGCTCAGAATTTGTACAAGAGATGATCTTATGGAGTTGTATCAAGTGAGCAGAATCAGGAATAGAAAGAACTCTGAAGCAGTGATTGAAAGACAAATGATGGAGTTATTGCAGAGCCTGTTTGAACCAGCCAGCTTGTATCACTTATTCTTTCATTGTTATCAAAGGGTTATAACCTGGAGATATTTTGCCAGAGCTGGAGTACACATGGTAGTATTTAATAATGGGCAGGTGATCTACATGTTTGATGATCGACATTATGTGCTGGGAACAGGGCTGCTGAATAGATTGGTTGATTTGAAGTTATCTACAACCATCATTACTGAAGGAGCTTACAGAGCTTTATACATGGTGTTCAATCAACTGCATAAGAGGCAAACGATGAAGGAGAAAGAAGAAGAAAAGAAGGATTGAAACTTGAATCATTACTCTGAATGATCAAGTTTAGGGGGAGATTGTTGAGAACTGAGACACTGTCATATCTGCTCAGAATACAAGTATCATGCCGCTGTTGGTATAAGACTTCAACCACTGTTAGTAGAAGTCAACCACTGTTAGAAGAAGACAACCGCTGTTAGTACATTTGTCTAACAGGGCCACTGTTGGTATATGTAAAGCGTTTTGTATTAAGTACTCAACCACTGTTAATGTTATATGAGTACTACCCCTGTTAGTTATATACTCAACCACTGTTGGTTAGTCGGTTAGAGATAATTATGGAATAGATAGGATTTCCATAATAGTTTGATTCTGTAAAGGACTCTATATGTTATAAATAGAGATCCTGTAAAACTCTAGAGGATGACGAATTCATTCTAGTTATTAGCTTCAAGGTTGTAAACCCTAACACAAGTTGTGTGTTCGTATTATTGTTAATAATATTGAAGCTTTTGGTTAGATATTCTGTTATATACAAGTTTGTTCTTCAAGTTATTAATAAACTATTCCGCAAGCTTATTAATAATCAATCAAAGTAATACATACTAAGATCTCTAGCTGGGATCATCAGATACTCCAATATTCTCACGGACAAGGACCGTGGCGCCTACACCCGGATCGGCCATTCGAAGGCAAGATATCGAGAACGACAATTTTTCTTTGAAGGGCCACCATATGCAACTCATACGGGATACCCAATTTGATGGTAGAGTGCGGGCCGTTCCGCACAAACATATAGCAAGTTTTCTAGAAATTGGTGAGTATTTCAAGTATGGGCCTAATATGGATGAAGCGATTTGGTTAAGGACTTTTCCAATGTCCTTGGTTGGTGAAGCAAAAATATGGTACCAAGAGCTAGAGCCCAACACCATTAGAACTTGGGACGAAATGAGGGAAGCATTTGTTAGAAGGTACTATCCTCCGGCTTTGGCCGAAAGATTGTTGAATGAAATCCGAGGTTTCAAGCAACAAGAGGGAGAGACGTTAGTGGAAGCATGGTCTCGGTTGAAGGAAATGTTGAAGAATTGTCATGGACATGGGCTATTAAAGGCGGAGATTATCACGTTGTTTTACAATGGACTTGGCATTGAATCAGCTAATGTTCTTGATGCCTCCGGATGAGGCCTATTTCTCTACAAGACACCGAATGAAGCTTGGAAGGTTCTTGAGGATAAGGTCACTCAAAGTTTGAATTGGGCGAAAGATAAGGGAGGTAAACCGGTTAGGAAGCATGTTGCCTTCGCGGAAGGTAGTAGCGGAAGTGGGAGCTCGGATAATTCGGCCATGATGAAGGAATTGAAGGCAATTTCTTCTAAGTTTGATTCGCAATTTAAAACTCTAAAATGTGAATTGAAAGAGCTTAGGGATGGATGTGGTAAGTGCGGTGGCAATCATGCCACGGTCAATTGCATGTAAGATGATCAACCGATGATGGCGGATGAGGAAGATGTGAATTTCCTCCAACAAGGCAATTACCAAAGCGTTGGAAACTACCAACATGGTGGCTTCCAAAATAGAAATTCGGGAGGATACCAAGGAGAAAACTACAATCAAGGAAACCAATTTTCTCGCCCCAACCAACCCTAAAACCAAAATACCAACCTACCTTCGGTTAAAAAACAAGAACCTACCCTATCACCAATGGAGCAAATGATGAAAGAGTTCATGGCAAAACAAGATGCTTGTACCGAAAGATTGAAGACCCAAATGACAAACATAAGGTTAAGCATGGAGCAAGGCCAAAAGAACCAACAAGCTTCCATTCAAGACTTGGAACGAAAGATGGATCGTTTGTCGGAAGTGCAAAGTAGTAGACCAACCGGTGGCTTACCAAGCAATACCCAACAAAACCCGAGATAAACTCCTTCAAGTAGCGGATCCAAACCTTATCAACCACCACCCGCACGAAATGAGCATGTGATTGTTATCACCACAAGAAGCGGAAAAGAACTTCCACCACCTCAACCCAAAAAGCAAAGTGTTTCTAACTCTTTAGTGCAGGAAATTGAGGAGGAAGAAGTTGAAGATCAAGTTGATGCAACTCCACCAACGGTCACACCGGTGTCACCTACACTGATTATCAAGGCCTACAAGCCGAAAATCCCGTATCCTCAATGGCTAAGGAAAGAAAAGATTGCGGCTCAATATGGGAAATTTGTTGATATGATCAAGGCCATTAGCATCAATGTGCCTTTGGTTAATGTCTTAGCGGGGATGTCACACCCCCAAAATCAGTAATTGTGTTTATTTAATGTTTAGCGGAAGCAAGTTATGATTAACGGAAGCATTATGTGCAAACAGTTTAACAACGGGGGTGATGACGTTACAATTGTGCATTCATCGTATCAGAGCATATGATCATACAGAACATAATATATAAAGGATGCCAATTTAAAATAGTTATTACAAAAGTAGTACGTCTATGTAAGTCGTACAGTAGTAATAAAGTTTAAAACATTTAAGTTTACAATACATATGTTAATATAAGATTTCGTGAGTATAACTGCGATGTCTGCAGTAATACAGAGGAAATCCTCAAAAGCTGTCCCAAAATGTATGGCATCCTAAGTAGTCCAGGGTTGTCCATCCTGAATGCATGCGATTCTTACTTACGTAGCTAATTTCCTGTAAAACATAGAAAGAAAGTCGTCAACAAATATGTTGAGTGAATTCACAGGTTTTGTATAAATATGTGGTATGTTAAACCATTTATGTTTGTATTGTTGAAATGTTATTCAATAAATAAATGTTTGCACGTTTTGCAAAATATAAGTTTGTAGGGATAGTTACCCTAAAATATAGTTTTATGTGGGTTGTTACCCAAAATGTATGTCTGGTGGTTCACCAGTATATAAATATAACCAGTAAGTATATCGGTATAAAACAGTTGTATTATGTCTGGTTGTTTACCAGTATTTAAAGATAACCAGATTGTTTATCTGGTATAAAATAGTTGTAGGATACGTTCATCCAATATTTTAGGTGGGAAATGCTTAGACTATAATCCCCCGAAAGGTGAGCTAAACCTCGCAGGTTAAAGTAACGCAACCTAACCCTATAACCAAACCACAACCAAAACTTATGTTTCTTGCCTGAAGGACAGTTAAGTATACGCTCCATACACAGGAGGGTCGTCACGGCAATAGTACTATTCGTATACTCAGTGGCTAGAGTCACCTAGCTAATGGTTATAGTCTGCATGACATAAGGTCTTTCATGCACACATCTCAAGTCTGGTCCGTACTATGATTTGTTGTCTAATTCCCAAAACAGTTGTGAAATAATATTTCATATAAACAGTTGTATAAAGCAATAAAGCATTTATATAATTTGCTGCATGTGTTTGCATGCAGTTTCTATGTTTACACCCCTATGTTTAAAAGCATAAAACATTTGCAAAGTAGGGGCTGTGAACTCACAGTAGTTTTGCTCGGTATGAAAGCTAGCAGCCAAACAGATAATTGCCCAAGGTATGTTAACCTATATACAATAAATATATTAACATAAGTACGTTTGATTTGTTTTAATCACTTATGTTAACAGTTTGTTTGTTTGTAGAAATGGTTGATTTCTTATTAATGTATGTCGTTGTACTTGTTGGTGACATTGTGTAGAAATATTGTTATTATTTCTTTCGTCGTATACTTGGTTAAGTATATAAACCATTATGTAATTGTCCATTTAACGGAATGTCGTTTTGTTTCATTCGTATATATATATTTGTGAATATATATTCTTAAGTGTCGTATGTATATATGTTTAATAAATACATTGTTTACGTATATCAAACTATATATAAGTTTTCATTTGTTTAAGAAAACGTATACATTTGTGTCTATATATCTCGTGTGTTCTCGTATATATATATATATATATATTGTAATACGTTGTTTCGTATGTAAAACGTGTCAAGTTTTATTTGTTATAAAACTTGTTAACATATTTATTCCGTTTAATAAATATCATTTGTTTTTAAATATCGTTACGTTTGTTTAATAAGTGTTAAATATCTCTAAAGTGTAATCGTATCCAAATCGTATAATTTACAAAGTTCGTATATATATATATATATATATATATATATATATATATATATATATATATATATGTCATATATGTATCCATTCATCTATCGTTTGTCCGTACGAATTAAATAAGTCCAATGTCCGTGTCTCGGATATATCACATTAATGTTTTATTAATTGTTTACAATGTTTCGTAAATGTCTATTAACAATTGTAATCGTTAACGGAATCGTTTGTATTTAAATTAAAAATCAAAGTTGTTGACCAGGTTGGGAATCCGCCGGATTCTATATGAATCCGCCGGATTCATTCGGGTTTTATTGGATCCGCCGGATCGAACCACTGAGCCGCCGGATCGGGTCAAGAATATGGGAATCCGCCGGATTCAATTGAATCCGCCGGATTCGTTTCAAAATAAGGGAATCCGCCGGATCCAAACATGATCCGCTGGATCGGGTTACGAATGGAAGGATCCGCCGGATCCAAATCCTGATCCGCCGGATCTAGCTTGTCAAATACTCGTGTATCGTTTTCGTTCACAGACCAAGTGTGCGTGTGTTCTTTAGGATCCGCCGGATCCTATGTGGATCCGCCGGATCGTGGTTGTCTTTTACTCGTTCACAGGTTTGAGCGATCAGGTCGTGTGCGGGTCGAAAGATGGGAATCCGCCGGATTCCCTTGAATCCGCCGGATTCATCTGGTTTTCAGGTGAGATCCGCCGGATCCTAGGGAGATCCGCCGGATCTTAACTCGTTTCAAGTCCCCTGTTCGTGTCTGTTAACATATATACATGTTTGATTTTTGGTTCTAATCTTTTGTACATCAAACCCAAACGTTTATACAATCAATATATAGCATTTCTACAAGTTATTACGTTATTTTAACAAGTTTTCTTATAACGATTTTGTTTTGTAGTTTTTGGTTTTATAAACTCATTTCGAGAATCAAACAAAAAATCGTCACCTTTATGTGTTATATGTATAGATTGTGTGATATAAACATGTTATAACATGGAATCAAAGGAAAGAAATCGAAAAATGAAAGTTTTCCTTACAAAGAAAAAGGAGATGAAAATGATGAACGATGATGGTGAAGATGATGAAGCCTCTGGCTTGTTGTCCTACTTCACTCCCTGCTGCTGTTGGTGTTATGATGATTGAAGAAGAAGAAGAAGATTGGAGATGATAGATGAATTATTGTGTGTGTGTAAATCTTTTGGGAGAAGAAATGAGAGGGAACAAAGTGATCGAGCGAGTATGGTTTAAACTGGATACGGTCTCTCAATTATTGAAGTTAGGTGCCGGTTTTGGTACCTCAATTTCGAGTACGGGTATAATTATAGCAATATAAAAATTAACAATTTATATTTTTATTTTGTAGGTGTTCTCCTGGTTCGTTATTTATAGTCAGTATAATGATGTTATCATTATTTTAAATAGATGTACAATTTTGTACATTTTACTGCGCGTACGTAATTGAGCGCCAAATTTTCAGTTAATTTAGGATTTCATATTTTGAGGTAATGTTCTAATTACTTCCAAACGAATGAGAAAATTTGCAATTTTTATGATTCGACCTTTTATGTGCGTTTTAGAATTGTTTCTGTTCGTTTATAATACGTTTTATGTTAAACGTATATTTAGACCATTTTATCTATTTGTTATAGATATATAATTACTCGTAATTAATAATTATATTATTAATTATTTTTGTGTCACGAAACTTTTGTTATTTATTTTTGTCGGGTTCGTTCCGATATATTTGTACGTAACTTTTAATACTTACTTATTACGTATTACTTTTTGTTTAAAAGTACCGGGCTTGCTAGGCTTACATCACATCAAAAAGTTTTGTTAAAACTTAACCAGGAAATTAGCGTAAGAATGCACATGCTTAAATGTTAATTAATACCTAATTTGGAGAGTTGTCACATTCTCCCCCTGTTAGGGAAATCTATCTCGAGATTTAATTTGTGTCGTGAGTCGTGGTCACGGGTTCAAATAGGTGGGGATACTTCTTGCGCATCTCGTCCTCACGTTCCCAGGTGAACTCTGGGCCTCTTTTCGAGTTCCATCGAATTTTGACAAGTTTGATCCGACTATTTCGGAGTTTCTGAGTTTTCGTAATCATTACTTCAAGCGGTTCCTCCACGAAGTTGAGTTTTGCGTCGACATAGATTTCGTCGGGAGGTATGATTAACGCTTCTTCAGATAGACACTTCTTAAGATTACTCACGTGAAACGTGTCGTGAATATTACTAAGTTCTTGCGGCAGCTTAAGCTTATAAGCTACAGGACCAATCCTTGCTAGGATCTCAAAAGGTCCGATGTAACGTGGATTCAGTTTACCGCGTTTTCCAAATATCACAACTCCTTTCCAAGGAGATACTTTGAATAGGACTCTGTCACCTACTTGAAACTCTAAAGGTTTTCGTCTATTGTCTGCATAACTCTTTTGTCGGTCTCGTGCCGTTTTCAATCGATTAAGCACTTGAGATATCTTGTCCGTTGTCTCTTGGACTATCTCAGGACCTGATAATTGTCTGTCGTCCAACTCTGCCCAACAGAGTGGGGATCGGCACTTGCGTCCGTACAACGCCTCGAAAGGTGCCATTTGTATACTCGTATGATAACTATTGTTGTACGAGAATTCGGCTAAAGGGAGATGAACATCCCAGTTTCCTCCAAAATCAATCACGCAGGCTCGTAGCAAGTCCTCAAGCGTTTGTATGGTTCGCTCGCTTTGACCATCAGTTTGTGGATGGTAGGCGGTACTCATGTCGAGTCTAGTGCCTAAAGCTTGTTGCAGTGTTTGCCAGAAGCGAGAGGTGAAACGTGCATCTCTATCAGAGATGATAGATAATGGAACTCCATGTCTAGAAACAACTTCTTTTATGTAGATTCTAGCCAGCTTTTCCATCTTATCTGTCTCTTTGATGGCTAGAAAGTGAGATGATTTCGTCAGTCGGTCGACTATCACCCATATGGAGTCCATCCCAGATGATGTTTTCGGTAACTTCGTGATGAAATCCATCGTGATGTGTTCCCATTTCCATTTGGGCAACTCAGGTTGTTGCAAAAGTCCGGACGGCTTTTGGTACTCAGTCTTAACTTTTGCGCAAGTCAGACATCTACTAACATAGGTGGCAATGTCTCTTTTCATGCCAGGCCACCAGTAAAATCCTTTCAGATCGTGGTACATCTTATCAGCACCAGGATGTATCGAGTAATTGGACTTATGAGCTTCGTCCAATACCAGGCTACGTAGCTCATCAACACATGGAATCCAAATTCGATTCATGAAGTATAATACTCCATTTTCCTTAGACTCCAGTTGTTTCTCCATCCCTTTGAGGGATTCGTCCTTCATACGTTCTGGAGTAAAGGCTGCTTGTTGAGCATCGCGAATTTGGGAAATCAGATCCAAGTGGATTGTCAGTCCTAAGGCTCGAACTCTTCGAGGTTTTACTCGTTCCTTACGACTCAAAGCATCCGCTACTACATTAGCTTTGCCCGGATGGTACTTGATTTCACAGTCGTAATCATTCAGCAGTTCAGCCCAACGTCTTTGTCTCATGTTGAGTTCTTTCTGATCAAATATATGTTGGAGACTTTCGTGATCGGTGAAGATCGTACACTTCGTACCGTATAGGTAGTGTCTCCAAATTTTAAGGGCAAAAACGACTGCTCCTAGCTCTAAGTCATGCGTCGTATAGTTCTTCTCGTGAATCTTCAATTGACGAGACGCATATGCAATGACCTTGTCGTTTTGCATTAACACGCAACCTAATCCTTGATGTGAGGCATCACAGTAGACAACAAAGTTTTCTACTTCTTCTGGTAAGGACAGGATAGGTGCGGTGCTCAATTTCTCTTTTAGGAGTTGAAAAGCATTCTCTTGCTTCTCGCCCCAAACAAACTTCTTATCTTTTTGCGTTAGGGCGGTAATTGGCTGAGCTATCTTCGAGAAATTTTCGATGAATCTTCGGTAGTAACCTGCTAGCCCAAGGAATTGTCGTATCTCAGTTGGGGTTTTTGGGGCTTCCCAATTCTTAATCGCCTCAATTTTGGATGGGTCCACGTGAATTCCTTTGTTATTGATCACGTGACCAAGGAAATGAACTTCACGCATCCAAAACTCGCATTTAGAGAACTTTGCATAAAGCTTCTCTTTCTCCAGTAATTCAAGAATCAGCCTCAGATGTTGTTCATGGTCTTCCTTCGTTCGCGAGTATATCAAAATATCGTCAATGAACACTATGACGAACTTATCAAGGTAAGGTTTACATACTCTATTCATTAGATCCATGAACACTGCTGGCGCATTCGTCGGCCCAAATGGCATAACCAGGAACTCGTAATGACCATATCGAGTCCTAAACGCAGTCTTAGGGATATCTTCATCCCGTACCTTCAGTTGATGGTAACCCGATCTCAAGTCGATCTTTGAGTAATAACTTGACCCTTGCAGCTGGTCAAACAAAGCATCAATGCGCGGCAGTGGGTATAGGTTCTTAATCGTCACTTTGTTCAGTTCTCGATAATCGATACACATCCGCATTGATCCATCCTTCTTTTTGACGAATAGAACCGGAGCTCCCCACGGTGAAAAGCTCGGTCGGATGAATCCTAAATCCAACAGTTCTTGCAACTGTGCAGACAGTTCCTGCATTTCTGATGGAGCTAGACGATATGGCGCACGAGCAATCGGTGCAGCTCCCGGCACTAGGTCGATATGAAATTCAACCTGCCGTGGAGGTGGTAACCCTGGTAGCTCGTCAGGAAATACTCCTGGGTAATCGCGTACTACGGCCACGTCATCTATGCGTCGCTCCTCGGGTTTCTTATCCACAACATGTACCAAAAATGCTTGGTACCCTTTTCGTAGATACTTATTTGCCTTCATGCATGTAATCGTTTTCACCACACGATTACTCTTTTCTCCTTGAATCATCAACATTTCTCCTGATGGTAAAGGTAACCGTACAATCTTCTCATGACAAATGATTTCCGCGCGGTTCAGTGACAACCAATCCATACCAACCACTATATCGAAGCTCCCTAACTCTACCGGTAGTAAGTCTATTTTGAAAGAATGACCTTCTAATGTTAAGGAACATCCTGGTACTATTTCTCCTGATTCAATCAACTTACCATCGGCTAGCTCTACAGTGTATTTGTTATCTAGCTTAAGGGATTCGATCTTTAATAGTGGTCTAAACTCAGTGGACACAAAGCTTAAATCAGCACCGGAATCAAATAACACAGAAGCAAAGTGGTTGTTTACAAGAAACGTACCAGTGACTGTGTTAGGATCCTGACGTGCGTCTGGTGCTCCTAACATGAACACGCGTCCACGAGCTGGCTGATCATTGTTGTTGTTTGCCCGATTGTTGTTGTTGTTGCTTCGGTTGTTGTTGTTTCCACGATTGTTTCCATTGTTGTTGCGGTTACGAGCGTTGTTGGCGTTACGGTTTTGACTATTGAGTCGAGGGCAACGGTTCCGATAATGCCTCGTGTCGCCACATTCAAAACAACCCTGGTTTTGGCGAACAGTGTTTCCCTTAGGGGTAGGGTTTACCTTACAGTTCTGGGTTTTGTGACCCCATCCCTTACAGCTGTCGCAAAACCAACACTCACCCTCATGGTGTTTACTACACTTATCACACTTAGGTTTGTTACCCAAGTATGGCTTTGGTTCCACAATGGTGGCAGCGTAAGACTTTGGATTTCTAGATCCTTTCTTGTTGGATTGACCCTGACGGTCATTCCATTTACGCTTCTTAACTCCTGAACTACCAGCTTCAGCACCGCTCGGCTCAACCTTGGCCGGCACAGTCGTCTGTGTCAACGTCCCCATTCTAACTGCTTCATCAGTCAAACTCTGCGCTAGGGTAACAGCGCTCCTGAAGGTGTCAGGTTTGGAGGACGTAACTAAACTCCTGATCTGTGGTGCCAGTCCATACACATAGCGTTCAATACGCTTATACTCAGGTGTTACCATATGTGGCACAAGACGAGCTAGTTCTTGGAACCTGGTTGTATAACTAGTGATATCAGCACCAATCATAGCAATGTTCCACAGCTCAGTCTCAATTTTCTGCATCTCACTGCGGGGGCAGAATTCTTCCATCATCATATGCTTCAATGTTTCCCATGTCATGGAATAAGCAGCTGGTCGTCCCATCGACTGGCCTTGACTGTTCCACCAAGTCAAAGCTTTATCAGCCAGTGTGCAGGCGACATATTTCACCGCAGTGTCTGGTAGACAATCACTGATGTCCAACACTGAATCCATCTTTTCTATCCAGTGTATGATACCAATAGCACCTTCAGTGCCACAGAAAGGAGGTGGTTTACAAGCCTGAAATGTCTTATATGAACACCCTCAGCGGGTATTCACAACAGTCTCAGCATTAACAGGGGTCGATCCACTGTTATTAATCCCATTCTCACGGTTTCGGCTTGCCTCATACTCGGCAATACCTTCGGCAATGCGTCTAGCAATCATCTGCTCAGTAGTTTCCTCAGTGTTAGGGGTGGAATGGTTTCAGGTGTAGGAGGTACAGTTGTCTTCTGACTGTTCCTAGTAATTCGTCGTTTTGGCTGCATGATTCAGTTCTGCGATGAATAAAATGCAGAAGTCAATGCCAAGATAATGAATGTGATGAACAAGATTTCACATTGTCTATCAAATGAATAGCATGGAGAATTTGAAAGAATAAGGTTTCACATTGCACGTCGCATGACTTTGAAACACCCATATGTACTTTGTACAATATAATCACGTTGGCCAGGCGTCATTATATAATGCCAAATACATATTTCTTTTCATCATCGATCAAGCGCAAACAATGTTTTAGGGAATTCAAGATAAAATCAATAATTCAAAGTGTAGTAGGTTTTCAAAGTTTGCAGGAAATGGTTTCAAACAATTATCACGTGGTAAATTTTCTATCACATGTATATATAGAAATGAATATAATTCGCACGAAATTTCGAATCGAACCTAAGTTATAATATACATTAATTGAAACATTCTTACATCGTTTCATACAAAACTTGATGATATCTTCTATATCCATCAAGAGAGATTTCCAATACAATCACGAGTCGCTACAGTACTAATTAGACTAAACTTAACTATACCTAGATCTTAACAAAATAGTTACATTCCTACGACAGTTCTTCATCAGTTCATTATTAAGCTATCTTTAGCTATGTTCTCTGTCGCAGTGTAGATTTTTCACTTTTACTCTTGATTCAGATTGGGAGAGAAGTAGCGTGTTTCCAGCATAGTTTTGTATCGCAGAGTCGGATAATAGCCCAGATCATTCTCAGTTGAGCATTTGCACAAACGTTTGATCCAAGACCTAACTCTTTTCTTGCGATTACTAGCCACTTTCTTCCAGAAGCGTATTTTATCCTTGACTCGGACAATCATAGGCCTCTTTAGGATTCTCAATTCTAGCTCATGGTTCCTACATTTTAACACAAGCTCCCAATTTTGACCATCCAATCTTTCAAACCCGATCTCGTACTCTTTCGTACTCCTCTATGTCGACCATGCCGAATTGGTGGTTTTCAATTTCTTCTTCCACAAGTTCCACTATCAGAATTGTTTCGGTATCGACATATACATATTGTATCTGCTCGTCGATGGTTATGTCCTCATCTGATGAGTATTCACTTATGACAGGTTCTGCCATTTTTCCAGTTTCAATAGATCTATAGGTTACAAAGACATATTTCAGTATCCATAGCTATGTAGTCTCTATTATCAATCCATAATCCAAATCACAATACACAGTAACATAAACCAATAATAATAAACCAAACACATAAGCCATATCATATAACTGATCATAAAGAGTTCACAAGTTTTTATACAAAACAGGATGGATCTATCCTAGATATCCATCGGTCCAAAGACTAATCAAAGCATGACGGGTTTGTCTACACACCGTCGATCCAGATGATATACAAAACATGACAGGTCTGTCTATACCCATCGAACCAAAGTTTCAAATCTAATACATAGTATATATACAATCCTAAGTAGGCACAACCCGCCCTACATAGGTCTAACGGAAGTACGGTAGAAATGATCCCACGGCTGTCCTCAACACAGCCATCACCACACAAGCACCAACCACAAGCCCTGCAATCCTAACACGTCTCTCAAGTGTCCTCACACGAGCACGTGCGGACTCAGCTATCTCCTGGGCAGTAAACACATGGTTCAACAGAAAATGATGACGCTCATGCATACCAGCCATGTCTCCATACAGACGGGAGATCTCATCCTGTACCTGTCCAAGGTGAGAACCCCTGCTAGAAGTAATACAGAACAATGTACGCATAACAGCAACTAATGTAGGGAGAGTCTGCTCTATCGGCTCTCCAGTGGTAGGCAATGGTGCTGGGGGTCGTGAGGACTCTCCTGTCTCAAATGTGGAGGGAAAACCCTCTAATGACCTCCAGTGCCTCAACATAGGAGTCATCCACTCTAGATGAGCAAACCTGGGTGCCCTCTGTGGAGACTCAACAGACTCGTCCGCTGATGCTAACGGACCAATAGGAAGATCTCGGACACACATCCTCGGTGTCCTCCTATACACAGGCCTGCGAGAAGTCTCAGCAGCCTGATGGTGAATACCTGTAGTAATAGGGGTAACCTCATGTGCTGTCGGTGGTGGCGCGATGTAAGCGTCACTAGTGTCATCTGACATGTCTCTCAAATGAACAGATGACTCATCCCCTACAGTGATTGCGGGACCCTCAAAAGTAGCCTCGGTCGGCTCCTCATCCGAAGCATAAACATGGTAAAGTGATTGACTAGACATACTGTGACATGGGAAATTGTGTGTGACGTGTCAGTCGTATGTTAGATGTATGCAAATGTATGTATGAATGCATGAATGTTCTAGCCAAGGCTATAGTCTAGGTCTCTAAGGTTTTCAGTCAACTAAAGACTTCTAGATCGCTATAACCAATGGCTCTGATACCAAGTCTGTCAATTGTGTTTATTTAATGTTTAGTTGAAGCAAGTTATGATTAACGGAAGCATTATGTGCAAACAGTTTAACAACGGGGGTGATGATGTTACAATTGTGCATTCATCGTATCAGAGCATATGATCATACAGAACATAATATATAAAGGATGCCAATTTAAAATAGTTATTACAAAAGTAGTACGTCTATGTAAGTCGTACAGTAGTAATAAAGTTTAAAACATTTAAGTTTACAATACATATGTTAATATAAGATTTCGTGAGTATAACTGCAATGTCTGCAGTAATACAGAGGAAATCCTCAAAAGCTGTCCCAAAATGTATGGCATCCTAAGTAGTCCAGGGTTGTCCATCCTGAATGCATGCGATTCTTACTTACGTAGCTAATTTCCTGTAAAACATAGAAAGAAAGTCGTCAACAAATATGTTGAGTGAATTCACAGGTTTTGTATAAATATGTGGTATGTTAAACCATTTATGTTTGTATTGTTGAAATGTTATTCAATAAATAAATGTTTGCAGGTTTTGCAAAATATAAGTTTGTAGGGATAGTTACCCTAAAATATAGTTTTATGTGGGTTGTTACCCAAAATGTATGTCTGGTGGTTCACCAGTATATAAATATAACCAGTAAGTATACCGGTATAAAACAGTTGTATTATGTCTGGTTGTTTACCAGTATTTAAAGATAACCAGATTGTTTATCTGGTATAAAATAGTTGTAGGATACGTTCATCCAATATTTTAGGTGGGAAATGCTTAGACTATAATCCCCCAAAAGGTGAGCTAAACCTCGCAGGTTAAAGTAACGCAACCTAACCCTATAACCAAACCACAACCAAAACTTATGTTTCTTGCCTGAAGGACAGTTAAGTATACGCTCCATACACAGGAGGGTCGTCACGGCAATAGTACTATTCGTATACTCAGTGGCTAGAGTCACCTAGCTAATGGTTATAGTCTGCATGACATAAGGTCTTTCATGCACACATCTCAAGTCTGGTCCGTACTAGGATTTGTTGTCTAATTCCCAAAACAGTTGTGAAATAATATTTCATATAAACAGTTGTATAAAGCAATAAAGCATTTATATAATTTGCTGCATGTGTTTGCATGCAGTTTCTATGTTTACACCCCTATGTTTAAAAGCATAAAACATTTGCAAAGTAGGGGCTGTGAACTCACAGTAGTTTTGCTCGGTATGAAAGCTAGCAGCCAAACAGATAATTGCCCAAGGTATGTTAACCTATATACAATAAATATATTAACATAAGTACGTTTGATTTGTTTTAATCACTTATGTTAACAGTTTGTTTGTTTGTAGAAATGGTTGATTTCTTATTAATGTATGTCGTTGTATTTGTTGGTGACATTGTGTAGAAATATTGTTATTATTTCTTTCGTCGTATACTTGGTTAAGTATATAAACCATTATGTAATTGTCCATTATGTAATTGTCCATTTAACGGAATGTCGTTTTGTTTCATTCGTATATATATATTTGTGAATATATATTCTTAAGTGTCGTATGTATATATGTTTAATAAATATATTGTTTACGTATATCAAACTATATATAAGTTTTCATTTGTTTAAGAAAACGTATACATTTGTGTCTATATATCTCGTGTGTTCTCGTATATATATATATATATATATATATATATATATATATATATATATATATATATATATATATATATATTGTAATACGTTGTTTCGTATGTAAAACGTGTCGAGTTTTATTTGTTATAAAACTTGTTAACATATTTATTCCGTTTAATAAATATCATTTGTTTTTAAATATCGTTACGTTTGTTTAATAAGTGTTAAATATCTCTAAAGTGTAATCGTATCCAAATCGTATAATTTACAAAGTTCGTATATATATATATATATGTCATATATGTATCCATTCATCTATCGTTTGTTCGTACGAATTAAATAAGTCCAATGTCCGTGTCTCGGATATATCACATTAATGTTTTATTAATTGTTTACAATGTTTCGTAAATGTCTATTAACAATTGTAATCGTTAACGGAATCGTTTGTATTTAAATTAAAAATCAAAGTTGTTGACCAGGTTGGGAATCCGCCGGATTCTATATGAATCCGCCGGATTCATTCGGGTTTTATTGGATCCGCCGGATCGAACCACTGAGCCGCCGGATCGGGTCAAGAATATGGGAATCTGCCGGATTCAATTGAATCCGCCGGATTCGTTTCAAAATAAGGGAATCCGCCGGATCCAAACATGATCCGCCGGATCGGGTTACGAATGGAAGGATCCGCCGGATCCAAATCCTGATCCGCCGGATCTAGCTTGTCAAATACTCGTGTATCGTTTTCGTTCACAGACCAAGTGTGCGTGTGTTCTTTAGGATCCGCCGGATCCTATGTGGATCCGCCGGATCGTGGTTGTCTTTTACTCGTTCACAGGTTTGAGCGATCAGGTCGTGTGCGGGTCGAAAGATGGGAATCCGCCGGATTCCCTTGAAACCGCCGGATTCATCTGGTTTTCAGGTGAGGATCCGCCGGATCCTAGGGAGATCCGCCAGATCTTAACTCGTTTCAAGTCCCCTGTTCGTGTCTGTTAACATATATACATGTTTGATTTTTGGTTCTAATCTTTTGTACATCAAACCCAAACGTTTATACAATCAATATATAGCATTTCTACAAGTTATTACGTTATTTTAACAAGTTTTCTTATAACGATTTTGTTTTGTAGTTTTTGGTTTTATAAACTCATTTCGAGAATCAAACAAGAAATCGTCACCTTTATGTGTTATATGTATAGATTGTGTGATATAAACATGTTATAACATGGAATCAAAGGAAAGAAATCGAAAAATGAAAGTTTTCCTTACAAAGAAAAAGGAGATGAAAATGATGAACGATGATGGTGAAGATGATGAAGCCTCTGGCTTGTTGTCCTACTTCACTCCCTGCTGCTGTTGGTGTTATGATGATTGAAGAAGAAGAAGAAGATTGGAGATGATAGATGAATTATTGTGTGTGTGTAAATCTTCTGGGAGAAGAAATGAGAGGGAACAAAGTGATCGAGCGAGTATGGTTTAAACTGGATACGGTCTCTCAATTATTGAAGTTAGGTGCCGGTTTTGGTACCTCAATTTCGAATACGGGTATAATTATAGCAATATAAAAATTAACAATTTATATTTTTATTTTGTAAGTGTTCTCCTGGTTCGTTATTTATAGTCAGTATAATGATGTTATCATTATTTTAAATAGATGTACAATTTTGTACATGTTACTGCGCGTACGTAATTGAGCGCCAAATTTCAGTTAATTTAGGATTTCAAATTTTGAGGTAATGTTCTAATTACTTTCAAACGAATGAAAAAATTTGCAATTTTTATGATTCGACCTTTTATGTGCGTTTTAGAATTGTTTCTGTTCGTTTATAATACGTTTTATGTTAAACGTATATTTAGACCATTTTATCTATTTGTTATAGATATATAATTACTCGTAATTAATAATTATATTATTAATTATTTTTGTGTCACGAAACTTTTGTTATTTATTTTTGTCGGGTTCGTTCCGATATATTTGTACGTAACTTTTAATACTTACTTATTACGTATTACTTTTTGTTTAAAAGTACCGGGTTTGCTAGGCTTACATCACATCAAAAAGTTTTGTTAAAACTTAACCAGGAAATTAGCGTAAGAATGCACATGCTTAAATGTTAATTAATACCTAATTTGGAGAGTTGTCACAGGGGATGCCGAATTATGCCAAGTTCATCAAGGATTTGGTGACAACAAAGACAAGCTTTCGGAAGCATCGGCAATGTTCTTGAATGAAGAATGCTCCGCTCTTATTCAAAATCAAATTCCACCAAAGCTTGGTGACCCGGGGAGTTTCATCATTTCGTGTAAATTGGGTAAAATCATTACTTGTGATGCACTTGCCGACCTAGGAGCTAGCATTAATTTGATGCCATATTATTTGTATGCTAAGTTGGCCCTAGGATCCTTAACCCCCACCCGCATAAGTATAAGATTAGACGATAGGTCATTCCAATATCCCGTTGGGATTGCGGAAAATATGTTGATAGAAGTTGGGCAATTTACTTTCCCGGTTGATTTTGTGATCCTCGAAATGGAGGAGGATAGTAAAGTGCCCTTGATTCTAGGAAGACCATTTCTGCACACCGCGGATGCCATTATCCAAGTTAAGGATAAGAAATTGACCTTAGGAGTAGGGCAAGAAAGGATTGCTTTCACGGTCGATAAGGCCATGAAGCATCCTTATTCCACTGACGATTCTTGTTTTAGAAATGATGTGATAGATGAAGCGGTGGACAGAGAATTGCAAGGTCTACTCAGAATGGAATCGGAGCTTCTTAAATTGATTGAATCAAGTGATGAAAGGATGTCCGAGGAAACCTTATATTGGCAAGGCTTTATGATAAGCTTTGATAATATGCGGTTAGAGCAGGATAGGAGGTGGCAGGAACAAGAAAATTGGCATAGGGAGCATGTAAGTTTCATGGATGAGTCTAGATACGAGTTGGGAGCTAATCGATACCAAAATAATTGGCTCCTTCACGCCCATGAGCGGATGGGCCCCCATGTGCCCGACCATGTGCCCACCCCTTACCATCACCCACCCCGTTGGGGCGAGCCTGGTGGTATTCTCCCAGCCCCAGTTTATGATCGCGATGCTACTTTGGTTGAGCTCCAGAGACATCAGGAGCATATGCACACTTCATCATATCATCAGCAGCAGCAGGATTGGGGCACTTCTTGGTCCTCTCCTCCATCTTTCACCCAGCAGCATACTTGGACCGTTCCCGAGCCATCTAACTGGCAGCAAGAAGCCCAACATCATTGACTTTTTGGCTCCCCCTTACCTCAGCAGCAGCATCCAAGACCCACCCCATGGTGGGGGTTGGTTTAATTTTTATTTTCATTGAATAATCTTGTAACCAGTTGAACAATTTTCTTTTCTTTGTCGTTTTTCCTTTTGGTACTCTGGATGATTAGCATTCATTTACCTTTTTATTATTACTATTATTATCTATGTTGCACTTGTTTCTTTTTGTGCTTGTGTGTTTGTTTGTCCCCATATTTTAGCATGCCGAGCTGGAATGGATCTCACGCTTATCAAGAGCCAGCTCACTTTTATTTCACGCCTCTTTGCAAAACCTCCGGAGAAGTTCTCGTTTCTTTTTACCTCTCGCACTCATACTTATATTGGATTATTTTTGCATTGGGGGCAATGCAAATTTCAAGTGTGGGGAGGAGAATTCACTTGAATTCCATTTTTAGTAAATTGTTATTTCTTGCCTTTTATTGGGATTTGTAAAAGTCTTTTGGTTTCCCAATCGAACTTTACGAATCCTATTAACGGGCCATTGGCCACTTATTAGGTCTGTTATTGATCTTGGACCCGATAGATTTTTGCAAATTCAAATAAAGGGTCGAAAATGATAATTTGCTAGGAATGTGCTTGTCCTTAAAAGATTGATTGCTTTGAAATTGTAAACTTGTAAAATCTAGTGAAAGTGATTTAATCTTCCCTCTTGCAACTTAACCTTTTGAGATGTGTCATAAAAAGCAACCTAATAGGGTGAATTGCATGACTAGCACACTTGTAGCCCCCACTATAAATTGTGAGAAAATTGAGCCTTATTGAGAAAAACACTTATCTTTAGTGTTTACATTATTTGTTGCTATGAGTGTGCCGGTGATTGTAATTTGTTCTAGAACTTGCCCTAGTGATGCATTTCGAGACCGCTATGGGATCACAGAAATGTGATATAGGTGGGGTCGACGACGAGGAGGTATTCTTAGGAAATTTTGATCTTATTTTCCTTTAAAACCATATGTATCCAGTTTACACAGGTCGTTAGCACTCATTTTTTGTGCTAAGAAACCCTTAGAAAACTTATACATTCATTCCACTGAATACTAGCCTTGTTTTGTGTAGTCAATTCCCGAATCACATATTTTTCTTAAATGTTGCCTAATTGGAATTTTAATGAGCTTTATCTGAAATGTGACTTAAATCGTTTTGAATTGGGATTCTAGTGTTAAATGCTATGATTGATGTTGGAAGCAATCCCACGAATAGAAGTTAATTATTGAGCTTAAAATTTTTGGTTGGATGATTGTAGTCAACTAAATAGCCTTTGAATTCCTGAACAAGTAGTTCCCGAGGGGTGTTCTAGACCTAGCCACCGAAGGCCTTTATCCGGTCTAGGATGGTTGGTCCGAAAGTTCGTTATACAGAATTCATAGAAAGTCATAGAATGCAATTATTACAATCAATTATGAAAAATCAATTTGAGTTATTTGTGTGCAATCCTTGAGTATAAGTTATAAATGAGAATAAGTAATAATTTGAATCGATTCAGCATGAGAATCCTAAGTTTTATTACTGTCACGTGTTTAAACCATTAGGTAACATTTCCACATTTTTCATGGGTCTTGAGTACCACTTTTCACCAATTAATGTGTCTCTCATACCCAATTTCATAATTAGCCTACATTTGTTACAACACACGTTTAGAATGCCTCTTCCGAGATCTCACTTGGTGCTCACGCAAAGTCGGTGGAGATTTGATCCTTTTGCAAGCCTATGGTAACATTGCATCACGACTTGGCTTGATTGAGTGTTACATCATTTACTTCCTTACCTTGTAGTTTTATAGGTCGAGAGTGAGTGATTATACACTTATCCGCATGTGAGGTGCTAGGTCGTGCATTCGGGCTTGACAAATTTATCATCTCAAGTTTCTATTGATTATACACGTGTTACTAGCCTAATTGCTTTAGTAGTTAGTGTTAGTATTATTATTTTGGTAAACTTGATCTTCATTCCTAAATGTTGCAAGAGTGGGCTATGAAATGGTTAAATAATGATTTGCTTGAGGACAAGCAAAGTTCAAGTGTGGGGATATTTGATATCGCTCATTTTGTCTGTATAAATCTATCGCGATATCATTTATTTTGCATATTTATTTGAGTAGATTTCGTGAACTTTTGGTACTTATTTCGTTTGGAAATTTATCTCAGGTTGAATCGTTGGAAAAAGCATGCATTGTGGTATTGTGGTGGAAGTGGTCGAAATCTGAGCTGTAACACCCTCAAATTTTGGTTTGCGGAAGCGGTCGGGCGGGTGTTACCAAATTAAATATCACAGCATAAGATACATAATGAACGACTCTAAATGAGACGTTTGAAAATAATTATATATTTGCCAAAATAGAACGTTTACAATGTTGCAAGTTTAATAGAAATTTCAAATACATAATTTGAAAATACAAAAGTAAATGCAGAGTAGTCCCAATTGTTTGAAAATATGCGACTCGAGCTAGCATAATCTTGTAGCAATCCTAATCCTGCTGGGCACCTGAGAACACATGCTAAAACGAGTCAGCTATAAAGCTGGTGAGTTCATAGGATTGTTAGTTGAAAACATAAAGTATAAAACCTTGTATGTTTTGAAAAGTTGATCAAAATCCACGATTTTGATAAGTATCATGTTAAAGTTGTAACACCAATGTGTATACGTCTATTCGAGGTATTTCATACATAAACGGTTTGAGTCGCGTACCTAAGTACATATATATGTTTGGCAATCCATGCCTTGATACCTATCAGGTAGTAGTTGTGTCTATAAACGTGAGGCGATACATGCCTATAACTATTGATTAATTGTATGACCACGTCATAAGATAACAAATAATTGTAGTTCCACAGAACTATGATTGAATGTTTAGTGCGTCTGTTTGACCAGTTAGTGTAAGCTAACCCGGACATGATTGAAAATGTTTGTTGTGTCCGTTTAACCAGTTAGCATAAGCTAACCCGGACTTAAATTGAGCTAACGGCCTCGCGTGGAAACTCCACCGACCCGTTAACTTATTGTGAATCCCGAGTATAACTTGCTGATCCATTGATTGATTGTAAGGATCACGAGCATAAGCCTGCCCATCCATTGATTGTATTGTACTTGTGCCCACTGCAATACCGTGACATCGTTTTGTGCCCACTTTACAGTGGCATCATTTTGAATCACTTTACCGTGATCTCGTTTTGTGCCTAACTGGCATCGATCGAATTGCTTGCAAGCAAAGTTTGAAATTGAGCCGGCTATACTACGACGAGCCCGACTAGTGAATGTAGAGCCAGCAGTACTACGACATGCTAGCTAAAGTAATTGAGCCGACAGTATAACGACATGTCCGACTAGGGTAAATGAGAGTCGACAGTACTACGACATGGCCGACTATATTGACTTTATTTGTATGTGTGTACGTAATCTACATACATAGTTAATTGTAGTTGGCACCGAGTGCTCGAGGTGAAGTACAAGCATATATATATATATAGATCTATACATATATAATTATAAGTCGAATTAGTAAACACCTTAAATTGGGCATCATGTAGCACATGAAATTGATTAATTGTAGTTAACTATGTATATACAGTACTTAACTATTTGTTGTATCACAATAAGCCTAGGTATGACCAATCATCACCTAGTTGTTTGTATTAGTATAAGGTTTCTATACTAACGTATGTTACTAATGTATACTCCTAGCCTCAGCCTAGCAAGTATATAGAGATCCTGATTTGTATGGACAGTATTAGTTCCTAAATGGAAGGCTAATCCTGTAAAAGTATGGTCGTTGTTTAGCTAGGTAGAACTAACCAGTTCTAGTCCATTCGATAACATTGTCCCGTGACAACATGGTGACAATATGGTCCAAGTATAGTGATAACTTAATCAAGGTATGTATTGGTAATTATTTTCCAACACTCTAATGGTGTACGATTGTAACCTATCTAGGTTAAGAATTGATATTGTTCCAAAACAATATGATGGGTGTAATTCCTAAGTATTACACATTTGTATTACATAACAGTAATATAAGTAAGTGTGAATTATAAAAGTTTATTAATATAATTCGAAAACAATAATTGAGCATGTGTTTCACCCCGAAAACAGTAAAACAGTTGAAAGAGTGGGGCTATGAAACTCACCTGTGAGTTGTCAGCGATCCTAAGAGACACGCGTCGTCCGAATGGTAGCCTCCAAGTGTCCTAAACACGTGAGGTTATATGAGTACGAGGTTAAATAGTCTGACTCAGTAAGTCGTTCGAATTTTGTTTGTTGTTTGGTTTTTAAAGACCGTGTACGGGGGTTCGGGGGCAGCGCCCCTGATAGCGGGGTCCAAGGGGTGGCAACCCCTGGCGGGGTCCAAGGGGCAGAGCCCCTGGTTGGGGTCGAGCTGCCAAGTCAGCTTGGAAAATTTTTATTTCTATTACATTGCTTTAGTAAAAACGTCTTCGAAATCCAAATTTGGATTAAAATCATGTGGTAAAATTTAGTTCCGACACTTAGTGAAAATCATAGGTTTTTAGGGTTCTGTGACCTGCGACGTTGGGTGCGACGTTGGGGTTGGCGTCGCAGTGCGATTGTACTGCGACGTTGGAGTCTACGTCGCTATATGCGACGTCAGGGTCTAGTGTGACGTAAGGGTCGACGTTGCTATATGCGACGTTCGTAATTTCATGCGACGTTGTGACTGACGTCGCACCAGGCGACGTCATGGTATTTTTGCGACGTTGAGCTGCGACGTTGGCTGCGACGTCGCATCACTGTTTTTGGTCCAAATGCGACGTTGTCATCTGTTCGACGATTTTAAGATCCAAATCGAGTTTTGGCTCAATTTCTGGGTGTTTTGATGTTATAGAAAGCTTCTAGCAAGTATTTTGAAGTAATCTAAGTAATTTATAGCAAGAGAAACGATTTCTAGAGAGAGAAAGTGAGAAATCTTACTTTGAAAGTGAAAATGGAGATGATGAAGATGGAGAAGATGATGATGATGGCGAGTTGTTGCTGCTGATTCCGATGATGATGACGATGGAGGCGGCGGTGAGGTGACCGGCAGCGGTGGTCGGTGGTGGTGGTTGGTGTGGGTTTTTAGAGAGAAAGATGAGATGGAGAAAAAGAAGAAGATGGTGGAAATGAGGTGAAATAGGGAGGGGGATTTGGGTTTTATCCAAACTCAGATCCCCGTTTTGGGGACTATGGTCTCCAACCATAGTATAAAATGCCCGTATTTTTGTACTCGATCGTAATATAAATTTAATATTTTAAATTTATAATTTTGTTTATATTATTTCGAAATGATTTTGAATAAAAATATTTTACTTGAATTACAAAAAGGTAATTTTGTTATAATTGTTAATAAAAATACAATTATTTAAAGTTTAAATCCGGCGTGTGACGCGCGTCCAACAGTCGGATCAGGAATCTCTTCCCGTCGTTGCAGACCTTTCCGCTGGGCACGGCGTCAGTGAGTAGTTTTAAATTTATATTTTGTCTGGGGAGCCTAATCCTCCGTACTATGTACTGGTACTTGGTACGAATACCTGATACTAGTATATGGTAAGGATGATCCAGGGTCGTTCCTCACGACGGCAGAATTGAAACAGAGCTCGTTCAGATAACTTAGTGATCAAGCTAGGGTTTAGATAGTTGGATAGGTATTTGATTTGATTTTTATCTAATTAAAACTACTAAAACTAATAAAACATAAAAGTAAAAGGAAGCTAGCACATATGTAACACTTAAACATAACAAAGACGTGGTTCACCATGATTTAGGATAGCATATAGTTAGGATGATGTTTATTGGGGACACAGTTAGTTAACAGACAGATAAACTTAGTTGTAAACACTAGGACCCTACTTATTTAGTTCCGGATCTAAATACGTATGTCACTGAGTACCTAGGCTATCATGAACCCTGATCAGATCGGACTGTTTTCAAACCCCCCTGAACTTTTGCTTGAATAAGACAAAGTCACACTTGATTTATCTAGGGAGCAGGCATAAGGCAACAGGCCGCAATTGTATTTACTAACCTTTCTTAACCCCTAAGTCTATTTGTTATTATCTAACTGTGTACTAGTTGTTAACTGTTGTTATTCTAAACTATCGGTATTGTAGAGTTAAGCAATGTTTATGGAGCATTAAGCCCCCTTGACAGAACTCTGTATTCATTCATTGAAGCATATATTCTACCGTCATAAACATAAACCCTCCTTTACATTCAGGCGTTCATCCCTAGGAATACTCACGGTGTACAGGGCAATTAGGCATTTCCATAGTGTTCCTGATCCTAGATGTACTAACGGTGTACCGGGCATTTAAGCATTTCCACAGCTTTCCAGATCTTAGGTGTAATAACGGTGTACAGGGCAACGAGCATTTCCACAGCTTTAATTCCTAGACCCGAGTTCTAGAAGGGTCACTTCTAGGTATTCCACGATGAAACAGTCCTACGGCATTTCCTTAGCTTCCACGTATTTGACGCTATACGAAGTACTGTGCCGTTTTACAGAAAGTTCATAGCTTCCTACTGTAACTGGAGATAACTGTATCTACGTAGTATTAGGGTTTGCAAAGTCCTATCCTAAGGGCAACAGTCACGTGAAAGTCTGGAAAGGGTGATGAGACACTAGATCTATATTCAGGATAAGCTTAGACAGATAACAAAGTATAACAACTCCCATTTATATAATGATCGGGAACATTATTCCTCAACGGATTGTGCCCACGACTTTCATAGCTTCCACGTTCCGTACTCCACACATTAGTGATGTTTCCGGCACTATACAAATGAAAGCCGTATAACGTTACCTCCGTTGTTTCATAATGTTGTTATCCCAATATCATATATTTGAAGTAACATCATCACTACTATTTAAATCATGACAAACATACAAGCACACTACTCACAATGCATAACAATAAACATTTCTAATATTAATAAATCACATACATCAAACAAGAACAATATGACAAATTAATAGTAGAAAGGATAGATGATACCGATACGAATTGCGAGCAGAATAACAACTTGTATTTCTTCATTAAAATCCAAGCATTACATAAGCTATCCTCTACTAATTAACTACATAACTAATCTCTCTCTAGTTCTCCTCTAACTCCTAAGAGTAGTGCTAGAGAGAGAGACTAGAGAGAGGAACTAACTACAAGAATAATTCTCCTCTAACTCCTAAGAGTAGTGCTAGAGAGAGAATGTGTGAGAGAGAAAGTGAGAAATGAGAAATGAGAATGGTGTGTGTAATGGTTGGAGGATGAAGGCTCTATTTATAGGCAAAGTCCCAAATCAGCCGTACAAGTCACGAAGCACCAACGTACAAGCAAACGAAGCACAAACGGGCAGCATACGGGGTGTCAGGGGCCGTATACGGCCTTGCAGGGGCCGTATACGGTCTTGCAAGGGCCGTATACGGTCTTGTAGGGGCCGTATACGGTCTCTGGGGCCGTATTCGGTTTCCGTCTGATTTCGTTCGTTGCTTAAAACGCGCGTATCTCATTCGTTACACGTCCGTTTGACCCGATTCTTTTGCCCACGATCTCGAAATTCCGTTACGCTTCTAATGGTACCAATCTCATATAAATTTGATGTGTGTAACTTAAGCATGTTTGGAATGACTTTTAACGATCTGTAGAAGCCGTATCTCTTCCGTTCTTCACCCAATTTGCATGATTCTTGATTCTCCCGTCTCGTTTTTACCTATTACAACATATCATAAGGTTATAATGTGCTTATCATAAGGTAAATGAGGGTATGAGAATTGGTTGTTGTTTATTCGCTCTGTTTTGCTCGTTATTTGGACGTTTTTAGTGGTTTTTGTAGCAACGCCTATATTTGGAGCACTTTAGTGAATTTCAGTAAATAATGATTGTTTTGGAATGTTTTCACTAAAGATGTGTCCAAAAAGTGTGGAATATCATACTTAAAAATATGACTTTTTGCGTCACATGAAGTTATCCCACACTTAGACGTTGCTTGTCCTCAAGCAACACTCAGTTTTTGAAAACATTTTAAAACATTTTAGAGCGAGTCATAACATGTTTTAAGAGTTAACACTTCCAGATGTAAGTAAGATAAATTCAAGAATATAAGGAAAGATAAGATGATCCTTTCATAAACAAGAAAAGATTCTCTTAGGCATACTTCCAAATCTCATGATCTTGGAGTACACATGACTAGGCGATCTCACTAAAGGTGGTCTCTCAATTCACTCAAAGTGTATCGGGTTTCCTATTAATCTAGAACAAACGAAATCGCTCAAATAGCCAGTCATGCAGCACTCATCGTCATACGCTTGATCGAGAATCGGATCTCCACCACTTAGGTGAGGACGGTGCTAATTATCCCAAGACATTCATGAGGGTTGTAGTATTTGGTGAGGGTAAAAGGGTATGGATAGTGGTATATTTGGGTTGTAAGGGTTGCTTATCTTAAAAACAACTGAGATCATGAAAAACTTTATTTTAGAACGGAAAGGAGATAGCTATTCGTCTTCTTATCAGATTCTTCTTGAGAGGATGATACTTTAAAGGACTTAGCTTTATTCTTACGGAACTATTTTTCTTTTCTTTTCTGCTTTTTCTTCTTTTTATTTTCTTTTTCTTCTTTTCTATTTTCTTTTTCTTCTTCAGAACTTCTTTGCCAGAGAATTTCCAAGGATGTTTTTCTTCTTTGATTCTTTCAGAAATCCCTTATCTTGAATGTTTCGAGTCTTTTCGCGGTGTCAGTTTTACACACCAAGGATTCTCATGAGAGGTTACTTTTGGAGAACACGAAAGGGTAGGATAAGTGAAGCGGATATTCTAAAAGATGTTCTTTATAACCTCAGAAATTCTAAGATAAGTTTGGGGGTATTTTGGGAAAGTAGGGTTTAAAGATGAGGGTTTAATGAAACGAAATGTTTAGGCTCAACAGGGTTTACTAGGCGGATTATCGATACTAAAAATGAGTATCGGAAGGGTTTTGGGCTTGAAGAGATATGTAAAAATGGGGTATATCCTAGGGAATGTCAAGGTCATCTAATTGCACCTATACCGCGTACGGTACACACCAATGTGGTCTCGAAGCGTATGTCAAGAGCAAGTTCTAATTCAGAGATACATGCATTGGCACACACAAGAAATGAATAGTGAAGCATTAAAGATGAATGCTTTTAGGCTCAAGATACCTCACTGCAAATAGGGTTGTATGTGCTTTGTCATGCTCCTATTAGATTATCATTTCTTGCTTAAGAAATTTCTACCTTATTTTCCCTAGATTCCAAAATATCTTACTCATATTTGAAAATAGCTCCTCTTAAAAGATATTATGACTCAAAATAGTAGAGTTAATCGAGAGATTAGGCTCGTACTTTTTAGATTTTCTTGAAAAATTTTGAAAAAATTGCGGAACATTTTCTGAGTTTACTATTTCGGATATTAAAGATCAGAAAAACTAACCAATGTATTCTATACCTGCTATCCCACACTTAGAGGAACATTGTTCCTAATGTTCTCTTGAGTTGAGATTTACTGGAAGTAAAATCCCACACTTAGAGTTTGAACATGTAAGAAAATGTTTCTCAAGTGTTTGTTTTGGGCTGGAATCCCACACTTAGTGATAAGCTTAGGATAGAGTATAGACTACTTTAACAAAATTAACAAGGCAAATAGTATACAGAATCATAAACAAAAGTGGATAAAGGATAAGGACACTCCCCAGATAGCGAGCTGCAATGAAGCTGAGAGTCTGAATTTGCTGAAAAGAGATGTTGCCAAGATCCTTTTCTGCATCCATGAAGATCGGCTCAGCCTTCAAGCATCTTGCTATTGGTTTATTCATCCATCATTCTCTTGTGAATTAATCTCGTAAGTGTGAACACATTGGACGTACCATTTTTACAAACTCGGTTTTTATTGCAAATGGAAAGAGAAATCACTGTCTCAGAATTTTGAAAAGATGTTTTCTATTACAAATCAGTTTCATAAAACATGTGTTTTTAAACGAGTCCGAGCATAATGCATAAAAGTAGTATGCAAGTACCTCAAATGCTCGAAACACATGAATTATCAGTTTTCAAAGTGATTTCCTTATTTTCTAAGACCAATGATTTATTTGCAAATGAGTTGTAATTCCGGAGAAGTTTTCATAAAGTATTTTAGGTACGCTCAAGTGTGAAGGATAGTCAGAGAATTTCTTCACTTGTTGACACTTTCTCTCAACACGTCTTATTCCACGGGTTGCCTCCCGAGCAGCGCTGCTTTTATAGTCGAGAGCTTAACTTCCAAAAGGATAGAAACTAATATGAAGTGATGTCATCCTCCGGACACAAGTAGAGCTTCATTTTTGTGTCTAGAAGTGTTATCTCCTCTCCCCTACAAAGCAATGCTCCAAAGATTTTTCAAATTTAATGAACTGTGAGCTCCCCTTGTTGTCTTCCCATTGTACTCAAAGATTCCTTTATCCATAGGCGTCGGTTCCTATTAGCTAGGCATTGGTACAAGTAGAACAAGCAAATGTGATCTAACAAACAAGTGATTATCTTCCAAATCATAGACTCACTAGTTTGAAAATAACCTATCAAAGTGATTACTTTGTAGATGAAACAAATCAGTGTATGACTTGGAATCAAATCTCACACCAAAAGTGTTAGTTGCCTATAATTTCACCGTAGCACAAACAATAGATATGGAAATACTAGCATGAGTAGTTTAAATCAGGCAACCAAGTATAAAGATTTCCAAAGCACACATTTTTTAAATGAGTTCGAGCATAATACACATATTGACATACAAATCAGGTTATCAGATAATTCAGTTAAAGATCTTTCATGTATGTTCATAGAAACATATGTAAGTACCTCCAATGCTCGAAATATGTGATTGGGTGTATAAGATGACTAAGGTTCCTAATTCTCATTCTAGTAGGTTTCCATGTTCGTGAGTGAAAGGGATAGTAAGAACTAGAAATCTTAGATAATGGTTAAAAATAGATGTTGTAATAAAGTCCAAACAAGTGGGAGTAGGAAGTTTTAAGGTTTTGACAAAAATCGGACTTTCGCAAACCATCCTTTTTGTTCATGAAAATAAAGAAAACTTGGGGCATTTATGTTAGGGTTTCATTTTCTATTTATTGAGTTAGCATATTACTATTACCAAACCTATGTTAGACACGGGTTGCCTCCCGAGAAGCGCTTGTTTTTGTTCGAGTCTCTAGCTTGACTCTAGCACTATTTAGCAGAAGATCTTAGTGGCTCCCTTGCATCCATCAGTAGACACAAGGGGTAATATTGGTACATACCTAAGAGTCTAAGGCAAGTTGAGGTTAAGGCATGTCCAATATTAGGAGATGGTTCAAAGTGAGAGAATGGTTTAACTGGAGGTATAACAAATCTCTCAACTTCTAATACCTCCTTAGGTAGGATTGTCGGAATGGGTTGGTCAAAGGAATCCTTACTACTCCAAGATGTATATGTCATTATGTGGTGGAGAGAAGGTTTGTAGGGAAACCATGACGCAGAACCCGTCTTACTTCCTATGGTCTTTGGGTCAATGAGAATGTTGTACTCTGGGCATGGAGGTGGGACAGTATCCGTTATGGTCTCCAATCTTGTAACAACATTCTCATCTACAACTTGGGTAGTGGGCTCTATATCAATAGAAGGTTCAACTAGATCAATGAGTGATTCATCCGGAAAGATATATGGGATATCATCAACCACAACTTGTTGTGGGATAGTATCAACCACGTCGGTTTGAATTAGAATGAGATCACTACTCAGAGTTGGTGTGCATTCCTCTGGTCCTTCTGAAGCTGAATCTTCTTTGTAAATCTCCACATCCGGGTTCTCCATTTCTATTTCTTCGTCTACCTCGTCATACTCGTCACCCTGGCCATTAGTTTCGAGTTGCAGTGGTTCGGAAAGTTCCTCTAGAATGAACTCTTCGTCAGTCTCGGACGTAGATAGGTTAAGAACGGGTGGAAGTGAGGATTTAGAAGATTGGGTAGGTGTAGGATTTGAAGGAGTTTTGCAACCAGACTCATGAGAATGGAAGTCTCTGTCAAGTGATGTAGATGTGATGTGTGGGTGCCTCTCATCTTCCTGTAGCCTATAGTCAGTTGTAACTTGATCCCTAGTTCTCTCACTTCTCACTTGGACTAGTGTTTTTATTTTAGACAGCCTATTAGTACACCTTCTAAGCATGTCGTCTTGTTCTTTAAGTAATTGTTCAAGTGGGTTGTGAGAGGGTGAAAGAGTAGCATTATTGCTGAGATAAGCTATGGGCATATCTTTCAAGTTAGAACTTTCATACGGTTGTGGTTCGTGTACAGAGTAAGATGAGTGTGGGTAGACATTGAATGGGTCAGGATAGTAAGGTTGGTTTTGATGTTGTTGGACAGCATAAGGGTCATATCTGGATAAGTCATACTATACCCTTGACATTCATTATCTACGTGGGCATCACTCATACATCTATCTTGGTTTGAATTAATGAGACTTTCCAATTGATCACTTAGTTGTTGTACAGTTACCATTGCCAAGTTATCAGTAAAGACAGCACAAGAATAAGGTTTTAGAATTAAAGTTGGGGTGAGAAGGGAAATTAATTTAAACTACGCTACGCTAACTTAATCTAACTAATCTACGGGCAGAAAGTAACTTCGGATAGTGTAACAACCGGCAAATTAGGACTAGAATTAGTGCCTAATACTTTGTGAATACATGTAATTAGTTCTGTGTTAGGCTAATTTATGTATCAGATTATATGTTGGTGAATATATACAACTTTGCGATTTGGCTTAAATCGTACGCAACTTAAATAGAATGAAATTCTATTCGATTAACACGGACGTTGGTGAACAAATGTTTATAAACTAAAATAACGCAACTATGACCGAAATGCTATTTTATAACAAATAGTAACTGCCTCGTATTACACGATTAAAACTTACACGATTTAATAACAAAAGTAATTAAATTTAATTTAAACTATTAAAGATTTAAGGAAATAAATTAAATAAATTATTTGACAAGATTTATGATTTTTGAAATATAATTAAACGCGTAAAATAAATATTTAACGCCTAAACGACGGAGAAAACGAACACCACCCGGAGCGAGAACACGGAGCGAAAATGGGAGATAACCTCCCATTCTCCACCTTTTCTTCTCATTCCATTTTTCTCTCTCTCTCTCTCTCTCTTTCACCCTTTTCTCTCAAATCCACCAACTAACCACAAAACCCACAACCTCACAAAAACGACAAATAAACATACTAAACGACCTTGGATCTCATCATCTCTTTGGAAGAAAACGACCACCGCAACACGATCTACCTTCCTATCTTTTCAGATTTTCAATCCGACACTTTGTAAGTTTCCGACAAATCCCGACATCTCTCGTTTTTGATCATTTTTACTAGTTTATGGTTTAAATAGGCTTATTATGATCATATAAGGGTTGGGTAAAAGATTTGGACCGAACGGAAACCGGAAAACTCATTTTCGGCACATTTTCCGGCCAACAGACCGCTACGTCGCACCTGGCCAGGGGCCTCTGCGACGTCGCGACCTACGTCGCACAAAAACCTCAACGTCGCACTAGCGACGCAGCCTATTACGTCGCATTAACTTGCGGACGTCGCACGTAGCGACGTAGACTTTAACGTCGCAAACCGAACCAACGTCGCATTAGCGACGTCGCCCCCTACGTCGCATTGATTTGCGAAGGTCGCATCATGCGACGTACCTGCCTACGTCGCACCTTACGTCGCTTGCAACGTCGCATGCTACGTCGCACAAACCAGAACCTTGAAAACTCACATTTTCACTAAGTGTCGAACTTTTACAACCTCAAATCCTTATACGATACGACCTAACAATCATAATAAAACATACTTTCCTATTACAATTACTTTAATTTGCGTATTGAATGATAAACTTTAATTATAACAAATCACCAACGGGCCGTATACTTTGTTACGAACGCGAACAAACCAACATTTAAACACAACGGGTTGTATGAACAACTAGCCTAGATGGTCTTGCGAGACATCTACTTACTTAACCTTACGTGTTTAGGCACTAGAAGGTCACGGGTTCGGAGAACCTACTTGCTTTACTACTACTTGCTATTTACCACTGCTTGACTCAGGTGAGTCTTACGGCCCCACTTTTACTGTTTTAACTTATTGGGGGAGATACATGCTACTGATTTTTCTTGAACACAAGTACTAAACTGTTTACTATACCAAACGGAATTGCATGAGTTACTTACTATTTACTGAAGTCTCTCCATCATATATCGTTAGTTATGTACTTAAGCGCGAACAGTAGTTAATGGATCCATTAGGGAAATGACCCTCCCCGCCCGGGGTAGTAGCGCTACCACGAACCGTTATGTATAAACGGGCGACTATTATTTCGTTACTTATGCTTGCTCAATTTCGAGCATGTCACGGGAGCAACTGATTATTTACGGGTTAAGCTTCGATTATGAGCCTCATGGCAACGGTATAACTTGATTACTTTACTTTTGCGAGATTTGCAAATACTTGATATACGCCTACGGGCACTACTGATGAAATCTTGTGTTCAAACTGATTATTTACTGATAAACCTGTGAGATTCACCAACCTTTTGGTTGACCCTTCTTAGCATGTATTCTCAGGTACACTTACGGAGTAGGAGAAACTCCAGGATTACTAGCTAGAGTCGCATGATTTCCAAACTGCATTTAACGGAGATTCTTTGGCATTATCTTTTGTAACTATGGTTATGTAATAGAATCTCCCGCCAAATACGCGGACTCTAGGCTTACATATGTTTGTAAAGAAAACTATATGTTTTCAAACGATTTAATTATGAAATGTAATTATTTTACAAAACGTCTCATTTAGAGGTCGTTTGCTGTATATCTTGTGCTTTGTATATTGATTAGTAACACCCAAGTATGCTTCCGCAAATCACTAAATTTGGGGGTGTTACAGATAGGGATTTCCTTAGCTTCCACGTATTTGACGCTATACGAAGTACTGTGCCGTTTTACAGAAAGTTCATAGCTTCCTACTGTAACTGGAGATAACTGTATCTACGTAGTATTAGGGTTTGCAAAGTCCTATCCTAAGGGCAACAGTCACGTGAAAGTCTGGAAAGGGTGATGAGACACTAGATCTATATTCAGGATAAGCTTAGACAGATAACAAAGTATAACAACTCCCAGTTATATAATGATCGGGAACATTATTCCTCAATGGATTGTGCCCACGACTTTCATAGCTTCCACGTTCCGTACTCCACACATTAGTGATGTTTCCGGCACTATACAAATGAAAGCCGTATAACGTTACCTCCGTTGTTTCATAATGTTGTTATCCCAATATCATATATTTGAAGTAACATCATCACTACTATTTAAATCATGACAAACATACAAGCACACTACTCACAATGCATAACAATAAACATTTCTAATATTAATAAATCACATACATCAAACAAGAACAATATGACAAATTAATAGTAGAAAGGATAGATGATACCGATACGAATTGCGAGCAGAATAACAACTTGTATTTCTTCATTAAAATCCAAGCATTACATAAGCTAGCCTCTACTGATTAACTACATAACTAATCTCTCTCTAGTTCTCCTCTAACTCCTAAGAGTAGTGCTAGAGAGAGAGACTAAAGAGAGGAACTAACTACAAGAATAATTCTCCTGTAACTCCTAAGAGTGGTGCTAGAGAGAGAATGTGTGAGAGAGAAAGTGAGAAATGAGAAATGAGAATGGTGTGTGTAATGGTTGGAGGATGAAGGCTCTATTTATAGGCAAAGTCCCAAATCAGCCGTACAAGTCACGAAGCACCAACGTACAAGCAAACGAAGCACAAACGGGCAGCATACGGGGTGTCAGGGGCCGTATACGGCCTTGCAGGGGCCGTATACGGTCTTGCAAGGGCCGTATACGGTCTTGTAGGGGCCGTATACGGTCTCTGGGGCCGTATTCGGTTTCCGTCTGATTTCGTTCGTTGCTTAAAACGCGCGTATCTCCTTCGTTACACGTCCGTTTGACCCGATTCTTTCGCCCACGATCTCGAACTTCCGTTACGCTTCTAATGGTACCAATCTCATATAAATTTGATGTGTGTAACTTAAGCATGTTTGGAATGACTTTTAACGATCTGTAGAAGCCGTATCTCTTCCGTTCTTCACCCAATTTGCATGATTCTTGATTCTCCCGTCTCGTTTTTACCTATTACAACATATCATAAGGTTATAATGTGCTTATCATAAGGTAAATGAGGGTATGAGAATTGGTTGTTGTTATTCGCTCTGTTTTGCTCGTTATTTGGACGTTTTTAGTGGTTTTTGTAGCAACGCCTATATTTGGAGCACTTTAGTGAATTTTAGTAAATAATGATTGTTTTGGAATGTTTTCACTAAAGATGTGTCCAAAAAGTGTGGAATATCATACTTAAAAATATGGCTTTTTGCGTCACATCAGCCTGAAAAATTGACTTTTTGACCAGGTGTTACATGAGCTAAGTCAAATGCTGAACTGATGCTAGCCTGGAAACAAGCCACAGCTGATCGGTTGTATCAGCTGAGCCGATCGGGTAAGTCTAGACAGCCGATCGGCTACAGGTAGATGATCGGCTCTTTTAGTTCAAATTCTTTACAGCAGCTCTGCCTTGTTAAAAGCTTGGGTTCGTGATCAAAGAAGCCGATCGGCTGGATCCACTGAGCCGATCGGTACTCTTTTCCAGCCGAACGGCTAGTGATTGTCAGCCGAACGGCTAATGTAACACCCCAAATTTAATGCTTTGCGGAAGCGAGTTTTTGGGTGTTACTAATCAATAATCACAAGTACAAAGGATACAGTGAATGACTCTATATGAGACGTTCGAAAAGTTATTACATTAATACATAAGTTGTTCAAAATACAAGCTCGAGTTCGAGTAAATTCCTAGAGATTCTAATACATAACAACTAGTATTAGAATCTCTAGGAATTTACTCGAACTCGAGCTTGTATTTTGAACAACTTATGTATTAATGTAATAACTTTTCGAACGTCTCATATAGAGTCGTTCACTGTATCCTTTGTGCTTGTGATTATTGATTAGTAACACCCAAAAACTCGCTTCCGCAAAGCATTAAATTTGGGGGTGTTACAGATAATAAAGCGGGCACTGTGCTTCTCTCAAATCTGGATAAAATGCTCGCGGACCTGGTGGATTTTACAGACGTGTGCATCTGATAATGAGGGAGCAATTAATTCCTCCAACCATTTTTTGGTTAATACTTTCCCTCCTTCTCTTTACACCTTGGTTGGAAGCAAATAAAATGGTTTTATATAACCCTAATTTTCATCACCTGGATATATATCATTTTTTCTCCAGACTTCAACTTGTTACCACTTACTGGGTTTTCTCTCCAGAGGAAGAAAAAAAAAACCACGGCCCAAAAACTTCAACCATTTTCCACTTAACAAAAATCACCACTTTTGTAACATCCTCTCTTCTGGTCCGGTAATTTCTAATTTTAAATTGATGTATTTAACTGTATTAGAAATTATTTGATAAATATGTTTAAATTGCGAAACTTAGTTAAATAAGCCTCAGGACTTATTGTGCTTAGTAAATTATTGATTGTTTTGATTTACTATAGTTGACGGTGCAATAAAAGAAGTTTCTCGCAAATGTTTTTTTAGGTTCCAGGCAATAGATTAAAAAGGGACTAGTTTTAAGTGGATACGGGTCGGTGTAAAATCTTAACCGCCTTAAATATTTCCTTTTTAGGAAAGTTTTACACTTTCCCTTTTTGGAAACCATAAACCCTAAAGCTAAAAAACCTTTAAATCCTTAACCCTTGCAACCAAAGAATTAAAACAGGTGATCTTGAGTTGATTTGATCTGGATCTTAGCTAGTTTGCATCATCATCATCATCTTCTTCAAAATGTAAGTATTATGATGTTAGTTTCATGAACTTGATCATATTGAAGTAAGGTTACTAATTGATTTTGGTAGTCAATTGATGTGTGAAATGTTGTTATACAATGATATGTGGTGTTATTTGAGTGTTTAGTAACTTCAAAACTGAGATTCATATGATGGAAATGATGATATATGAAGTTGGGTTGAGCTGTGTGTTTGCAGGTCTGCACCTGAGCTAAAACGCGTAGGAACGCGATCCTGGACTCTTGCCCGGATCGCGTTGCCTAATGAAAAATTGATTCCATAACGTTTTCTTCTTGTGAACGCGATCCAGCCCTAGTTCCCGGATCGCGTTGCCAAGTGTAAAACGGTGACAGAACTTTTTCAAAGGATGAACGCGATCCAGCCATTACTTCCCGGATCGCGTTTGCATGAATAAATTTGATGAGTTTTGCAAAATTTGAAAATGCATAAGTGTTTGGAAGATGGTGTTTTTAGTGGCACTTCTTATGTCATATTCCTTTAGTGGCATTTAGGTGGTACTTTAGTGGCACTTATCCATTGAAAATATATGTTATAATGTGGATAATTCTAATGAGTTATGAGACTTAGTAAAGAAGTTTAACGTCGACTGAGTATTGTATATAATATTCCTTTAGTGGCACTTTATTGATGTTTTAGTGGCACTTTTGTAAAAAGATATTATTGTTACTTATGTTTGGAATTGATTAACAATGTGATTACTTATGTAATGTGTTTAATTACATAAGTACCATTAGTTGAAAACAAATTACTAACTTATGATTGATTTTATGTTCTCAGATAATCCAAGGGCTCAGCGAGATAAGACTGCTGAGTAAGTAACTGAGACGAATCAGGTGAGTGGATTTGAAACTCATAGTTTGATTTGGTTGTGTCAGTTTGATTTCAATCAGTAATTATAGGATTACTATTGATAGAATGTTAACTTGGAAATGATATGCCATTTGATTGGTGGTTTGATTAGCCTGTGAGCTTGATTGATGAATACAGAGGTCAACTAGATTGTCGGTTGGACTTGATTGCTAATGTTGGTCAACACAGGGTTGCGTACATGTGTTGATAGAGATTAGCATTTAGTTAGCGGTTAATCACTGTTTTGGCCTACAGTTGATTTAAGTGTTCTGATGGGGCCACCCGGAATAGGGTCCTTAGGAACCACCGTTCCTCTTGACGATATTTGTTGCATTATTGATTGTGAACAGATTGCTAGCTAAATTGAATTGTAGTTGATTATTCATTCACTTAGCTTCGTGCTAATCCCTCAATTTACTTCCTGCAGGTTATATATATATATATATATGTATATATATATGTTAGTTAGATGGAGGGTGGAGATGTGTTTTCACTGTTTTTTTTATCTCATTGTTTTCACCAGAACACATCCCTATATATATATATATATATATATATATATATATATATATATATATATATATATATATATATATATATATAAGGGGTGGGGATAAAGAAAAACGGTGAAAACACTTTTTGATTCATAATTTTTTTAAGTTGTGAACCGTTATTCTTTTTTGCTTCACATATGAATTTTTCTGTGAACCCTTATATTTTTTTTGTTTCACATAAAATTTTCGGCGGGAACCTTTAATTATTTTTTGTGCTTCACACAAAGTTTTTAACATTTTTAATTGTGAAACTTATTTTTTTCAAATAAATTATTTTATAAATTTTTTCACGAAATTTTTAAAGTTTTTTTATTGTTAACTTTTTTTTTTTTTTTTTTGGGTTCACAAAAAGTTTTTAAAATTTTCAACTGTAAACCTTAATTTTTTTCGAGTTCATGGAAAGTTTTTAATTTTTTCAATTGTGAACCTTTTTTTTCCAACTATGAACCTTAATTTTTTTTAGGTTTACGGAAAGTTTTAAAAATTTTCAATTGTGGACCATTTTTTTCAACTGTGAACCTTAATTCTTTTTTGAGTTCACGGAAGGTTTTTAACTTTTTCACGTGTGAACCATAATTTTTTCTTAGTTCACTAAAAGTTTTTAACATTTTTAATTGTGAACCTTTTTTTTGAACTGTGAACCTTAATTTTCTTTTTTGGTTCACGGCTAGTTTTTAACTTTTTCAATTGTGAACCTTTTTTTTTCCAACTGTGAACCTTACTTTTTATGGTTCAGGTAAAGTTTTCAACTTTTTCAGTTGTGAATCTTTTTTTTTTTTTTTTCAACTGTGAACCTTAAGGTTTTTTTGGTTCACGGAAAGTTTTTAACTTTTTCAACTGTGAACCTTAAACTTTTTTTGAGTTTCACGGAAAGTTTTTAACTTTTTCAATTGTGAACTCTTTTTTTTCAACTGTGAACCTTAAGTTTTTTTGGGTTCACGAAAAGTTTTTAAATATTTTGACTGTGAACCTTATTTTTTTTTTAGTTTCACAAAAAGTTTTTAACTTTTTCAATTGTGAACCTTTTTTTTTTCAACCGTGGACCTTAATTTTTGTGGGTTCACGGAAAGTTTTTAACTTTATCAATTGTAAACTTTTTTTTTTCAACTGTGAACCTTAAGTTTTTTTGGTTCACGGTAAATTTATAATTTTTTCGATTGTGAATCTTACTTTTTTGTTTTGGGTTCACAGAAAGTTTTTAACTTTTTCAATTGTGAACCTTAAATTTTTTGTTTTGATTTTCGGATTTGACTTTATTTTATTTTTTTTCCACAAATTTTTTTTTTTTTTTTTGTGTGTGAACCTTAATTTTTTTGGTTTACTTCAGAAAAAAAAAGTTCACAACTTAAAAAAATTGTGAATCAAAAAGTGTTTTCACCGTTTTTTTTTATCCCACCCCTTTTATATATATATATATATATATATATATGTTAGATTAGACGGAGGGTTGAGATCTGTTTTCACCGTTTTTTTTATCTTCTTGTTTTCACCAGAACCTATCCCTATATATATATATATATATATATATATATATATATATATATATATATATATATATATATCGTGTTCACTTCTAAAATTTGATTAATTGATTTTAATAATTGTTGAGGACATACAGTTGAGATGGTGTTTTCCTGCATTAAAATTTGGAGCTACCACTCCCGGCAAATGACAAAATTCTATTCTTAATTTGAAGCAGCCAATGCCATTATTTCCTTTCTCATCATTTATCATTTAATAATGTAAGCCATAATGTTCACTGAATCTAAACCAAAATAGGAAAAAAAAAAAAAAAAAAACACAATGAAACGAAGTACCCAACCAAACATAGCTAGTTTTCTAATATACTCCGTAATCTTTAATCAAAACGAGAACTGTATCGTATTTAAATCTCGAACTAAAACAAAACTAATATAGCTAGATACAAATTTGGGTACACATCGGTTTGGTTCTTTGGTTCTGTAGGTTGTTGATGAATGAGTTTTTGCGCACCTACATGGTTAGAAACAAGTGTTTTAGACTTACTAGAACACTTACTATCAAGAAATCCACGACTTGCGTCGTGGGTATCACATTTGCGCCATATCACTAGGATTTGAAAGCCCGTCTTTTCGGTCTATTGAAACATACTCATTACTTAACAACTGAGAACTACATTCATTATTGTTTTATGCCAAAAAAAAGAAAAGAACACATGTCCTACCGAGGACATGCTTGCCCGAGGATGGCGTAGCCAAGACACAGGCGTAGCTATGTTAATAGCCCGTCTTGACAATGGAGATCGGAGGATGACGCTCTCCCTAGTGAGTTATTAGAGTGAAAGTTTTGAGGTACAAATCATCGATTATTTTGTTCAATATACTTAGTAATAAAATAATTTCTAACATAAAATTATAAAATACATAATTGTTTCTAAGATTGGCAAGATTTCAAAAGATCACAAGTAGTCTAGTACGGACTACGGAGTACTACTTTTCACAGATATTTCTAAAAAACTTCTCTTTTATTCCATTTTGTATTTCAAAAACACACACACACGTCACATATTTTAAATATGATGACTAATATCATTTTCCTACTATTGATCATCTTTCCACTATTCATACCCCATACCTCCTCTCGCCGGATCCTCCACCAACCCTTTTTTCCGGCCACCTACTCTCCACCACCACCCATCACCACAACTCTACCTCCCACTACCACCATTCAACCACCTTCACTCTCACCACAACCACAACCTAAACACCCTTTCTCTTCCCTACAACCACCTCCCACCACCACCCACCACCACTTCTTCCCATTCTTCACCACCCCACCCTCTCCCACCACCACCACCACCACCACCACTATCCCATCCACCTCACTCCCTACTTTTCCGGCCAACATCTCATCCACCATCCTCCCACCATCTTCAAAATCACATGTTTCCAAAAAACTACTATTTATCTCCCTCACACTCACACTTTTTTCCATCATTTTAATAACCACTATAGTCACCACCCTCTTATACCACCGCCATCACAAACCACCACCACAATCACCCTCCTCCGACAACCACCGTCTTTTTCCGGCCAACCACCCCATCTCCGACAAACCATCTCCACCTCCTTCACTTCCACCCAACTTCTCAACTCCAAGTTCTGAGTTTCTTTATCTTGGTACACTTATTAGTCCCATACATGACCAAAAAGTACATCACAATAATACATTTTTCAATGCCACCACTAGCGGTGGTTATGACAGGATGGGTTCGCCGGAGCTCCACCCACTTCCACCATTACCACGACAAGATTTCCATCATAAGAAACTTAACAAGAATATGATTATGAATGATGGTTGTTATATTAACTCTGACGTGGAAAGTCAACCGCAACATATTAGTCAACTGTAAGCATTTTTTTTTATACTACTACATATATATGTTCATACTCATAAATGTGACTACATGTGCCAAATGTGTCTTGTTATATTTTGGGCAAAATTTATAAAATAACCATTATTTGGAAAAATACACTAAACTGGTGAGTATACCTTTTTATGTCCCAACCTACACCTATTAAAGTTACGGCGTGTAGTCTAGCTGGTTTTAAAAATGAGTACAAGTATCTTGGGCTCGAATCTCACTTGATGTAAAGTGGGATCGGAGTTGATTTATTAGATAAGTGCTTGACAAACGTGAGCAAGTTGATTGGACCAACATCTGAACTGACCGCTAAAGCTTAATGTACGCTATCATGTGATAATATACTTAACTTCAAATTATAATTGTCATAGCGTTATATGTGTATGAAACTATGAATGATTCCGAAAACTTCAATTGCTAGAAGATTGGACGATTAAATATAACTAACACCTTTCCCTTATAACTCATTTCACGCTTCTATGTGTGAACATTTATATAAAATAAAATATTTATACATGTATAAATGTGAACAATGTTACAATAAACGTGTACAATTTATATGTTTGTTGTAGTAGCCAAACGATGGCGTTTCCACCTCCACCACCACCAATGCCGGCGGCTCGGTTATGCGAACCACACAAAAAGGAAGAGATTTCAAAGCCAAAGTTGAAAGGTTTACATTGGGATAAAGTAAATTCAAGCTCAGAGAAAGCAATGGTGTGGGATCAGTTGAAATGTAGCACTTTTCAGTGAGACTTTATCTTTCTTTAATGTAACCTTTTTCATTAGTCCATTTATGTTTTTGCATTTAATTAAAAGAAAAAAACAATAATAGGTTGAATGAAGAAATGATAGAGACATTGTTCATGGACAAGTCATCAAAAGTGGCACCAAACCATAGGACCAATCAACCAATGGTTCAAACCATGGGTGCAGCAGATATGAACCAAATGAAAAGGGTTCTTGACCCACATAAGTCCAGGAACATAGCTATACTTTTGAGAGCTTTTAACTTGACCATTGATGAAGTTTGTGAATCTATTCTTCAAGGTACCATGAAATCTTATTTTTTTTACCCAGGGTGATAAACTGTAAATTGTCCATGTATGATTGTATTGACACAGAACTGAAGTACACACGTGTTCACAATCAATTATAATATGGGTCAAAATGTACTGTAAAATTTATAAATATTGTCTATTAATGGCAGGTCCACCAAAAGCTACAAAACAAAATTAAATACTCCGTAATATAATAAAAAGCTTATCATTGTTTCAAAATATAAAATTTAAGCTTTTTACTATTGTACGAGGTGAATTCTAAAAACTTATGTTCTATGTATTTAAGCTCCAAAAACGTCTATTATATGCATTTAATTCACTATAGAGCATACAGAAAACGTGTTTTTATGTAGCAAAAAATACCCAAAACATACAAATACGCATTTTAAGAACTTAATTACATCTAATAGTAAAATGTGAGTAAAGTATAACAAAATTTTGAAACAATAAACCCAGTAAAAAATCCTTAGGAAGTCCAAAAATGATGAACTTAGATTAGTACTAATCGAACTTTATCAATGTTGGAATTTATGTGTTGATCATGCCTTCAATTTCATAACGTTCTATGGTAACTGTTTTATATGTTCAACATAATGTATGATCAGGTAATGTTGATACATTAGGTTCAGAGTTACTTGGAAGCTTGTTAAAGATGGCTCCAACCGTGGAGGAAGAAGTTCTACTAAAAGAGTTGAATGATGCATCACTTTTCGAACTTGATCCTGCTGAAAAATTTCTCCAAGCAGTTATTGATATACCCTTTGCATTCAAGAGAGTGGATGCCATGCTTTACATATCGAATTTTGATACTGAGATTGAGTACCTTGAGGGGTCTTTTCAAACAATCAAGGTATAAGTTTATATCACATTTTACAACTAATAAATGGGTTGATTTCAGTTTCGGTTTTTAGTTAATAATTCAAACTAGCAAGATAAAAAAATAGCTTCAAAAGAGTCGAAAGTCGCCCAAGTTATATTTCTAATGCGTAAAAATAGCTTCAAAGGGGTTGAAAGTTGCCCAAGTTGTATTTTTAATGCGTAATACCTAAATTGTTTTGCTCCAAACACCAGACTATTACTACAATAAAATACCTTTATTGTAATCATATTTGATCCTACTTATATGTAAAGATATTTAAAGCTTTCGGACATTGAGCATTTTGGGTCAACATGACATTTTGCATTTTTCCCCAAAACATTACCCACTTTGACCCAAACCCATTTTACCATCACCAAACCTGTCCACTTTCTGAAAGCGTTTGTTCGATTATTTGGATTCTGCAGTCGGCTTGTCAACAACTTAGGAACAGCAGAATGTTTATAAAGCTGCTAGAAGCTGTGCTAATGGCAGGGAACCGAATGAATATGGGAACAAACCGCGGGGATGCTCAAGCCTTTAAGCTTGATACTCTCCTTAAGCTTATAGACGTGAAAGGCGTTGATGGAAAAACGACACTTTTGCACTTTGTTGTACAGGAGATCACAAGAGCAGAAGGTTGTCGTCTGTTGGGAGTTGATTATGATTTGCAATCAGAACTTTGTGATGAAGTCGAGTTCACAAAGCGTGGACTTGAAGTGGTTTGTGGGCTCGGTGGAGAACTCTCAAGTGTTAAGAAAGCTGCAACTATGGAAATTGATTTGCTTTTGAAGGAAGTAAGAAGGTTAGTCATGGGCTTAACCAAGATTCGTGAAGTGGTGGCTTTGAATGAACAATTTGGATCAAATGAAAAATTCACGAATTCCATGAATTCGTTTTTGAAGAAAGCGGAGGGTAATCTAGTTAAGATTGAAGGTGAAGAACGGATGTCAATTTCAATGGTTAAAGAAACTACTGAATACTTTCATGGGAATCTGACCATGGAAGATGGTCAATCATTGTGGATATTCAAGGTGGTTCGGGACTTCTTGTTGGTTCTTGATAGAGTGTGTAAGGAAGTTGGAAAGATCAATGAAAGAACCACTGTCAGCAGTCAAAGTGTTCTGCCCAGTTTTCCTAGGTTTAATGGGCGTCAGGACTTTGGCTCGTTTCATGGTGAAGATATATGACTCAACCCGGGCCTAACTGGTCGTAAGCAGAATGTTGCTCAAATGAAAGATCGAGTCTTGATCAATTGTATAATTTTTGGGTAGAAGTTTTTGTAGTTCTTTCTTTTTGTCCAAAATAATAATCAATGATAAGTTAGATGTGTTTGAATAATACATCACTTGGCTACTAGTTCGCTATGTGGTAGTTCGTGTCTACTAAGTTCAGGTTTTATTTCAGTAATCATCTAAAACTTTTGTACATGGTCACAAATTTTAATATTATATCTCTAAATAGGAGCTACCAAGTTATAAGTATTTGAATACATTTCGTATCAGTTTTGAATTGCATCTTTTACGTGTTTCAACTTGTTATCGACCAAAATTACAGCCTAAAATTGTTCTTCCAGATTATTTTAAAAATATAGAAGCGTGGGAAAAAAAGGCCCATGATAAATACAACAAACTTTTTCATACCTACACCAAAATTCATGCATTACGGTATTGTACATGCATTACAGTATTGTACAGTACACATTATAATGCATCAAAATTGGTGTATGCATAAGATAAATTGGTGTATGCATCAACTCCCAAAAAAAAAGATCATTTGTAGATTATAATGGCACAGAGGCGACATAAGTCCATCAAGATTCAAACAACTAAAAGCATATATCAATGTAGTAACAATTATTCTACGCCGAACACACAGTATATGAGAGACACGTGGTTCCCGGCTTCCAGCGTACATATATGTTCGGGTTTCCTCTCTGAGCCCTAATTTTTACAGCACTACGACAAAATTTGGCCGATCTTATAACGTATGACCTCATTAAAATTGCCACGGTAACACTTTAATGCCTACAAAGTGTAACGAATTGCATATAGTTGACTTTGGACCCTCTACAGTATGCAAAAAAATTTAAAGATGACGTATCTTGGTTCCAAGTAATAACGGAACAATACCATCCTCCAGATTTTGCTTGAAAATTAATCAGCATCTTCAGCTCGACTCCCTAATTTCACTATATCTTCCACAAGAATCTTGCCATCTGTAAACAACCAATAGTTTAGATATTGTACATATCACTTTTTTCAAATACAAAAGGGTAGAGGTGTGAAAATGGGTGGGTTAGTAGTGAGTTGAAGCGGGTCAAGCAGGCCAACAAAGACTCTTTAGTGTTAGATATATATTGATTACAAAAACAATTTCTATAAAAGAAATAACAGAATCTTATAACCTAATGGCTTTAGAAGATTTTATGCAATTAAAGATGACTTTCGACCCATTTGATATTTTTCCAATAAAGTTAGAACTTTTTAGCTCTAACCGATCTGACCTGTCAAATATAAGCAAACCCCAAATCGACCCGTCTATAGGAACTTGGGTTATAACTGCCACCTCAACAATAAAGACGGTCTAATTCCAAGTTTGAACATACAATGCATACAGATGTAACAATTAAAGCTATATTACAAGTGGTAATGTGCTGGGTTGGCCCAACCTGCAAACAATATTTTATATATATTTTTTGGAATGGAAAGATAATTAAATTTGCTAAATATGATTACAAATACATATTAGTATCATAGAAATCTAAATTTTTTAACTGAAGCCGATCTAAGGATCATATGCATTCGAGTGCAATTCGAGTACCTTTTAACCCGTTACCTTTTTAGTTGAGCCTTTTTAAGTAGTTTTTAATACGTTTGAATTACAACAATTGTAACCTTTATAGAGAAGATGAAATATGTGGGAAGAATTAAGAACAGAATACTAACCCTTATCTTTGGAAAGGTTGCTAATGAGCTCTTGAACACCTTCCTTGCCTAAAGTATCTTTCAAGTAAATAGCTGCAGATGCAACTTCCTCAGGAGTAACTTTTCCATCATAATCTCTGCGATTATAATACCACTAGTGAAGATAAGAAACTAAAATATCAATCATTCTTGGTTAGTGGTACATTTGTTATCCCTTATGCCTTTATAAAGCACGTTTGCATCCATTTTTATCCTACTGCAACTAGTCTGATAGCAGGTGGTGGAACCTTAGAACACACTTTGCAGATGGCACTATGGCAGTTCCATTTAAGTTCCAATTCGGCTCTTTACTGCAACACTGGAATAAAAAAATAAGTAAAGCAAAAACAGAAAAACTACTAACCTGTCAAGCACTCGCCAACGATCACCAATCTTTGCATCCACATCATCAATTTCTTTCTCAAGTTTTTGCAGCATAGCATCAACCTAAGCATGGATTACCATATCCACATCAGTTGGAAGGTGACAAACAAAGTATAGATCATCATATACACATCAGTTAGTGCATCTTACCCTGTTTATGAGTGCTGAAGAGACCTCATCGGATACATGTTCGTCAGTGGAACTATCGATTTCCTCATGGGCAGCTTTATATGCCTTCATGGTATCTTTTTCACCATCGGTTCCTTCTTTGTCGATCATGCTATTATACAAATTAATCTGCAAATTTAGAACCAAATTATGAATTACTACGGTGTCGTGACACTTGCTACCAGCCTGCTACCCCGATTCACCAAGGCGCACTAAATAATAACTATATGATCTAACAAAATAGACCAACTTTTGACTATCAAGCGTTAAATAGAGCCAAAACTTAATCAATATCAAGTAGAATTTACTCTACATAAACATTAACATCAATAAGATATTCAACAGCGTAAATAAACAGTATGATGTACAAGTATAGCCATATAGGTAATAGCCACAATGCAGGTATACCTCCTTGTTGACGAGCCTCAAAAACTCTTCACGCTCTCTACTCACAGACTGCAAAAATAGTGACAACAGGTAAGTACTTTTCAGAAAATGCTAACAAAAGACTAGAGATATAGATGTTCGCAGCAACTCATAAACAAGAAATTGTATCATCTTAATCCTTACAGATGCAGAAGCCAAAACAGCCAAAGCTTCACTGACTTTACAAAGCTGCTCTTGTTTATCTTGTGCTCTTGCTCTAGCTTGTTCTTGCACTTCTGAAGCAGTTGCATGAATCATCTCTTCTAATGCCACATCCTTGTTGCTATCGATGGATTGCTTAATTTTGGCTTGCTCCTCTTCCTCATCCTCTTGCTCCTCCTGTGATGATTAAGTACAATGGTTAAGCAAATGAATGAAATGGACAGGATAAAGAAAAAATAAGGTCAGAAATGGATCATTACATTTTATTATTATGTTTGGTTGGCTTGTAGGAATGGAATGAGTTTCACATGAACTATTTATATTGATTGTAGATAGTGTAAAATTATTATGGAATGGAAATCAACCAAAATAAGGGAATCATTTTACTTCAGGAATGGTCGATTCCATTCCATTTGACAAAACAAACAGATTTTTTTCATTCCAATGGACTGGACCGTTCCATTCCATTCATGATTCCACCCTTAACTACATAACATTTTCCCTTATGGGGCATATTTGTGCAACAGTAGCTGCTGTAAGATGTAAGGTCACTTAACGTCAGAGTAAAGTAACACCACAGATAGTCATGAAAATGAGTTATAAATGAGTTATTAAAATTAAATTTTCCATCTAAAGATTTTAGAACCTTGATGAGTTCCTCCTGCATTTCAAGAAACTCCAATTTTCTTCTCCTCTCAGAAACAGAATCCTCAGAAGACAAGGCAGTAACACCAACGGTGTCCACAACTTCATCTGGCAATGAAGACAATGTGGCTCTTACAACTTCCTCTGGCTTCAACTTTCCAGATACAGTAAACGCTCTGCAACAAGCATGAGAATAATAAGAGTTACATCGCAATACACGCCATATGAGTTCTATTAGAGGAAATTAGTTCGGATTTCTTTGAGAAAGAGGCAAACATATTCACTAGAGAAATCAAAATGGATGGGTCCTAAATGGGTACTTTTTGGTCTGGTTGGGCTGACCCAAGAAAAAAAAACCCTTTGTCCAAGAATATATAATGTTTTGTGTCAAAATTGCCACCTCTAATACTCATGATTTTCTATTTGGTCAGGGCAGGGAGGTAGATTTTCGCAATTACCTGGAAAGAATCAAGAGTGAAGATGGAACAGAGTGATTAAGAGATAAATCCAACCAATCCCGGAGCTGCAGAAAAGGTTAACTGAGTGAGCAATACAAAATTCGCAATAAAGCACATAAGCTGGTAGCAACTACTTATGAATTTCATCCCCACATCAGTTAGACAAATATTATACCTAGAATTTGAGCTAAGTAAATCACAAAATTGAGATGACTTTGCGGGTAATCAACAGAGGTATACAAACAAAAAGAACATTCCCCGTATATACAATTACGTAACGAAGAAGAGTAAAGCAATGGTACAAAGACATTTTATTTCTAGTATGATTTTCAGTTAAGTCAACACTGACAGACAGTTTATATCTCCTAGGTAGTAAAGAGAGAGAGAGAGAGAGAGAGTAGCATAAGTTGTCTTCTAATAAAAGCAATGGTACAAAGACATTTTATTTCTAGTATGATTTTCAGTCAAGTCAACACTGACAGACAGTTTATATCTCCTAGGTAGTAAAGACGAGAGAGAGAGAGAGAGAGAGAGAGAGAGAGAGAGAGTAGCATAAGTTGTCTTCTAATGGACTGTCCATGCTCTCACTTACATTGATCACAAAGCAGTCCAAGACTCCAAGCTGCCTATAAAATTATCTTATTATTTCAAGGTGCTCTATATTTGCTTCACCCAATTTAAACTACCTCAGACACCAAATATACAACTCTATACTCATTGAACACCTATTGTCAGATAAAGTTGTACTGGTGAAATTAAAAAGAAACCTGCTGACGCATTTCCTCCACTGAAAGTAATCCAAGCATGCCTCTCTCTCTACAATCTTCACGAAGTTCATCCTCAGAAAGAGCATCCACACCACCCTCTGCTTGAATCATCTTATCATCATTCTTTATCCTACAAAGAAGACGTCGTTTGTAAAGGTAAACACAACCAACATTCCAACAGTAAAGTTAACAATAATGTATAATACCATTGCAATCTTTTGCGCAGCATGTATCGCAAGTAAGTGTCTGTTCCATAAGGTTGGATTCCCATGTACTTGCACATATTCACCAAGCGAGGCCTAAAAGCAGTAACAAGTTCGGTAAACAACAGTCAATAAGTTAGGACCAACAATGATATCATACTCAACTAATATTACTGCACAAATGACTGAAACTCTAACCTGCTTATATTATCGAGGGTAAGTTCATCATTGAACAACTTTGCAAATCCCAAAATTTCTTCATTGGCAACCAAAGCACCTGTTCTGACCTGTATATCATTTTGTAAATGAAGCATATTTCAGAAGGGAACTAAAACTACAGCTTTTTAAGTATAAACTGTGATCTTGCCTTGCCCAAAAAGTCATCAAGATCTTCCGCCGTTTTCTTGATTTCTCCACTCCTAGTATTTTGGACCTCTTTCGCCATCTCTTTAACTGTATCTTGAAGAAACTTCGCGTATTCTATTCTTGCATTTAGCCTCCTTTTTAGTGCTTCCTATAGCGCAAATCAAACATTATGTTAGCTCACAGAAGTTAATCATACTTTCCAAAGTGATAGTGGGTAAATCAAAAGCAAAGTATATGTATGCTTAAGGGTCACATCAAGCTAATATCTTTTAGTCTAAGCTTCTTAATAGGTAGAAGGTGGTAACATATTGGGTCACATCTAGACTTAAAAATGTGACCAATTAATGTTTAGAACACTATCTGAACAAGCACCTGTTCTTTCATCTTGTCTTGAAAGGTAGAAGGTAACATATTGGGGAATAGTTTCAAGAATACGGGCAGCAAAAATTCCATAAAGGGAACAATAATGAAAACAGCAACAGGAACTAGCCGAAAGATATCTGCAGTGGTCCGTGTCAACTGCTGTCTCTCTCTTCTAGTAAGACTCTTCCCATTAGCAAGCTTAACAAGCAATCTGGAACAGATCTTTACATCAACACCAAGGAGCTTGATACCCAACCAGTAATGCTTCATGGTATCAACAAATTCATTTTTCCAGTGAACTAGTTTCTTAGCCCAATCTTCCCTAAAAACAACATAACATAAAAGAAATAAAGATTAAACGTTGGTTGGGTTTAAAATATGAACGATTAGCAAAGGTATATCAAACCTGCTCATAGCAACAACTGCTCTAAGAGCTGGACCAATCCCCAATAGCATAGCCCAAGTTTTCTTCAAAATGGAATTAGCTGTCTTCTGAGTTTCATTAACCTGTTTGGCTTTAACTTTAGCCTTTGCACTAGTCAAACCTTCAACAGCTTGATCACATTCCTCTGGAGAAGCTTCCTTTCGCTTTTTAGCAGCATGTTCTTTATCCTCTTCATCACCACCCAAATCTGGTTTAGGTGCTGTGGCAATTGTAGCAAAACTTAAAGATTGTGATACTGAATGAAACCTCATTGGCAACATTGCATGTCCCAATGCTCCATGTCCTGCAATCGTATAGAATTTTTGCACCCTAAACGATCCCAGTGCAGATAAGTTTTTAAATTCCTCCGGCATTGAAATTGTTGGACCATCATATTTTGCACTCCCCAAGTCTTTAAAACTGTTATCTGGAGTAGATCTCGAATCACGGGAGTCTGAGCACATGGTAGAGATCCCATGGCTTAGTCCTTGAGACGAACGACCAGATATATTAATGTAATCAGTAAGAAGTCGCCTCCGTCTCAGAATAGCTCTAGAAGCCATCATTGAAACACCCTAAACCGAGTGACAACCTATAAAGACGTAAAAACAACAATCAAACAATTTCACCACATACATGAATGAACAACAAAAACGGAAAAATTTGACACCAAAAGTAAGATCAGCAGCTGCAAAATGCAAATAGCCTATTATAGTTTTCAACCGAACGACACTCTGTTCAGACATCAAAAGAGTAGTCAATCCAAACCACCGCACAATTGAATTAACAACCAAAAAACTTGAAAAACAAATAAAAACTAAACTCTCGTCACCATCAGCAAATAAATTTACATATTTCAAACAAAGTGACAGTATGTTCATACATCAAAACAACAATTACTTGAAACCACCACACACTTCAATCACCAACCACACAAATAAGAAAACAATTGAAAACTGGACACTTATTATTCATCAGCAGCTGCATATACAACGATATATGTTTTAACATAGTGAGAAGGTATTCAGATATCAAAACGGTGATCAATCAAATTAACAACCAATTTTTTTGAAAAATAACTGTGAATTAGACACTCGTCAGCAGCTGCAAATGCAAATATATATATTCAAACCGGGAAAGCTGAGTAGACATCAATATGGTAATCAATCAAAACCACCATTTACCAAAACTTAAATCAATAAACAAAAAACTGAAAAACAATCAAAAACTACATATTCATCAGCAGCTCCAAATGCAAATATAACCTTGACTACAAATTTTAGGTTTAGTATGTTCTTCCTAACTACGTTTTCCATATTCTTTTCATTGATTGCTTACACAACTTTATAATCTTGTTGACTGCTTATTTCCTGGTACCATTTTGTTAGAAAATTCCACCTAATTTCACTCAAGTTTTCTTACTGTATTCCATTGACAGTTAGAACAATGACGTATACATATTCAGATTTGTTATTTGTCATCATTATACATACAAATACAGCTATATATTAACATTATTTACATTATTTATTATTATACCTAGTGACTAGCTATTCAGACATCAAAACAGTAATCAATCAAATATCACCACACAACTAAATCAACAACGAATCAAATTAAAAAAAAATAGACACTCATCAGCAGCTGCAAGTGCAATTACACAATTTAAACCTAAATGATCACCTGCAATATCCACAAATAGCAACACAACAAGAAACACATAGTACTAACAAAAATGAAAATGAATCTTCATAAATCAACATCCTAACGGTTAACAAAATACCATACAAATTCAGGTTACGAATTACATGACGTAACTTCAACGACATGATATGTGTGTGTGTGTGTGGAATTACAGATACATAAATACATAGATATACCTAGTGACTAACTGTTAAGCCATCAAAACAGTACTCAATCAAATATTGCCACACGCTTTAATCAACAACGAATCATAGTAAAACACCAGAAGCTCAAATTAGCAGCTACAAGTGCAATTACACAATTTAAACCTAAATGATCACCTGCAATATCCACAAATAGCAACGAAATCGCAAAATAAACACTCGTACATCATTATACTAACGGTTTAACATACTACGGTACGAAATCAGGTACGAATTAGGTGTCGTAATTTCAACAACATAATATCAGAAATCAACAATATCATCATCATGTAAATATAACGGAACAAAACCTAAATCAAACGAACATAATAATCAGTGAAATAATACTAATAATGTGAAAGGTTAAATGAGTGACTTACAGTGTTTGAGTTCTTGTTGTTTATGGAGCGAAGGAAGAAGGAAATTATGAAGGAAAATGGAAATGGTGAGTGGGAAGGTAAAAGTTGTAATTATAGGGTTGTGTTTGCCTGTTGGTCAAGACAGAAAATAAACGGAGAAATTAATTAAAAAATGAAATATATTTGATTTTGTGTAATTTTATTTAATTTTTATTATATTTAATATTTATTCTATTTATTTTAATTATTATCAGAGGTGAGGGTGTACTACGTGTATGCGTCGTACAACTTGAAATTATTTTCGATTATAATATTTGTGAATTATCCGTCTATATGAAATATGAATTACGGACTATTATTTTTATTTTCATCTTATTATTTTCTTATGAATAATAAAAAATAAATAAATAAAACTTGGATAGAATTTTGTGTCATGTCAATGCACAATATTGTAGTGAGCAAATGATAAAAGCATAAAGGCACATAAAATAGTTTGCTTGCGGCTAAAGTTAGGTAGTAAATAGTAAGATTAGGTTCGTCTAGGGGCGGAGCTAGAAGGGGGACAGTGGGGGCAGTCGCCCCCTAGAAATAAAAAATTATCGAAAAAAATAATTTTTTTTAAAGGTTAATTAATAACCGTTTATGATTTTGACCCCCCTAATGTGATAGAAAGGAAAAAATTTTTTTGCCCCCCTTCTAAAAATTCCCAGTTCCGCCCCTGGGTTCGTCCTAACGGTTCATTTCTTACTCCGTCGGTTTGTAAGTTATATGCGTCACTTAAGTGACGCAATTGGGACGGGGCTGTTAGTTTGGCTTCGACAGTTTCATGGTCGGATATCCAACGAAGGAAGTGACATATGTGGTGGGGTCACGTCATCAAAAAATTATTTTTTACTTTGTTTTGGTATTTTTTTTATCGTATATATATTCATGTATATTGACAAATGTGAGCTCATCAATAGTAGCAAGGGTGTCATTGTTGACAGTGTTTAGCCGATTTACGAAGTGCTGAGTTGACACAACTGACGGGCAAGTGACCACGTCACCCATTGAGAGTGGTCTTAGTAGTTAAGTTACCACGGGCAAGTGAACACGTCACCCATTACTTTTTGATGGGACTGAATGTTGTTGTTGTTGTTGTATTAAGAGAATACAAAAAAAAATGAGAAAAATAAATATAGTTGATTCATTTCATTTAGTAATACTAATCTAGATGAGAAGAAATAGAAGTAAATTGATATGAAAAACATATGAGTCTGAATTTTTTTAACTTATACATTTTTGTTGTAATTTAGTGTTTTGAATTATGAAGAGAAATTAGACGAATAAAAATTTAATTGTAAAAATTAAAAAAATACAGGGGTCCATTGAACTTTCATTTTCTCAAATGAAATCTTGAAAAATGCTAGAATATCCAATTATAGATGCTTTATTAATGTGTAGCTTTTTCTTAATCTTACAAAACATGACGTAGACTTTGAATGACACTAATTTGTGTTTCTTCTAATCCAAGTAATTTTAATTTTATGTTGGTCAATTAGATGATTTAATCTTCCTACACTGCTCAAGTTAAAAAATACTTTCTTCCTGAAATATTTCTTAGCTTAAATGGATGAATTGGTTAAATCATTATCTGAACTGATCGCTAAGTGAGCTTAATTTACATGACGATCAGACTCTTTGATGTACTACTGTTAAGTTTTGGCGTCGAACAGGCCTTTTCGAGAATATAAAGAAGCATTACAACTAACACGTCCGAATCAACCTACAAAAACAACTAACAATCTCAATTGAGCATTAACCCTATATGAAATTTGAAGGCCCTTATATATATTTTTTCCTTTAATTATTAGTAACATTTTGTCTTCAAAATCCATGGAATCCAAAGCCAAAAGATTTTGTATTTAACTTTGAAGCGCAATGAGAAGAGAACTACATTACAAGAACTTCTAATATAATATCACATCGACACCAACTTACACACAAATACATTTTTCACAAAACGTGAACACGAAAACATAAAGCATAGTTACTGTAACGATTCAACCTTATTATGCAGCTTCTGTACACTGAAGAAAATGCTTACGCCAACTCAGTACCAGCTACCCGTCCACCATTTTCAACCCATACGTAACTTTAAAGACCTCGGCTCAAAACTACCCACCTGAAGTCTCTCAATAGCCGAACCACTTTATGTTCAATGTTCCAGCCGTTTATCATTATTTACTTCCTGCAACAATAATTCCTAACCATATCAATACAGAACCACTGTTTCTTTATAACTTATTTAATTACATTGAGGGTTATTCATTAAGTATTAGTGGTTTGACCCTTGATACTATGACCGTGTTAAACAAACTTAATAAGACTTATTTCATTATTTGTAAAGGTTTAGAAGAGTTCTCAACACTAATTAAGAAACATTAAGGATGAGAAAGCATACCATGGGAGCTTAAATGCATCTTTCCACCATCCTTGTTTAGCGCAATTCCCAACAATTTTGTCAAGTCTTATGATGACCTCGGAAAATTTTGGCCTTATAGCCAAATCTGGATACCAACACTCCTCAATCAATCTACAAAATAGAAATAAAAATGAAATATAATGAGAAAAACAAGAAAGCTACTTTAGTGGTGAGCATTCCAACTCCAGTACTTATAAGTTATAAATAAGCTGATTCAGGTTATGTCATCTCTCTTATAGGTCAAATTAGTGAAGCAGAAAAAAGTTAGATTATGTTTAAAGCACTAATGAGAAATTAGAATCTATCCTCGGCAGGGACTAGTCTATGAAGTTTTTACTCGAATTTTCAAGCAGGATCTTTCGAAAGAAAGTGTTTTGAGTCAATTTAACTTGACCCGACCCATTTTGACCCAAAAAAAACTACTCGTTTGGCCTGAACCTGTCACCCAACCTGACTGACCTGCTTGTGCCTGTTTTGGCATTATACCACATCTAGATATTTTACTTGAAAAATCGATGTGATAAGAATTTATGCAACCTCAAGCAATGGTTGGAAAATGCATTGACTCAAAATATTGGGTACAAGAGAAAATACTTACTCTTTTAGATCTGGAGGATAATATTTGGATTTTATCTTGAATGAAGGTCTCTGGACATCTACACACATGAGTTTAACTGCCTCCACAGGAGGCTTGGGATAGAACGGTTGGACACCTTCCATCATCTGACCCCAGTTAAACAAAATTTCAGATCGACATTTGAGATAAATGTTTTTTTAGAAAATCATTAATGGCCAAGAAGCTAACAAAACCATGTCATTGCTAATATCCATCTAATTATATTTATTCGAGTATGAAAAAATCACCTCGAATAGAATAAGGCCAAAAGAGTACACATCCACGCCTCTATCGAATAGTTCGTCTTTGTAAATCTCTGGTGCAATATATAAATCTACATAAAACACAAATACTTCAGTTACTGAGATGGATAATAACTCAAATGTAACCTTGCACATATATCTTTAAACAAAAGAAAAACGAAAAAAAAGAAAGTTTCAAGTTTCTTAGAACATACTTGTTTGATCAATGGTAACAGGTCGGGCTAATCTTGCTTTATTAGGGGATATTTTGGACAATCTGATCATCCCAAATCCTGCGACTTTTAACTGGCCCCCACTATCCAGCAAAATATTTCTGGCACCTTACCAAAGTTTCAATTATTAAACAAATCTCAAAAGACAGACTCATACAAGTTACATTACAGCATAATCAACGTATAAAAGTTTCCTTACTTTGGCCTTAAATCGCAATGGATAATCGGATCTGGTTTACATTCATGAAGATAGTTCATGCCCCTGACAAATAATGAACAATCAAGAAGTAAGAACTGAGAAGTGTCAAATAAGTAGTATATGGCAAAAATGGAGTTGTTTATATACTATAGGCAAGTTGAGTTTATTTATATGCAGTAGGCAAAATGGGCGGGTTGAGTAATATGTCAAGATGGGTAAAATATATGGTGCTTCAAACCAGTTCTGTCAGGTTGGGTTGCCCCATCAGCACTATTTTTCTCCTTTCTAAAAATATTATAATCATAAATAAGTCACATATGAAATGTGATTACAAATAAAGATCCAACTTATTGAATTAAGCTTAGGTTGCTGCAATCACTTGAGTATACTTTAGTCCAATTCTTACCCAATTGAGCCAATATCAATAAAATATAGGGAAAATTCCAGAAAAAGGTAACGCAAGTTCCAAAATAGCTCGATAAGGGGAACATAAGTTCATATGCACGTTAAAAGGACTACAAGTTCAATTTTGCTTATAAAAAGGAGCGAAAGTTTAATTTTATCAACAAAAATGGTAAGATATTTGGTTGCCTACATCGAGCATTTCATTTTATGTTACCCTTTTATAAGCAAAAAACCGAATATTCACTCTTTTTAACGTGCAAATAGACTTAAGTTCGTGTTCGCATATATCGCTTGAATTCCCCCTTTACAATATACAAACATTGAATATACAAAATACAAACGATGTGAGTAATAGTAGAATACTTGCCTGGCAATATCAAGAGCAAATCTAAGAGCTTTAGATGGTGACAGGCGTCCTTTCTTTTGAAGATAGGCTCTAAGGTCACCCTGATTATTCATCAAAAGTTTAAGCATAGTTAACATCGCAAATACTAGAAAATATATTTCAAAGTATGCACGTGCATACTATTGCTTTCATAAAAGATAAAACTTACTCTGGGGTGAAATTCGGAAACAATCATCATGGGTACATTCTGGGTGACAGCTCCTACAAACTGAACCACATTAGGATGTCGGACCTTCTCCAATAACGTCAACTCATGTTTAAAAGCATTTCTGCATTAACATCATAAAATGGTTCAGTTACTTTGACTAGTCAAAGCCTTTTGTCCATATAGAGTTTTTATAAAAACAATAACGTGTTGTATACGATCAGCAAAAACCATATTACGGAGATAATACACAACTTTTCTTAACGAAATGAATTAGGGGTTGTAATCATTAAAAATACAAATTGGGTCTCTTTCGACCCATTTGACTTGTTCAACTCGTTTGACCCATTTCCTTTTTAGCTAACTTTTTTGATTTTACAATTTGACCCAACAGAGATTAAACATAACTAAAACTGAAAGAATATTACTCCGTAGTTGAATTCGTCAAGTCTAATTAATATTTAGAAGTCAAATCATAATAGAAAATAAAATATTAAAGTTTTTGGAAAAAGGATATTCAAGAACATACACGCTTTCAGGGTCAGAATAGCTATCTTTGTCTAGTATCTTCACAGAAACTTTTGTGCCATTCCATTTAGCAACTTGATAGTTTCCCTGTCAAAATATCCATAAGTTGATTATTCTACTAACACTAATACAAAAAGTAGCATTAATCTGACGGTAACACACTTTAAGACAGAAATAAGAGAATAATATGAACCATTAACCAAATAATGCACCAAAAAGTAGTATACTGTTCTTTTAGCTGTGGTTTCAACACCACCTTTGGTGGGCCATTATTCCACGGGGACCAAGTCACCAAACCCACCGCCACAAAGACTTGGTCCAGGTAAAGCTCTCCCTAAGGAGATTGGCGTGGCCCCTAGAAATTGTTTGCACTAAGTGGGATTTGAACTATAGACTTCCGTTTGTAATTATCATTTTATTATCATGTTATCAATAAATGACCAATTATTAGACTTTCAAAGGGCATTTACTGATTATCAATAATGCCTTTTTATGGTCATTCTATCTAAGAAAGAATGAGAAATGGATATGAAACGATAACACGCCTCTTATCCCAAACTAGAGACAGATTATTTAAATTGCAAACGGTCTTGCCTTTGAGATGCCATCACTTCTTCGAATCTGAAGCTCTAGAGGATTAAGCTCATACTCTGGAACTTCTCGGGGATTCGCAACAGACATAGGCGTCTTTCTAGTTTTCTAGAAAAACCGAAAAATATTCATTACAATATCCTGAATTAGAAAATCAAAACAAATCAGAAAATATTAGCAGGCATTACCGGAACTTTGGCCCCACGAGCCTTCAGTATATTGTATGTTTCTACATTTCCATAGTACTTGGCATCTGCAGCTGCCTGTTATCATGAACATATAACTACTCGTTAATTGAGATTTTTGAGCTAGATATACCATTAAAGATGGAGATTCCAAAATTTATACATTATTAACAGAACCCGCATAGATATCATATAAAAACTCGAAAACAATTCCATCTCAAAATAAAATATCACTGAAAATTATGTCAAAACAATTCTGAAACTTCACCCGAAGAAGGAACTAACAATATAAATAGGGGAAATGATGTGCGGTGCTAGTTGCACGCATTTTGCAGTTGCATTTTGGACCGCGTGTGTTCTTTAAAAATGTACATAGAGGGTCATATGAAATCATGAATCACACGCGGTCCAAATTGCTGCTGGCAACACACATCATTTTCCCATAAAGAACTCTGAACAAAACTTGATAAAATAAAATTTGAAATCAACATAACTTGGATAAAACAACTCAATACATACCGTGCTGCCCCAACGATCACGGGCATCAATGTTAGCTTTCCTGCTCAACAAAAACTGAACAACATCAACATGTCCTTCACACGACGCAATATGTAAAGCGGTACGACCATCAAGATCAATACTATTAACATCAACACCATCATCAAGCAAATCTTTAACTCCTTGAACATCTCCTTTCGACGCCACAAACAACAATTGCATAGTCGAATCCAGGTTCCCAGGTAACGTAAATTCATCTTTGGTAGGCGTTCGTCGAATCGGATCAAGCGACGATTGCCTACCAAAGCTAAAACGAACGTTATTTGATCGCGGATCCAATGAACTTTGTCGATTGAAACTAAATTTCGCGCTTAGTTTCATTGAACCCGTGGAAAATTGTCGCGACATCCCACGTTTAAGTTGGGCTGCTCTATCCATCATCATCTTCTTAACACAATGATTTTAATAGAATGATTAATATATGATCGAGCGCGATCGAGAGCTGGATATAAGCTTTGCGAGCAAATTAAAACAAAATGAGAAAGAAAAATGAGGGAAATATATATGCCATATGAGCAAATTAAGAAGGTATAATGTATTGAGGATTGATGAACACATAAAGTGTGTGGGAAATGAATTATGGTAATGAAAGTCCATGTCAATAATGTGTTTGTTTTTTCTTATTATTTTTTAAATTACTTTTTATTCTCTGCCACTCGGTTTATCCGTAAAAGTCGTTGAAGTCTTCTGTTTTATTTTTTATTTTATTTATTTATATATTTATTTAATTTGTTATTATATGCACCATAATATATACTTTTTTTTATAGATTTATAGATATTGCTGTCGATCACTTTATTGTTTTTTGTCGTGAATTAGCAACAGTGCATGTAGAATAAGAAAATGGGAGCACATGTCAAGTTATGGTTGACGGATTCTTAATTGATGGAAGATGGTTTTTTTTATACGTTTACATTTATTGTAGCGATCAATCAAATTTGGCAGATTAAATGGAATAATTGGAATCCTTTATACGGAGTATTAATTTAATTTAATACTTATTTTGTTATTTTTATTAGTAACTAAAGACAAAAAAAAATTTAGAGATAATGTGATGACTCGCTTTAGACCACTACCAACGGGTCCGTCAATGTCCTTTTTATTTGCGTTTAAAAAAGATTGCCATTGGTACGGTAGCTTCTTCCTATCGTCTTTAATTGCGTTTTAATGAGCGTTTGAGTGAAGACGGAGGAAGACGTGAGGATGGTGGGGCTAACCTTTTAATTTTTTTTTTCTTTTTGCGTATATAATATTAATAATTGGTAAATGTGGATCTATAAATACAATTATTCAGTTTATCATTTAGAGGGTTCAATCTATTTTTAGTGTTTCGGAATAAGTGATGACATGACGTTATTTATGTAATGAATTTTTTTAAGTCACCCCTGTGATGTAACGGTAAATATGTACTGAACTTTTTAAGTACAAAAGTAATGACTTTTTAATAACTCTTTAAGTACAAAAGTAATGACTTTTTAATAACTTTTCTCACCTATAAATAGTATATATCCTTAGGGTGGAGTTTAAATGAGAATGACAATTTGTGTGAGAATGAATGAATTAATCTTAGCAACTCATTTTCATCAAATACCAACTCCCCCTTCTTTTTAAATAAAATATCTCACAAATGACACATCGAAAAATCATGAAAATTGCACCATAAAATTCAGCGTTTTCTCCTCTTCAATTTTGCCGTCTCTCAAGGCATACTTTCGACGAGTTTTTTTTCTTCGTTTTTTGGTGAATTTCACAAATTACTAACACATGTGTTAAGTGTGTTGCGTTTAAGGTTTATGGTTTGGGGTTTCGGATCAAACCCAAAACCCTAAACCATAAATCATACTAAACCCTAAATCATACTAAAACCTAAACCCTAAACCCCGTTAAAACCCTAAACTCTAAACCTAACTACAAATCAGATGTACAACCAATCACTGACACATGTGTTACTAATTTGTAAAACACACAAAAAAATGGAAAAAAAAAAGTTGTCAAAAATATGCCTTGAGGAACAGCAAATCAAAAAGGATAAAACGTTGAATTTTATTGTGCAATTTTCATGATTTTTCGACTTACCGTTTGTGAGATATTTAAGTTTCAAAAATGTGGGGAAATGGGTATTTGATGAAAATGAGTGGTTGAGATTGATTCCCCTATTCACACTCAAAATTGTTGTACTCATTTGAACCCTACTCTATATCCTTATTCCGTCCATTTTTTTTATTTAGATGCATGAATAGAATCATTTGTCATCATGTCATTTTGTTTATGCACTTGTGTTGTTTATATTAAGGGTTACTATCTAGAAATATGATAATGTTTGATCCAAGGTAATTTTTATTGGTTGCTACTATTCATACCTTCTATATTTACATTATGTACTTTTTCTATACTTTATTCCACTACTTATTCTTACATTCTGTATTTATTCTGTACTTTTTTATACTTTATTCTACCACTTAAAAAAATAAAATCAAAAGGGGGTATGATGAGTATATTAGTTGTTATGGATAGAAAAAGCCTTTTTTATCATGTATTATATACATTGTACTTTCAACTTGTATCATTATATAAGTGATGACATGACGTTATTTAGATGCATCGAAAACATTCACTTTGACTAATACTTTACGCACTCGTAAGTTTGATACCTATTTCACACGTTTTATATAGTATTAATAATGGTTTAATACCTAAAGTTTCACTTTTTTTTTCGTTTTAACCACTCAACTTTTTTTTGAATGTTTTAACCACTCAACTTAGGGTCAATAATGGTTTAATCCCTGAACTTTCAATTTGTTTTCGTTTTAACCACTCAACTTTGTTTTAAACGTTTTAACCACTCAACTTATGAGTTAACCATACTTTAACCACTAAAGTTCATTTACCCATTTAAAAAACCCTTTCGTTAACTTATAATGAAAGTTTAGATCGGGATATATAAACTTTGAACTGATTTTTTTATCTATTAAGGTTGTCAAGAGAGAGAGAGATCTTACCTAGAATCGTTTTTGTATTCACAAGATCGAAATCGTAAGATCAAATCGGTATAGTACGATCCTACTCATACATTATGATCTCATAAATGTGTATTATAATGCATATAAAAGATTAATTGCATGACAAATAATAAACCTATTAACCTTTTATTGGACAAAAATTAACTAATTTATATTTTCTTAACTTACATTCATGTTAAGTAAGATCGGATCGGATCGACATCGTAAGATCCCATGCTCAAATCGAAATCGTAAGATCTTACAATCCCGATTTCATCTTACGATTTCGATCTTGTACGTGAAGACAAAAACGATCCTAGGTAAGATCTCTCTCTTGACAACCTTGGTCGATAAAAAATCAGTTCAAAGTTTATATATCCCGATCTAAACTTTCATTATAAGTTAACGAAAGGGTTTTTTTTAAATGGTTAAATGAACTTTAATGGTTAAAGTATGGTCAACTCATAAGTTGAGTGGTTAAAACGTTTTAAACAAAGTTGAGTGGTTAAAACGAAAACAAATTGAAAGTTCAGGGATTAAACCATTATTGACCCTAAGTTGAGTGGTTAAAACATTCAAAAAAAATTTGAGTGGTTAAAACGAAAAAAAAGTGAAACTTTAGGGGTTAAACCATTATTAACCCCTTTATATATCCTTCCCAAAACCTCTCAAGTATATTTTTTTTATTTAAAAGGATACTAGTTTTGGACCCGTGAAATTCGCGGAATTATCCATGAAAAATATTTAAGTATCCGTATTCATAGCTGTATAATTGTTATTATTATTTTGAGTTTTATATACTATATATACAAAATTTTTTATATATAATAAAAATAGTGTACACATTAACCGGTGAATCTTATACCATATGCTATTATATTTGGATTTTCATGATTATTACATTTTAATTTTTATATGATATGAAAGCATGAAATTGTTCGTTATCTTGAAAGTACCAAAACTTTGAATTAGTTAATTAAAAAGTTAAATTGTTAGCTTTCTAGATTTAAAATGTTGAATATACTTATAGTTTATGGTATTTTGGTATCGTTTTTTTTTTCGTGTTTCAAATTTGCGTTGTATTTTCAAAAGTTTTTTTTTTGTTTCGCCGAAGTTACATACATGGAGATAACCGAAACTCGCGAATAAATATGAAAAAACGATGGGTAATACTAATTGGGTACCCAACGAGTATTGGGTCGGGTATCAGTACAAATATTTTAAAGGGGTATGTGTACAGATACACTAAAACTCGCCGGAAACTGACTTGGCATTCATAATCCAAGCATTGTAAATTAGAAATTTATAAAAGAATTAAAAAAAGGCGGTGGTATGGGTACAAATACACTAAAATCCACTGGAACCCGACCCGTTGACATCCATGATCCAAGAATTGTAAATGAAAAACTGATAAAATGATTCAAAATAGTAGGTCGTATAAGAATTTAAATCACTGGGCGATGGAATGAAGTTATGAGTTTTTTTTTCGTGTTTCAAATTTGCGTCGTATTTTAAATAACTACATTTTTTTGTTTCGTCAAAGTTACATGTATGGGGATAACCGAAACCCGCAAATAAATATGAAAAACCGATGGGTAATAGTAATTGGGTACCCAACAGGTATTGGGTCGGGTATCGGTACGAAAATTCTAAACGGGTATGTGTATAGATACACTAAAATCCGCTGAAAACTGACCCGTTGGCATCCATAATCTAAGCATTGTAAATTAAAAATTGATAAAAGAATTCAAAAAAAGGCGGTGGTATGGTTACAAATATACTAAAATCCGCCGGAACCCGACCCGTTGACATCCATGATCCAAGAATTGTAAAATAAAAATTGATAAAATGATTCAAAATAGTAGGCCGTATAAGAATTTAATTACTGGACGATGGAATGAAGTTATGAATTTTTTGGAATTGAAAAAAACTTATTGGGGTTTTTTCAGAAAAAATAAAATGAATAAGATTGTAGGAAGAGTTTGAATTATAAAAGAAATTATAAATTAGTTATTAAATTAAAATTTCATAAATATTTGGAGGATTAATAACAATTAAAGAAAAAACAGAGAATATATTGTAAATATTGAAGAGTGTATATTGTAAATATAGAAGGGTATATTAGTCTATTAGTCACATAAAAATGAGATTAATGATGTCGTTAAATAAATTAAGGGTTAGATCTTAATTGTTGGTCTTCATCTAATGATCCTTATTCTCTCAAAATTTTTCTTTTAATATATAATAATATAAATAAATATAATAATAATAAATAAAGAAGATAGAAGATAAGCACATTTGTTGTAAATATCAAACTTCTGAGTTCCAAGTGCGAAAATATTTGGTCAAAGTGAAAGTTCTCGGTCACAATGATTTTCTTTGATTTTAGGGTTACATATTGGTTAAAACTATAATACGTATAAAATTTGAGGCAAAGTCTTAAAAGGAGAGATGGTAAATGACTATTTTACCATTTACATTATCTCATTCAGCTTTAAAACACTCCATTCAATGCAATTTATTGTGAAAATTAATAAAATTCGGTTAATTTTGGTTACAGAATGTATAACCTCTAATTAATTGTCTTTTCTATAATTCATGTAGCTTACATAACATATTAATGGATATTGAGATGTTTATTAAAAGTGTTCTAATATAAATGTCTATTGAAAATCGACAAAAGTTTACTAATTTTAACCATCTTCTATATTCTATAATCTATATTCTATATTCTATAATCTATATTACTAGAGTAATATATACAAAGTTCTCAAAATTATAAGCTATTAAAAGAGACATTTTATAGTTAAATTTAATATTTGTAACCTAATTTTTTTAAAACTCGCGATTATTATAATTAGGGGTTGTAGTTCGGGTTAAGTCAAGTTTGTGGTTTTTCATTTGTGAGTCAAAAGTTCACAACCTAAAATCGATCCCGAATTGGTTCGAAAAGTAAGTTAACGGGTCAAAAGTAACCGGACACCCAACCCCCATCGCGTTGGTTGGTCAGTCATCATGGACCATAACCCAGTCTTGATCAAAATAATTAAAATAGTTAGCGCATTTTTATTAATAGACTAACGGGTTGAAACTCAATGCTAAGCCATTTATTTTAGTGTTAGTTTTGGGTCGGATTTTAAGTTGTGTCAATAATTGGTGATTAAAAAAATAGAAATATAAAAGTACATAAGAAAGTGGTATACCACTATCGTCTTATTTTTCACTCATGGTAGGATGTCATTGAACGAAAACCTTTAATCATCACCGTATTGTGTGGATAAAATGCTAGTATTGGTTAAATAGGGATAAAAGTTGAAAGTATAATAAGCAAAATGGGACATAAAAAAGTACTTTGGAGAAAAATGACAAAAGTGAAAGTTAACTCTTATATTAACTACCCATCAAATTACCGAGAATATATACACTCGCTGTCTCAAGTAAGGCTCGAAACCCACAACTTCCCGGTTGATAGGCTCCACTCATACCGCTAGAGCAAAACCCCTTTGGTTAATAGTAAAGTAATAGTATGGAGAAAATGAAGTCTACCGATAGGGCAAAACCCTTTGGTTAATAGTAAAGTAATAGTATCGAGAAAATGAACTCTAAGGATGTAACATCCCAAATTTCGTAAGTTGCAATTTATTCTAAAGTGTTAATTATTGTTTATTAATTTATACTATTATTAGTATATGTTTGGTAGTGGTTAAGTAAGAGTTAGGTATTCTTGTGAAAGGTATTGTAGTCTAAGTGTAAACAATGAGAGTTGAGGGTGTAAATTGTAACTATTAATTAAATCCCCCTACAAGTAATTTTAGAAGGTAAAAACTCGTTTTTTTTTAGTTTGGTGAATGTGTGTGTGTCGACAGAAACAAGGGAAAAAGGGGGAAGTAACACCAAAACTTTAATCTTCAAATTGAGGCTTCAATTGTGTGTTTTAGGGTGTGAAATCAACAAGTAATCTTCTTCAAGGTAAGATAATTCCCTTCACCCACTCAATTTCATGATTTAGAAGAATTGGGTTTATGAACCCTAAGTTGATTTTAAGGGAAAAAGCTGAGTTTTGTTAATGACACATGTTATTTGATTTCTAGATAGTGTTATGATATGTTTTGCTAATGTAGAAACTGAAATCTTGATGTTGAAATGTTATAGAAAAGTTGGTAGATTAAAGAAACTCTTGTGATGATGGTGATAATGAGTATTAGTAGTTTATGTATTGTTGTTAGTGAGTTATCACTACTTTAACTTAATTGCATGCTAATTTAGAGATGAGTATATGATAAGTGGAGAATTGTAATTGGAAAGTTATGAAAGAGTCTTGTACATAATGGAAATAAAAAAAGCATGTTTGTGAGTTAGTTGATTATAGTAGAATGATGAAGCAATACCCTTGCTATGGTAGGTTGAAGATAGAGTTTGCTAGTAGATGTATGTCGCTTGAATGGTGACTAACCATGTTATGTATATGTGTATAGGTGGTTATTGTGCTTGTTGAGAAATTGCTAGTCTTACATTCAGCATTGTGCAAGGTAAGTTTTCGCACCCCCAAATTTAAGATGCGGAAGCGAATCGGGTCGGGGCGCGATTAATCAAATATCAAAGCACACAAGATATAACAAACGACTCTATATGCGTTATTTTAACAAAATATATTAATATAGGAAATGTTTACAACGTTTGAGGCTATACATAGCTCGTGTTCTGAAAATGAGAGATTCCAATACATAAATACTTTTACAAAATATATTAATGCAAGGAAATCTCTAATGTCTGCATGCTGACTCGAGCTATAATGATCCCGAGGGCAGTCCAGTCCTACTGCTGAGTACCTGTGATACATGCTAAAATGGGTCAGCGAAACGTTGGTGAGCTCACAGGTTTGAATATCAAGTAATATCGTATGAACCGCAAGATTTAAATACTGATTTGCAACCAAGCAAATGATAATGTATACAGCCATGAGCACATAGTTTGAGCCTTAATCGAGGTGGTCAGGATCCACATTCAAGAACCTAATTGAGGGTGCCTCCCCACGAGTGCCTAATCTACACTCGCAACTTCAAATAGTAGTACATCCGTTTACCCAGTTAGTGCATGCTAACCCGGATGAGGAGGGTCAATCCTATATGGTACCATATACTAATATTCACGCTACCGAAGTATTACCAAACTATGCTGTGGAGGTCTTAAAATGATTAGTTGTGAAAAACTCATGTAGTATATGAAAAGTTTGTACTCGCATTCACATGTTAAAAGTAAGCAATGAATCACACCCCTGAGAAAACAGTAAAAGAGGGGCCATGAGACTCACCTGAGTCTGGAGAGTTTAAATCAATAAACTTAAGTTGATTAGCTGAGTAGTGATGTCCGAAGACTCGTAACCTGAGGGTGTCCACGACACGCGATGGTTATTAATATGAGTAGGTAGTTACTAAGACTACCTTTGTAGTTGTTCGTTCAACTAGAATGTCCAAATTACTACGATTTGGTTGATTGGTTTAAGTTTTGAAAACGCGTACGGCCCGTTGGTGATTGTTTGAAATAATAACCTCAACATTATTATCTTATTTTCGAAGTGTTATACTTAGAAAGTACACCCCAATGTGTTTTAAAAGTCGTATCGTATAATGGTTTGAAGTTTTATAAGTTCGACACTTAGTATAAAAATGGTTGTAAACCTTCTGTTTTTAGCGTCACTTATAGCGACACTTAGGGTTTAGGCGTCACTCAGGAAGTGTCACATAAATTAGCAATTTCTGATTTAATGGCGTCACTTGTGGAAGTGACGCATAGAGGGCGGCACTTAAGGAAGTGTCGGGTACAAGTGTCGGTACAGGGGTCATGAGTCACTAAGGTTAGTGACGGGTGAAATCAGATTTCAATTATAGGTGTCACTTAGACAAGTGATGCTAGAAGTGTCGGTTCGGAGTAACGGATATTGAATTTGCGACACTTAGGCAAGTGTCGGGAAAAATGGGTTTTTAGCGGCACTTAGGCAAGTGACGCAAAATTAGGGCTTTTAGCGACACTCAGTGCGTCACTTAAGTGACGCATTAAGTGACGCTACGCTGCCGCAGTCTATGCGACACTTAAGTCTGATGACGGATTTTTGAGTCGAAAACGAGTTTTCCGGACACGGTTTGGTCCGATTCTTTTACCCAACCCATATTTGGACATTTTAAATCTAAATAAACAACAATGAGGTATAAATACTTAAAATCGAAGAGTTTCGAGATTTGTCATAAACTTACAACTCCACGCGAGAAGAATCCGAAAAGATGAGAATGTAGATCGTTGCGAGGTGATCGTTTTTGTAACACCTGCTAAATTAGGATAATTAATTATGCCTAATTAATTGTAACTAGTTGTAATTAGTATGTAATAGGACTAATTGCAGACTCTATTTGTATATATATAAGGTGATTTATATATATATGAGTGTACTTACGCGATTTGGATTAATCGTACGAATTAACCGGACGGAGTCCGACACAGTTAGTTGGACGTTGGTGACAGAAACTTACCTAAATAATGAGAACGTATTTTATTATATAAAATACACAGCGAACAAACATTATTTTAATATCGCGACGACATTTTAAATAATTTAACGAATACGTATTAAACGCGAGTTAAGAATTTTAATACTTCGACAAATGTTTTTATAATTAATTTCAAGGTATTTCATTAAAATATTCCCGTCACCTTTTAAAAATATAACTGCTTGATATAACGTTTAAACGACGGAGGAAACGGACACCGCACGGAGCGCGGAGGCGCGGACTGAAAATGGGAGGCTTAACCTCCCACCTCCTTTTCTTTTCTTTTCATTTTCTCATTTTCTTTCTCTTTCTCCTTTCTTTTCTCTCTAATCTACCAACCAACCAAATACCCCCAACTTCACAAAATCGACAAATAAACATACTAAACGCACGCGAATCATACTACTCTTTTGGAAGAAAACGACCACCGTATCCCGATCTATCTTTCCATCTTTTCGGATTTTCAATCCGACATTTTGTAAGTTCCCGACAAAACCCGAAACTCTCCGTTTTTACTCATTTTTACGTTTTTATGGTTTATATATGCTTAAAATGTCCAAAAATGGGTTGGGTAAAAGGTTTGGACCTAACGGGAGTTTTTCGACCGATTTTCCGGCCACCTATTTCCGATCAGACCGCTACGTCGCAGAGACGCTGGGCTATCTGCGACGTAGCTCAAAACGTCGCATTACACCTCACAACGTCGCACATAGCGACGTCGTTACCAACGTCGCATTAAGTGGCCGACGTCGCACTTAGCGACGTCGCGACCTACGTCGCACAAAAATCTCAACGTCGCATTAGCGACGCCACCCCCTACGTCGCATTGATTTGCGAAGGTCGCATCATGCGACGTACATGCCCACGTCGCACCCTACGTCGCTTGCAACGTCGCATGCTACGTCGCATGCTACGTCGCACAAACCAGAAACTAGAAAAACACCGATTTTTACTAAGTGTCGGAACCAAGATTTTAACACCTGATTCAACGATACATATAAGGTTAACACTCTGAATCATTATTACAAACCGTCACCAACGGGCCATAATTGTTTTCAAACTACAAACGGATTACTAAACAAACACTTGGACATAATGAGTTGTGTACACAACTAGCCTAGATGGTCTTGCGAGACATCTACTTACTTAACTTTATATGTTTAGGCATTTGAAGGTTACGGGTTCGGAGAACCTACGGTTGATATTACTTACTCGTTTATTGATATAAACGTACTTGCAAAGACTCAGGTGAGTCTTACGGCCCCACTTTTACTGTTTTATCTTATTGGGGGAGATACATGCTACTACTTTTTCTTGAACACAAGTACTAAACTGTTTACTATACCAAACGGAATTGCATGAGTTGTTACTATTTACAGAAGTCTCTCCATCATATATCGTTAGTTATGGACTTAAGCGCGAACACTAGTTAATGGATCCATTAGGGAAATGACCCTCCCCACCCGGGGCAGTAGCGCTGCCACGTACTGATTTACACGTAGAAACGGGTGACTACTTATTCGTTACTGATGCTTGCTCAATTACGAGCATGTCACGGGAGCAAACTTATTACTTACGGGTTAAGCTTCGATTATGAGCCTCATGGCAACGGTATAAACTTACTTACTTACATTTGCGGGATTGCAAATACTGGTTTACGATTTCTGGACTGAAATTGCTGATTTTACGCCTGCGGGCATTACTGATGAAACCTCGTGTTCAAAGCTGATATTACTTACAAACCTGTGAGGTTCACTAACCTTTTGGTTGACACTTTTTAGCATGTTTTCTCAGGTACCCGGCTGGAGTAGGATTACTCCAGGATTTTAGCTAGAGTCGCATGATTTCAACACAACTGCATTAACGGAGATTCTTAGCATTATCTTTTGTATATTACGATTAGGTAATAGAATCTCCCGCTATACGCGTGGACTCTAGGGGAAACTACATTTTGTATACGAAAACACTAAGTTTTCAAACATTATATCTATGGAATGTAACTAATTTACAAAACGTCTCATTTAGAGGTCGTTTGCTGTATATCTTGTGCTTTGTATATTGATTAGTAACACCCAGGTATGCTTCCGCAAATCACTAAATTTGGGGGTGTTACAGTTTTCTTCTAAATGAACCTTGGATGATGAGTTTTTGATGGTGTTTTTGTGGTTTTGGTTAGGTTTTAGAGAGAGAAATGAAAGAGAATTAAAGATAGAAAGTGAGAGTGTTGGTGGGGAAATGAGGAAGAAAAAGGAGGGAGGTGGGGTTTTGTTGAAAGCCCCACATTTTCAGCTCCTGAAATCCTGCTCCGTGCTGTGTTCGTTTTCCCGGTCGGTTAAACGTTAATTAATTATTTTATACGTTTAATATACGTATTAAAATAGTATTAATTACTCAATATTTTTGTTGAAGTATTTTACCAAATACTTGTAGTTGAGTTGTAAAATATATCTTAAATTGATTCGTTTGTTTGCGCGTTTAACATTTTTAAATCGCGTTGACGCTTGTTTGTACGATATGAAATAATTACGAAATATTATCAAAATAATATTTTGAATATAATGGTTGTATTAAATAACATTGTATTATTTAATAAAATTGTTCACCAACGTCCGTATTAATTGAACCGAATTAAATTCGATTTGAGATGAGTACGATTTAATCAAATCGCATAATTGTATATATTCATCAATATATATTTCGATATATTAATTAGCCTAACACAGAACTAATTACATGTATTACAATTGATTAGGCACTAATTATTAGTGCTAATTTGACAGGTGTCACATAAGTAATTTGGGGGGGGGGGGGGGGGGGGGGGGATGGGAAAGCTCACTAGTTGATCTTGTTAGAGATTCATGAATGATGATCAATTGAGAATCAACTAGTGATGGATAGTTATATTGAAAGTAAGGCATTTTATATGCTCAATTATGGCAGAAATGGTAGCTCAAGTATGGCAATGGAATTGGTGATAATTCCTTGTTCATACTTGTGTAAATGGTAGCTTTCCTTAATTGGAATGAATTGGTAGTTAAAGGATCCTTTAATTGGTAGTTGGTTAATTAAGCGAGCTTGATTGCCAAATGGTAGACTTTATGTTGATGTTTTATTTAAATTTTTCCCATTGCTTACTAAGCATGTTGCTTACCCCTAACACTGGACCAATTTCAACCGTTGACAAAATTTCTTTAAATGTACTAAATCATCACCGCCATAATTCTTATTCAAATCCTCACATGTTCTTTATTATTGTTTCAAGGAACATGCCTCCTCGACGTCAAATCATGCTTACTGAAGCCGAAGTAGCGGGTATAATTGCCCGTAGCGTGGCTCAAGCCCTAGCTACCCGAACATCAAACCCTGGTAGCGAAGATACCGCTAACACTGGACCACAACCCAAAACCTGCACCTACAAGGACTTCCAAAACTGCAAACCCTTAAGCTTTGCAGGTACTGAAGGAGCGATCGGTCTGATTCGATGGACCGAGAAAATCGAATCAGTGTTCCTCAACTGCAACTGCAAGGAAGAGGATAAAGTCAAATTCGCCGCCAGCACCTTTTCTGAAATTGCCTTAACCTGGTGGAACACTTATGCTCAAACGGTGAGCATTGCCGATGCTTACAAACTACCGTGGGATGAACTGAAGAATATGTTGAGGGGCGAGTACTGCCCAAGAGATGAGCTGAAGCAACTAGAGTTAGAATTTTGGAATCACAAGATGCAGGGTGATGACATCACCGGTTACACCAACCGATTTCACCAGCTGGCACTTCTGTGCCCATCCATGGTTGATCCTGAGTACAAAAGGATCGAAAAATACGTTGATGGACTTCCCGAACGACTTCAAGATTTAGTAACTTCGTCCAAACCGGGAACCATTCAGAGCGCCATTCGTATGGCTCATGAGTTAACGGCCAATTCTGTCCGCCGTGGCTCGACTTCAACCCCGTCTGCGAATAACAAACGTAAATGGGAAGTAAGTCCCCACTCATCCAACCCGACTTCTGACAAAAAGCCTGCAACTGTCAATGCCAATGACTCAAAGGCTTACAAGGGGAGCAAGCCTTACTGCTCCCAATGTAGTCGCCATCATAATGGCTCCTGTCCCTGCACCAAATGCAAGAAATTCGGGCACCTGGCCCAAGACTGCCGAACCAACCCCACTGGTACTGATACTCCTGCACCCAAAACCTGCTATGAGTGCAATGGTACCGGGCACTTTAGGAAGGATTGCCCTAAGCTGAAACCCCGAACCAACAATACAAGGAGTAGAGCTTATGTAATTAATGCTAGGGAGGATGACAACCCGAGACTTTGCGATCTACTCAACCCGGGTACGCTCATTCCTTGACTACCCGAATCTGTTTTCTCATAAATCTCTCGTTTAATGATTTATATACAACTGTGTTTTACTCTGTGTGTTTTCTTTGATCCTAAGTACACAATAGGATTAGGAAACGACCGACTACTTAAATCCCGACAACACGATTTTCCTTACACTTTAGATACAATAACCAAACTTTTCCCAAATATCTCACACTGGTTGAGACCGGGAACTTGTATATTATTCGTTATTTTAACAAGTCATTCAATAGAACTTCACTTGCTGGTAACAACTCTTAAATAGAATAATATTTTCGTAGGAAATGACAACAAACTCCGTCAACAACCCTACCTTGGATGATGAACTGCTCAGTGAGGAACCAACTATGTTTCCTTACCTTCTCGAACTCGAGTGTGATACAGAACACTCCGCTGAATCAGAAATGGCACCTGCTATTCCTGCTGCTCCAACTGCTGCAAAAGCACCAGTTGATGAAACCATGGCTACTGAATCAGTCAGCCACCTAAACCAAACTATTGATTCGCTGCTGAAACAACTGACTGAAGCACGGGAGGACATTGATGACCTGCGACAAATTGCTTTCCAAAACGACCTGCGTATGCGTGAGTACGAGCTACGTTTGACAGCCTTAGAAAACCCTACTCCACCACCAACTTCACAAAGTAATCCTACTGAAAAGGAGACCGACACTGACTGTGCACCACCTCCAGCAAAGAGGGTGAAAGTTTACAGGGGAAATAGACCTTACTGTGCTCGATGCACTCGACATCATGACAACCCGTGTACCACACCCACCAGTCGATGCAAGTCCGACCCAAAAAGTACGAAACCTCCCAAAGCGAAACTCTGCTTCAACTGTGGGAGTGCGGGCCATCTCAAGGCCCAATGTCCACTACCTTCAGGCAACTAAAAATTAGGGTACGTTACCACCTGACAACTACTTGATTTCGAACACTGTAGGACCTACCCTACTACCCATTACTACTTCGAACAAATTTCGGGACGAAATTTTCATAACAAGGGGAGAATGTAACAACCCCGAAATTAGGACCAATTTAAAATTTTCCTAATTACTTGTTTATTACTTGTATTTAATATGAAATAGGATTAAATACATTACTTACTATATATATATATGGATGAAATATATGTATATATACGCGTATACGATTCGTACAAATATCGTATAAAATTACAATCGTACAAACTTGCGTACACTGATAAAACAATTATTAAATAATGTGAAATTATTTAATTACTTTGATTGTTACTTTATATTATGTTTATAATATAACGGAAAACGTACGTTTTGATTAAAACGTCACCGAACTCTCCGAAAACTCGACCAACCGACAAAACGAAACTAAGTTATATTTTATAACTTAGAATCAAGTATTTTATTTAAATACTCCAACAAAAATACCGGGGAACGACTCGTATTTTAAAACGTATATTAATCGCGTATAAAAACTATTTTAACGTTTAAACGACCGAGGAAACGAACACGTATTTGCGTAAACTAGGAAAAGACCAAAATACCCTTGTGGGACCCATTAGGGGACCGGCCACATGGCTAGGGGATGGCCTTCCCCTTTGTTGCTTGTTTGACTCCATTCAATCACCACCATACCACTCCCATCCCCTCACTCATTCATTCCCACACTCCACTCAACCTCTATTCTCTCTCAACTCTCTCTCTAACCCCTCTCTCTCTCTAATTTTTGGCAGCCACAAGCCACCCAAAACCACCATCAAAAACCCCTTAAAACACTAAGCTCATTTGGAAGAAAACGATCACGAGGAGGAGCTTCACGTTTCCATCTTTTCGGATTCTCGATTCGTCGACTTTGTAAGTTTTCCGGCGACTCGTAAACTCTTCCGATTATCATTATTTTACATGCATGTTGTTCCCCTAGCTTTATAATGTCCAAATTATACGTTAAAACTCGTTTTTGGAACTCGAAAACTTAAACCGAGAACCACCACTGAAAACAGTCCACTTCCGGAATTTTTATAAAATCGTGTGTTCAAAATCAACGAAAACTTTCTAAATAAGAAATCTTCGTCTCTTCGTCGCCTACGACTTTCATGAAGGGCGTTTTGCCCAGAAATACACCCATCTCCGGCTAATACTAGAACTTTGGACTTAGTTCTGTTTGGAACCAAATCTGACCACACATCACTTTTATTTTTGTTTAAAATAGTAAACGGACATATGAAAATACCATAAAATGCAGAAATGAACATTACATATAGTAGAACATGTGTGATTTTTGGTTAGACTTGAATCGGTTTAGAAGTTGGTTAAATAGAGTGTTCATCGAGTTCAAAATCTAGAAACTATAACCTTCGGCAGAAACTATAACCTTCGGCAGAAACTATAACCTTCGGCAGAAACTATAACCTTCGGCAGAAACTATAACCTTCGGCAGAAACTATAACCTTCGGCAGAAACTATAACCTTCGGCAGAAACTATAACCTTCGGCATAAACCTTAACCTTCGGTAGAAACTATTCGGCAGAAACCATAACTTTCGGCAGAAACCTATAACTAGCAGTTTTAACTATAACAATTTAAATACGTACAAGACTATGCTAAACTAACGTGAGATTTCACTCACACACGCGTACGAGATTACACTTGGAAATACTTAGGAGATTACACTCCAACGAACATACACTTGTACACTACACGGGATTACATCCGATACGAACTTACAAGTTCACTCACTAGTTACGTGCTGGATTACACGTTAACTGATACGGACATACACTCGAATACTTACGAGGATTCACTCGTACCCTTTGGGGACTAAGCCCATTGGAACGTACACAAACGATACAGGTTGTAATACAAACAAACGATCATACGAGTATACTATACAACTGTACAACTATTATGAATACATAATAATAATGGATGAAATTATTATTATACTCCGATAACAAACGAACCGTATAACTTTTATACAAACTACGATTTACAAACGATTACAAACGTACAAACAAATACTTGGACATTAACTAGTTTGGGAACAACTAGCATGGATACCTTACAAGTATTCCATTTACTTACTGAACCTTATGCGTATTAGGACGCTAAGGGCTGCTAGTTCGGATACTACTTTGCTTGCTTACTGTATTGTCTGCTAAACTCAGGTGAGTCTTACAGCCCCTACTTTACTGTTTTATACTCAGGGGTGAGATGCATTACTGTTTTACATGAACACACAAAACTTACTTGCTGCCATGATTTACTTACTGTACGAGATTAACGATACGCCAATTGCATGGGTTTACGACTAATCCAATGAAATCCTCCTGAACCATAGTTGTTAGTTATGTGATAAGCGCGAGTTTTAGTATATGGATCCATATGGGACTGACAATCCCCGCCCGGGGTAGCAAGCACTACCACGAACCGTTCCTGTAGAAACGGGCGTTTCTTACTCGTTCCGTATGAATGTTTTGGATTACATTCATGAGGGGGTACCGATATTTACTGTACGTTAAGCATCAACTATGGGGGCTCATGGCGATTGTATCAAACGGTTTGCATGACTTGCGACCACCCACTTATTAAAACTTATGTGAACGATGTGCATGACTTGTGATCGTTACATACTGGCTAGCTGTGATTTACAAATACTACTTGTGTGTTCAAACTGTTTACTTACTTACAAACCTGTGAGATTCACCAACCTTTTGGTTGACCGTTTTAGTAATGCTTCTCAGGTACACAGCATCAGTAGGGATGCCCAGCAGGATAAGCTTACTTAGCTCGAGTCGCATGCATTACAAGCTTGGAGATTTTATTGCATTACTTTTGTACTTACTGTTATGTATTAGAATCTCTAGGAATTTACTCGAACTCGAGCTTGTATTTTGAAACTACTTATGTATTAATGTAATAACTTTTCGAACGTCTCATTTAGAGTCGTTCACTGTATCCTTTGTGCTTGTGATTATTGATTAGTAACACCCAAAACATCGCTTCCGCAAACTGTTAAATTTGGGGGTGTTACAGATTGGTATCAGAGCCTAAGGTTATAGTGAACTAGGTTGCATTTAGTGGGCCTAGACTATGACCGTTAGGCAGTATTCCTCATTAGGTATAACTGGTTCAGGAATTACAGCATACAAGTTTAATTTAACATAGCCTGATCAACTATGTACAATTAAATGAAGATGATGTGAGTTCTGAAAGGGGTTATGTTGAACCGGAATGCATTAGCTGACTCTGACCTCGAGAGAACCGGGACTTCTACTTGATTGTGCTAGACACGAACTAGGCGGTTATGTGATATATATATATATATATACATAGGCCTCTTTCCCCGATACGATACTCTCTCTCGACTACTACGAAATTCACTTTCAAATTTTATCAAACAAACGACAACCCGACTCTCGTCGTTCCATCCTTATTCGATTTTTATAAATTCACGACTACCGACTTACGTCCGAAGACTTCCACACCGTTATAACCGACAACCATAGTTACTCGAACGTCCTTCGATATAAAGATCGAGACCTTGTTTTCACTTACTATTCCTACCTAATTCGACGTTTATACCATTCTACAACGTACCCCACCGTACCGTTATATATATCCCAATAAAATCATTTTCAACTCAAGTCTCCGTCAGACTTCAAATTTTACAACCGATTTCTTTTATTCATCAAAATTTTATAACAAATGTATTTTTGTCAAACATGTTACAAAAATTTCTTACAAAATGTTTTATGAAATTTTCAAAAATTTCGAAACTGTATAAACTTATTTATAACCCACAAACTTTGAACCAATTTCAACCGTTGACAAAATTTCTTTAATGTACTAAATCATCACCGCCATAATTCTTATTCAAATCCTCACATGTTCTTTATTATTGTTTCAAGGAACATGCCTCCTCGACGTCAAATCATGCTTACTGAAGCCGAAGTAGCGGGTATAATTGCCCGTAGCGTGGCTCAAGCCCTAGCTACCCGAACATCAAACCCTGGTAGCGAAGATACCGCTAACACTGGACCACAACCCAAAACCTGCACCTACAAGGACTTCCAAAACTGCAAACCCTTAAGCTTTGCAGGTACTGAATGAGCGATCGGTCTGATTCGATGGACCGAGAAAATCGAATCAGTGTTCCTCAACTGCAACTGCAAGGAAGAGGATAAAGTCAAATTCGCCGCCAGCACCTTTTCTGAAATTGCCTTAACCTGGTGGAACACTTATGCTCAAACGGTGAGCATTGCCGATGCTTACAAACTACCGTGGGATGAACTGAAGAATATGTTGAGGGGCGAGTACTGCCCAAGAGATGAGCTGAAGCAACTAGAGTTAGAATTTTGGAATCACAAGATGCAGGGTGATGACATCACCGGTTACACCAACCGATTTCACCAGCTGGCACTTCTGTGCCCATCCATGGTTGATCCTGAGTACAAAAGGATCGAAAAATACGTTGATGGACTTCCCGAACGACTTCAAGATTTAGTAACTTCGTCCAAACCGGGAACCATTCAGAGCGCCATTCGTATGGCTCATGAGTTAACGGCCAATTCTGTCCGCCGTGGCTCGACTTCAACCCCGTCTGCGAATAACAAACGTAAATGGGAAGTAAGTCCCCACTCATCCAACCCGACTTCTGACAAAAAGCCTGCAACTGTCAATGCCAATGACTCAAAGGCTTACAAGGGGAGCAAGCCTTACTGCTCCCAATGTAGTCGCCATCATAATGGCTCCTGTCCCTGCACCAAATGCAAGAAATTCGGGCACCTGGCCCAAGACTGCCGAACCAACCCCACTGGTACTGATACTCCTGCACCCAAAACCTGCTATGAGTGCAATGGTACCGGGCACTTTAGGAAGGATTGCCCTAAGCTGAAACCCCGAACCAACAATACAAGGAGTAGAGCTTATGTAATTAATGCTAGGGAGGATGACAACCCGAGACTTTGCGATCTACTCAACCCGGGTACGCTCATTCCTTGACTACCCGAATCTGTTTTCTCATAAATCTCTCGTTTAATGATTTATATACAACTGTGTTTTACTCTGTGTGTTTTCTTTGATCCTAAGTACACAATAGGATTAGGAAACGACCGACTACTTAAATCCCGACAACACGATTTTCCTTACACTTTAGATACAATAACCAAACTTTTCCCAAATATCTCACACTGGTTGAGACCGGGAACTTGTATATTATTCGTTATTTTAACAAGTCATTCAATAGAACTTCACTTGCTGGTAACAACTCTTAAATAGAATAATATTTTCGTAGGAAATGACAACAAACTCCGTCAACAACCCTACCTTGGATGATGAACTGCTCAGTGAGGAACCAACTATGTTTCCTTACCTTCTCGAACTCGAGTGTGATACAGAACACTCCGCTGAATCAGAAATGGCACCTGCTATTCCTGCTGCTCCAACTGCTGCAAAAGCACCAGTTGATGAAACCATGGCTACTGAATCAGTCAGCCACCTAAACCAAACTATTGATTCGCTGCTGAAACAACTGACTGAAGCACGGGAGGACATTGATGACCTGCGACAAATTGCTTTCCAAAACGACCTGCGTATGCGTGAGTACGAGCTACGTTTGACAGCCTTAGAAAACCCTACTCCACCACCAACTTCACAAAGTAATCCTACTGAAAAGGAGACCGACACTGACTGTGCACCACCTCCAGCAAAGAGGGTGAAAGTTTACAGGGGAAATAGACCTTACTGTGCTCGATGCACTCGACATCATGACAACCCGTGTACCACACCCACCAGTCGATGCAAGTCCGACCCAAAAAGTACGAAACCTCCCAAAGCGAAACTCTGCTTCAACTGTGGGAGTGCGGGCCATCTCAAGGCCCAATGTCCACTACCTTCAGGCAACTAAAAATTAGGGTACGTTACCACCTGACAACTACTTGATTTCGAACACTGTAGGACCTACCCTACTACCCATTACTACTTCGAACAAATTTCGGGACGAAATTTTCATAACAAGGGGAGAATGTAACAACCCCGAAATTAGGACCAATTTAAAATTTTCCTAATTACTTGTTTATTACTTGTATTTAATATGAAATAGGATTAAATACATTACTTACTATATATATATATGGATGAAATATATGTATATATACGCGTATACGATTCGTACAAATATCGTATAAAATTACAATCGTACAAACTTGCGTACACTGATAAAACAATTATTAAATAATGTGAAATTATTTAATTACTTTGATTGTTACTTTATATTATGTTTATAATATAACGGAAAACGTACGTTTTGATTAAAACGTCACCGAACTCTCCGAAAACTCGATCAACCGACAAAACGAAACTAAGTTATATTTTATAACTTAGAATCAAGTATTTTATTTAAATACTCCAACAAAAATACCGGGGAACGACTCGTATTTTAAAACGTATATTAATCGCGTATAAAAACTATTTTAACGTTTAAACGACCGAGGAAACGAACACGTATTTGCGTAAACTAGGAAAAGACCAAAATACCCTTGTGGGACCCATTAGGGGGCCGGCCACATGGCTAGGGGATGGCCTTCCCCTTTGTTGCTTGTTTGACTCCATTCAATCACCACCATACCACTCCCATCCCCTCACTCATTCATTCCCACACTCCACTCAACCTCTATTCTCTCTCAACTCTCTCTCTAACCCCTCTCTCTCTCTAATTTTCGGCAGCCACAAGCCACCCAAAACCACCATCAAAAACCCCTTAAAACACTAAGCTCATTTGGAAGAAAACGATCACGAGGAGGAGCTTCACGTTTCCATCTTTTCGGATTCTCGATTCGTCGACTTTGTAAGTTTTCCGGCGACTCGTAAACTCTTCCGATTATCATTATTTTACATGCATGTTGTTCCCCTAGCTTTATAATGTCCAAATTATACGTTAAAACTCGTTTTTGGAACTCGAAAACTTAAACCGAGAACCACCACTGAAAACAGTCCACTTCCGGAATTTTTATAAAATCGTGTGTTCAAAATCAACGAAAACTTTCTAAATAAGAAATCTTCGTCTCTTCGTCGCCTACGACTTTCATGAAGGGCGTTTTTCCCAGAAATACACCCATCTCCGGCTAATACTAGAACTTTGGACTTAGTTCTGTTTGGAACCAAATCTGACCACACATCACTTTTATTTTTGTTTAAAATAGTAAACGGACATATGAAAATACCATAAAATGCAGAAATGAACATTACATATAGTAGAACATGTGTGATTTTTGGTTAGACTTGAATCGGTTTAGAAGTTGGTTAAATAGAGTGTTCATCGAGTTCAAAATCTAGAAACTATAACCTTCGGCAGAAACTATAACCTTCGGCAGAAACTATAACCTTCGGCAGAAACTATAACCTTCGGCAGAAACTATAACCTTCGGCAGAAACTATAACCTTCGGCAGAAACTATAACCTTCGGCAGAAACTATAACCTTCGGCATAAACCTTAACCTTCGGTAGAAACTATTCGGCAGAAACCATAACTTTCGGCAGAAACCTATAACTAGCAGTTTTAACTATAACAATTTAAATACGTACAAGACTATGCTAAACTAACGTGAGATTTCACTCACACACGCGTACGAGATTACACTTGGAAATACTTAGGAGATTACACTCCAACGAACATACACTTGTACACTACACGGGATTACATCCGATACGAACTTACAAGTTCACTCACTAGTTACGTGCTGGATTACACGTTAACTGATACGGACATACACTCGAATACTTACAAGGATTCACTCGTACCCTTTGGGGACTAAGCCCATTGGAACGTACACAAACGATACAGGTTGTAATACAAACAAACGATCATACGAGTATACTATACAACTGTACAACTATTATGAATACATAATAATAATGGATGAAATTATTATTATACTCCGATAACAAACGAACCGTATAACTTTTATACAAACTACGATTTACAAACGATTACAAACGTACAAACAAATACTTGGACATTAACTAGTTTGGGAACAACTAGCATGGATACCTTACAAGTATTCCATTTACTTACTGAACCTTATGCGTATTAGGACGCTAAGGGCTGCTAGTTCGGATACTACTTTGCTTGCTTACTGTATTGTCTGCTAAACTCAGGTGAGTCTTACAGCCCCTACTTTACTGTTTTATACTCAGGGGTGAGATGCATTACTATTTTACATGAACACACAAAACTTACTTGCTGCCATGATTTACTTACTGTACGAGATTAACGATACGCCAATTGCATGGGTTTACGACTAATCCAATGAAATCCTCCTGAACCATAGTTGTTAGTTATGTGATAAGCGCGAGTTTTAGTATATGGATCCATATGGGACTGACAATCCCCGCCCGGGGTAGCAAGCACTACCACGAACCGTTCCTGTAGAAACGGACGTTTCTTACTCGTTCCGTATGAATGTTTTGGATTACATTCATGAGGGGGTACCGATATTTACTGTACGTTAAGCATCAACTATGGGGGCTCATGGCGATTGTATCAAACGGTTTGCATGACTTGCGACCACCCACTTATTAAAACTTATGTGAACGATGTGCATGACTTGTGATCGTTACATACTGGCTAGCTGTGATTTACAAATACTACTTGTGTGTTCAAACTGTTTACTTACTTACAAACCTGTGAGATTCACCAACCTTTTGGTTGACCGTTTTAGTAATGCTTCTCAGGTACACAGCATCAGTAGGGATGCCCAGCAGGATAAGCTTACTTAGCTCGAGTCGCATGCATTACAAGCTTGGAGATTTTATTGCATTACTTTTGTACTTACTGTTATGTATTAGAATCTCTAGGAATTTACTCGAACTCGAGCTTGTATTTTGAAACTACTTATGTATTAATGTAATAACTTTTCGAACGTCTCATTTAGAGTCGTTCACTGTATCCTTTGTGCTTGTGATTATTGATTAGTAACACCCAAAACATCGCTTCCGCAAACTGTTAAATTTGGGGGTGTTACAGATTGGTATCAGAGCCTAAGGTTATAGTGAACTAGGTTGCATTTAGTGGGCCTAGACTATGACCGTTAGGCAGTATTCCTCATTAGGTATAACTGGTTCAGGAATTACAGCATACAAGTTTAATTTAACATAGCCTGATCAACTATGTACAATTAAATGAAGATGATGTGAGTTCTGAAAGGGGTTATGTTGAACCGGAATGCATTAGCTGACTCTGACCTCGAGAGAACCGGGACTTCTACTTGATTGTGCTAGACACGAACTAGGCGGTTATGTGATATATATATATATATACATAGGCCTCTTTCCCCGATACGATACTCTCTCTCGACTACTACGAAATTCACTTTCAAATTTTATCAAACAAACGACAACCCGACTCTCGTCGTTCCATCCTTATTCGATTTTTATAAATTCACGACTACCGACTTACGTTCGATTATGAGCCTCATGGCAACGGTATAAACTTACTTACTTACATTTGCGGGATTGCAAATACTGGTTTACGATTTCTGGACTGAAATTGCTGATTTTACGCCTGCGGGCATTACTGATGAAACCTCGTGTTCAAAGCTGATATTACTTACAAACCTGTGAGGTTCACCAACCTTTTGGTTGACACTTTTTAGCATGTTTTCTCAGGTACCCGGCTGGAGTAGGATTACTCCAGGATTTTAGCTAGAGTCGCATGATTTCAACACAACTGCATTAACGGAGATTCTTAGCATTATCTTTTGTATATTACGATTAGGTAATAGAATCTCCCGCTATACGCGTGGACTCTAGGGGAAACTACATTTTGTATACGAAAACACTAAGTTTTCAAACATTATATCTATGGAATGTAACTAATTTACAAAACGTCTCATTTAGAGGTCGTTTGCTGTATATCTTGTGCTTTGTATATTGATTAGTAACACCCAGGTATGCTTCCGCAAATCACTAAATTTGGGGGTGTTACAGATTGGTATCAGAGCCTAAGGTTATAGTGAACTAGGTTGCATTTAGTGGACCTAGACTATGACCAATAGGCAGTAATTCCTTACTAGGCATGATTGGTTCAGGAATTACATCATACGACTTTAATTTAACATAGCCTGATCAACTATGTACAATTAAGGAAAGATGATGTGAGGTCTGAAATGGTTATGTCTAACAGGAATGCGTTAGTTGACTCTGACCACGAGGGAACCGAGACTCTTACTTGTTATGTGCTAGACATACGCTAGGCTATTATGTGATATACGAGTATATACATACATAGGCCCCACTCACTGACTATACTACTAGGCTATTATATATTGAATATATATGAATAGGCCTCGCACGTAAACCCACTCGCTATAGAGATAGCCGACGTTTCTCTGGTGACACTTACGAATTTCTCTCAGCGGTTTGCACCGACCATGACAGATTTGATTTCCGTCACACCACCTTGTGGCGCACTCTAATGATTTTATGAAAATCACATCTAACACCCGGAAGCAACGTACTTCCAAGGACTAAAATCCTCTCTCTGTCATTTCTATAGAACTCAAAGCCACGAATTCCCAAATGGACGACTACATGTCTGATAGTGACCAAGTCCACGGGGAACAAATCCAGTACACGTATCTCGATGAGGACATCGTACCAGAAGAAGAAATCATGCTGGAGGGAAACGAAAATCAGAATTTCGAAATGACTGGCATCGACATTGAAGAATATGAAAGAGTGCGAGATCAGGCCGTGGGACTGGACGGCCGAAATTGGGCACTTAAGCGTAAGTGCATAGACTATGAATAAAGATTGAGAATCTCAAACCGATCTGTCCCTACACGAATCAAAGATAAGATCCGTTACTGGAAGAAAGTGGCCACCAACCTAACCCGTAGGACCAAAACATGGATCAAACGTTTGGGCAGGAAGTCAACGGAGGAGACTAGGTACCGCTCCACGACTCAAAGATACAGGGACATGCTTGAGGCACGCTACCACCCACACGACCTGAACCTGGAGTCGGAAGAAGAATCCGAAGGCCAGGAACCCTAACTAAGAATGAACCAACCGACTAGCAGAAACTGTGGACCGCCTTGTCACGCTAATGGAACAAATTAATCTACATTAAGATTAGTGTAGTTTTCGTCTTGTAATCTATCTCGTAATCTAGGGACTATCTAGCACTACTCTATAAACTAGTCGGATGTAACCATTCCCGGCACCTTTTGTAATATCTCTGTAGGATGTAACTTGTGAACTCACTTTATCTATCAGATATCCTTTGTTATCTCAACTCACATTAATTGTCATTTTCCATGTTGATGTTATGTATTACTGCTTTTATACATGTACATCTGTGACAATTACCAGCTCATACAAAATCTCATGTATCTTCATTTCTTTTATTGAAGAATCATGCCGCCAAAGACACGACCATACACCGACGCCCAGATTACCTCCCTTATAACCCAGGCTGTTACTGAAGCCTTGGCTCGGAATACTCCACCAAATTCCACGAGGAACAGCGATGCCGCTGAAACCTCTGTTGCTAAACCTTGTTCTTACAAGGACTTCCAGAACTGCAAACCCCTAAACTTTGCAGGTACTGAGGGAGCTATCGGTCTAGTACGCTGGGTCGAGAAAGTTGAGTCTGTATTTCTGATCTGCAACTGTGCGGAGGGAGACAAGGTTAAGTTCTCCGTTAGTACTTTTACTGACACCGCACTCACCTGGTGGAATACTTATGCCCAGACTGTGAGTGTTGCTAACGCTTACCAACTTCCGTGGGAGGAGTTGAAGGAGATGTTGAGGGGCGAGTACTGCCCCAGGGATGAATTGAAACAGCTGGAAATGGAATTCTGGAACCACAAGATGCATGGTGATGACATCACCGGATACACAAACCGTTTCCACCAACTGGCACTTCTGTGCCCAACCATGGTCGATCCTGAGTACAAGAGGATCGAGAAATTTGTTGATGGTCTTCCTGAAAGACTCCAAGACCTGGTAACTTCTTCCAAACCGGGTACTATTCAGAGCGCCATCCGTATGGCCCATGAACTAACGGCAAATTCTGTCCGCCGTGGCACAACTTCAACCCCATCTTCAAACAACAAACGCAAGTGGGAAGGAAACCCCAACTCATCCAACCAAACCTCCAACAAAAAGCCTGAGTACATTAAGGCTTATTCATCTGGAACTTCGGAGAAGAAAGGGTACAGCGGGAGCAGACCCTACTGTCCCAAATGCAACCGCCACCATGACGGTTCTTGCCCTTGCTCCAACTGCAAGCGGTTCGGGCATCTAGCCAAGGATTGCCGAACCAACATTCCCACCCCCAACACTAATGCACCAAAGGCCTGCTTTGGGTGCGGAAATACAGGGCATTTCAAGAAAGATTGCCCAAAGCTGAAAAACAACAATAACCCTGCTCGCGGTAGAGCATTCGTTATCAAGGCTGGGGAAGCCAGACAAGACCCGAACGTCGTGATGGGTACGTTCCTTCTCAACGACCTTACTGCTTCTGTGTTATTTGATACCGGTGCCGATAGAAGCTTCATATCTGAGAAATTTAGCCCTTTACTTGATATTACTCCCACTGCCTTAGATGCTAAATACATTGTAGAATTAGCTAACGGCAAACTGATTGAGACTGATAGCATCATACACAACTGTACACTTAACCTCACGAACGAAACGTTTTCCATTGATTTAATCCCTGTCGAGATCGGCAGCTTCGATATTATTGTCGGTATGGATTGGTTATCCAGGCACCGAGCTGAAATCATCTGCCATGACAAACTCGTTCGCATACCTCTTGTCTCCGGTGGAACCTTAGTTCTACAAGGGGAGACCGGTAGACGGAATCTGAATATTGTATCCTGTCTGAAAACGAGAAAATATCTACGAATAGGGTACCAAGCCATCCTCGCACATGTAACGGAGAAGAAGTCGGAGGAGAAGCGACTTGAGGATGTTCCGATCGTGCGGGATTTCCCGGAAGTCTTTCCTGAAGACTTGCCCGGACTTCCGCCACCTAGACAAGTTGAATTCCAAATCGAACTTGTGCCCGGAGCTGCACCCGTGGCACGAGCCCCTTACCGTTTAGCACCATCCGAAATGCAGGAGTTGTCTAACCAACTACAGGAACTCCTGGACAGAGGATTCATTCGACCAAGTTCCTCACCTTGGGGAGCTCCGGTCTTATTCGTGAAAAAGAAAGATGGATCTTTCCGCATGTGTATCGACTACCGAGAGCTGAATAAGCTAACCATAAAGAATCGGTACCCACTTCCTAGAATCGATGACCTGTTCGACCAACTCCAGGGATCGAGTGTTTACTCAAAGATTGATCTACGGTCGGGTTATCATCAACTCCGAGTCCGTGACAATGATATCCCAAAGACAGCCTTCCGAACTCGTTATGGGCATTACGAATTCCAAGTGATGCCATTCGGTTTAACCAACGCACCGGCCGTATTCATGGACCTTATGAATCGGGTGTGCAAACCATATCTTGACAAATTCGTCATTGTGTTCATCGACGATATTCTGATTTACTCTCGCAACGAGCAGGAACATGCTCAACATCTGAAAACCATTCTAGGACTTCTTAAACACGAAGAGTTATATGCCAAATTCTCTAAATGTGAGTTCTGGATTCGAACTGTTCAATTCCTAGGGCACGTGATTGACAGCCAAGGAATTCATGTTGATCCCGCCAAGATTGAAGCAATCAAGGGCTGGGAGTCACCGACCACTCCAACCGAAGTGAGACAATTCTTAGGTCTTGCTGGTTATTACCGTCGATTCATTGAAAACTTTTCAAGAATAGCTGTTCCCCTAACCATGCTGACTCAGAAAGATAAGAAGTTCGATTGGACTGATAAACAAGAGTCAGCCTTCCAGCTATTGAAAAACAAACTTTGCAGTGCACCAATCTTGTCCTTACCCGAGGGCACCGACGATTTCGTAGTTTACTGCGACGCCTCACACCAAGGACTTGGTTGTGTGCTAATGCAACGGGAAAAAGTCATTGCCTATGCCTCACGACAACTAAAAATCCACGAGAAAAACTATACGACCCACGACCTCGAGTTAGGTGCTGTGGTCTTCGCATTGAAAATCTGGAGACATTATCTCTACGGTACGAAAAGCACTATCTTTACCGATCACAAAAGTCTCCAACACATATTCGATCAGAAAGATCTAAACATGAGGCAACGTCGCTGGGTTGAGTTACTTAGTGACTACGACTGCGAGATCAAATATCATCCGGGCAAGGCTAACGTAGTTGCCGACGCCTTAAGCCGAAAAGAACGAGTGAAACCCCTTCGAGTCCGAGCACTTTCTATGACAATTCGTAACGAGCTTCCTGCTCAAATCCTTACCGCTCAACTTGAAGCACTCAACGATGAAAACTTGAAAAATGAAGCCTTGCGAGGCTTGGATAAACAATTCGAAATCAAACCCGATGGAACTCGATACTTCTCTAACCGGGTGTGGTTACCCAAATTCGGAAACTTGCGAGATTTGGTGATGGCTGAAGCTCACAAATCTCGATACTCTATACATCCTGGATCTGACAAGATGTATCATGACATCAAAGGGTTGTATTGGTGGCCTAACATGAAAGCTGACATCGCCTTGTACGTCAGTAAATGCCTAACCTGTTCCAAAGTAAAGACCGAACACCAAAGACCCTCTGGGTTGCTTCAACAACCTGAAATTCCTCAATGGAAATGGGAACAGATTTCCATGGACTTCATTACCAAACTACCGAAAACTTCGAGTGGTTGCGATACCATTTGGGTGATCGTGGACCGTCTCACGAAATCTGCTCATTTTCTGGCCATCAAGGAAACCGACAAGATGGAGCGTCTGACTCGCATCTATGTCAAAGAAATCATCTCGCGACACGGTGTACCTATCTCGATCATCTCGGATAGGGACAGCCGTTTTACTTCAAACTTTTGGCAATCGCTACAGAAATCTCTTGGTACTCGTCTGGATATGAGTACTGCTTATCACCCGCAAACCGATGGCCAAAGCGAGCGAACTATTCAAACACTGGAGGATATGCTACGAGCCTGCGTAGTCGACTTCGGTACTTCTTGGGAATTTCACTTACCGTTGTGTGAGTTTTCGTACAACAACAGTTACCATACCAGCATAAAGGCTGCACCCTTCGAGGCACTTTACGGACGTAAGTGCCGATCACCTGTCTGTTGGACTGAGTTAGGAGAATCCCAACTCACGGGTCCAGAAATCATTCAAGAAACTACTGAGAAAATCGTTGGTATTCAAAACCGGCTGAAAGCCGCGCGTGATCGTCAGAAAAGCTATGCTGACGTGAGACGCAAACACCTTGAGTTCCAGGTAGGAGACAAGGTACTTCTCAAAGTGGCACCGTGGAAAGGTGTTATTCGATTCGGGAAACGAGGCAAACTAAATCCTAGATACATCGGACCATTCGAAATCCTTGAAAGGATTGGTCCAGTGGCATATCGCCTGCAACTTCCTGCTGAACTTAGCAGCGTACACAACACATTCCACATTTCTAACTTGAAGAAATGTCTGTCTGACGAGACGCTGATTATACCGCTCGACGAAATTCAAATCGATGATAAACTTCATTTTGTCGAGAAACCTATGGAAATCATGGACCGAGAGGTCAAGCAATTGAAACAGAGTCGTATTCCCATAGTAAAAGTCAGGTGGAATTCTAGGCGCGGCCCTGAGTTCACCTGGGAACGGGAAGACCAAATGCGACAGAAATACCCACATCTCTTCCCAGACAACGCACCGTCCGTGCACTCAAGCTAATTTCGGGACGAAATTTCTTTAACAAGGGGAGAATGTAACACCTGCTAAATTAGGATAATTAATTATGCCTAATTAATTGTAACTAGTTGTAATTAGTATGTAATAGGACTAATTGCAGACTCTATTTGTATATATATAAGGTGATTTATATATATATGAGTGTACTTACGCGATTTGGATTAATCGTACGAATTAACCGGACGGAGTCCGACACAGTTACTTGGACGTTGGTGACAGAAACTTACCTAAATAATGAGAACGTATTTTATTATATAAAATACACAGCGAACAAACATTATTTTAATATCGCGACGACATTTTAAATAATTTAACGAATACGTATTAAACGCGAGTTAAGAATTTTAATACTTCGACAAATGTTTTTATAATTAATTTCAAGGTATTTCATTAAAATATTCCCGTCACCTTTTAAAAATATAACTGCTTGATATAACGTTTAAACGACGGAGGAAACGGACACCGCACGGAGCGCGGAGGCGCGGACTGAAAATGGGAGGCTTAACCTCCCACCTCCTTTTCTTTTCTTTTCATTTTCTCATTTTCTTTCTCTTTCTCCTTTCTTTTCTCTCTAATCTACCAACCAACCAAATACCCCCAACTTCACAAAATCGACAAATAAACATACTAAACGCACGCGAATCATACTACTCTTTTGGAAGAAAACGACCACCGTATCCCGATCTATCTTTCCATCTTTTCGGATTTTCAATCCGACATTTTGTAAGTTCCCGACAAAACCCGAAACTCTCCGTTTTTACTCATTTTTACGTTTTTATGGTTTATATATGCTTAAAATGTCCAAAAATGGGTTGGGTAAAAGGTTTGGACCTAACGGGAGTTTTTCGACCGATTTTCCGGCCACCTATTTCCGATCAGACCGCTACGTCGCAGAGACGCTGGGCTATCTGCGACGTAGCTCAAAACGTCGCATTACACCTCACAACGTCGCACATAGCGACGTCGTTACCAACGTCGCATTAAGTGGCCGACGTCGCACTTAGCGACGTCGCGACCTACGTCGCACAAAAATCTCAACGTCGCATTAGCGACGCCACCCCCTACGTCGCATTGATTTGCGAAGGTCGCATCATGCGACGTACATGCCCACGTCGCACCCTACGTCGCTTGCAACGTCGCATGCTACGTCGCATGCTACGTCGCACAAACCAGAAACTAGAAAAACACCGATTTTTACTAAGTGTCGGAACCAAGATTTTAACACCTGATTCAACGATACATATAAGGTTAACACTCTGAATCATTATTACAAACCGTCACCAACGGGCCATAATTGTTTTCAAACTACAAACGGATTACTAAACAAACACTTGGACATAATGAGTTGTGTACACAACTAGCCTAGATGGTCTTGCGAGACATCTACTTACTTAACTTTATATGTTTAGGCATTTGAAGGTTACGGGTTCGGAGAACCTACGGTTGATATTACTTACTCGTTTATTGATATAAACGTACTTGCAAAGACTCAGGTGAGTCTTACGGCCCCACTTTTACTGTTTTATCTTATTGGGGGAGATACATGCTACTACTTTTTCTTGAACACAAGTACTAAACTGTTTACTATACCAAACGGAATTGCATGAGTTGTTACTATTTACAGAAGTCTCTCCATCATATATCGTTAGTTATGGACTTAAGCGCGAACACTAGTTAATGGATCCATTAGGGAAATGACCCTCCCCACCCGGGGCAGTAGCGCTGCCACGTACTGATTTACACGTAGAAACGGGTGACTACTTATTCGTTACTGATGCTTGCTCAATTACGAGCATGTCACGGGAGCAAACTTATTACTTACGGGTTAAGCTTCGATTATGAGCCTCATGGCAACGGTATAAACTTACTTACTTACATTTGCGGGATTGCAAATACTGGTTTACGATTTCTGGACTGAAATTGCTGATTTTACGCCTGCGGGCATTACTGATGAAACCTCGTGTTCAAAGCTGATATTACTTACAAACCTGTGAGGTTCACCAACCTTTTGGTTGACACTTTTTAGCATGTTTTCTCAGGTACCCGGCTGGAGTAGGATTACTCCAGGATTTTAGCTAGAGTCGCATGATTTCAACACAACTGCATTAACGGAGATTCTTAGCATTATCTTTTGTATATTACGATTAGGTAATAGAATCTCCCGCTATACGCGTGGACTCTAGGGGAAACTACATTTTGTATACGAAAACACTAAGTTTTCAAACATTATATCTATGGAATGTAACTAATTTACAAAACGTCTCATTTAGAGGTTGTTTGCTGTATATCTTGTGCTTTGTATATTGATTAGTAACACCCAGGTATGCTTCCGCAAATCACTAAATTTGGGGGTGTTACAGTTTTCTTCTAAATGAACCTTGGATGATGAGTTTTTGATGGTGTTTTTGTGGTTTTGGTTAGGTTTTAGAGAGAGAAATGAAAGAGAATTAAAGATAGAAAGTGAGAGTGTTGGTGGGGAAATGAGGAAGAAAAAGGAGGGAGGTGGGGTTTTGTTGAAAGCCCCACATTTTCAGCTCCTGAAATCCTGCTCCGTGCTGTGTTCATTTTCCCGGTCGTTTAAACGTTAATTAATTATTTTATACGTTTAATATACGTATTAAAATAGTATTAATTACTCAATATTTTTGTTGAAGTATTTTACCAAATACTTGTAGTTGAGTTGTAAAATATATCTTAAATTGATTCGTTTGTTTGCGCGTTTAACATTTTTAAATCGCGTTGACGCTTGTTTGTACGATATGAAATAATTACGAAATATTATCAAAATAATATTTTGAATATAATGGTTGTATTAAATAACATTGTATTATTTAATAAAATTGTTCACCAACGTCCGTATTAATTGAACCGAATTAAATTCGATTTGAGATGAGTACGATTTAATCAAATCGCATAATTGTATATATTCATCAATATATATTTCGATATATTAATTAGCCTAACACAGAACTAATTACATGTATTACAATTGATTAGGCACTAATTACTAGTGCTAATTTGACAGGTGTCACATAAGTAATTTGGGGGGGGGGGGGGGGGGGGGGGGGGGGATGGGAAAGCTCACTAGTTGATCTTGTTAGAGATTCATGAATGATGATCAATTGAGAATCAACTAGTGATGGATAGTTATATTGAAAGTAAGGCATTTTATATGCTCAATTATGGCAGAAATGGTAGCTCAAGTATGGCAATGGAATTGGTGATAATTCCTTGTTCATACTTGTGTAAATGGTAGCTTTCCTTAATTGGAATGAATTGGTAGTTAAAGGATCCTTTAATTGGTAGTTGGTTAATTAAGCGAGCTTGATTGCCAAATGGTAGACTTTATGTTGATGTTTTATTTAAATTTTTCCCATTGCTTACTAAGCATGTTGCTTACCCCTTTTATTTGTTATGTTTGATGTTATAGGTGCAAGTGGGTCTAGGGGCGATTTGGGTAAAGCTCCAAGCAACGCTTAGTGGTGGAACTTACTTGGTATAGTAAGTTGAATCCCTTTTTGGTAGTCGAAAATCATGCTCTTGATTATCAGTTGGAAGCCCATATTTTGTTAGATTATAAATGTTATCATTTAGAAGTTGTGTTGAAACACTTTCGACCCATTGTAGTATTGTTCAATGATAGTTGTAAATGGGTCGAGCATGGTAGTGTGAAGTTTTTGTGCAGTCATGAACATTGTAAGAAAGTAAGCAAGAATTGTATCTACGAACGTTGGTTTTAAGAAATGATAGTAAGATTTGTGTTATGGTAAAGTATTTGAGTTAAAACTTGTGTTTTATGCAGAGAACCCGTTTAAAGCTTTGTTACGCGATCCCACTTGAGTCTCAGGATCGCGTAGAGTAGTGTAATCTGGTTACAGTCGTATTTTCAGCTTAAATACGCGATCCTACTTCAAACCCAGGATCGCGTAAGTCTGTGCAAAACATTAACAGTTTGATTTCAAGTAAAAGTATGCGATCCCACACCTTCTCCAGGATCGCGTACCTCAGTTAATTTTGATCATAGTCTGTTTTCATGCTTTGGTACGCGATCCAACGCCCTTATCAGGATCGCATATGTAAGAATGTTTTCGGTTAGTAGTTTTTGTTTTAACTTATAGTTAACCTCCAAATTGTTAGAGACTTACTTAATAAATATAAATTATGGGACATTAAAAAAAATAAATAAATAATTTTTGGGGCTTTACAAAGGACTATACTCATATTGGTTGTTATATAGATTATGTCACTTCCCACTTTGATTCGATTATTTTAATATTGTTTTTACAAAAAGAACAAATCAACATCTATCTCACACATTATATCTACAATTATACACTATGTAAAAATTGTTCCCCTTAAGGTTTGAACCCACAACTTCCAGACTCGATGGTTATCATATATCGCTAGCTCAAAGACCTTTCTAATACCTGATTACATTATTATATCTTTTCAACCACATCTAATTGATTTTTAAATAACTCAAAATAACCGAATTATTAATTCCGAGTTAATCACTAGCAAAATCTTATTATTTATATAATTAAACCAAAATTCCATGGAGCAATTTGGGCCTTTCAATGGGGTTTTACAATTTGATACTACGATCTAGATTTGATTTTTTTTATTACTCCCCCCTAAATATTAAATATTATTAGATATATTAATAATTATTTTGGCTAATAATACTATTAAATAAAATAAAAGAACACCAATAATAAAAACACACATGACTTTCATGACATATTCTCAATATTCACGAATTTTTTCATAAATTTAAGCAAGATCAATACTATCTAAAACCAAAATTTATTCCACTCAAATCTTATCTTAATTATAATTCAAAATATTTAACCTTATATATATGATACTTCATACTTTACGTTTTCCCTCATAATAATATTAATGGATTCACAAATATTCCAACCTCTTTCAAAAATTGTTCATCCCAAAAATAAGAAAATAGTTGAACATCTTTATGATAAAATACAACCAGTTGTTCAAGACCTCGAAAGTCCAAAAAAATTAGAAGATATGATGTATACATTTTTAAATTTAAATTTCTTTATATATGACAATTTCAATCTACAACAATGTATACATATATATTCAATTGAATATTTATAACAATTTCAATTTAATTGTTCGCGATGTCGCGGGTCTTAAAGCTATACATATACGAATTATAACAATTTAATTTTAAAACACTAACATATATAATAATTTATTTAATTAAAAAATTAAAATAAAATAGAAATTTATAACCACTTCAATTTACTCGCCTGTATTATCGCGGAGCTTTAAGCTAGTTACACTTAAAATCAAAATTCAAATTCTCATCAAGAACTTGTAAAACATTAACACTCCATGAAATGGATATAAATGATGAGTAAATCATTTTAAGTGACCCATTAATAAAATAAGATCACTATCACTACTATTATAATAATAATTGATCTATTTTTGGGTTCCAAGCTAAGTAACCGATAACACAAAATCTATTTGTAATATTTTATAGTTTCAAGCACTATCACCGACATAAAAAAGTAATTGGCCCCTACGTACCCTTGGATCCACTACTATTTTATTTATTTATGAACCAGTTGCACAAATTTATTGCTTCGAATCCCATTTTCCTTGACCAAATCAAACCAAAAAAGGTGTACTGGTTGAGTATATTTGGTGCTCACGCGTAACTTTGTAGCATTCGAAGAGATCCTCCTCCTTTTTTTTTTTTTTTTTTTTTTAATTATAACAAATAATTCATGTACTTGGTGGGATCATGGGGTACCCGAGATGGTACCCCACTGGTCGGGTCCAGTGGCGGATTTAGAAAATTGAGATTGGGTATGCACGATATAGTAACACATACATAACTATCTTGTTCGGGTTTGCGTTCGGGTCGGGGCTTTTGGTATCTAGTTTTCGGGTTTGATTCTTTAAATCAAAATTTGCTTGCTTTTGGATTAACTATATATTTACGCCTATTGCTTTCACCATGCAAGTTTATACACATCGTCATTCTCATACAAACATGCTTGCTACCAAAATCACATGAACACACATAGCTATGTTTAAATAAATCTCCATCCAAAGAGAATATACTAGAGGGCTACAACTTAACTCCTTAGTTGTGTAATTTGAACTGGATTTCATTTATATAAAATAGTAAAATCTATAAATTAAAATAACCATAATACGTCATAAACATGAGATCGAGATACAAAACTCACTAAATCAAGGGAGTAAAATGTTTTACTACGTGGATGTGTTTATACCAAGAAACCATATAAATAAAGCTAAATATATTTAATTTGATAAAGAGTTACAACTTTTTAAGGTAAATGAAAGGGTTAACATTTAATTTTACCCACTCGCCCTTTTCAAGGCCAAAGTCAGCTATGTGTTTTATAATAATTCATTTAAATAGAAGATGTTGGACTTGGATGATGTTTCTCGTATGGAGATGAAAACACTAATAATGACGGCATGCTTGTATTTTATATATATATATATTTCAACATTACATGTACCATCTACCCTTAAAAAAATCCATATATAAATGATTAACCAACAGGCTCGAACATTATTGGTAAAATATATATTGATATTTTAGCTTCTTTTATATTAAGAAATGATAATGATATTTATTTGCATATTCAAGATAGGGGTTTAATTAATACACTATGAACTTTGAGGGACTAAAGCAAAGTGTAAGATACTAGTTCATGGGTCATAGATGAAAAATATCATAAAAGTCATCTTCCAATCTTCCCCGCTACAAATGTACCTGCAATTTCAGATTTAGCGACCTCCAACTCCATTTTTTTCACCATTAGCTTTAACTTCTCTTTCAAATAGGGTATACACAGTTTCTTCAGAGGGTATGCACCTTTGTATTATGTTGCTAACAAGTTAGAAAAATCAAAAATTTTACACTGCTATTATTTTTCGTAGGGTATGCAAGTGCATACCCTATAGCATACACAAATCCGCCCCTGGTTGGGTCATAAAGGTGGAGGTTGGAGGTCACATGTTCAACTCTTGTTTTCATAGGCCGGGCTTATTACCTACCTAAATGTGAGGAATTCATCAACCAAGAGATTGCGAGTTCAAGCCTAATTAGAGGCAATATGTATATATGTGTGGATTGTATATACCACGTGGGATAGATTATAAAATTTACCTAAAAAAGGGTGAGAGTAAATACTAATTAGGGTGTTTGAGGTACCTTATATGTAAAAGCTAAAAGATTTTTTAGTACAAAATTCTTTATATCAACTTAATCAAGCTAAAGATGCTGTTGAAATGTTTGGGTAACTATGGAGCTTATTATATTGTGATTACACGATAAGTTGATAGGCACTTTAAGATAAGCTATCAATTAGACATAACTCAAGTGGCATGGTATCACCACCGTAAATACCTAGATTCTACATGTGTGATTGACATGTTAGGATTTCGAATTCGTGCCTCAACATATGTTGACGATTTGTGAACATGTGATTTGCCCAACGTTGATTAAATCACAACGTTGATTCCGAAAACAAAAGTGGACAGATAAATAAATGGTTCTGAACATCCTAAGATATACAAAAAAAAAAAAAAAAAAAAACGGATTATTGAATTTACTGATTAATATTCTATTGTTTAGTTGACTATATGGTCATCTTTCTATTATTGCAACACATGTGATATAGTTTGAAATAGTACATAACTAGCTAAAATCTTAAATACCTGGCATTTTGCAATGAGTTGTGACTTTTCTACCATTACATTATCCATATACTATTAGAACTAGTAGTTATGATCATCCTAGCCTTACCAACTTCATTAGTTCATATTATCATGATTATTATGGTTAAGAAAACACTAATTTAATTGTTGTATAAATAAAAATGGTATGTATACATATATTATATATATACTCGTAGTTGGACAACAAAGCAATCCACAATTCCACATCTTAAAAGGGGCCATACACTCAATCCACCATTATATTTTATTAACCACTTGCACACATTTATTTCTTCCAAACCCATCACCAAAATCAGATAGGAAAATATCACAATTACAACCCATATATGCATACACATAGCTTCCTAATAATTCATAAGCTAAAGCCTATAGAAGTTGACACATTCACGGGCAACAACCACCACTTGCCCCGACATATTTACCCGATAGCCCAACCAAAGCCGCGGGTGCACCCTCAAGCCCCTCTGCAATGTCTCTGTAATTTATAAGGGGTATAATCATTTCCAGATACTTTGGATACATGTGATAGTAATGATTTTTACAATTAAACCCCCCCACCCCCGAATGCTTTTTTGTTATAATTTTATACAGGGTGAGCATGGCACACCCCATCCCCTTGTTCATTGTACTGTGAGAATCGAGATCATCTCGGAACCTGAGATACGATCATGTAATATCATAGTTAAGAGTACTGCCTCTAACATCATCCCCAAGATTTTCGAAATAAATTAAAACTCAGCTGGGAAAGTACCTATCACATTAAAGCAGAATATCATCTCAAAAGTTAATGTGACAATGATCCTGGCTCCACAGCGTGGCAATTGTATGGATAGGGTAACAAACTAACAATTCAAAGGGAAACTTTTTAGTAAAAATTAAAATGGGTCGGTATAATTGGTTGACCTGGAAAACTTTTTGTCTATAACTTTTAAGTTTCTAAGGATATAATGATATTTAGTGTGTCAAATACAATTATAAAAATTTATGTTTCATTACACAAAAATTTAACAAAGTATTTTGGTAGTGTTAATGCCTTAAAAACACAATCCGGCAGTTTTCTGCCCGTTTGACCCATTTTTTAAAACTTGTTTGACCCGTTAGAGATGAATAATAACTTGAATTGACCCGTTCAAAAGTAGATAGGCCAATATTGCCTACTCTGATTTTGGGTCACAACTATGCTTCATGTTAACCTCATTAGACAACTATGGCTCATGCTAACCTCATTAGAGCTGCATCTAGATCTTGCTCTTACTTGTAGTTAGAAGCATTGTTAATTCTAAAATTATTCTTTGCAGATCAACTTTAAGTGATGAAATCAACACAGTGACATTATGAGGAGAACATTTAATTTATAATATCTGTCAGAGGCTCAGAGCAAGGAATTAGTAGTAGTCTTCCATCAGTTAAAATAGGAAGGAGGCCGAAACCAACACAACTAACGTCTTACTGGAACTAATCATATGTATGCGTCTGCATCAATCATACAAGTAGAAACTCACCAACCTTTTCTTTTGTGCTAGCACTCCCTACAATTGAACTTCCTGAGAACTCTGCGAACTGCACCAGCTGACCAACAGCACACTAAAACAAATACGTACTCTCCTTGTACAAATCTCATAGAAATCAGCATAAGCAGTCATACGAGGCATGAACCGCATACCTAATATAGAAAAGAAGAAAATCAGTAGAAGGTTGAATATGGCAAAACAGGTAAGATAGGTAACAGGTTGAAAAGGATAGTATTTGTTTGGGTCGGGTTGGCCAGAAACATTTTTTTCCAAATTTTTCTATTTGTCCAATATAATTTTGTATGTCAGATATGATTGCACCTTTATATTATTTCAGTTGCAATCTCAATTTATATATAAAACTAATTTAGGAGGTTCTTTTTCGTCATAGTTTCGGTAGCATTTTTGGTAGGCCACTATTCCATGGGGATCAAAACCACCGCCACACAGACTTGGTTTATGCAAAACTGTTATGCTTTTATGCATTAAACCAAAAGTTTGAGCAACTTTTGAGTTTATTTGGCGTGTTCCCTTTTTAGCTAAATTTTAGTTTTAATTTTCCCATTTGACTTTTTACGGATAAAACATAAACCAAATCGGCCCATTAGTAAATAAATGGGTGAAGTGGAACAAGTGCAAACTTGCCATTAATATTAACAGTATGGACTATGCATGCAACCAAACATACACACACATAAATGTGTGATATACAATAGAAAACACACCAATATTCCTGTATTAAAACATATAGGCACACCAGTATGCGATTAAACATTCCATTCCGCAAAACTGAAGTCCGACCATTCGATCTCATATTCAAAAGTATGGCCTCACTTTAGTTGGGTAGAGTTGATAAAACATATCGCCTAGCAAGTATAAGTTCTTACGCCCTTTGGTTAGGTGGGATGGTATCACGAAACGTGTAATGTATATAGGTCTGGTCCGGGTTGACTCACAAATACTTAAATGTCAATGCGTTGATTATGACTACGAAGTACAAACTAGAAACTATTGCATCACAATAATAACTATATTTTAGACAAAACACTTTAGGAGGATGTTTGAATTATAAATGCTATTTGGGTGACTTCACCTCATTTGACATGCACCCCTTTTAGTTAATCTTTTGTTTGACCCATCTGACATTTAACATAACCTCAATTAACCCATTGAACTCATGTTTAAAAACATTTTAGTATTACAAAGCATGCAATTTTGAAGTATTGATCAAAACCGGTTGAGTTAGGTTGACTAGTCAATGGCTTTTGTCCATATTTTATATTCTAAAAACAACTAATGTGTTAAATGATCACATATTATACTATTATTACAATAGGAGAAAGTTTAAATGAGAATCACTAAATAGTATACTCAATTTTTCTCAATGAAACAATTAGGGGTTGTAAGCATTAAAAGTACAATTTGGGTCTATTTCGACCCGTTTGACTTGTTCAACTCATTTGACCCATTTTCTTTATAAATAATTTTGTTGGTTTTACATATCAACATATGAAAAGTAACATAACTCAAATGATTCATTCATCGTAAAATGATAAAGAAAAACTATTAAGACTTTAATAATTCATTAATAGATGAAAGGGCGTCAAAGGCAATTAGGTGGAACGGTAATTTAGCATCCAAGAGAAAAGCATCTACAAAAGTAACAAAGCAACTTAACAATCTCTTACCCCTTGACCAAACTAATCCTATTTGTCTTCTTTATGCACAAAAGATAATTAAAGTGAACAGAAAAAGCAAATAAGTTACTAGTAGACAAATGTTTATATGTATACATGTAATTACATGAGAAATTTCGGTAACTTTTCTGATATAATATATTTATATCAATATGCTTTGCGTTCTCATTGTGTATTAGAGTTGATTAATATTCTTTTTCTCAACATCTTCTCATTTCTAACCCATCCCCACTTCAAATCCTTCATCCTTGTATTCGAAACTAAAATCTTGATCATGTCAGAGGAGCTTGCTTACTTACGAATCCCGTTTGAAGACATAAGAACAGCTACCAACAACTTCGACAGAACAAATCTAACGAGCAAATTGGATTTTTTGATTTACAAAGGGGTACTATCTTGGTCAGGCGAAGAGATCAATGTTGATGTACAGATCAATGTTGATGTACAAAAACTATATAACACATATCCAACAGAAGTCGGGTTCTTGAAAGTGGTTTCATTGCTTTCTTGTCTTGAACATCAAAATATTGCCACTTTTGTCGGGTATTGTCGACGGGGCAAGGTTAGTTGCATCGTCACAAAGCACGCAGTTAACGGAAGTCTTGACCAACATTTGACTGATCAAAACCTCACATGTTTCCAAAGATTGCAAATTTGTCTAGGTACTGCACGTGCCTTGAGTTACATCCATTATGATTGTGATGACATTAACGTACATGGTGATATCAGGAGCTCGAAAATATTCTTAGACGAAGATTGGAAGGCAAAAGTTGTTGGTTTTGGAAGTGTTCTAAATCCTGAAAATAACAAGTATTATCATCAAAAGTTTGATGTTTATTCTTTCGGTTTGGTGTTGATTGACGTGTTTTGTCAACAGTATGCAAGGTCATTACACAAGCGTGGTGGTAAAATGCGCAGAATCAGCAGTAGAGACTTTGATCCTAATCTAAGTAAACAAATGCACTCAAGAGTATTATTTTACCTATCGGAAAAGCTTATTAATGACTGCTTAAAGGAACAACTTGAACAACGCCCAGATATGGATGAGATCGTGAAAGAACTAGATAGAGCGTTACTAGTTCAATGGAAACATGAAAATCTGGTAAGGCGATCCTAGTTTTAATTTGTATTGTTTTCTTTCCATCTTTCTACAATAAGATACTTACTGGATGAGTCGATTTTGTTTTTTAGTTCTCTATAATTGTTCACATAAAATATGAATGTGTTAAATGGTCGAAAGTTGTACCAAGAGTCGACCAAACATTGTCCAAACCATTCTAACCTGTAATTTCACTACTTTAGCATGTTAATCTGTAAGGCTATAAAGTTATTTACTTATTATCTATTGTCAAAATTATTACTAAATTTCAACTTGTAAGTTTTTTTTTCCTCCCTTAAGAAACCAGCAAGAAAGCAAATAAACTACCTTAAGCTTGAACGGTCAAGCTGGATGAATTAATCCGGCTATGCCAGAGCTAAGATATTATGATTGAGGGGGCAAAAAAATTTCTTTTTTCCTATCTATCTTTTAGAGGGCAAAAAGTTTAGAATGTTACCATACCCTTAAAATTATATATTTTACATAATTTGTTTAGGGAACAGCTGACCCATGCCTCCTAGCCTGGGCGAAGTCTAACGTACCCCTACCGGCTACTTAAATAAACTATAACTTTTGGGTGCTTTGCATTTGAACAGAGTATAAAAGGAATCGTGTCCTTTATATTCGTTATCGTTCTTGCCAGCACATCAGCACATATAACCTGCAAAACTCATTTTCTTTTAACACTCAATGTTACAGGAAAGCCTCAAGATTGGACTTGATGACATTAAGTCGGCCACGGATAATTTTTCTGAAACATACCTTATCGGATCAGGCGGATATGGTAAAGTATACAAAGCAGAACTCAACCATTTGGCTGCAAAAAGTTTCTCAGAAATAGATGGAAAGAATCGAGAGGAAATGCCTAAGAAACGCAGCACTGTAGCTATAAAACACATCTTAAATGATGAAAAAGGGCAAGGAAAACAAGGCTTCTTCCTAGAAATTGAAACGCTTCGTAGTTGTGAGCATCGCAACATAGTCTCACTACTTGGATACTGTAATGAACATTCTGAATTAATCCTTGTCTATGAACATGTTTCAAATGGTAGCCTCGATGATTATTTGGGTAGTGTCGAAAAAGAAACTTATCTTACTTGGGCTCAACGATTACATATCAGCCTTGATATTGCTCACGGGTTGGATCATCTTCACAAAAACATGAAGGACAAAAAAAAGATAATCCATCGTGATATCAAAAGTGCCAACATATTATTGGGCAAGAATTGGGAGGCAAAGGTTGCTGATTTTGGGCTCTCCAAATTCTACCCTGCAGAACAAGTGGGGAGCACTATCGTTACGAATAATATTGCAGGTACTGAAGTATACTTGGATCCTGAATATTTGAGGACGGGTAGATTAAAAAAGGAATCAGACATATACTCATTCGGAGTAGTTCTATTTGAAATATTGTCTGGGAGATTGGCGTATGATGGAATTTACCTTGTGGAGAATATTAAGGGGCTTGCAGCTGTCGCACGAAAGCGCTTCAACGAGGGAACATTAAAGGAAATAGTAGATCCCAACGTAATTGAAGAAGCTGCGGAACTAATTGGTCTAAAGATAGGACCCAGTCAAGAGTCCTTGGAAACATTTTCAAAAATCGCATTTCAATGTTTGGCAAAAACTCAAGACAAGCGTCCAACAACAAAAGTCATCATTAAGGAACTTCAAAAAGCGCTAGACCAGCAAGTAAGTCAATGCCTAAAAAAAACAAAACACAGTTTATTTAGTACTTCGTATTTGTTCTTAGTTTGAAATAGTTCAGTACTTTATGTTAATAAATCAGACTAAACTAAAAATAGAAAATTCAAATGGTGCAACCTGGGTGGCGACCCTGACCAATTTGATAATTTTTGGTTATATTTGACATAAATGGTCATAATCTAAAAGTTTTTTACATTACTGATTAATTTGAAAGTTTGTTGCATACAATAGTATATCTTTAGGTAAAATTCATTACATTGCCATATGATAACCACTTCATCAAATTATCATAGTATCAAATGATTTCAGGAAAAACGAAAAGACATTGTCAAATTTTCATTTGAGGATATAAAATTGGGTACAGATAACTTCAGTCATAAAAATTTCATCAGAAGAGAAGGATTTGGAATGTTATACCGAGGAGAAGTTCCATACAACAATAGACATAAGACTGTTCTTTTAAAGGTCAGCAGATCTAGCGAAGAACATAATTTTCTAAGAGAGCTTGAAATTCTCTTCGGGTATAAACACGAGAATGTTATTGATTTTGTAGGTTACTGTAAGGAAATGGATGAAAAAATTATTGTTTATGAGAACCTGTCTAACGGAAGTACTCTTAATTGCTATGTGAATGAGGCTAGTCTTACATGGAAAAAAAGACTCGAGATATGCATAGGTGTTGCGAATGGGTTAAAGTTTCTTCACGAAGGTTTTGCAAGACAACAAGTGATTGTACATAGAGACATTAAAAGTGCTAATATCGTACTAAATGGAGACATGAACGCAAAAATCTGTGGTTTTGAGTTTTCTTTGATAAGTCCTAAAAATCAAGAGATGGAATATGTCATTAATGATGTTGTTGGCTCGCCCGGTTATTGTGATCCCGTGTACTGGGAAACTGGTTTCTTAACCAAAGAATCTGATATTTATTCCTTTGGTGTGGTTTTATTTGAGATGTTATGCGGAAGATTGGCATGTCCAAAGGACTTTAAAGAATCTAATGAGTTTCTAGACTCTTTAGTTAAATGCTACTGTAGAGTTGGAAGACTTGATGAGGTAGTGTTTGAGGGCATTAAGGGACAGATTGCATTGAAATCACTAGCTACGTTTCGAAGGATTGCCTTACAATGTTTACATGAAGAGAGAGCAAAGCGACCAACAGCAGATGAAGTAGCCGTGCAACTCAAGAACGCATTGGAATTACAAGTAAGAGTTCTACACTATTTTCTAAATGAATTTATATCACGGAAATATTAAACAAACAAACAAGTTTGTACAAATCTTCATAGGTATTCAAGCACAAACTTTTTCATGATTCATGTGTAAATGAAGGTTATATGGGATAATCCTTCAAGCGTTATTCATTCAATGTCATTGAAGGATCGATTGCTGGTAAAGATGAATTTGTACTCGCTGAAACTCGAAGAAGGAGATCATCTGAGTGACCACATTGACTCTTTTAATCAATTGGTTTGTGATTTGTCTAATATGGATGAGAAGATAAAAGAGGAGGAACTAGCACTATTATTGTTGTCATCGTTACCCAAATCCTACAAGCGATTTGTGGACAATATGTTGACAGGAATGACCACCTTGACACTTAAAGACGTGCTCCAGAAGCTGTGCAGCAACAAATAAAGAAATGGAAACTCTTAAATGGGATGCATCCATTAGCTACATGGATTCTCAAAAAGGAAAGTGGCTTCGATCAACGTAGTTTAAACTGACATATAAGTCTCAAGTGATAGATAATTATGTTAGGTGTTTTTTGTGCCCATTTTTATATTATTTATACAAATTTTAGTTCGCAGTGTGAAAGTGTGAAGGTGACCAAAGCAGAGTCCTCAAAGAGGGAAATATGAATACTCAATAGAACGCAATAACGGAATATCAACTTACAACCGAAAAAATGCAGGTTGAGACGTTGAGTCAGCCGGTTAGTGCTTCGTGACATTACTACACGTAGAAGTCCATGTCAGCATATGTGGTTACATAATGTCCACGTCACCATCTCCGACCATCTTCTTTCAGCCACCCCTGAACAATCATACACACCATAAACAACACATCATCATATCTTAAGTTGATGACCTGTAAATCAAAAACCAGAAACACGAACATGATAAAAAAACACACTTTCAATTTCCATGGATTTGTTTGAGAACCAAAAATTAGAACGGCAAATTAGCATATTTTAAGTATGTGTCCATGGATTAAGCTGTTACTCTGTTACCAAAAACACAAACCAGGGAAATTGGAAACCCAAATCAGTGTGTGTCCATGGATTTGTTTAAAACCCACAAATTAGAAACCCTAACCCTATTACTCACCTGTTACAATAATCATCAAACACAAATCACCACAATGTTAATTAAATTAAATCAAATATATAACATGATTCAATCTCATGGTAGTCATACAATTTAACATGTCAAGAGCATTAAAGTAAACCTTACTTGATTATGGGATCAATTTTGGGTTTGATGACGATGTCAGAACTTTAGGATTAGTGGAAATTAAAGTAATGATGCCAATAACCTGCGGAAGGATTTTTCATGTATGGTGTTTCTTGATTGAGAATATGTAATTGGCAATAGAAATGACCCCACCTCGTATATATGTATAAAAAGTTGGTTAATGGCAGTCTTTCCATTTTTCATCATATAAATGTACATTGTAAGTTTGGGTCCATTATGTCACTGGGCCAAAATTTAGGGCATAATCGATTAGAGATGCACATCGAAACCGGGTTCAAGAACCCGACCCGATTTGAAACCGATTTGAAACCGGTCAAAACCGGGTTTGACCAAAACCGGTTCGGTTTGGGTTCAAACCGCCGGTTTGAAACCGGTTTGGGGTTCTATCCGTTGAAACCGGGTTGGAACCGGTTTTACCCGACCCGATTTGAAAAACCGGTTTTCAAACCGGTTTGAAACCGGTTTTTACTTTTTGTCCGTTAATATATCCGTTGGTACTCCATCTAGCCGTTTTTTTTGCCATTTAATTACGTTTTTGCCATTATGATTCAAGTATATATATATATCATATCATTTAGGAACCAAAACACACATTTACACACTCATATTTATATACAAATACTCAAAAACGCATATATATTTTCGTTTCGAAAATGGCAACTCAATCTTCTTCGGCTTCCCATGGTGTTGGTTCTTCAAATGCACCAACGATTGTGAAACAATTGCCCAACAAAAGAAATTCGGAGATTTGGAGTGCTTACGACAAAGTGTTGTTGTCGGATGGTTCGATTAAAGCGCATTGTAAACGTTGTAAGTTGTTCTTCAAACCCGACTCCAACACCACCTTGAAAAATCATACCGAGAAGCATTGTGCGGGACTCAAAGGTAATCCGGAAGCAAGTGGGCAATCTTCGATGGCACGAGATGGTTCTATATTTACATACGATGTGGAACGGTGTCGACAAGCTTTTGCGGGTTATGTAATTCAAGAAGCTTTGCCTTTCAACCACTTCGACAACCCTCGGCTTACTAGGGTGATTCAAACCACTCTTCAACCGCGATATAACAATGTAAGTCGTACTACTCTTAAACGCGATGCCCTTAAATTGTGGAAAGATGCTAAAAAACAACTAAAAATCGGTTTTGAAAATTTAAATACATGTGTATCATTAACAACCGATGTTTGGTCGGCTCCTCATGGTTTGCCCGGTTCGTACCTTTGTGTAACCGCACATTGGGTTGATCCCGCAACTTGGCAAATGATGAAACGTACCATTGCTTTTGAAGACTTTGAGTATCCTCACACGGGTCAAAACTTATTTTACATGTTACGAAGTGTGATTAAAATGTTTAAATTGGAAGAAAAGGTTTTTTCAATATCTTTTGACAACGCTAGTAATAATACACTTGCCGTTTCAAAATTAATACTAAAATACACACCACCATTGAAGGGCATTTTTTATCATAGTCGATGTGTTGCACACATTATTAACTTGGTTGTGCAAGCCGGACTAGCGGTTGAAGATGTAGACGAAGTAAAAACGAGGTTTAAATCTATGTTGCAAGACGTTTTTCAAAAGGGTAAAGCTAGATACAAATCTTATATGAAATTGTGCAAGGATACGAATTCTATTTTTTTAACCCCTAATTGGGACATGCCCGTTAGATGGAATTCGACCTACCATATGTTTATATGTGGTTTACGCCAACGCGATACTTTACAAGTTTTCCATGATCATCTTGTTACAAAAGGTCATGCAACACCATTTCCAATCATATATTGGGAGTATATTAAAAAGATGGTCGAATTGCTCAAACTTTTCAAAACCGCGACTCCTTTATTATCGGGTGTTTATTATCCAACTAGCCATTTGGTGCTTAATCAAATTTGGTTAATGACTACAAAATTAAACGACTACGTGTATGAAGGTCCTATATTTGAAGAAATGGTGGCTCCCATGAAAGAAAAACTAAAAAAATATTTTCAAGAAATGCCACCGGTAATTACTTGTTTCGCCGCAATGAACCCTTGTTTAAACGTTACCGGGGTAGAAATGCTTATCGATAACATTTGTCACAATTTGAATTTGAATGAGGCCGACCCATTGTTTTCACATAATGCAAAAACGGATTTTAACAAATGTTTGGGAGATTTATTTGGCGTATATTTTCAAAAATATAGTTCAACCACACATGTGTCCGGTAGTACGGCTAACCCAATGTTTTCTTCATCTTCTTCTAGCAATCCAATGCTAAACTTTTATAATAGTTTAAGACAAGAAAACAATAAACGGGCAAGGGGTGATGGTAACCAAAATACCACTAACGAATATGGGAGATATACGACCACGGATTTTTTGGCCACTATTCTACCCAATGAGTTCGAACAATTTGATATTTTGGCTTGGTGGAAAGAGAGGGAATCTCAATTTCCCATTCTAGCCATCATGGCCCGAGATTTACTAACCGTCCAAGCTTCTACGGTAGCTTCGGAATCCGCTTTTTCTCTTAGTGGCAGGGTATTATCTATACGAAGAACAAGACTCACACCGGCCTCCTTAGAGATGTGCATTTGCTTGAAGGATCACTTGGACGCCGCGGAACGCATACAAAATGTATCAAGTCTTGAAGGTGAAATGGAATACGAAGAAGACATACACAATATCGAGGTGGAAGAAGGTGTAACAATATCACTTTCCGACGAAGAAATTGCTCTTGATCAAGCTTCGCGCGAGGCTACCTCCGAAGAAGATTTCGACTTTTGAAGATTAATACAAGTTGAAGATTACTACACGATTACATTTTCGGGTGATGGCCATGCCGAAGCTCGAAATGTATTCGTTGGTATATTTTATATTTTTAGTTGTAATTGTATTATGAAGACTTAGAAGACTTTTGTTTAAGTTATTGTTCAATTACGTTTGTATTACTAATGTTCTACCAATTCAATAAAAAAAAATTTGCTCCAAACATTGTTTATCCTTAAAAAGCCTAACGCTAAAACGTGTTTGATAAATGCAAGGAAGTTTTTACTAAACACACGGAAATGTACAACTCTTTATGCATACAGTATCACTTTTTATGCACATGTTTCCTTGCATTTAGTAAAACATTCCTTGAAAGTATCAACTCACTTTGAATTATATAGAATTTTCGGATTCAATAATATTTTTAAGGAGATTTAGAAGCCTTTTGGTTATGTTATTGATCAATTATGTTTCCATTACTAATGTTCTACAAAGTTAATGAAAAAAATTTGGCTCAAACGTTGCTTTTCATTAAAACGCTTAACGCCCTAACGTTTATGAATTATATAGAATTTTCGGATTCAATAATATTTTTAAGGAGATTTATAAGCCTTTTGGTTATGTTATTGATCAATTATGTTTCCATTACTAATGTTCTACAAAGTTAATGAAAAAAATTTGGCCCAAACGTTGCTTTTCATTAAAACGCTTAACGCCCTAACGTTTATGAATTATATAGAATTTTCGGATTCAATAATATTTTTAAGGAGATTTAGAAGCCTTTTGGTTATGTTATTGATCAATTATGTTTCCATTACTAATGTTCTACAAAGTTAAGGAAAAAAATTTGGCCCAAACGTTGCTTTTCATTAAAACGCTTAACGTCCTAACGTTTATGAATTATATAGAATTTTCGGATTCAGTAATATTTTTAAGGAGATTTAGAAGCCTTTTGGTTATGTTATTGATCAATTATGTTTCCATTACTAATGTTCTACAAAGTTAAGGAAAAAAATTTGGCCCAAACGTTGCTTTTCATTAAAACGCTTAACGTCCTAACGTTTATGAATTATATAGAATTTTCGGATTCAATAATATTTTTAAGGAGATTTAGTAGCCTTTTGGTTATGTTATTGATCAATTATGTTTCCATTACTAATGTTCTACAAAGTTAATGAAAAAAATTTGGCCCAAACGTTGCTTTTCCTTAAAACGAAGACGTGCGAGCGAAAATACGATTTTTATAAAAAAAACCGGTTTGAAACCGGTTTTGAACCCGAACCGGTTTGGACCCTACCCAAACCGGTTTGGGTCGGGTTGGGGTTTTGGGGTGCCCAAATCGGGTTGAACCCGAACCGGTTTTGGGCCAAACCGGTTTTGACCAAGTTTGACCAAAACCGGTTTCGGGTCGGGTCGGGTCGGGTTTTCAAAAAACCGGGTTTTGCGCATCTCTATAATCGATAATATATGAATGGTGTAACACCCCCAAATTTACTGTTGGCGGAAGCATACTTTGGGGTGCTACTAATCAATACACAAAGCACATAAGATACATAATGAACGACCATTACATGCGTCGTTTTACGGATACATTGATTAACGTAAGAGTCTACATATGGTTTACAAAAGATGAGTTCGCATAGCTACTTGAGAGATTCTAGTACATATCTAATTTAAGCAAAATATAGAAATGCAGGGAAATCTCTTGATATTATATGATTGCATGCGACTCGAGCTACAGTATCCTGATGGGCAGTCCAACCTACTGCTGAGTACCTGAGATAACATGCTAAAAGGTCAGCTATAAAGCTGGTGAGCTCACAGGTTTGATATGATAATATATGATTTGTGAACCGCAAGATTTAATGATTCGATTTACAAAGCATGTAAATAATTGATTGATGGGTATCACATGAATATTTGTAATTAAACAAATAAGTAAAGATTGATACAACTAACATGAGCACATAGTCTGAGCTTAACTGAGGGGTCAGGATCACAATCAAGTGCCTGATCGAGGGTGCCTCTATGCGTATGCCTAATCAACATACGTTTGAACAAATGATAATGCGTCCGTTTGACAGGTTAGTGCTTGCTAACTCGGACGGGGATTGTCAATCCCATATGGTACCATACACTAACATTCACGCTAAATCATATTAACAGAACTATGCTTCAGAGGACTTTAATTGATTAGATGAAAACAACTCATGCAGCATACGTGATAATTTGATACTTGCGTTCACATGTAAAACAAAGCAGAGCATGTATCTCACCCCTAGGTAAAAGCATTTAAAATAGGGGCTATGAGACTCACCTGAGCCTAATGAATTGTTAGCCAACAATTATGATGATTCACAATGATTTGATGTCGTTACAACGACTGAACCTGCAGGGCGTCTTAGACGCGCAAGGTTTTGATAATGATTAGATATTGAACCTGCCAGGCGTATTAAACGCGCAAGGTTTTGATTGATTAGATGACTCTACGGACCATCTATGCTAGTTGTTCCCTCAACTAGTTATGCCCAAATACTTTGGTTGTCGATTAGGTTTGAGTTTTGAAAATGTATACGGGTCGTTGGTGATGGTTTGTAATAATAATTTCAAACTATTATTATTATACATGATTTGTTGGGCTTATAAAAGTGTATGTGTTTCATATATAAGTCGTATCGTATAGGTTTGGTTGTTAATCAAGTTCATTATATCCGTTACACTTTATTTCATAAACTACAAAATTTGGTACGAGTCTGAAAACAGTAATATGCCATTTTCGACCCCTAGATGACCCCGAATGGCCTAAAACCGACTAGGCTAAGGTACTTAGCTTTGATCATTTGGCTGTTTTCGAATAACCGTGCGAATTTGAGCTCAATCCGTTATAATAAATTTTTCATCGAGAAGCTACCCTGTTTTAACTTTGTGAAATCGTCGACGTTTTCGAAAATTTACATGTTCTGTTTTAGCTAGAATTCGCAGGGCTAGTTTATTGATCCGTTGGATCATGAAATATATAGGGGGAATCCGCCGGATTCCCTTGAATCCGCCGGATTGGTGACATTTGGTGGGAATACGCCGTATTCGTTTGAATACGACCGTATTCATGAAAATAGAGGGAATACGCCGTATTCATTTGAATACGACCGTATTCATGAAAAATAGAGGGAATACGCCGTATTCATTTGAATACGACCGTATTCATGAAAAATAGAGGGAATACGCCGTATTCCCTTGAATACGCCGTGTTCATGTTTTCTGGGCGGGAATACGCCGTATTCCCTTGAATACGCCGTATTCCGAGGTCTGGTTCGAGTCTGTCTTGGCCAAAATCACCCAAACCCATATTTAATCAATTTCCGCATACAATCGACTTACTAGGATGTTAATACAAGATTATATAAGCTATTTAAACACGAATTTATAAAGTAAAAGTTAGTGATTTTTCCTTACAATGATTTTGGTAAAAATGATGGAGATGAACGGATGATGATGATGATGAATCCAAGATGATGATGATTGATTGTTGTGATTTGTTGTTGTTGTTGTTGTTGCTTGATTTTGAGATCGAGAGAGAGAGAGCCGAGATGATTGAGAAATGAAGGAGAAAAATGAAATGAAAGAATGAAGGGTGCGTTTGGGTATAGCCGGCCAACTCAATTATTTGAGTTGGTTGGCTAATATTCGCAGTACAAAACTCCCGTGTTTTTGTACCCGATCGTAAAAGTAGTATAATGTTTTAAATTGATAAATTTCTAAAAATGAATTCGTTCATACTTTTATTTGAAGTATTTTATAAAAATACATTTAATGGGATATAAAAATATATCTTTGTTTTATGTTTGAGAGACGGATATAATTTAATTGGTTTCGTCGCGTTTGAGTAAAATGGTATAAAACGAAATATGTTTTATTTTATATGATGTAAATAATAATTATTAATCTCAATAATAATTCATTATTTATATATAGTTTTGTCGCGGACGTTTGATTTGTACGATACGAGATACTTGATATATTATCAAAATAATATATAATAATTATGAGGGTATTAAATAACAATTCCATGTTACTTAATTACTTGATTTTTACCAACGCCGTATAATTGAATCGGAATTCGGCCGATTTAAAATGAACGATTAAACTTAATCGCATATTGATATATATTTGCCAATATATAATTTGATACACACAATTAGCCTAATACATAGCACTAACTACATGTATTACAAAGTGATTAGGAACTAAAAATCTAGTCCTAATTTGACGGGTGTCACATTCTCCCCTTGTTAAGAGAATTTCGTCCCGAAATTTAACTCGAAGTTGGCGTGTGAGTGGAGTTTGAAAATAGATGTGGATATTTGAGTCGCATCTGGTCTTCCCGTTCCCAGGTGAATTCCGGACCACGCCGCGAATTCCACCGAACTTTGACTATAGGGATACGACTTTGCTTGAGCTGTTTGACCTCACGGTCCATGACCTCCACTGGTGTCTCGACAAAATGAAGTTTGTCGTCGATTTGAATTTCCTCGAGTGGGATAATGAGTGTCTCGTTGGACAGACATTTCTTCAGGTTAGAAATGTGAAATGTGGGATGCACGCTACTGAGCTCTGGAGGTAGCTGCAATCGATATGCGACTGGACCAATCCTTTCAAGGATCTCAAAAGGTCCGATGTATCTAGGGTTTAACTTCCCACGTTTACCAAAACGGATGACACCTTTCCAAGGTGATACCTTGAGCAATACTCGATCCCCAACCTGGAACTCGAGATGCTTTCGTCTCACGTCAGCATAACTCTTCTGACGATCACGTGCGGCTTTCAGCCGTTGCTGAATACCAACGATTTTCTCGGTGGTTTCATGAATGATTTCCGGACCAGTGAGTTGGCTATCTCCAACTTCGGTCCAACAGATAGGCGACCGGCACTTTCGACCGTACAGTGCCTCAAAAGGTGCAGCTCCAATACTGGTGTGGTAGCTGTTGTTGTACGAGAATTCACACAATGGCAAATGATGTTCCCAATTTGCACCGAAATCAATTACGCAGGCGCGTAACATACCTTCCAGTGTCTGAATTGTCCTTTCACTTTGGCCATCGGTTTGTGGATGATAGGCTGTACTCATATCTAAACGAGTACCCAATGACTTTTGTAATGATTGCCAAAAGTTAGATGTGAATCGGCTGTCTCTATCAGAGATAATTGAGATTGGAACGCCGTGCCTTGTTACGATCTCCTTCATATAGATTCGCGTGAGACGTTCCATTTTGTCGGTTTCCTTCATGGCAAGGAAGTGAGCAGATTTGGTTAGACGATCAACTATTACCCATATAGTATCGCAACCACTTGATGTTTTCGGGAGTTTAGTGATGAAATCCATGGAGATTTGCTCCCATTTCCATTGAGGAATTTCCGGTTGCTGGAGCAAGCCGGAGGGTTTCTGATATTCGGCTTTAACCTTGGAACATGTGAGGCATTTGCTGACGTACGTGGCAATCTCTGCTTTCATGCTCGGCCACCAGTACAGTCCCTTGATGCCATGATACATCTTGTCCGATCCAGGATGTATAGAGTATTTGGACTTGTGAGCTTCATCCATCACAAAGTCTCGAAGATTCCCAAACTTGGGTAACCAGATTCGGTTTGCGAGGTACTTGACCCCATTGGGTTTGGTTTCAAATTGATTCTCCATATTTCGCAAGGCCTCTTCCTTGATGTTTTCAGGTTTCAATGCTTCGAGTTGAGCAGTGAGGATTTGAATGATTAGATCATTATGAATGATAATACTGAGGGCTCGGACTCGAAGAGGTTTGGTGCGCTCTTTTCGACTTAGGGCATCGGCAACTACATTTGCTTTACCCGGATGATACTTGATCTCGCAGTCATAATCGGTGAGCAACTCGACCCAGCGTCGTTGCCTCATGTTGAGATCCTTCTGATCAAATATGTGCTGGAGACTCTTATGATCAGTGAAGATGGTACATTTTGTGCCATACAGATAATGTCTCCAGATTTTGAGTGCGAACACTACGGGTCCTAATTCGAGATCATGGGTTGTGTAGTTCTTCTCGTGAACTTTGAGTTGTCGGGAGGCGTAAGCTATGACTTTCTCTCGTTGCATCAACACGCAACCAAGTCCCTGATGCGAAGCATCGCAGTATACCACGAAGTCCTCGTTACCTTCGGGTAGTGATAGAATAGGCGCACTGCAAAGCTTTTGCTTTAATAACTGGAACGCTGACTCCTGCTTATCAGTCCAATTGAACTTCTTCTCTTTCTGAGTCAGTGTTGTGAGTGGTTGTGCTATTTTGGAGAAATTCTCAATGAAGCGCCGATAATAACCAGCCAGTCCTAAGAATTGGCGTACTTCGGTCGGTGTTGTCGGTGCTTGCCAGCACTTGATAGCCTCAATCTTTGAGGGATCAACATGAATTCCCTGACTGTCAATCACATGACCAAGGAATTGAACAGTTTGCATCCAGAACTCACACTTGGAGAACTTAGCATATAATTCTTCGTGTCTGAGAAGTTCTAGAATGACTTTGAGATGCTGCGCATGTTCCTCCTCATTGCGCGAGTAGATAAGAATGTCGTCTATGAAGACAATGACAAACTTGTCAAGATATGGTTTACACACTCGGTTCATTAGATCCATGAATACTGCCGGTGCGTTAGTCAAACCAAAGGCCATAACCTGAAACTCGTAATGACCATATCGAGTTCGGAAAGCGGTTTTCGGAATGTCTTCATCGCGAACTCGTAACTGATGATAACCTGATCGTAGATCTATTTTTGAATAGACACTTGACCCTTGGAGTTGGTCGAACAGGTCATCAATACGGGGAAGTGGATAACGGTTCTTGATAGTTAATTTGTTCAACTCTCTGTAGTCGATACACATCCTGAATGAACCGTCCTTCTTTTTCACAAACAGGACCGGAGCTCCCCAGGGTGAAGAACTCGGTTTTATGAAACCCTTATCCAGAAGTTCCTGTAACTGAACAGACAACTCCTGAAGTTCTGAAGGGGCTAAACGATATGGTGCTCGTGCCACGGGTGCTGCCCCAGGCACAAGATCTATTGAGAACTCAACTTGTCTTGGTGGCGGAAGACCAGGCAATTCTTCAGGAAAGACTTCTGGATAGTCTCTGACGATGGGCACATCCTCGAGTCGTTTCTCTTTCGACTTTTTCTCAATAACATGAGCGAGGATTGCCTGATAACCTTTCCTAAGGTACTTGCGAGTCTTCATGCAGGATATGATATTCAATCTCGTCCCACTGGTCTCCCCTTGTATGATCAAAGTACTACCAGTGACGAGAGGAATACGAACGATCTTGTCATGACATACAACTTCAGCTCGATGCTTGGATAGCCAATCCATGCCTACTACTATGTCAAAACTTCCAATCTCGATGGGTATGAGGTTTATGGGAAATAGTTCATTTGCGAGGTTTAGGGTGCAATTTGGTATTACACTATCGACCTCAATCAATTTGCCATTAGCTAACTCTACAGTGTACTTAGCTTCTAAGGCAACAGGGGAAATGTCTAATAGTGGGCCAAATTCCTCAGATATAAAACTCTTATCAGCACCAGTATCAAACAAAATTGAAGCAGTTAAATTGTTGAGAAGAAACATACCCGTGACCACATTAGGATCTTCACGGGCCTCTCCAGCATTCAGCACAAAAGCTCTGCCCCTAGCAACGTTGTTGTTGTTACCCTTGTTCTTTAGCTTCGGACACGCATTCCTGAAGTGTCCAGTGTTTCCACACTCATAGCAGGCTCGGGGTTGGTTGTTGTTGGTGTTGGTGGTTAGGTTGGTTGCTGGTGCTCGACAGTCTTTGGTAAGATGTCCATATTTCTTACAGTTGTTACAGGGTGCACTACAAGGACCATCATGATGACGATTGCACTTTGAACAGTAGGGTTTACTTCCAGTGTACCCTTTTCTCTCTCCAGAACCTGATGTGTCATTCTTGACAGTCTCAGTCTTTTTGAAGTTCTGTTGGTTCTGATTCCCAGACCATTTTCTCTTGTTGTTGTTCCCAGAAGATGAGACAGGGTTTCCTTGGCTCTCTTGCATAGCCATGAGCTCATGAGCTAAACGAATTGCTCCCTGAATAGTGGTTTTGCCAGAAGAGGCGACGTTCCCCCGGACAGGTTCCGGAAGACCGCGAATGTACCTCTTGACCTTGTCGGTCTCAGTGCTTACTAAGGCTGGGCGGAGGGTTGCCAGTTGTTGAAACCTAGTGGTATAACCAACAATGTCGGTTCCTTGAACCTTGAGATGCCAGAACTCCTCATCTAGCTTCTCGAGTTCTTCAGATGGGCAATACTCCTCTGTGAGCATTTTCTTCAAATCTTCCCAGGGAAGTAGATAGGCGGTATCTATACCCACAGACTGGGTATACGAGTTCCACCAGGTGAGGGCACCGTCAGCAAGGGTGCATGTGGAAAACTGAACTCTATCCCCTTCCGCACATTTGCTAATGCGAAAGACGGATTCCATCTTCTCAACCCATCTGATTAGGCCGATGGCTCCTTCAGTTCCTTTAAAGCTCAGGGGTTTGCAGTTTTGGAAATCCTTGTAGGAACAAGGCTTGGTAGTGGGAGGGGTATTGGCAGTACCACTATTCCTTTCGGGGGTCTCTGATGAATGTCGCGCCAAGGCTTCAGTCACAGCCTGAGAGATGATAGATGCCATCTGGGCATCAGTGTAAGTCCTTGACTTTGGCGGCATGATTTTCCTGAGAATAGAAGGATAGGGTTCGTGAGAGATTGTCCATAAATGATGATTATCATAGATGTACATATACAAATGCGGTAATATACAACATCACAATATGACAATCAACATTATAGAACAATCAAGAGGAGTTGAATAACCATCTCTACTGACTAGCAACTACGTGCTAACTAGCCTGGTTATTTGAATTGTTTTGAGTTGGGTAAGGTCTCGCTCGAAGTGACTTGGTGGTCCTCCTAGCTACCTATGAGTTTCGTGATTACAAGAGATGTTGTCGAGAGCGGGATGAAATAGAAGATGTTTCGGTGGGTGTGTGTTGCCATCTCTATGACAAAGCGTTTGAATATGTGAGTGTCTATATATATAATATATAATAGACTAGCGTACTGTGCTTGATCGATGACTAACTATGTATATATACTTATATCACATAATAGTCTTATGAGTGTCTAGCACAAACAATTATGAGTCCCGGTTTCTCTCGAGGTCAGAGTCAACTAATGTATTCCTATTCCAGCATAACCATTTCAAGCCTTACATCATCTTTATTTAATTGTACATAGTTGATCAAGCTATGTTAAATTAAACTTGTATGACGTAACTCTTGAACCAATCACACTTAACAGCAAATACTGCCTAACGGTCATAGTCTAGTCCCACTAATGCAACCTAGTTCACTATAACCTTAGGCTCTGATACCAATCTGTAACACCCCCAAATTTACTGTTGGCGGAAGCATACTTTGGGGTGCTACTAATCAATACACAAAGCACATAAGATACATAATGAACGACCATTACATGCGTCGTTTTACGGATACATTGATTAACGTAAGAGTCTACATATGGTTTACAAAAGATGAGTTCGCATAGCTACTTGAGAGATTCTAGTACATATCTAATTTAAGCAAAATATAGAAATGCAGGGAAATCTCTTGATATTATATGATTGCATGCGACTCGAGCTACAGTATCCTGATGGGCAGTCCAACCTACTGCTGAGTACCTGAGATAACATGCTAAAAGGTCAGCTATAAAGCTGGTGAGCTCACAGGTTTGATATGATAATATATGATTTGTGAACCGCAAGATTTAATGATTCGATTTACAAAACATGTAAATAATTGATTGATGGGTATCACATGAATATTTGTAATTAAACAAATAAGTAAAGATTGATACAACTAACATGAGCACATAGTCTGAGCTTAACTGAGGGGTCAGGATCACAATCAAGTGCCTGATCGAGGGTGCCTCTATGCGTATGCCTAATCAACATACGTTTGAACAAATGATAATGCGTCCGTTTGACAGGTTAGTGCTTGCTAACTCGGACGGGGATTGTCAATCCCATATGGTACCATACACTAACATTCACGCTAAATCATATTAACAGAACTATGCTTCAGAGGACTTTAATTGATTAGATGAAAACAACTCATGCAGCATACGTGATAATTTGATACTTGCGTTCACATGTAAAACAAAACAGAGCATGTATCTCACCCCTAGGTAAAAGCATTTAAAATAGGGGCTATGAGACTCACCTGAGCCTAATGAATTGTTAGCCAACAATTATGATGATTCACAATGATTTGATGTCGTTACAACGACTGAACCTGCAGGGCGTCTTAGACGCGCAAGGTTTTGATAATGATTAGATATTGAACCTGCCAGGCGTATTAAACGCGCAAGGTTTTGATTGATTAGATGACTCTACGGACCATCTATGCTAGTTGTTCCCTCAACTAGTTATGCCCAAATACTTTGGTTGTCGATTAGGTTTGAGTTTTGAAAATGTATACGGGTCGTTGGTGATGGTTTGTAATAATAATTTCAAACTATTATTATTATACATGATTTGTTGGGCTTATAAAAGTGTATGTGTTTCATATATAAGTCGTATCGTATAGGTTTGGTTGTTAATCAAGTTCATTATATCCGTTACACTTTATTTCATAAACTACAAAATTTGGTACGAGTCTGAAAACAGTAATATGCCATTTTCGACCCCTAGATGACCCCGAATGGCCTAAAACCGACTAGGCTAAGGTACTTAGCTTTGATCATTTGGCTGTTTTCGAATAACCGTGCGAATTTGAGCTCAATCCGTTATAATAAATTTTTCATCGAGAAGCTACCCTGTTTTAACTTTGTGAAATCGTCGACGTTTTCGAAAATTTACATGTTCTGTTTTAGCTAGAATTCGCAGGGCTAGTTTATTGATCCGTTGGATCATGAAATATATAGGGGGAATCCGCCGGATTCCCTTGAATCCGCCGGATTGGTGACATTTGGTGGGAATACGCCGTATTCGTTTGAATACGACCGTATTCATGAAAATAGAGGGAATACGCCGTATTCATTTGAATACGACCGTATTCATGAAAAATAGAGGGAATACGCCGTATTCATTTGAATACGACCGTATTCATGAAAAATAGAGGGAATACGCCGTATTCCCTTGAATACGCCGTGTTCATGTTTTCTGGGCGGGAATACGCCGTATTCCCTTGAATACGCCGTATTCCGAGGTCTGGTTCGAGTCTGTCTTGGCCAAAATCACCCAAACCCATATTTAATCAATTTCCGCATACAATCGACTTACTAGGATGTTAATACAAGATTATATAAGCTATTTAAACACGAATTTATAAAGTAAAAGTTAGTGATTTTTCCTTACAATGATTTTGGTAAAAATGATGGAGATGAACGGATGATGATGATGATGAATCCAAGATGATGATGAAGATGATGATGATTGATTGTTGTGATTTGTTGTTGTTGTTGTTGTTGCTTGATTTTGAGATCGAGAGAGAGAGAGCCGAGATGATTGAGAAATGAAGGAGAAAAATGAAATGAAAGAATGAAGGGTGCGTTTGGGTATAGCCGGCCAACTCAATTATTTGAGTTGGTTGGCTAATATTCGCAGTACAAAACTCCCGTGTTTTTGTACCCGATCGTAAAAGTAGTATAATGTTTTAAATTGATAAATTTCTAAAAATGAATTCGTTCATACTTTTATTTGAAGTATTTTATAAAAATACATTTAATGGGATATAAAAATATATCTTTGTTTTATGTTTGAGAGACGGATATAATTTAATTGGTTTCGTCGCGTTTGAGTAAAATGGTATAAAACGAAATATGTTTTATTTTATATGATGTAAATAATAATTATTAATCTCAATAATAATTCATTATTTATATATAGTTTTGTCGCGGACGTTTGATTTGTACGATACGAGATACTTGATATATTATCAAAATAATATATAATAATTATGAGGGTATTAAATAACAATTCCATGTTACTTAATTACTTGATTTTTACCAACGCCGTATAATTGAATCGGAATTCGGCCGATTTAAAATGAACGATTAAACTTAATCGCATATTGATATATATTTGCCAATATATAATTTGATACACATAATTAGCCTAATACATAGCACTAACTACATGTATTACAAAGTGATTAGGAACTAAAAATCTAGTCCTAATTTGACGGGTGTCACAAATGGTGTAAGGTGACATTTCTTGAAATGATTCTAATATTCTTTCACTTGGCAAGTAATCATTTGTTTTTTTAACTAAAGATAAGGTTGGCAATTTTCAAGCGTCACAATCAGAAGTTTTGAGTTTTGCCGAAATTCATGGTTTGATTACCAATTTTCAAAGCCAAAACCTTTAACCAAACACATTGTATCATACTCATACCCATACCATTTCTCAAAACCTTCAATTCAGAGTTCAGACACACCCTTATTTGTTTAAAAATGTTAAAATACCAATTACCTCGACCGGCGCAAACTAGACCACCTCGGTTAACGTTCAACTCAGATGGCGTCCCACTCAATACGGGTAGAGAATATATCTTAAATAATTTGCAAATGACTCCATGCGCGTAACCAACTTAGCTGTTGGATGCTCAATTCTCTTTTTCTTTCCGGCTTTTTTCCACACTCCTATTTACTTCCCTTTAACAACACCAACGAAGGCACATTCAATATCATCATATAGAGAACACAAACATATATTAATCCTTGAAACTATGACATGCAAGTATACGTAATAAATATGAAAACCGAACTCTATATGTGGCACTCTAAATATTTCACAAAAAGATAATCTTATGAATATTAATGACTATCAAATTTTTTTTTGAAAGGCAGAATTTTATTCAATAACATCTACTAGCAAGGTGCTAGAAGATCACCAAGTACAAAGGTACATACACCATTTGAACAAGTCAACAAAGACTAGACCACCCTATCTCTGGATCCGAACTATGAGGGTACTAAAAAGGATGAAAAAAACCTGAAAGATAAGTTAGGAAAAAATCCCCGAATATAGGGGCCGAGCCACCGGTTTTCACCCTATATCGTTTTTGATAGTACCCCGAATGGACCCAGACCGTTAAATATCGACTCCAAAATAAAAAGAACATTAAACCACCATTACATGACTTTAGGGTTATGAAAGGATTTCCAGATAAAGATAAGCAGAAGTACATCAAGTCTTTTTTCTTGTAACCTCGGCATGATCAATTAAACCTTCAGAATGCTCTAAGATTATGACGTTGAACTTTAAACTCGCACCATTGCTTCCATGATAAGTGTTTCCAATTAGCTCGATTCTTGATCCATAAAAAGCTGCAACTTTGGACCTGTTCTTTAAGCCTATGCCATGAAGGAGGGGCACCACTAAAGCAGACCTCGTTTCTTAATTTCCAAATACACCAGCAGGCAGAAAAAAGGATCGCTTGCAAGAGCTGTTTATTCACACCATGGTCCTTATCCGTATAACAGATGATATCACGAATAGTAAAAATGAAAATGGGATTTATTTTGCACCATAAGCTTATAAAACACCACAACTTGTTAGCAAATTCACAAGATAATAAGAGGTGATCAATTGTTTCCTCAAATTGATTGCATAGAGGACAAAGAGAAGAAGAAACCTGGATATTCCTTTTAATCAAGGCTGACTTTGTTGGAACACGATCCATTTCTGCCCTCCAGACAAAAATATTAACTTTTCCGGGTACCCACTTATTCCAATCAAAATGAAATTCTTTTGCGCGAGCAAAAGAATTAAACAAGACATTCCTAGCCGAGGCCACCGAAAATATACCTGATGAATCCCCTTTCCAGCTCCATTTACCATTATCAGAAACAATTAATTGTGTAACATCAATATTATGTGCCCTTAACTCCTTTTTGATTTTCCCAATGTTAGCCCAAGAACTGGAGAAGCCCTTTTTAATTGGAACCAAAATAGAGTTGACGTTGCTCCCATGGATCGCATTTATAGCTTGTTTCCAAACTGCATTGGATTCCAGTTGGAATCGCCACCACCATTTCAACAATAAACAGATGTTAATGTGCTTGAGTGAGCCTAATCCGAGCCCCCCCTCATCTTTGGGAGCTATTACCCTTGACCACGAAACCCAATTGATTTTAGAGTTATTCTCATTCCCACCCCAAAGAAATTTTCTTCTGATTTTTTCTAAAGTATCAATGACTTTTGAAGGAGCTTTGAATAGGGAAAAGTGATAAATCGGAAGACTATCAAGGACTGATTTAATAAGAATTACCCGCCCAGCAAAGGATAACCTATTTGCTTTCCATGATGATAATCTACTCTTAAAAGTATCAATAACTTCCGACCAATTTGTGCACCGATTCATGTTAGCACCCATTTTAAGCCCAAGATATTCAAATGGGAGTTTACCAACCCTGCACCCAATTAGGCTTGCCACATCAGATACCCTATCTAGTTCCACATTCAACCCAAATATGTTACTTTTTGCTGTATTAATTTCCAGCCCCGACACAAGTGAAAAACATCTCATTATTCTCATTGTATTCATTACATTCACCTCTGACCACTCACCTAAAACAATCAAATCATCAGCAAACATGAAGTGGGTAATAATAGGGCCTTGATTTGGAAGCCGAATACCCCTTAATAAGCCCAGATTTTTTGCTTTAACAAAGACGGAGTTAAGGGCTTCCATAGCTATGATAAAAAGGAAGGGTGATAACGGATCCCCTTGGCGAACACCTCTAGTACAATTAAATATCTTTGTAGGTGAACCATTTATTAAAACAGAAGCTGAGGAAGATGATAATATACCTGCTATCCAAAGTCTCCATTTCTGGGGAAAACGCATTTGCTCTAAAACCGAATCAATAAAACACCAACTTAAAGAGTCAAAAGCTTTATTAAAATCGATTTTGAACATGGCAGCCTTATATTTCTGTTTTTTAGCCCAAGAGATAATTTCATTAACTACCAAAGGCCCATCAAGTATACTACGTTTTTCCAAAAAACCTGTTTGGGCCTCAGACACAAGTGATCCAATTACTTTTTTAAGTCTATTTGCCAAGACTTTTGAAATCAGTTTAGGGATGAAACCCACCAGAGATATAGGTCTAAAGTCGTTAAAATACGTTGGATCACAAGATTTTGGAATGAGCGTATAAAAAGATGAGTTACATACCTTGCTGACAATGCCATCATTGTAGAAACCTTCCATCATTCCAACTACATCATCCTGTATCAAATCCCAGAACCTTTTAATAAAAGCAAAGTTGAAGCCATCGGGCCCCGGGGCTTTATTGCTGCCACATTCCCATATTGCCTTTTTAATTTCTTTTTTACAAAATGGAGCTATAAGATCCCCGGCCTCTTCGCTTGAGAGTTTTTTAATATTATCCAATTGAGCTCTTGGCCTGACAAGCATTGGTTCCTTGAATTTGTTCTCAAAAAAATGTACAGCTTCCCTTTTTATTCCGTTTGGATCTTCCACCCATTGGTTATTCACCCAGATACCGTTGATATTATTACTCATAAGCCTCGCATTAATACATCCATGAAAGTATGCAGAGTTTTCGTCCCCATCTATTGCCCATTTAATTCTCGATTTCTGCTTAAGGTCCTGCTTTTTTTCATCTTCAATTTTCATTAGATCAATCTTTGCTTTAACTTTAGTGCACACTTCCATTTCAGTTAATCCTCTCTTTTCTGCCAAACGTTCTGTTTCTTCCAAGATCCTTTCCAAATTTCGTATTTTCCTCCCAGAAAGTTGTTTTTCTTTGACCACCCATTCCTTAATTGCCATTTTTACATTTTTGAGTTTTGAATGTAGCATGAAGTCAAGCCTACCATTTTTAACTTGCTTATTGTATGCCCCAAAAACAACATGATCTAAGCCATCCCTCGACAACCAAGAAGTGAAAAATTTAAAAGGTTTTGGCCCGTAATCCTTCTTTTTGACACTTAAATACAACGGATGATGGTCCGACCACTTCTTTGGTAAGGCCATAAGTTTTGCGTTAGGCCATCTATCCATGAAGGTGGAACAAACCAATATGCGATCAATTTTGCTCATTTTAGAACCATCTTCCAATGAGAATGTATATTTGTATCCCCCCATGTTATATTCCATTAATTTTGCATCTTCAATGAAATTGTTAAAAAACATAGCACCACGCTTGTTAAAGTCTGAATTTTTTCTATCCGATGGGAATCTAACTTCATTAAAATCCCCCAAGATTACCCACATACCAACTTTTGAATCACATAGACTGCCCAACAGATCCCAAATCTTAATTTTTTCCTTAATTGATTGTGGTGCATAAATGTTTGCAATATTGATGGGTGAAGCATCCCCACAGAGAAAACCAGATACTATTAGAACGTTTTGGAATTTTGTCACATTCGAAAGCTTAAAAATTGAAGGATCCCACATGCTTACTATTCCACCCGATTTACCCTGTGCTTCAACTTCAGCATAATTAAAAGACCTTTTCCCCCACAAATTATTTAAGAAATCAACAGAAAAAGTGTGTTGATGAGTTTCCTGAAGACCCAAAAAATTGATTTTTGTGGAAACTACCAACTCTTTTATCCAATCTACTTTTCTTGAGTCCTTTACCCCCCTTATATTTAGAGATAAGAAATCCATTACTTGCCTTGCTGTACACCTTCACCACTGATGATGGCTTTGATATTGTCTTCGAATCCACTCAATTCAATGCCAATACATCTTCCGATTTCCATAGTATCTTGGGTTTCTTTCTCCAAATTGTGTTGATTTTTTGAGTTACTTCCTTTGTTAACTGATTTTCCGCCATTAGTGTCACCCAGACTTTCAATCCCTTTTGGCATCTTGTTTAAATCCATACTCTCACCAGACGAAGCTTCTGAGTTTGTCTTCCCGCTTGTACCCCTCTCACCAAGCGAAGCTTCTGAAATTGCCTTCTCATTTGAATCCCCCTGTGATCTAATTTACAAGTCAAAACTTTCTTTACTGAAATTCTGATTATGAAATTCTGATTCTTGCAAGCATTAATTTAGACTTTATTTGGAATTATTCATTTTTTATTACAAAGAAAGAAGAAAAATGAAAATGAAAAATAGATTCGACTGTGTGCTGTTAGCATGAACTTTTTTTAAAAAGAATTAAAGTTTGGTGGTAGGTACGGTTAAGCCTAAGCCTTAGCTGTCACGCGTATTGTTTATTAGAGTTTTAGTGTTGAGTATTTCTGTAGAAAAATTGCTTTGCAAGAATCAACGAAAACAACCATTCATAACATTCATTGTTATCTCCTCCCCCACCCCCAACTCCCTCCGTCCGTGTATTCTCTAGAGAATTTTTGAGCTGCTAATCGGAAATCATCTCGACCATGTCGTCTAATTTATTCGAAGAGCTTGCTTACCTAAGAATCCCGCTTGAAGATATAAAATCTGCTACCAACAACTTTGACGACACTAATCTATTGAATAACACACATATTCACATTTTCAATGGGGTACTATTTCGGTCTGGTGAAGAAATGAAAGTTGATGTACAAATGCTATTTTACAAGTTTCGATCAGAAGTTGATTTCTTAAAAGTGGTTTTGGTGCTTTCTCGTCTTGACCATAAAAATATTGCCACTTTTGTTGGGTTTTGTCACGCGAACAACATCATTTACATCGTTACAGAACATGCAGTTAACGTAAGTCTTGAGGAACATCTTATAGACGATCGAGACCTTACATGTTTCCAAAAACTGAAAATATGTTTAGGTGCTGCCCGTGCCTTGTATTACATCCATTATAATTCTGAGGCCGTACTTGGTAATATCAGCAGCTCCATGATATTATTAGACAAAGATTGGGAGGCCAAGGTTATTGTTTCAAGATATGCTGAATTTTATCCTGTCCTTGAAAAACATCATTACCCTGTCGTCGATTATGAAAGTGAGACACGGGAATACTCTTTAGGTGTGGTTATGAGTGAAATGTTTTGTAGGGAATATCGAAAGAAGAGAGAGGATAGTAATGAGGCTCGAAGGGACTTTTCTAATCTATTTGACTTCATTCATCATAGTTTGAATAAACTCCGTTATGAAGACTTCGATGATCTTATACGGGAACACATGGACTCAAAAGTAATCAGTTTGTTAAAAAAGCTTATTAGTAACTCCATGAGCATTAATGAGATTGTTAAAGATCTTGAGAAAGCTTTGGTAATTCAATGGAAACGTGAAAACCCGGTACGCCCATCCTTTTGATTTGCATTGTTTTCTTTCCATCTTTTGATTTGATTTGTGAGTCGATTTAGCTTTTTACATTACAATAAGAGCATCCCAGAAAAAAAGCTCGCTCAAAACTTAAACTTTACATGTCTAATTTCATTCGGGTGTGTTTGTTATATGGGTTTTGGGTTTGGGAATTAAAACTATTGTTTGGTAGAAAATTACAAAACCTCAAATCTGGGATTCAACTCTGAAAAAGGTGGAGCTCAAAATTTCAATTAAAATAGATGGTTTTTGTAAGGGTTTTCTTACACAATTTTTGGTGTGTCTCTGTCTCACTCATATCTCTTACTTTTTTTACATTTTCACTTTTGTTTTTACTTTCTTTCCTTTTAATAGTATATTCATATAATTATATACTCAAAACCCATTTTTATGCTTAAAACAAACAAAATCATCTCAAACCCACCTTACCTTATTTCTCCTACTTTTCTTTCAAACCTATACACATTATCAAACCTACCTCTAAAACAAACATCCTCTTAGTTTAGCACTTTAGCAGGATCTGCTTTCAGGCTATAAACTAGTCATTTTAAAGAACGTATTTTCAACATTACATTTGGCGTTAACTACAAAATCGGATGAATCAAACCAGAAATATGTTAAATCAACGGGATTGGGATCCATCTCAGTATAATAACATTTTGCTATAAGTGTCGATAACAAATACCAAACCGGCAAGTTATGGCCGGTTGGATTTTAAAAATGTTCAAACAAGGAGAGTCGGATTCATCACAGTAGGTCCTAACTGTAAGATGAAAATGGATATTATAATTTGTTTGATTTACATGTGGAGAAGTATCTCTAGAGGCGGTTTTTATACTCGGTAGAGGCATGACTGTCTACATATTAGAGCATCTACAATGAACAAAACTTTATGAAAAGCTTTTTTGTTGCCACATCACTACTTTTATAAAAAAGCTTTGAAAAGCTTTTATTTTCAAAAATTACACTCACACACTTTCAAAAAAGTCTTTCATGCAAGACTTGATAAATATCAAGCTTTTGTTAGAAAAAGCTTTTCACCCAATGAAGAAAAGCTTTAGAAAAGCTTTTGTATTCACAAAAAGCTTTACAAAAAGTCTTCATTGGAGGTGCCCTTAGTATATTACCTCCCCTATACTCCGACCCATGGAGATTGGGTACCGTTACTGTTGCCATGTAAACATAACCTCTTGCCATGTTGGAGTTCAGCATTATATTAGAAAATCTCGATCCGAGTTGGTGTGTTGATGTTACTCGATTTGTAAAAAAATTGGTTCCCAACCGGCCAAGCCTGGTGAAAATTTCTTTGAACAGAGTTTAAAAGAAAGGGTGTACGCCCTTTTCTATATCGTTATTGTTCTTGACAGCACATTAGCACATGTAAGTTGCAATACTAATTTTTTTAACACTCACTGTTACAGGAAAGCATCAAAATTGGGCTTGATGACATAAAGTCAGCTACGGATAATTTCGCCGAAACATACCTTATCGGATCAGGTGGATATGGTAAGGTATATAAAGCAGAACTCAACCTTTTTGATGCCAAAATTTTTCTGGGAATAGAAGGAAAGAATCTAGAGGATATCTCTACGAAGCGCAACACTGTAGCTATAAAACGCATCTTCAATGATGCAAAAGGGCAAGGTGAACAAGGGTTCTTTCTAGAAATCGAAACGCTTCGTAGATGTAAGCATCCCAACATAGTCTCACTTCTTGGCTATTGTAATGAACATTCTGAATTGATCCTTGTCTATGAGCATGTTCCAAATGGCAGCCTAGATGATTATTTGGGAAGCATTGAAACAGAAACTTATCTTACCTGGATTCAACGGATTAAAATCTGCCTTGATATTGCAAATGGCTTGGATTATATTCACACAAACATGAAGGAAAAAGAAAAAGTAATCCATCGTGATATAAAAAGTGCCAACATATTATTGGGCAAAAATTGGGAGGCCAAGATTGCTGACTTTGGGCTCTCCAAATTCTACCCTCCTAGTCAATTGGGAAGCACCATCGTTACAAATAATATTGCAGGCACCGGAGTGTACTTGGATCCCGAATATTTGAAGACTGGTAAATTAAAAAAACAATCAGACATATACTCTTTTGGGGTAGTTTTATTTGAAATATTGTCTGGGAGATTGGCCTATGATGCAATTTACCTTGCGGAGAATGACAAGGGGCTTGCATATGTCGCACGGAGGCGCTTCGACGACGGAACACTAAAGGAGATAATAGATCCTAAATTAAAGGAAGAAGTGGAGGTACTACTTTTTGGTCTACAGATAGGACCCAATCAAGAGTCTTTGGAAGTATATTCAAAAATCGCATTTCAATGTTTGGCGAAAACTCAAGACAATCGTCCAACAATTAAAGTCATCATTGAGAAACTTCAAAATGCATTAGACCTTCAAGTAAGTCGATTCTTTAAAAATACAGTACAATAGTTATTCATTTCGTAAGCTTGACCTCTACATAATCTCTAGCTAATACTATTTGGAGTGTTGGTTCGATATCCTTTTGAACACGATATAGGTTTATATAGGATCGATAATGTTAATTTGTTAGAAATGCATGTTCGTACAAATTATACCAAACTTATAACTAATTAATATCTTAATATATGAATTTAACCTTGACTCTAGACTTACTAGAAAAAATGCATGTTCATATGATGCAAGTAGCTTAACTTTTTTAAAACGTTCTATATATGTTTAGGTGGTGTTTGTTTAACAGATATTGAATCGGTGGAATGAAATGATATTAAAAATTGTTGTTTGTTTGGGAGTAAATTCTATAAATGGTCCCGGTGGTTTACACCGATTTAAGAAAACGGTCCCTATGCTTCTTTTTCACTTTTTCAGTCCAATAAGTTTACGTTTTGCTTGAAAATGGTCTCTCCTCCACCTAAAATGACTAAAGTACCCTTCCTTTTGTCATTTTCGGATAGTCACGATTTAAACGGTAAAAGGGTACTTTAGTCATTTTAGGTGGGTGAAGGAGCATTTTCGAGCAAAATGTAAATTTATTGGACTGAAAAAGTGAAAAAAGAAGTATGAGGACCGTTTTCGTAAATCAAGATAAACCACAGGGACCATTTATAGAATTTACTCTTTGTTTGGTGGTTTGGTTATAGAGTTTGTATGAAATTCACTTGATCAATCAAGAAACACCATAAGGAAGGCTTTTCATGTATAGTTTTAGGTAGGTTCTTCAACTCTCCTCTCTTATATCTCTTCTTTTCAGTTCAAATTAATTATTTTAATGTGAGTAAATTACAGGATGGTTTAGATATCGAATTGGTGGAATGAAGTGATAAGAAAAATTATTGATTGTATAGTGATTTGGTACTAGAGTTTGGGTAGGGGTGTTCATCAATTCGGTTTACGATATTCTTGGTGTAATCGGTTCGGTGTATTCGGTTTTGAAAATTTTTGAAGCAAGACCGAATACCAAATTCAAATTGAAACCCGAACCGAAAACCGAATTCGAATTCGGTTTGGTTTCGGCTAAAAACGAAAAACCAATTTTTTTCATTTTTTCAAAAACACCCTTCAACATACAAAACTAAGAAATATGCACAATTATACGATACAAATTATATATATCTAACTATTAATAATTGTTATGTATTAGCCAAATTCGAGTACTTAGAAAGTGTAAAACTGTCAATGTACGTGAATTTTAATATCCAAACAAAACATTTATTTTTCACAAACACACGGTAGTTAAAAAAATTAAGTTTTCAAAATGTTAAACTCTTCAACTCTTTAGTCGAATTCGAAAAATCACATATATATTAATATATAAATAATAATGTATTTATTAAATTGAATTCGGTTTAACCGAATTCGAAAAATTCAAAACCGAAAACCAAATTCGGAATTCGGTTTAACCGAATTAAAAAAATAAAAAAGTGAAAACTGATTTCAAATTCGGTTCGGTTTTCGCATTAAACTGTTTTACACCAAATATTGAACACCCCTAAGTTTGGGTATAAAGTTTCACTTTTCATCCGGGAAGTTAATAAATTACACCGATAATTTTTACTGTGAAATTTGTCGCATGGATGGTCCTTTAGAAAACGACTATTAGACATTGTCCCTGATATATGATTAGGCGAGTTGCATATTAGAGTAAACTTATTATTACCCTTCTTCAAACTATCTCATTAGGTATGTAGAATGGACACTCTAAACATCAGGAAAAGAGAAACTTTTAAAGTAAGTTAAGATCCGTTTGAATAAAAAACGATTTTCTGAAAGAATGGAATCTGTCAACAGAATAGGAATTTGACAGAATTAGAATTTTATGGAATTGGAATATGATTCAAAGGAATGTGATTATGAAGGAATTAGAATATCTCATGCGCGTTTGGTTGATACTGAAAGTAATTGAACTTCTAAAATTTCATAATGTAGCATAAATATAAATACATATATATATTTGAAAATATAAAATTTAAAATATATTATAAGAATATAAAATATAAAATATAAAATATATAATAAAAATATAGAATTACAAATATAAATTAAAAAATAATTTTAAAAAATAAAAATATGTTTATATATTATAAATGTAACGTGACATGAGTTATATAACGTGTTGTATAATATCTGAACAACATTCATTAGTTGATGGAATGAAATTACATTCAGAAAGTCATGAAATTGAACTCCTCCATTTTAAGGAATTTGATGGCATCGAATTCGATTCCGTGAGTCAACCAAATAGACAAAGGAATTGATTCCCATTCCATCTTGTCTTGCCAGAATGGAATAGAATCTAATTTCAATTCCATCAAATTCCAGTAGAATCTGCCAACCAAATGTACTCTAACTTGCGTTGCAAATGCAGAGACTTAACGACATTTATAATAGGTAGTTCACTAAGTGACCATTCAATTCGTGCAACACGTTTCAAAATAATGACTTGTGACAACCGTCAATTTAGGACTAGAATTTAGTGCCTAATCAAGTTTTAATACATGTAATTAGTTCTGTGTTAGGCTAATTAAGGTATCAATCATTATATATTGTTGAATATATATCTACAATTATGCGATTTGTTTAAATCGTACAATTTTCAAATCGAATGAATTTCAATACAATAAATATGGACGTTGGTGACAAATTTTATTAACTAACGTTGTTATGTCAAAAATATTATTATAATAATACTTCGTATTTATCGGTATCGTACAAACAGAAATTTCACAATTTAAAATGTTAAAAACGCGCAAAACTAAATAAACCAACTTACATTTATAACTCAAATATAAACTTATTTGTAAAATAACTAAATAAAATATCGCGTAATAATTTGTATTTAAAATGTACCAATTAATGTTCAAAATAATTATTTAACGTTTAAACGACGGAGCAAACGAACACCACACGGGACGCGGGGCGAAAGTGGGGATAAACCCCACCTCCACCTTTCATTTTCTTCATTTCATTTCCCATTCCTCCCTCTCTCTTTTCTTTCCCCTCTAAACAAACAAACCACCAAAACTCACCAAATCGCAAAATACTACCACGAAACGCGACCGAATCACAAATATTTTTAGAGATTCACGACCACCTCGCGACGATCTACAACGCTATCTTTCCGGATTTTCATTTCGGCAAATTGTAAGTTTCCGACAAAATCCCGAAATCTCTCGATTCTTAGTATTTTTCACTTGCGGTTGTTTAGATAACATATATATGTCCATTACAATGTATAGAACATGATTTCATAGCTTAAAAACGGGTTTAAAACGGATTTTTTTGGCCGGAAAAAGTCGTGACAGCCGGATTTCTGGGCTGGTGTTCATCCATGCGACACAAGCATTGTGTCGCATGTTGTGTCGTATTTTAGCCGTTATGTCGCATAAATTCCCTTGTGTCGTACCTTATGTCGTACCAGATATTTTGTGTCGCCAGTTCTGCGACACAACCACTATGTCGCATACCCCATACGACACAATCACTATGTCGCTGTTGAATCAGCATTTCGCATCCATGCGACACAACCCTTGTGTCGTATGGACTTTGTGTCGCACTCCTATGCGACACAACACTTGTGTCGCATAACCCTTTTTGTGTCGCATTGTTATGTCGCATAAAACAGCAGGTTTTCAAATCTCAATTTCACTAAGTGTCGGAACTATATAACCTCAAACCCTTATACGATACGACTTATAAAACACTTTGGGACACATTTTCAAGTGCAAAACGCCAATTACAAGATAATAATACTTAAGGTTTATTATTTCAAATCCGTCACCAACGGGCCGTACGCGTTTTCAAAACATACTTCAAAATCAAACAAGTCGTTGTAACTTGTCTCAATTCAATCAAACAAGTCGTAGTAACTTGTAACAATTCAATCAACCAAATCGTAGAAATTTGGACATATATATATATAGTTGTATAACAACTACAAAGGTAGTCTTTCGAGATACCAGTACAATTAATAACAATCAAGTGTCGTGAACACATTCAGGTTTCAAGTCTTTGGACATCAACACACTGCTAATTACTTCAAGTTTATTAAGTTAAACACATCAGGAATCAGGTGAGTTTCATAGCCCCATTTTCACTACTTTTACCAGGGGTGTGATATTACTGCATCATTTTGTTTTACAAGTAGAACGCAAGTGACAAACTTCAAATACTACATGAGTTTCAAGCTAATCAATTTAAAGTCCTCCATAAGCATAGTCTCTAGTATTTTATAGCGTGAATGTTAGTATATGATATCATATGGGATTGACAATCCTCATCCGGGTTAGCACGCACTAATCGGTCAAACGGATGTATTAGCATTTGGGAAGACGAGTGTTGATTAGGCACTCGTAGGAGGCAAATCAGTTAGGTTTCCTTAATTGGGCCTGACAAATCAGTTAAGCTCAGACTATGTGCTCATGGACAGTATAACTTTTATTTTGCTTAATTGCATTTTAAATTCATTATAAATCTTGCGGTTCTGACAATTATACATTGACTTACAAACCTGTGAGCTCACCAGCGTTTTCGCTGACCCATTTTAGTATATATCACAGGTACCCAGCAGTAGGTTGACTGCACAAGCAGGGATTTCTAGCTCGAGTCAGCATACATACAATTAGAGATTGGACTGCATTATTATATTTTGTAAAAGAAATTATGCCATGTAATCTCTCAATTTCAGGAACCGAGCTAGTGCTATATTATTTTTTGATGTAAACGTTCACTTTATTAATACAAGTTTAAAACGACGCATATAGTGGTCGTTCATTATTATCTTTGTGCTTTGTATATTGATTAGTGGCACCCAAATCAAGCTTCCGCAAATCATTAAATTTGGGGGTGTCACAGATTGGTATCAGAGCCTAAGGTTATAGTGAACTAGGTTGCATTTAGTGGGCCTAGACTATGACCGTTAGGCAGTATTCCTTATTAGTTATGACTAGTTCAGGGATTACATCATACGACCTTAATTTAACATAGCCTGATCAACTATGTACAATTAAAGAAAGATGATGTGAAATCTGAAAGAGTTATGTTGAACAGGAATGCATTAGTTGACTCTGACCTCGAGAGAAACGGGACTCAAAAACACTTCTGTGCTAGACACCCAATAGATTATTATGTGATATACATATATTTACATGAATAGACCTCATTACAACTTTAGGCTATATTATATTATATTATATGATTATAGGCCTCTTTCTTTCAAACGTTTTGTCTCGGAATGACAAACACACCACTAGTTCATCATACTCGGACTAGTATCTTATTTCATTTCCTTGATTCTTTCTTACTCAGCATCATGCCTCCACGTCGTCAAATTACCCTTAGCGAAGCTGAGATCGCGGGAATAATTGCCCGCAGTGTGACTGAAGCCTTGGCTACCCGAACACCACCTGGTAGTGAGGACACCGCAACCAATACTCCACCACCCAAACCCTGCTCCTATAAGGATTTCCTTAGCTGTAAACCACTATACTTCAAGGGCACGGAAGGTGCCATTGGCTTAATCCGTTGGATTGAGCGCATGGAATCTGTTTTCAGTCTCTGCGACTGCACTGAGAACAACAAGGTCAAATTCGCTGTTTACACCTTTCAGGAAGGTGCATCCACGTGGTGGAAAACCCACGCAAACTCTGTAGGCCTTGAGGTTGCAAACCGACTTCCTTGGGCCGAACTGAAGAAGAAGCTGACAGAAAAGTACTGTCCTGAAGAAGAATTGCATAGGCTGGAAGAAGAATTCTGGCATCTGGAGGTGCAGGGAAATGATGTTGCTGAATATACCACCAAATTTCAGCAGTTTGCTCTATTATGCCCAGGTTTGGTCGAACCAGAAAGTAAGGGCATTAAGAAATACATTCGTGGACTTCCCGAGAACATCCAAGGAAACGTCGCCTCATCCAAACCAACTACTACTGAGAGTGCCATTCGATTGGCCCACGAACTCATGGCTCTAGTTGTCAGCCGTGAGACCTCCAACACCTCATCCTCCAACAAACGCAAATCCACTGAACACCACCACAACTCAAGCAAGAAAAACAACGCCATCCAAGTCTACACCTCCAACTCTGAAACCACCCGCAACTACACCGGGGACAGACCTTATTGTCCCAAGTGTAACTATCACCATTTTGGTCAGTGCGGTACTCCTTGCAACAACTGCAGGAGGCAAGGGCATTTGACTAAAGATTGCCGAGCTCCCAAATCCAACAACAACCCCTCTGACAGAAATACCCGACAACCTAGGTCCTGCTATGAATGTGGAAACCCAGGACACTTCAGGGATTCTTGCCCAAAGTTGAAGAATAAGGGCAACAACAACAACAACTCCCGCAACAACAACAACGCCAAAAGTACTGCTTTCGTGATCAACTCCGGGGACGCCCGTCTAGACCCGAATGTGGTCACGGGTATGTTCCTCCTCAACAATTTAACTGCTTCCATTCTGTTTGATACTGGTGCCGATAGGAGTTTTATTTCCGATGAATTTTGCCCTCTACTTGACATTTCACCTGTTGCTTTAGACGTTAAGTACACCGTAGAGCTAGCAAATGGCAAGCTGATAGAAACCGATAGTGTGATACCTAATTGCACTTTAAATCTAGCCGACGAAACCTTCCCCATAGATCTTATGCCTATTGAGATAGGAAGTTTCGATGTCATCGTAGGCATGGACTGGTTATCCAAACATCGCGCCGAAATCATCTGCTATGACAAAATTGTTCGCATACCTCTCACTGTCGGTAGAACCCTAGTCATACAGGGGGAGACCGGAGGGACGAGGCTCAACCTCATATCTTGTTTAAAAACCCGAAAATTTCTGAGAAAGGGTTATCCTGCAATCCTCGCGCACATCATGGAGAAAAAGTCGGAGGAGAAGCGACCTGAGGATGTTCCAATTGTTCGAGACTTTCCAGAAGTCTTTCCTGAAGAACTACCTGGTCTACCACCACCAAGACAGGTTGAGTTCTCAATCGATCTTGTACCAGGTGCTGCGCCTGTGGCCCGAGCACCATACCGTTTAGCTCCATCCGAACTTCAGGAGTTGTCCACCCAGTTACAGGAACTCCTGGAACGAGTGTTTATCAGGCCGAGTTCTTCACCTTGGGGAGCTCCGGTCCTATTTGTTAAGAAGAAAGATGGTTCTTTTCGAATGTGTATCGACTATCGAGAGTTGAACAAGTTGACTGTCAAGAACCGGTATCCACTTCCTCGAATCGATGACCTGTTCGACCAACTTCAAGGGTCGAGTTGTTATTCAAAGATTGATCTCCGATCCGGTTATCACCAATTGCGCGTCCGCGATGCCGATATTCCAAAAACCGCTTTCAGAACCCGTTATGGGCATTACGAATTCCAAGTGATGCCATTCGGCCTAACCAACGCACCGGCGGTATTCATGGATCTTATGAATCGGGTGTGCAAGCCTTATCTTGACAAATTTGTCATTGTCTTCATCGACGACATCCTTATATATTCACGAAACAAAGAAGAACACGCGCAACACCTCAAAACCATCCTTGAACTGCTTAAACACGAGGAGCTCTATGCCAAGTTCTCTAAGTGTGAGTTCTGGATCAAAACCGTTCAATTCCTTGGCCACGTGATTGACAGTCAGGGGATTCACGTTGACCCGTCAAAAATCGAGGCTATCAAAGACTGGCAATCGCCAACCACTCCAACCGAAGTACGGCAGTTTTTGGGACTTGCCGGGTACTATCGACGCTTCATTGAAAATTTCTCCAAGATAGCCATACCACTCACGACTCTGACCCAGAAAGACAAAAAGTTTGACTGGACTGAGAAACAAGAGTCGGCATTCCAACTCTTAAAGCAAAAGCTTTGCAGTGCTCCTATCCTCTCATTACCCGAAGGCACCGATGACTTCGTGGTATACTGCGATGCTTCACATCAAGGTCTCGGTTGTGTGCTCATGCAACGGGACAAAGTCATAGCTTATGCTTCTCGACAGCTTAAGATTCATGAAAAGAATTACACCACCCACGACCTCGAGCTAGGAGCTGTCGTTTTTGCCCTCAAAATCTGGAGACATTACCTTTATGGTACCAGATGTACAATCTTTACCGACCATAAAAGCCTTCAACACATATTCGATCAGAAGGATCTCAACATGAGGCAACGTCGATGGGTCGAGTTGCTTACCGATTACGACTGTGAGCTCAAATATCATCCAGGCAAAGCAAATGTTGTTGCTGATGCCCTCAGTCGAAAAGAGCGAGTGAAACCACTTCGAGTTCGAGCCCTCAGTATGACCATTCACAACAATTTGAACATTCAAATCCTCACTGCTCAACTCGAAGCCTTAAATCCTGAAAATGTCAAAGATGAAGCCTTGCGGGGCATGGATAAACAATTCGAAATCAAATCTAACGGGATTAAGTATTTCTCCAACCGAATCTGGTTGCCTAAATTTGGGAACCTACGAGACTTGGTGATGGATGAAGCTCACAAGTCCAAATATTCTATCCATCCGGGATCCGACAAAATGTACCACGGTATCAAGGACTTCTATTGGTGGCCGAACATGAAAGCTGAAATCGCCACCTATGTCAGCAAGTGTCTTACTTGCTCCAAAGTCAAAATTGAATATCAAAAACCTTCTGGTTTACTTCAACAACCCAGTCTTCCTGAATGGAAATGGGAACAAATTGCTATGGACTTCATAACCAAACTACCAAAGTCAGCGAACGGTTGCGATACCATTTGGGTGATCGTGGATCGTCTCACAAAGTCTGCTCATTTCCTGGCAATCAAGGAATCCGACAAAATGGAACGCCTCACCAACATTTATCTAAAGGAAATCGTGACCAAACACGGTGTTCCAATTTCAATTATCTCCGATAGAGATAGTCGTTTCACTTCACAATTTTGGCAATCACTTCAAAAATCTCTGGGTACTCGACTTGATATGAGTACCGCATACCATCCTCAAACCGACGGCCAAAGTGAACGAACCATTCAAACACTGGAAGACATGCTACGGGCCTGCGTAGTAGACTTCGGTGTAAACTGGGAAAAACACCTACCATTGTGCGAGTTCTCGTACAACAACAGTTATCATACCAGCATCAAAGCTGCACCCTTCGAAGCACTGTACGGTCGTAAGTGCCGGTCACCTATCTGTTGGACCGAAGTTGGGGATAGCCAACTCACAGGTCCAGAAATCATTCACGAGACGACCGAGAGAATCGTTGAAATTCAGAACAAGCTCAAAGCCGCGCGTGATCGTCAGAAAAGTTATGCTGACGTGAGACGCAAGCCACTCGAGTTCCAGGTTGGGGATCGAGTTCTACTCAAAGTATCGCCTTGGAAAGGCGTAATCCGATTTGGCAAACGAGGGAAGTTGAATCCCAGATACATTGGACCATTCGAGATCCTCGAAAGGATTGGTCCAGTGGCTTACCGATTGCAGCTGCCATCTGAACTCAGCAGCGTGCATCCCACATTTCATGTTTCAAATCTGAAGAAGTGTCTGTCTGATGAGACACTTATCATTCCACTCGATGAAATTCGAGTTGACGAAAAACTTCACTTTGTTGAGGAACCCGCTGAAATCATGGACCGTGAGGTCAAACAACTTAAACAAAGTCGTATTCCCATTGTCAGGGTTAGGTGGAATTCGCGGCGCGGTCCGGAATTTACCTGGGAACGGGAAGACCAAATGCGACTCAAGTATCCTCAACTCTTCACTGACTCAACATCAAACGCGACTTCAACATAAATTTCGGGACGAAATTCTCCTAACAGGGGGAGAATGTGACAACCGTCAATTTAGGACTAGAATTTAGTGCCTAATCAAGTTTTAATACATGTAATTAGTTCTGTGTTAGGCTAATTAATGTATCAATCATTATATATTGTTGAATATATATCTACAATTATGCGATTTGTTTAAATCGTACAATTTTCAAATCGAATGAATTTCAATACAATAAATATGGACGTTGGTGACAAATTTTATTAACTAACGTTGTTATGTCAAAAATATTATTATAATAATACTTCGTATTTATCGGTATCGTACAAACAGAAATTTCACAATTTAAAATGTTAAAAACGCGCAAAACTAAATAAACCAACTTACATTTATAACTCAAATATAAACTTATTTGTAAAATAACTAAATAAAATATCGCGTAATAATTTGTATTTAAAATGTACCAATTAATGTTCAAAATAATTATTTAACGTTTAAACGACGGAGCAAACGAACACCACACGGGACGCGGGGCGAAAGTGGGGATAAACCCCACCTCCACCTTTCATTTTCTTCATTTCATTTCCCATTCCTCCCTCTCTCTTTTCTTTCCCCTCTAAACAAACAAACCACCAAAACTCACCAAATCGCAAAATACTACCACGAAACGCGACCGAATCACAAATATTTTTAGAGATTCACGACCACCTCGCGACGATCTACAACGCTATCTTTCCGGATTTTCATTTCGGCAAATTGTAAGTTTCCGACAAAATCCCGAAATCTCTCGATTCTTAGTATTTTTCACTTGCGGTTGTTTAGATAACATATATATGTCCATTACAATGTATAGAACATGATTTCATAGCTTAAAAACGGGTTTAAAACGGATTTTTTTGGCCGGAAAAAGTCGTGACAGCCGGATTTCTGGGCTGGTGTTCATCCATGCGACACAAGCATTGTGTCGCATGTTGTGTCGTATTTTAGCCGTTATGTCGCATAAATTCCCTTGTGTCGTACCTTATGTCGTACCAGATATTTTGTGTCGCCAGTTCTGCGACACAACCACTATGTCGCATACCCCATACGACACAATCACTATGTCGCTGTTGAATCAGCATTTCGCATCCATGCGACACAACCCTTGTGTCGTATGGACTTTGTGTCGCACTCCTATGCGACACAACACTTGTGTCGCATAACCCTTTTTGTGTCGCATTGTTATGTCGCATAAAACAGCAGGTTTTCAAATCTCAATTTCACTAAGTGTCGGAACTATATAACCTCAAACCCTTATACGATACGACTTATAAAACACTTTGGGACACATTTTCAAGTGCAAAACGCCAATTACAAGATAATAATACTTAAGGTTTATTATTTCAAATCCGTCACCAACGGGCCGTACGCGTTTTCAAAACATACTTCAAAATCAAACAAGTCGTTGTAACTTGTCTCAATTCAATCAAACAAGTCGTAGTAACTTGTAACAATTCAATCAACCAAATCGTAGAAATTTGGACATATATATATATAGTTGTATAACAACTACAAAGGTAGTCTTTCGAGATACCAGTACAATTAATAACAATCAAGTGTCGTGAACACATTCAGGTTTCAAGTCTTTGGACATCAACACACTGCTAATTACTTCAAGTTTATTAAGTTAAACACATCAGGAATCAGGTGAGTTTCATAGCCCCATTTTCACTACTTTTACCAGGGGTGTGATATTACTGCATCATTTTGTTTTACAAGTAGAACGCAAGTGACAAACTTCAAATACTACATGAGTTTCAAGCTAATCAATTTAAAGTCCTCCATAAGCATAGTCTCTAGTATTTTATAGCGTGAATGTTAGTATATGATATCATATGGGATTGACAATCCTCATCCGGGTTAGCACGCACTAATCGGTCAAACGGATGTATTAGCATTTGGGAAGACGAGTGTTGATTAGGCACTCGTAGGAGGCAAATCAGTTAGGTTTCCTTAATTGGGCCTGACAAATCAGTTAAGCTCAGACTATGTGCTCATGGACAGTATAACTTTTATTTTGCTTAATTGCATTTTAAATTCATTATAAATCTTGCGGTTCTGACAATTATACATTGACTTACAAACCTGTGAGCTCACCAGCGTTTTCGCTGACCCATTTTAGTATATATCACAGGTACCCAGCAGTAGGTTGACTGCACAAGCAGGGATTTCTAGCTCGAGTCAGCATACATACAATTAGAGATTGGACTGCATTATTATATTTTGTAAAAGAAATTATGCCATGTAATCTCTCAATTTCAGGAACCGAGCTAGTGCTATATTATTTTTTGATGTAAACGTTCACTTTATTAATACAAGTTTAAAACGACGCATATAGTGGTCGTTCATTATTATCTTTGTGCTTTGTATATTGATTAGTGGCACCCAAATCAAGCTTCCGCAAATCATTAAATTTGGGGGTGTCACATGACTATTCGTATAATTTTTTATCTTCACGAACGAAATGTATGATATATTTGAAACCACGGGGATCATTTGTGTAATTTAGTCTATTATTTATATTCTAAAAACATAAAAAAATAATTATCAACACGATAATTTAGCTGAAAAAACCACACGATAATTTATTTTGATATTCTGTATTTATATTATAGTATAAATTAGTAATAAATCGATGTTAATAAATCAACCTACACTAAAAAAGATATAATTGAAATGAAAAAACGTCCGCTACACCAATTTAATTAATGGTTAAATTTGACATTAAATGGTCGTAATTTAGAAGCTTATTAGATTAAATGATGAAATGTAGTTATATATATATATATATATATTTATATATCTTGAAAAACTCATTTCATTCACCTATATCATCAATCCTTAACGTTGTAATGAACAGTAAAAAAGGAACGTTCATACAAGTTTGTTTTATTAGGCAACTTATTAATATATATACTTATTTTAACAAATGAATAAAAGGTGCTTGAGTACCTTGGTGGTTTGAACCCATTTGTGGTGGCCGCCACCCTAGGTTCGAATCTTTAATTTTTTTTTTATTCATGTCTTTGTTTTATATCTATTAAGATATGTTTTTATTGCATACATTTATATATTTAATTAACAATGTGTTAAATTGTTAATGGATAGGCCTAACCAAATTTTTAATTTCCATGTTATATTTTTGACAAATTTTGTGTTGAAACTAATTGGTATAACTAAAAAATGTTAAAACTTTCTTTTTTGTACTCGAGGAAACACAAACAATGATCTCACATACGACATAAATATAAAAAAAATATAAAAATTGTTTATATTTTCTATCCCGGCGCAACGCGCGGGCAAAATATCCTTGTTATTGTAATATGATAACCACTTTAATTATTAGATTACAAAAGATCTTGTAATCAAGTATCCGATGACTCACAGGAGAAGCGAAAGGACATCTTCAAATTCTCACTCGAGGACATAAATTTGGGTACTGAAAACTTTAGTGATAAAAATTTCATTATAAGAGAAGGACTTGGGATGTTATACCGAGGAGAAGTCCCATACGATAATGGACGTAAGACCGTTGTTTTGAAGGTTAACAGATCTTGTGAAGAACATAACTTTCTAAAAGAGCTTGAAATTCTCTTCGGGCATAAACACGAGAATGTCATTGAACCTGTAGGATATTGCAAGGGGATGGATGAAAAAATTATTGTTTATGAGAATGTGTCTAATTGGAGTACTCTTAATAGCTATGTGAATAATTCTAGTCTTACATGGACAAAAAGACTTGAGATATGCATAGGTGTTGCGAACGGGTTAAAATTTCTTCACGAAGGTTTCGCAAGACAACAATTGATTGTACATAGAGACATTAAAAGTGCTAATATCCTACTAAATGAAGATTCGAATGCAAAATTATGTGGTTTTGAGCTTTCTTTGGTGAGTCCTAAAAATCAAGAGATGGAATATGTCATTAGTGATGTTGTTGGCTCTCCCGGGTATTGTGATCCCGTGTATTGGGAAACTGGTTTCTTAACCAAAGAATCTGATATTTATTCCTTTGGTGTGATTTTATTTGAGATGTTATGCGGAAGATTGGCATGTCCAAAGGACTTTAGAGAATCTAATGAGTTTCTAGACTCTTTAGTTAAACGCCAGTGTAGCATTGGAAGACTTGATGAGATAGTGTTTGAGGGTATTAAGGAACAAATTTCAGTGAAATCGCTAGCTACATTTCGTAGGATTGCCTATCAATGCTTGCATGAAGAGAGAGAAAAACGACCAACAGCGGGTGAAGTATATATGCAACTCAAGAAAGCATTGGATATCCAAGTAAGATTTCAAAGTTTTACAAATTTTTTCTTATTTCAATGAATTCAATGAAAACTATAATTTGCTAATAAATTTAAAGCTTTCTAAAATTTAATAAACATATAAAAAAGTCTTTACGAATCTTCACGTGATGTATTTAATAACAAACTTTTTCATGATTTATGCGTAATTGAAGGTTATTTGGGATATTTCGGATAAACTATCGAGTGTTAATGCATCAAGGGGGTCGAAGGATAGATTGCTTGTAAAAAAGAAGTTGTATTCGCTGAGACTCGAAGACGGAGATAATCTGAGTGACCATATTGTCACCTTTAATCAGTTGGTTTGCGAGTTGTCTAACATGGATGAGATAATAAAAGAAGAGGATTTGGCAGTATTAATGTTGTCATCATTACCCAAATCGTACAACCGATTTGGGGACAGTATGTTGACAGGAATCACCACTTTGACACTTACAGACGTGCTTCAGAAGTTGTGCGACAACAAATAAATAAATTACAGCTCTTACGTTGAAAGCATCCAAGCTACACTGGTGCGGTTTCAAATTTTCAATTACGGTTATTCAAACGGACATATATAAGTCCCAAGAGATAGATTGATTATGTTAGGTGGTTTTAATTAGAGTTAAATTTACTGTAAATATTTTTGTGCACATTTATTTTGTTGACAGATTACAGAAACGCAGATGATTGATTGTAACCAAACCACATAAATGCAGATGAATACTAAATGCAATGCAATTAGCTAGGGGAATATATTTAACTTACAATTGAGTCAGCAGGTAAGTGCTTCGTGGCGTTACACATCCATGTCCACGTCAGCAAATGTGGTTACATGGCGGACCTGTTGATCAAGGGCGGATTTAGGCTTATACTACATGGGTCATTTGACCCACCTTAAACTTTAATTTTTACTAGTTCTTTGACCCGTGAAAACACGGGTTTTTTTTATAATACATATATAGGTTGTTCGTTTAGAATAAATGTAAAGGTTGAATATTTAAATTGTAATTGAAAAACCCATTTTAGAACATAAAAATTTATATATGTTGTATTAATATAGACGTTAGTATTCAAATTGTATGTATGCGAATTAATCCCATAAATGCAAATATTTAATTTTGGAAGTGATACGCACAAAAACATACTGATAGAAGCAATTCAAGTTTGTGGGCTTGGTTGTAAAACTTCAAGGTTAAGGGGAATGCCATTGGTCCCAATAGAAAAAATACAATGTTTAAGTATCGATACAACAAAGTCCATAACCATCAGTGCCAACAAATAAAGGTAGAAGAGGCACTAAATTAATTTATAACTTTAGACATTGTGCATGACAAATATACATAGATAAAAGAAGCCAAATGGAACGATGGTTGTCTACATGAAATTAAACTTGGTAGTGTTGTTAATGGGCCAAATGGACTATGTATACACTAATTTTCGTAATGGGATATGTATCGTTCCAAGTTGTGGTAAAAAAAAACCGTCTGTTGGTCTACACGATTACCCTAAATATCAGTAACTCTTGAAATTTACTGCTAACAATGTCAATCTCTAAACTTAAGTAGATTAAGTAACCGAAAATTAATCCATTACCAAAAAAACATGAATATTTGAGAAGCAATAATTAAACATGACATAGTAAAGCACTGTAAAGAAGCTTTGGACCATCTCCAATAGTGGTTTATAGAAGAAGTCTATAGCACATGTGGCATTTTTAACAAGGAGGTGGCATTTCTAATCCATGGACACCCATTATTTCATGAAGTTTATACTTGAAAGTTTATACATGGAATGCAAAGTCCATGCGGATGGACTTATAGAAGAAGTCCATAAATGAGTTCCACTACCAATTAACCCCTTTTATTCATTATTTTAATAGTAAAAATAATAAGTGGGACCTAGTTATGAACTTGTTTAAGTTTATAGGAGTAGAAAGGTAAGTTTATGGAAAGTGGAAGTTTATAGAAAGCTGATGTGGCATGACGTGGCAGTCTATGGACAAAGTGAAGTCCATAGCATTGTGAATGCTCTTAGGGTATACCACTTTTGGTCAAAGAAGCAATGTTACTTCTTTCCATCAAGAAAAAAGTGTGATTTAACTACTCAAGCCAAAATGTTCATTGGAAATGGAAACTGCTATAGTGTATAGTTGTATGTTTCAGGATTTAAAAATAGAAAAGAAACGTTGGTGATATATTACATTGTTAATAATTTGACATAATAAGTAAAAATTTAAAATTAAATGGAACGTAATGTATTTAGTTAATATAATAATTAATTTTTACAAATTCTAATAAATTCAAAGATACTAAAATTTGTTACTACTGTTTGTAACTTACAATGTTTGGTAGAAACGCAAATCTTTAGATTTCACAACTTTTTTTGTAATTTTTTGTTTTCCAGTGTGAATAAAATTAGGGTAAATATATTTTGTCGGCATCGTACCACCCCTGTTTGTTCCGAGTTAAGCAACCTACCATTAAAACTCTCATTGTCTGCAGTATAACACCCCTCGTTTCAGTCAACGATTATAATAATAACTGCGACTCGGAAGCGTAGATTTCAAACATACTATTCATGTCTTTACAATGTCAATAAACTTTTTCAAACTTAATACATGACATTTCAACAAATTCGGTGTTATATAATTCAAAACTCGACTTTAGTTATCAAAATAACATCAGAGTAAAAGCCTGTCAAACATTCCATCCAATCCAACAACCTCCTGCCCAATATGTCCCATTAATATACAACCTGCAGGAAGAACTGTGGTGGGGTTAGCACAACGCTAAGTGAATGAAACTATAACAACAGTACAACCTAGTATAAAAATCTGTTTACATCAAATAACAATAAACAGAAAATCAATCAATCAATCATTAACTCACACAACTTCCAATCAAGTGTTATCAATCTTCATGAGGACCGGTGGCTCCTGAGATACCCTAATACCGGTTTGGTACTCAAGGAACTCTTATCAATCATCTGTATTGGCCTATACAGAATTATCGATAACCAGTTGTTACTCACACACGACCTAGATCTCTAAACCAACATTTCAAGTTTCAAGATCTCCTGTCGTCTACAATAACAACCAAGTCCAACTGTCAAGTCAAGTTGACCTCAGAATCTTACATACTAGCTCAAACAGCCAAGTAAGCAAACTACCAAACTAACATGGCAAGATATCTCAACAGAAGCCTCATATCAAAGTAATACTATAAATTACTTGTTGTAAATCAAATCATTACAACTAAATCACACTGAGGTTACAGATCCACTCACCAATACCTCAGCTGCAAGCTCAGAAGTCTAATATTACTGAGCCTTCTCCATATCTGAGAATACAACAGAATACTACAAGTTAGTAACTTGTATCAACTGATAATACTTAGGTAATTAACATCGTTACACAGTCATAACATAATTACATGTATCAGGTGATCCCTAAGATTACAGCAAACAAAAATTCAATTCGGAACATAATCAAAAAGTCCCGAAATAAGGTCCAAAAACTGTAAAATGCCATTTTCGACCTTTAAACGACCCCGAATGGTCAAAAAACACCTTGACTCTTAGAATAGAGCTTTGATCAGTGGGCCACTTTCGAGCGACCATGTAAATTTCAACTCAATCAGAGTTAATGAAAATTTGTCAATTTCAAGTGTCGCTAAAAACACCACCTTCTAAACACTTATGCACTTTTAGAATTTGCAACACAAAATCTGCTGAAATAACACTAGGACACGCCGCGTCCTTTAGGACGCACCGCGTCCTCTTCATGGATGGGGTTCTGGTCAAAGTTATACATTAGGACGCGCCGCGTGATTAAGGACACTCCGCGTCCTAAGCTTATGATCCACACGCCGCGTACAAGTAGTACGCGCCGCGTCCTACTAGTTTCACAGCAGACCTGCACGAACTGTAAACCCCAGCTCCAAAGTTTTAACACCCAAAACTCAAACTCAGGTATCAATTCGACTATAGGCAACAATTAACAACCTCCAGCAATAACTAACATCATATATCATCATTTTTAGCTTCCATTTCACATCAATTTCATAATTTCAATCAAACCATTCAAATCAAAGTTATAAACTATCAAGAACACTTACCCTTGATTATCTACCACATGTTGATGCTAATCTGATGATGAAATTAATATCAAGATCACAGTTTCCTGATTCGATTTCTAGCTTTTGACTTGGATTTCTTAAGGTTTTTGAGAATTTTGAAGTTTCTAAAAGTTAAATAAATAGTCGGTTCACAAACCGACTTCAATTATACGGGTATAATTTAATACCCTATCTCAATCTATTGTCTGGAACCCGAAAACCATTTGCGAGTCCAAACATTTTATTATACCGTCAACCCTATTAATTTACTACAATTAATAATTCACTTATCACATTGGAATATTCGACTCTTATTCCAATTATTTCAACTAATTCCAATAATATTATTTCCAAACACATTTAAATCAAGAAATAATATAAAACAACTAAGTCCATTTCGAGGATGTTACATGCAGTAAACTGGTTAATGTTGTATCGATATCGGCAATATGGTAACCGGTTACAGGGAGAACCGGTAAAATTAATTCCGTGTCATTTTTTAGGCCACATGATGTGGTTGCCAAGTCATCATTTTGTAGGTTGTAACAGGTAAAAATATAGTTTGCAAAGATTGTAGCACATAAATAACCGGTTTGTTGCATACATTGGGAGTTTTAAGGGTAGGTTGCTTAACTTAGAACAAACAGGGGGGTACGATGCCGACAAAATATATTTATCCCATAAAATTATTGGCCTAATAAAAACTAAAATAACAACATGACAACTTATATAGGTTTTTTTTTGTAACGTGCATACATTAAACAAAATCTAAGATAGTTACAAAAAAAAGTGAGTAGAAACACAATACATGATAATGCGTACTCAGAAAGTTACTTTTAAAATCATAAAACACAATTAATTTGGTGCCACAAATTCAATAAATTTCATTTTATCTTCTTGGCTTTGTCCAAATGAACCAAGTACCTTCCTTCAAAACGGATCAACTTTTTAAGACATGTCAAATAAACATCCCTAGCTTTTGAAGGTGGTGAATTTTCAAGTTCAGAAATAAGCGAATCCATTTCATCAAAACCTTTTTTCAAAACGTGCCCCATCATTTCGACTTTAGCATGGCGGTCGAGCTCTATTTTAACGTGATCAAGAACTGTGTTCATCCGATGACTTTTGTAGTCTTGGGTGTTATTCATATTTTTTCTGGAGTGTTTGGAGTAAATGTTACAAATTTAGTTGGACGAAATACGTTTGAATGATTTGGTCTAGTAGCATATTCGCTATATATAGAAAAATGTTGCTACACATGCTGTATTGGAAACCCAACAGTTGTTGTTGGAAATGTAAAATATTAATATTACACTTAAGTTTTCGAAATTGCATTAAAGGAGTAGAGGTAGATGAATGGTAGGGTTTGTGAATCTTGGAGATTGTGAAGTTTAGGGAGCTCTGATGTAGCCGCCGACCCTTTTGAATTATACGTGTGTATACTATTGTAATTAATGAATAATGACTAAGTAATTTAATTAATGGATTAAATTTGATATAGCATTTTTCTTTTTTCTAAAATACTGTTAGTGCTTGCTGATGTAATGCATACCTAAGCGAAGTAATCTGGATTAGCCACGTGAGTACCAAAGTCAACCTTAGAGAGTGACAAATCAGCATGATGACTTTAGCGGTAGTGTTCATTAATATATAGTAAGATAGCAAATGATTAATTAATTACACGTATGAATCAGGTTAAAAAATCAAAACGAGCTACCTTGGCCCATGAGCAGCCCAAGCACTACTATATTTAGCCCAAGAATCCTAAATACTCACTAGTCACTATTTAATCGGCCTATCCTTGAAGTTAATTTATTTTGCCTAGTTTGAAGCTAATTTATTTTAATTCTATATGTAATTGCGTATAAATTATATCGTAAAATATTAATTGCTATGCATATTGAAAGGTGGTTTCCAGGTTGTCTTGGATAGCAACTCACTACTCATGTCATTAATTATTTTTTTATAAATATCTCATACATATTGAAACATTTGTAAAAATTGGTTACGAGGGAGTAAGATAAAAAAACTGCCTCATTTTTAAACCTTGGATGCAGCGACATTATATGCTCTATATGCAATTTATGATAAGTTAACGGCTAACAAATTGGTATGTTTCAATCACAAGTTAGCATCTCACACCATTATCAAGTTTATGTATTTTATTCGGTGATATTTTGAAAAAGAAGTATTAATCGTTTTCAAGGTATGAAACCTCGACGAGATCAACAATTTTAACAACCTTCGCTTTCTAATATTATTAATGTATTTATGTTTTACGTTTTCGTTTTAATAATCTGACTCGTTTATTTTGTCAATATTATTTTGTCGCCACAACCAAGTAACACAGTAAAAAACTCAAGGTATTACTGAACCATGTGAATTGATATTCTAGATCCGCCACTGCTGTTGATGTCCACGTAATCATCTTTTTTTCAGCCACCTCGGAACATCATACACATCATCATCTCTGATGTTCATGACCTGTAAATCAAAAACCAGAAACACAAACATAATCAAAATTCCCACTTTCAATTTCCATGGATTTGTTTAAGAACTACAAATGTATCGAAACCCTAAACCCATTACTAACCTGTTAACATAATCATCAAGCGCAAATCACCACAATACATGCATCAAAATCTGAAATCGAAGTTAGGGTTTCGACGACTAGAAAGAGGAAGGGGACGACATACGAAGGGGGTGGCGTACAGCTTGGGAATGGACGGTGGTGTTGGTGTTGGTGGTGGGTGGGCGGGCGGCGTAGGTTGGCCGGAAATAATAATCATAACAATGCCACGTAATTCTCCACGTCAACAGATTTTAACATGTCATTGATGCCGGTTTGAATTGAATTTGATCTTTTAACGATGTGTTCCCAACTGCCTATGTAACGAAAAGAAATAAAAGGACATAAGAAAAGAAGATAATAAATGCATAGATAATGAAAGTCGGGGTTGAGTCGGTCGGGACCTTAGTCGATTAAGTCGGAGAATAATCGGATTTTAACTTTTGTTGACTTTATTACATTTAAATGATAAATTTCAAAATTATATGTGTATGTAAAATTTTGTAATCGAGGGACTTGGAGGTAATTTGAAAAATCAATTCAAGATAAATAGGTATATTGTATAAATATGAGGTACTAGAATTTAAATTTTGTATTTTTTCTTAAAGGGTGTGTTTCGCAAAACTAGCTTATAGTTGGAGCTTATATTATAAGTTAGAAGCTAGAGTTTATGTGTTTACAAGTGTTTGGTAAAACTAGCTGGAGCTTATTGATGTAAATTGACATAAAAGAACCAAAAGATATGATAAATAATGATATAAGGGGTATATATGTAATTTCAACTTTAATAAGCTTGTAGCTTATTTTTATAAGCTACTTCCATTAGCTTTTTTTTCGGAGCTTATTTTTTCAATAAGCTACCAAAAATTTTTCTACCAAACAAAGCTTGTAGCTTAAACTTGTGAAAAAAATAAGCTTAAGCTCCCATAAGCTCTCGTAAGCTAGGTTACCAAACATATCCAAAAGAGACAAATTTCTCTCTCCCTTATTCCCCTTTTACATATCTGAATTCAGATCTAATAATATTCTTCATCTTCTCATTCTCTTCATCTTTATATTCACTTCATCTTCTACATCTTATCTACCCATTTCCATCTCTTTTTAGCTATCTATTGCCGGAATAACATACACAACTTGTCGGATTTTCTCAACTGACCAACTAGATCCGCCGTTAACCGGCGTTGACCGACTTTTTAGAGCCACTTTGGGCTAGTCGAGTTGGACTACTCACAAAACCCGACTAGTCGCTGACTAGAGTCGACCGACTTTTACAACCATATAAATAATGAAAATATTTAAGGTTTGGTACACGCAAATGTATTAATTAAATTATTATATCATTGTATATAACGAACTACTCGAATTTATATAGTATGTAATAAATTTAAAGTTTGCTTCGGAGGGTTTTTGACACTAAGAAATGGTAAGGGAATGAATAAATGGGTCTGCTTGGATATAAGAAAATGGAATTAATGATTATTTGAAAGTGATTGAGGTTATGGTAATCATTACTCCACTATAACATATTAAGGCAACCGGTAAACAAATTCTTTGCTTTCATTTAAATTTTTTACTTCTTTTTTAACGTGTCATGATTCCTTTTTTTTTTCAAGATTCTTTAAAACCCCAAGAAAAGATCAATTATTTGCGAAATCGAGTTTCATACGTTCAGCTTTTCTGGTTTGTTTCAAAGTTCCAATAATATGTTAATCAGAATCCTATTTGTTGAACATACTTGATAGTTGTTTACATGAGATGTGTTCGACCAAATATCTAAAATGAATTTTTGCATCAAAACAATTTTCTATGATTATTTGAGTATTTTATTTTTGTGCATATTTAGTTTAAAATCACGACAGTCATGGGTTGGGCTTTGAGGGTAACAAAAAATTGTGGTTTAATGGAGTACTAAGATAAGAAGTAATACCCTTCGGTATTTCTTTACATTTCGTTTCCGTTTTCCATTCCGTATTTGAACCAACGGCTCCTTTGTATTCATTACTTTGTATCTAAATTCTGGTACTTTTTACGCGTGTCAACTATATAAGTTGTCATATGACGTCCCTTACAATCGTTAATTTGACCAATACTACAAAGTAAGGACTTAGTAAGTTCATCACGTACAATGTAAATCCGAGTAGTTCGCTACATATAATGAATGTCTGTAGTTTTATATATTTGCGAGCACGTAACCCATATATTTTTAAGTGCTATGTTCACGAATAAGACAAGTAAATTTTTTTCTTTCCAAATCTTTTCAACAATGACTATTGTATGTATTTAACCTTTTATTATTTGTAAACGATGTGCACACAATCATAATGGACATTGTGTCATAGTTATTTGTAAACGATGTGCACACAATCCCAATGGACATTGTGTCATAGTCGGGTACATTCACTACACTTTGATTCCACTTAATCGCGATGATGTGACACTCGTTTGTTATGACAATGCACATAATAGATATGACATCATATTTGGATACATTTCCGATCAATCAAACTTCTAGGCTTGTTTTTTTTGCCTCAAGTAAAGTGTGCAGGCTTGATCATACAACTTTTTAGTTGATCATACCACTAGATGAGAGGCCCTCAAACTTATATTATACACATATTATTAGACAATAGAATAGAATGGCCCAAACCAATTTGTGGGTATTGGGCCCATTAGGGTTAGGTTATATTTGCTTTGTACTCTATAAATAGTCGTTAATGTAATACGCAATTCTCACGGGGTTTTATAATTTAACATGTAAAGTAACAAAATATTATTGATATTGATTGTCCTTCCAATGGACCCTAAACCTACAATTGAGTTTGGACCAACTAACCGAGTCATCTAACACATATTTTAAATTTGGATGAGGATTCCTTTTCACAAATTTTTGACCAGTCGGAGTTTTGGAGTAAAAATAATATTGTTAAACATTGACAAACTCTATTACCAAAATAATTGCACAAACACAAATAAAAATACATAATAAATAATTATAGATAATAACTTGCAAATATTTATTTCATCCAAGCCCATCCTGATCAAATCAGATAAAAAATATTTCACACATATATGCATCTGTATGAAGCATCCAAAGCCAAAAGATATTGACTCATTCACGGGTAACGGCTACCACTTGCTTCCCGACATTTCTACCCGAAAACAGCCCAACCAAAGCAGCGGGTGCACTCTCGAGCCCCTCTGCAATGTCTTCAATGTAACTTATTGTTCCTTCTTTTATAAGTGGTATAATCATTTCCATATACTTCGGATACATGTGATAGTACTGTGTCACATGGAACCCTTGCATCCGCACACTTTTTGTTATTATGTTAAATAGGTTGCCCACCCCATCCCCTTGTTCGTTGTACTGTGAGATCATCCCACAAGCTGCAATACGACCATTTAATCTCATGTTCAAGAGAACTGCCTCCAATGTCTTTCCACCAACATTCTCAAAATATATATCAATTCCATTGGGAAAGTACCTATCATGTTCGATTAGAAAATCATCTCAAAAACTAATTTGACAGCAGTCGACTTTTCTCAAGGAATTGAAAAGAAAAAGAAAAGCATGAAAGTTCTCTATAACAAGTCAAAATGAGTCAAGTATGTTAGTCTGACCCAGAACACAGTGTCAAATATGATTACAAAAAATATGTTACTCTGAATTTAATATTATCTTTTTAATTACAATATTATAGGAGAGTGTATGGAACGACTATGCATTAAAAACCCAATATGGTAATTTTCCCTGTTTGACCCGTTAGTAATGAGAACCTAACTAAGATCCACCCATTTGAAAGCAGTAATATGAAAGTGCCTACTCCAATCTTGGGTGGCAGCTATGTTAAGTTTCATGCTAACCTCTTTAGAGCTGCATCAAGATCTTTCTCTTCTTTGTAGTTAAAAGCCTCATCAAATCCAAACTTATTCTTCAACAGATCAACCTATGATGATGAAATGCAAAACCAATTTGGAGATCATAAAACACATAATCATCATGTTTATGAAATTAAGGTTAGAATATTTAAGGTTATCATAGGAAGGAAGCAGAAACCAACATAGCTAAACTCTAACACACCAACCTTTTCTTTAGTACCTGCACTTCCAATAACATAGCACCCAGACAACTTTGCAAACTGCCCGACGAGCTGGCCAACTGCACCAGAAGCTGCTGAAACAAAGACATACTCTCCTTTCTTTGGAGCACAAATCTCATAAAAACCAGCATAAGCGGTCATACCAGGCATACCTACAAACAAACCAAAAGAAAAAAAGGTCACGAGAAGGTAAAAGTGGTAAAATAGGCAGATTTGGTAATAGGTCAAAAAGGGTAATAGTTGTACGGGTAAGGTTGACCTAAAACAATTCTGTTTCCAATTTGTTAAATAATTTGAAAATATTAATTGTGTCAAATATGATAATAGATATCACATTTTTTTCACTAGCTAGTTGTGATCTGATTCCCAATTTTTGAATATTTAGGATGTTTTATGCACTAAAAATAAACCGTGGGCGATTGTTGGCTTATTTGGCATGTATCTTTATGGTTTCTGGTAACCAGGTAAATCTCATTGAGCCAACTTTGTTGTGACAGGCAAATCCGGGTCTCCATGAATATCCCCCAAATCCGTCAAACTGGGCAAACCACTGACTAGGGTAGGTGACACAAGGAGTTGAAGATTACGAGATTCTATGCAAATTTTATTTTACATGTTTGACTTGTTAGAGTTATAACCCGAATAGCCCCATTCTCACTTAAATGGGAGCAGATTTAATCCTCTGGGGCAACTGTAAGACACATGAAGCACCTAGTTGGCCTTTTATATTTACTAGACTTGTCATTAAACCTCTTTATTTTTACAGCCATAATATCTGCAACCTAAATCCTATCATTTATTTTTAAATACATATACATATACAAACACACACCGATACATACATATTTACTAATATATAATTACTAATATACGTGTATATGTATACGAGATAGATGAAAAACAACATAAACACACATCCAAACCAAAATCAGTAGAAAACGTACCAAGAATTCCTGTATAATAAGATAAAGGCACGTCAGTATTTTGAATCTTGAATAGAGTCTCAGGATTATCTATAATGCTGTATTCCTCCCATTCAGTTCCTCCCCATACTAAGTCACCGTTCTTGAAGTTCGAATTCCCAGAATCGATGACTTTAGCTACTCCTAATCCAGCTATAGGCTGCAAGTTAATAATGGATACATGAGAACACAAACCGAAATTAAATACTCTGAAGTACTTCGTTTACAATGTAAATCCTACTGCCTATGCCACATAATATGAACAATCACTCATATATACAAGTTGTCTACAAATGAGACTTGAATCCACAACCTCCTGATTTATAGGCTTCTCACACACTTGAAGGCCAAAAGCCCTTTGGTTGAAATAGTACATTATTTCCTTCGAATACAAGTAAAGCAAGGTGAGCCAGGTGCACTAAGGCCCCTCATATATATGATTAAACAACATTTCCCTTGCCTTTTTATAAAGAGAGACAGCTTTACAGAGTATTATCAACCGATCGACAAAACTGTTTTTAAAGTTAGAAGTTTGACCTCAAATGTCGTCTAGTTACTTCAATTAAGATATAAATTTGGATGAACACTAATACTTACTGAACCAGGAGTGAACGACTCAATGTAACTGCCTTCAGTTTTGCTCATTCGTCCTCGTAGGTAAGGATCACATGACAGATAAAGGTTCTTCACAAGAACAGCATTAGTACCTTCTGGAAGCTTTAGGTTGATCATGGCTGAAGATTTAAGAAGCATATCTGATTCCTTAGGAAAGCCATTAACATAATCTTTCAGTACTACCTGTTTGTTCCTCACTTGTTCCATTTGCTTGCTAAACTGCTATTGAATTGAATTAGTCTTTTTTCTTCCTTTTTTTATGGAACAAAGAAGTGAGGATATATGGAACAGACTTTTATGTTATATAATATCTTGCTGTCACATACACTGACATGACTTTATAGGATGAATCAAAGTCAAACATGTATATAAATATTTGTATATATGTATAATGTGTAAAGAGAATCACAATGAGGTCACTGTATACTTCACAACGAGGTCATTGTATACTTCACATAGATGTCACTTTATATTTCACATGGATGATTGCATAAACAAATGGGCAGCATTCAAATAAAATTCCATATTTTGAAATTTTGAACCTCCAACTTATTTATACGTACATAAATAGTCTCTCAACTAATACTAACAGCATCTTTAAATCCGTAAAATTGAACATCACAGAATATTTCCGGATTTCACCGGTATTTATATTCATAATGATATTCAAACCACTGATTATATAAATTATTACAATAACGTTCTCACTAGCTAATGTGCAAACCTTTGGCTTATAGACTATATATATTGGGCTCTCAATATGTCATTTTTAATATCTAATAATATATTTTGAGCTGTGATATTTTAAATATGTCATATTTTCAACATGCAAAAGTTGATTTTTATAACAACTTCAACATGTTCATGTTCAGACGTTTCTAAGTCCGTAAGTTATTATGTTCATCAAGCTAACCTACTAATGTAGGGTAAAATAAGATAACGAGATTAAACCTGTTGATTCCACAGAATACCAGGAAAAATCTCTTCCAAATCACGTTGATTCACAATGACTGCCGTGGATGGGAATAATTCGACTCACAAAATTGAGAGGAAAATCAAATTTCCTGAAATAAAAAACTGAGTTGTTTACAATGTCACATGAACCCTAAATAACAAGCAGAATTTCGAATGGGTCTAAAAAACATAACGGGCTGGCCATAAAGCCCAAAACAAAAGTCAAATACAACCGAAAAAACATAAAATGGGCCATATCTTCTAAACGGAGCCTTTTTTTTAACCTCGAAGGTGGGCTTAACCGCCAACGGCAGTTTAAAGGATAGTATTTGTTTGGGTCGGGTTGGCCAGAAACATCTTTTTCCAAATTTGTTTTATTTGTCCAATATTATTTTGTATGTCAGATATGATTGCAACTTTATATTATTTCAGTTGTAATCTCATTTTTTATATAAAACTAATTTAGGAGGTTCTTTTTCGCCGTAGTTTCGGTAGCATTTTTGGTAGGCCACTATTCCACGGGAATCAAAACCACCGCCACACAGACTTGGTCTATGTAAAACTGTTGTGCATTTATGCATTAAACCAAAAGTTTGAGCAAATTTTGAGTTTATTTGGCGTGTTCCCTTTTTAGCTAAATTTTGGTTTTAATTTTCCCATTTAACTTCTTACTGATAAAACATAAACCAAATTGGCCCATTAGTAAATAAATCGGTGAAGTAGAACAAGTGCAAACTTGCCATTAATATTAACAGTATAGTATGGACTATGCATGCAACCAAACATACACACACATAAATGTGTGTATATATACAATAGAAAACACACCAATATTCCTGTTTTTAAACCTATAGGCACACCAGTATGCGATTAAACATGTTGTACTGTGAGACCATTCCGCAAAACTGAAGTCCGACCATTCGATCTCATATTCAAAAGTATGGCCTCACTTTAGTTGGGTAGAGTTGATAAAACATATCGCCTAGCGAGTATAAGTGCTTACGCCCATTGGTAAGGTGGGATGGTAACACGTAAACGTGTAATTTATATACGTCTGGTCAGGGTTGACTCACAAATATTTTAACGTCCATGCGTTGATTATGACTACGAAGTACAAACTATTGCATCACAATAATAACTATCTTTTAGACAAAACACCTTTAGGAGGATGTTTGAATTATAAATGCTATTTGGGTGACTTCACCTCATTTGACATGCACCCTTTTAGTTAATTTTTTGTTTGACCCTTAAACATAACCTCAATTAACCCACTGAACTCATGTTTAAAAACATTTTAGTATCACAATACAAAGCATGCAATTTTGAAGTATTGATCAATTAAACCGGTTGAGTTAGGTTGACTAGTCAATGGCTTCTGTCCATATTTTATACTCTAAAAACAACTAATGTGTTAAACGATCACAAATTATACTATTATTACAATAGGAGAAAGTTTAAATGAGAATCACCAAAAAGTATACTCAATTTTTCTCAATGAAACAATTAGGGGTTGTAAGCATTAAAAGTACAATTTGGGTCTATTTCGACCCGTTTGACTTGTTCAACTCATTTGACCCATTTTCTTTATAACTAATTTTGTTATCAACATATGAAAAGTAACATAACTCAAATGATTCATTCATCGTAAAATGATAAAGAAAACTATTAAGAATTTAATAATAATTCATTAATAGATGAAAGGGCGTCAAATTGATTCATTCATCGTAAAAGTCTAACGTACCCCTACCGGCTACTTAAATAACCTATAACTTTTAGGTGCTTTGCATTTGAACAGAGTATAAAAGGAATCGTGTCCATATTCGTTATCGTTCTTGCCAGCACATCAGCACATATAACCTGCAAAACTCATTTTCTTTTAACCCTTAATGTTACAGGAAAGCCTCAAGATTGGACTTGATGACATTAAGTCAGCCACGGATAATTTTTCTGAAACATACCTTATTGTTGGGTTTGGGCTTCCCTCCTAGTTGGGTTGCCATTGTATTTATCGTTTTTCGTTATTTTTTTTTGTGTGGACTTGTCGGGCATTGGACCAAGTCTTTTAGGCCCATTAGGATAACAAATTGTAAGGGTTTTGATGTTGGAAATCTGCTGGAACATTCACAAATTCGTGAGAGAGGCAAAAAGGAGAGAAAACAAGTTTGCTTAGGGTTTACTCAGCTTTTGACAGATTTGCGCACCCGTGGGAGAATCGTTGGTACGGATTCGTTAACCGTCGGATCGGCGTGAACTTTTTACAGTAGCTTCTTAACATATTGATCTTCAATCTGGACGGTCAGGATCGTCATTGGAGGTGTCTACAGTGATCTGTAGGTTGTCGAAGTTACTGCAGTTTCTGTGAGTTTTATCAAGCAACTTTGTTCGTTGATTCTTTGATTCAAGAGTTGTTTTCTCTTGATTATTGTCGGTGATTTGTATCTAGTTGGTACTAGAAAGAACTCTCTTGTATTCTCTGATTTGGTGATAGTGGATTAGTTCCTGGACTTGGTCCCGTGGTTTTTACTTCTCACGTTGAGGAGGTTTTCCACGTTAAAAATCTTGGTGTCTTGCGTATTGATTTACTTATTTATTTGGTTGATTATATTGCTGGATTTTTGGAAGTTAGATTGCTTCTAACAGGTTATCACAAGTTGAGAGTTTAATTGGGCGTTCCGCATTTGCCAACTCTCATAACAGTGGTATCAGAGCTTTTGGTTGCTAGGGTTTGTTTGACTTGTGTTTAACAATGGAGACTAATACTTCGAGGATGATTAATCTGAATGGTACTAATTATCATTTGTGGAAATCCAAGATGGAGGATCTTCTGTATGTTAGGGGATTTCATCAACCAGTTTTCTGTTCCGAAAAACCTGAAGGCAAGACTGATGAAGAGTGGACTTTGGTACATCGTCAAGTTTGTGGTTATATTAGATAGTGGATGGATGATAATGTGTTGAATCATGTTATTGCATAGGTACATGCTCGTACCTTGTGGGGTAAACTTGAGCAGCTCTATGCCCGTAAGACATGTAACAGTAAATTGTATTTGATTAAACAGTTGATTAGTTTGAGGTACCGTGATGGAACTTCCATGTCTGATCACTTGAATATTTTTCAAGGAGTTATTAACCAACTTTCTGAGATGGGTATTAAATTTGATGAAGAGGTTCAGGGATTGTGGCTTCTTGGTACTCTACCAGATTCGTGGGAAACACTTAGAACTTCACTATCGAATTCAGCACCTGATGGAATTATTTCTATGGAGATGGCTAAGAATAGTGTTTTAAATGAAGAGATGAGAAGAAAGTCACAGGGATCTTCATCTTCATCACAGTCAGATGCTTTGGTTGTTGAAGAAAGAGGCAGAAATCGGTATCGTGGTCAAGGTAACAGGGGTAAAAGCAGAAGTAACTCAAGAGGCAGAGGCAAATCAAGAGGTAGACATGCAGATAAAGACTGTCATCATTGTGGTATGAAGGGTCATATTAAAAAGAATTGCTTCCAGTATAAAAGAGAAATGAAGAACCTTAATAACCAGGGAAAGAAAAATGATGATGAATCAAATGAAGATCGTGTTGCTACAGCCACTGAATATTTTCTTATTGTTTATGATGATGAGATGATTAATCTTGTAGAGAATGAATCAACTTGGGTGGTTGACAATGGTGCTTCAAGTCATGCTACACCTCGTAGGGATTTCTTTACATCTTATACATCTGGAGATTTTGGAGGTGTAAAGATGGGTAATGGTAATGTATCCAAGGTTGTAGGTATTGGTGATGTTTGCTTGGAGACTGCCATTAACATGAGACTTGTACTCAAGGGAGTTAAACATATCCCAGATCTTCGTTTGAATTTGATATCTGCAGGTAAGCTTGATGATGATGGTTATCATAATAGTCTTGGTGATGGAAAGTGGAGACTCTCGAGAGGTTGTAGGTATTGGTGATTATGGCGAGAGGTAAGAAATTCTCAACTCTATATTTGACTCAAGCAAAAGTGTGTACGGAGTCTATCAATGCAGCAGAGTTAGAAGATACAGTTGAGCTTTGGCATAAGCGGCTAGGTCACATGAGTGAAAAGGGGATGACAAATCTAGCTAAAAAGAAAAGTATCACTGGTTTGAAAGATGTACAATTGAAGAGGTGTTCTCATTGCTTTGCTGGAAAACAGAATCGAGTTCACTTTCAGAGTCGACCTCCTTTTAGAAAGGAGAACATACTTGATCTTGTTTATTCTGATGTGTGTGGTCCGATGAAGACTCAGACTATTGAAGGTTCTCGCTATTTTGTGACTTTTATTGATGACCACTCGAGAAAGTTATGGGTCTATACTTTGAAGACCAAAGATCAAGTTTTAGATGTTTTCAAAGAGTTTCATGCATCTGTTGAAAGAGAGACCGGAAGAAAATTAAAGTGTGTTCGATCATAACGGAGGTGAATATTGTGGCCCGTTTGATAACTATTGCAAAGAGAAAGGTATACGACATCAGAAAACACCCCCCAAGACACCTCAACTCAATGGTTTGGCTGAAAGAATGAATAGGACATTGGTCGAGAGAGTTCGATGTTTGTTGTCTCATGCAAAGCTTCCAGCTTCTTTCTGGGGTGAGGCTTTAAGTACTGTTGTTTATGTACTTAATAAGTCACCTAGTGTTTCTTTGAATTTTGAAGTGCCTGATAAAGTTTGGACAGGTAAGGATGTATCTTATGATGATTTGCGTGTTTTTGGGTGTAAGGCTTTTGTACACGTTCCCAAGGATGAAAGGTCCAAGCTTGAAAGTAAGTCAAGACAGTGTGTTTTCATTGGCTATGGTGTTGATAATTTTGGCTACAAGTTGTATGATCCGATTGAGAAGAAGGTGATCAGGAATCGTGATGTAGTCTTTATAGAAGATCAAACCATAGAGGATATTGACAAAGCAAAGAAATCAGATGCACTTCCTTCAGAGATTGATGAACATATTGGAAAGCATGAAACTCCAATACAGGTTGAAGAACAAAATGACCAGCATGATGAGCAAGAATTTCATGAACATAATGACGAGCTTGACGAAACTAATGATCAACATGATGAACAAGAAGCTCCTATACATGTTGATGAACCGCCAGTAGCAGCTCAACCGAGAAGATCAAGCAGAGAAAGACAACCTTCTACAAAATATTCTCCCCATGATTATGTGTTGTTGACTGATGGGGGAGAACCCGAGTCTTATCAAGAAGCTATGGAGCTTGATGATAGAGAAAATTGGAAGATTGCAATGGATGAGGAGATTGAGTCTCTTCATGAAAATCATACTTATGAGCTAGTTGAGTTACCTAAGGGAAAGAAAGCACTCAAGAACAAATGGGTATACAGGTTAAAGTCTGGAGAAAATAATTCACAACCAAGGTACAAAGCGAGGTTGGTCGTGAAGGGATTTGGCCAAAAATAAGGTGTAGACTTTGGAGAGATCTTCTCACCTGTAGTGAAGATGTCATCGATTCGAGTTGTTCTTGGTCTAGCTGCGAGTATGGATTTGGAGATTGAGCAACTAGATGTGAAAACTGCCTTTCTTCATGGTGACTTAGAAGAAGAGATCTATATGGATCAACCGGAGGGCTTCAAAGTCAAGGGAATAGAAAACATGGTTTGGAAACTGAAGAAGAGCTTATATGGATTGAAACAAGCTCCAAGGCAGTGGTACAAGAAATTCGAGTCCTTTATGAGCATGCAAGGATACGCCAAGACAGCTTCTGACCATTGTGTTTTCGTCAAGAAATTTCCTGATAATGACTTTTTTGGACTGGTCAACTTTGGTCAATTAAAAAAAAAAAAAGAAATTACAGTTTTTTAGCTATGTTTTATGTATTTTGAACAATTATGTTAAAGTCTAAGTTTATTTATGTTTATGTTTATGGTTTTCATCTATTATTACACATATAATTTTGAAATTTATTATTTAATTGTAAAAAAGTCAAACAAAGTCAAATCCGACTAGTCCCCGACTAGTCCCGACTAGTCCTTCCGAGGTCCCGACCGACTCGCCCCCGACTTTCGACTTTTACAACCTTGCTCTTAAATGGGAAGCATCCATTAGCTACATGGATTATCATAAAAAGGGAAGTGGCTTCGGTCACGGTAGTTTAAACTGACATATAAGTCTCAAGTGATAGATAATCATGTTAAGTGTTTTTTGTGCACATTATTATATTATTAATAGGAATATGAGTTAGCAGTGCGAAAGTGTGTAGGTGACCAAAGCAGAGTCCTCAACAAGGGAAATATGAATACTCACTACAACGCAATTATGGGAATATCAAATTACAATTGAAGATGTAGGTTGAGTTAGCCGGTTAGTGTTTCGTGACATTACTACACATAGACGTCCATGTCAGCATATGTGGTTACATGGCAGACCCGTTAATGTCCACATCATCATCTCCGACCATCTTTTTTCAGCCACCCCTGAACTATCATACACACCATAAACAACACATCATCATCTCTGAAGTTCATGACCTGTAAATAAAAAACCAGAAACACAAACATGATCAAGACACCACTTTCAATTTTCAAGTATTTGTTTGAGAACCAACAGTTAGCGTGTTTTAAGTATGTTTCCATGGATTAAGCTGTTACTCTGTTACCAAAAACACAAGCAGAAATTATCCATGTATTTGTATAAAAACTACAAATTAGAAACCCTAAACCTGTAACCACCACATTCAAATCACCACAATGTTATTTAAATTAAATATATACTCCAACATGATTCAGTCTCATGATAATCATTCAAATCAACGTTTCAAGAACATTAAAGTAAACCTTACTTGATGGTATAATCAATCTAGGATTTGATGCTGAAGTCAGAACTTTAGAATCAATGCAAATTCAAGTAATGATGCCAATAATCCTATAGAATGATTTTCTCACGTTATGGTGTTTCTTGATTGAGACAATTTTTCATTATATAAATGTAAAGCGTAAGTTTGTGATGAGGGCAGAATAGAAGAATTAGCCGAGGAGTATATGAAGCAATTGGAACATGGCAAACAAACTAGAATTAAGAACATGTGAAATTGTCACAAGCAAGAAAGGGGTGTTTAGATCGTTTTTTTTTATTTGGAGGGGGTCTAAGTTTTTGGCATCTTTATTAATTAGTGTCGTGATTTTATTTTAGTTTCCTAGTTAAATAAGTTTCTTTTCCTCCAAGTTTTATATACTTATAAATATAAATATAAGGCTTGTGATTATTGTAAGGGATCTTTTAATTATAATAAGAAATTGACCTTTTAGTCCCAATAAAACCTTTGTGTTCATTTTACGGCCCTTGATTAGGGTTTATCAAATCGCTTCATTGTTCTGCGTCAGTTGGTATCAGAGCCTTTGAGTATCCTGATGGCCATCGATGGAGAAACTGGTGTTAATAAGAACACTAATCCAAAAACCCGTACTGTTGGTGGGGTACGGTCTGCTGAAGAGATGGATCGTGCAATTACTGAAATCATGACTACTCTTAGTGGTTTATCCACTGCTATGGAAGAACTACGTGCCGCGATCGTAGGTGGTGCTCCTAACCACGTAAATCGCGAGGGTGGCACTCGCGGCGGCAATAATAATCGTCCACGTAATGGCGGAATTATTGGTGTTCGTGAGCGCAACCAACCTCCGTTCAACAACAGAAGACAGCTCCAATTTGTTGAGTCTTCTGATGAAGAATGGGATGATGAGCAGGGTTTTATTCGTCCCCTAAGAGGGCGATTCGGTGACCAACGTTACGAGCAGTCTGACAACGCACGGTTTAACAACCAGCGGTTGGATAACCCTCTTCGTTTCGGACGTCCCCAGGGTTATCGTGAAGGTTATCGTGTAAAGGCAGAGATTCCTAATTTCCATGGGAATCTTGATCTGGAAGCAGTTTTAGACTGGTTGTACGAAGTCGACAAGTTCTTCGACATTATGGATGTTCCCGAAGAGCAGCAGGTTAAAATCGTGGCTTACAAACTTCGTGGAGGGGCTGGTGCTTGGTGGGAGAATGAACAGGATAATCGTAGGAGACAAGGTCGGCGACCGGTAACTGAATCGCCGCGGGTGAAACAGATGATTAAAGGCAGGTTTTTACCACCTGATTGTGAGCAGATTTTGTATCAGTAATATCATAATTGCATTCAGGGTAAGCGGTCCATTATCGAGTATACTTCTGAGTTTCTTCGTCTCTAAGCTAGATGTAATCTGAAAGAGACAGAAGAACAGTCGGCCGGCAGGTATATTAGTGGCATGAATCAGAATATCCATGAACGTTTGAGTTTAAATCCAATCTGGTCTCTTGATCAGGCGCAAAACTTAGCCATGAAAGCTGAGCGTTTGATGAATAAACCAACTTATAGCTTTCGACGTTCAGGTGAATCATCGCATTCTGGAAACCCTGTGAATCGGCCCAATCAAAGCCAATTCACCATTGCACCAAATAAACCTTCAACAAGTCAGAAAACAATAGAGGCACCTGCAACAGAAAATAAGAACCCGGGCAAACAAGTAGTTACCAATCCGTATGCCAAACCTACTGGTTCAAAGTGTTATAGGTGTCAGCAACCAGGTCACCGATTTAATGAATGTCCACAACCTCGTCGGACAACGTACTACGCAGGCGCGGAAGATGACGTTGATGAAAGGGTTGAAGGGGTGGAAGAGATCGACGAAGAAGTATGGTCCTTATAAGATTTTACGCAAGATTAATGATAATGCCTATGTGGTTGATCTGCCTTCTTCTATGAGTATTTCCAAAACTTTCAATGTCGCGGACATCTACAAGTTCTACCCCAATGGTGAAGCTGTTCATGAGAACTCGAGGACGAGTTCTTTTCAAGAGAGGGAGAATGATGAGGGCAGAATAGAAGAATTAGCCGAGGAGTATATGAAGCAATTGGAACATGGCAAACGAACTAGAATTAAGAACATGTGAAATTATCACAAGCAATAAAGGGGTGTTTGGATCGTTTTTTTTATTAGGTAGGCCGTGGCAACACGATGTAAACGCGACGCATCGAGGCAAACATAATTTGTATTTGTTTAGTTGGGGCGGAAAGAAAATTGTAATTTTACCCAATGGAGTTGTCCCACCTGGACAAAACGTGAGCAATAAAACGTTGTTCACCATGGTAACTTCCCAAAAAGAATTTCGAGCTGAAAGTAAAGAATCTGGATATCATATGCTCTAGTTGTTAAAGAAGTTGATGAAGGAAACATAACACAGCTTCCGGATATTATTCAACCACTACTAACGGAATTCAGTGAAGTAGTGGCGGATGATACGCCCAATTCGTTACCACCATTGCGCAATATTCAGCACCAAATAGATTTGATTCCGGGTGCAAGTCTACCAAATCTCCCTCACTATCGAATGAGTCCCAAAGAGTCGGAAATTTTGAGCGAAAAAATAGAAGAATTGTTACAAAAGGGGCACATCCAAGAGAGTATTAGTCCTTGTGCAGTTCTTGCTCTTCTTACACCGAAGAAAGACGGAAGTTGGAGAATGTGTATGGACAGTCGAGCCATCAACAAAATAACAGTTCGGTACAGATTTCCCATTCCACGTCTTGATGATTTATTGGATCAACTTTCTGGTGCAACACTATTTTCCAAAATTGATTTACGTAGCGGGTATCACCAAATTCGTATTAAGTCAGGTGATGAGTGGAAAACAGCCTTCAAAACGAAGGATGGGCTTTATGAGTGGCTCGTCATGCCTTTTGAACTTTCAAACGCACCAAGTACCTTCATGCGTTTGATGACCCAAGTCCTTCTGCCATTCATGGGAAAATTTGTAGTTGTTTATTTCGACGACATTCTGATTTTTAGTCGTTCAGAGAAAGAGCATCTCGATCATCTACGGGCTGTTTTGAATTCTTTGCACGAAAACTAGTTGTATGTTAACTTGAAGAAGTATACGTTCTTAACCAATCGTTTACTTTTTCTTGGTTATATAGACAGTTCCGAGGGCGTTCATGTAGATGATGATAAAGTTAAGGCAATTCGAGAATGGCCATCACCTAAAACTGTGACTGAAGTACGGAGTTTCCATGGTCTAGCAACCTTCTATAGGCGATTCGTGAGAAATTTTAGTAGCATTGTGGCACCAATCACGAGTTGTCTAAAGAAAGGGCAGTTTAAGTGGACGAACGAGGCTCAAGAGAGCTTCAAATTGATCAAAGAGAAACTGATCACAGCACCGGTCCTTTCTCTTCCAAATTTTGATAAGGTTTTTGAGCTTGAGTGTGATGCGTGTTGTAACATCCTATTTTTGGGCCTAGAAGTTAATAGTATTTTACTAAGTTTTAAAAAATGATTATTTAATGTAATGGGAAATAAATTGTTGGGTTTACTTGAAAATAAATAGATAAAAGAGTCACAGGATTTATTGTGACTACTAAAATTTAACATGATTTAAATTAATGGAGTTGACGGTAAAATAAAATAGTTTTCACGCAAATGATTTCGGGTTCCAGACAATAGGCTTAGAAAGGGGTATAATTTTTACACTGTATCATATTGAGGTCGGTGTATAAACCGACTCCACCTACCTTTTCTTTCCCAAATCTTCATTTTTCATTATCTCTCTAAAACTTTCTCCTACAACTTCAATTAAAAATCAAGAAGGGAAACAATTGATTTTGGTTTGATCATCAACATTAGTTCTTCTTCATCATTATCTTGAATGCCATCTTCATCTTGAATTGTAAGTAGGGTTTATTGATGTATTTTATTAACAAGATGATTTTGAGTTAGTTAGGTTTGATCTTGATGCATGTATGTAAATTGAAGTGTATATGATGTTTGTTGATGTTATATGATGATTCTAGAGGTTATTTGATGCATTAGATTGAGTAGAAACTGAGTTTATTGTTGTTTTGGTTATGAACTTCGAGTTAGAATTCGTGCAGGTCTGAAACTCTGTTCTAAAACGCATGAACGCGAGCCCGGATCGCGTTCCTTAGTTATAATTTGTCTAAATCGGATTTTGAGCTATCGAACGCGATCCTGCACAATCGTTTCCGGATCGCGTTTCCAAGTGTAAAACAGTTACAGAATCTTTTCTAAAGAGGAACGCGATCCCGCCACCTTGATCCGGATCGCGTTTGCATGAATAAATTTGACAAGTTTTGCAAGCGACTAGGTGACAATTTCATTAACTCGGTTTGGGATGAGATTCACATGTTCACTCGGAAACGGCCCAATGATGAAAACTATATTCTAACAGCCTAGGCGGTTTTTGGCCCTTCGGGGTCATTTAAGGGTCGAAAATGGCATTTTTCAGTTTTAAACATCATTTCGGGACTTTCTAAAATCATTTCGGATTGGTAACTTTTCTATAGCTTGAATACTTGTATTATATACACTTCATATGTAGTTTAAAGCATATAATGCTTAATTGTGTGATGCTATGTGTTGACATATGCTATATGATTATAATATCAGTTAATCGTTATTAATAGGTTACTGACTTGTATTGTTTTGTGGTAATTTCAGATAAGCAAAAGGAAACTCAGTGATATAAGACAACTGAGTTCAGAGACTGAAATTTTGGTGAGTGGTAATTGTATTCTTCGATTCAACCCAGTTGTAACAAGTTTGGTTACAACGGGTGAACATACTTGGTTATGAGTTAATGATTGTTTAGTTATTTGGTACATTGTTATTGTTGATGGGTTGTTTATATTCCATGATGGCATGACTATTATGCATTATGTGACTATGTGGATTATTCAGAGGTCAACACTGGTTGGGTTTGTTGCTATTGTTTGGCTGGCGGGGTTCCCGATACACATCGTTGATGGATGAACCCTAGTCAGTGAAGATAACTTCAAACTATCGGTAAATCACTGTGATGGCATACCAGTGGTTTAAGGTGTTCTTGTGATGGCATACCAAGAACCGCCGGTCCTCTTTGATTGGTGTGATTATGTTTATTTGTTGTAAGATTTGTTATTTCTGGATTGAACTGTCGGATACAGTTCCATTCACTTAGCTGTGAGCTAATCCCACCGTGTTTAACATTTTGCAGATCTTGATTATGGTTAGTGTATGGTGATGGCATGGAACACGGGATGTATGTTTGACTATTACTATCACTACTCTGATTATCTTTTGGAAGACTTAAAGTCATGTTTTGGAAATTAAAATAACACCCGGTTCTAAGTAAATGGTTTGTAATAATATATGTTTAAGTGTGATGTTTGAAATTTGTTACTTTTGGTATATGTAAATAAGGTATATATGTTTTGGGACTCGCTTCCGAAGTTTATTTATATATAAAGTATGTTTATAAAATATGGGGTGTTATAAATTGGTATCAGAGCATAGGTTTGGGTGAATTGGGCATTGGCAAATGTTCAATCCCAAATCTATTGGTGTTAGTCAAACATTCTAGTGTGTGGGATTTAGCTATTGTATGGGGGTTGATTGGTTAGTATGTTAGGTACTAACGATTAACGAGTTGTGAGTTTTGTTGTTTGAGTACAGAAATGGCAGATAACGAGAACCCGATCAGCACTCCTAATAATGTTTCTAGAAATGTTGTTCCACCTCCAGAAACTCAGAATGACAGACATGGGCAGACTAGTACTTCACATCTAAATCAGGAGGATTCTGGTAGAGAGGATTATCTATTGCAGTTAGAGGATGAGGTATTAAGACTTAGAGGAGTTGAACAAAAGTACTTACAGGATCAACAAGCTAGAACATCCCAGCAGAGAGATTTTGGTTATCAGTTACCTGTTATTCCTCCACAGCAGCAGAAAAATGTGTGTTCTTTTAAAACCTTCATGTCCAGCAAACCTTCAGAATTTCAGGGAAGTACAAACCCTACAGTGACTTTGGATTGGTTAAGGGACGTTGAAAGAAAGTTTGAGGTTTGCCAATGCGAGGAAGAAATAAAGGTTCCTTATGCGGTTCAGCTTTTGAAAGGACAGGCCATGACTTGGTGGGATTCCATTACGGCATCATTGACCCCACAACAGAGACAATCTATTAGGTGGTTAGATTTTCATAATGAGGTGTGTAAACAGTTCTGTTCAGAGTTTGATATGTCTAGGATTAGACGGGAGTTTATGGAATTACACTTGACTGATAAAATGACTATTGATGAGCTTATTACACAATTCTTTGAGAAATTGCGATTTGTATAACAATGGGTTCCAGATGATAGAACTAGAATTGAACATTTTGTTGGAACATTACCTCCTCATTATCGGACAACTGTAAGATTGGCAGGTACACTTACCCAGGCTTTTACCTTAGCTCGTTCGGTGGATAGTGACATACGAGCTTCGGATAAGTTGAACAAGGATAGGACTTTGTTGCAGTCTAAGAGTAGTTCATCGGGGAATAAAGGAAATCAACAAAGCAGAAGATTGAGTTTTAGTGATAATTCAACTGACAGAACTTCATGGTGTGCTGATTGTAAATCTAGGCACACGGGACCGTGTACATCTGAGACTGCGAGATGTGGGAAATGTGGATTGTTTGGACATAACATTAGGTATTGTGCTTATCCGCGGTTTGTGTGCTGGAATTGTCAGAAAGAGGGTCACAGGGCAGGGCAGTGTCCGGAAAAGGTGAGGCAGGGTTCAGGTTTGGCCGGAAGTTCAGGCTCGGGTTCGTCATCATCTGTGGGTCAGAAAAGAAAGAATGTGCCGCCGGCGACTGCTAGAGCATTCCGGATGGCTGTTGAAGAGACTGTTGGGGTTGAGGACGTCGAAACAGGTATATTTTGAGTTAACTTTGTTTTAGTATGTGTTTTATTTATGATTGAGTTATAGAGATGTTTGTAATGTGGTAAATTAGAAATTGTTAAGATAGGATTTGGATTAATTGGGTATGATCAGATTTCGAGGACGAAATCTTTTTAAGGGGGGAAGATTTGTAACATCCTATTTTTGGGCCTAGAAGTTAATAGTATTTTACTAAGTTTTAAAAAATGGTTATTTAATGTAATGGGAAATAAATTGTTGGGTTTACTTGAAAATAAATAGATAAAAGAGTCACAGGATTTATTGTGACTAATAAAATTTTACATGATTTAAATTAATGGAGTTGACGGTAAAATAAAATAGTTTTCACGCAAATGATTTCGGGTTCCAGACAATAGGCTTAGAAAGGGGTATAAATTTTACACTGTATCATATTGAGGTCGGTGTATAAACCGACTCCGCCTACCTTTTCTTTCCCAAATCTTCATTTTTCATTATCTCTCTAAAACTTTCACCTACAACTTCAATTAAAAATCAAGAAGGGAAACAATTGATTTTGGTTTGATCATCAACATTAGTTCTTCTTCATCATCATCTTGAATGCCATCTTCTTCTTGAATTGTAAGTAGGGTTTATTGATGTATTTTATTAACAAGATGATTTTGAGTTAGTTAGGTTTGATCATGATGCATGTATGTAAATTGAAGTGTATATGATGTTTGTTGATGTTATATGATGATTCTAGAGGTTATTTGATGCATTAGATTGAGTAGAAACTGAGTTTATTGTTGTTTTGGTTATGAACTTCGAGTTAGAATTCGTGCAGGTCTGAAACTCTGTTCTAAAACGCATGAACGCGAGCCCGGATCGCGTTCCTTAGTTATAATTTGTCTAAATCGGATTTTGAGCTATCGAACGCGATCCTGCACAATCGTTTCCGGATCGCGTTTCCAAGTGTAAAACGTACAGAATCTTTTCTAAAGAGGAACGCGATCCCGCCACCTTGATCCGGATCGCGTTTGCATGAATAAATTTGACAAGTTTTGCAAGCGACTAGGTGACAATTTCATTAACTCGGTTTGGGATGAGATTCACATGTTCACTCGGAAACGGCCCAATGATGAAAACTATATTCTAACAGCCTAGGCGGTTTTTGGCCTTTCGGGGTCATTTAAGGGTCGAAAATGGCATTTTTCAGTTTTAAACATCATTTCGGGACTTTCTAAAATCATTTCGGATTGGTAACTTTTCTATAGCTTGAATACTTGTATTATATACACTTCATATGTAGTTTAAAGCATATAATGCTTAATTGTGTGATGCTATGTGTTGACATATGCTATATGATTATAATATCAGTTAATCGTTATTAATAGGTTACTGACTTGTATTGTTTTGTGGTAATTTCAGATAAGCAAAAGGAAACTCAGTGATATAAGACAACTGAGTTCAGAGACTGAAATTTTGGTGAGTGGTAATTGTATTCTTCGATTCAACCCAGTTGTAACAAGTTTGGTTACAACGGGTGAACATACTTGGTTATGAGTTAATGATTGTTTAGTTATTTGGTACATTGTTATTGTTGATGGGTTGTTTATATTCCATGATGGCATGACTATTATGCATTATGTGACTATGTGGATTATTCAGAGGTCAACACTGGTTGGGTTTGTTGCTATTGTTTGGCTGGCGGGGTTCCCGATACACATCGTTGATGGATGAACCCTAGTCAGTGAAGATAACTTCAAACTATCGGTAAATCACTGTGATGGCATACCAGTGGTTTAAGGTGTTCTTGTGATGGCATACCAAGAACCGCCGGTCCTCTTTGATTGGTGTGATTATGTTTATTTGTTGTAAGATTTGTTATTTCTGGATTGAACTGTCGGATACAGTTCCATTCACTTAGCTGTGAGCTAATCCCACCGTGTTTAACATTTTGCAGATCTTGATTATGGTTAGTGTATGGTGATGGCATGGAACACGGGATGTATGTTTGACTATTACTATCACTACTCTGATTATCTTTTGGAAGACTTAAAGTCATGTTTTGGAAATTAAAATAACACCCGGTTCTAAGTAAATGGTTTGTAATAATATATGTTTAAGTGTGATGTTTGAAATTTGTTACTTTTGGTATATGTAAATAAGGTATATATGTTTTGGGACTCGCTTCCGAAGTTTATTTATATATAAAGTATGTTTATAAAATATGGGGTGTTATAAATTGGTATCAGAGCATAGGTTTGGGTGAATTGGGCATTGGCAAATGTTCAATCCCAAATCTATTGGTGTTAGTCAAACATTCTAGTGTGTGGGATTTAGCTATTGTATGGGGGTTGATTGGTTAGTATGTTAGGTACTAACGATTAACGAGTTGTGAGTTTTGTTGTTTGAGTACAGAAATGGCAGATAACGAGAACCCGATCAGCACTCCTAATAATGTTTCTAGAAATGTTGTTCCACCTCCAGAAACTCAGAATGACAGACATGGGCAGACTAGTACTTCACATCTAAATCAGGAGGATTCTGGTAGAGAGGATTATCTATTGCAGTTAGAGGATGAGGTATTAAGACTTAGAGGAGTTGAACAAAAGTACTTACAGGATCAACAAGCTAGAACATCCCAGCAGAGAGATTTTGGTTATCAGTTACCTGTTATTCCTCCACAGCAGCAGAAAAATGTGTGTTCTTTTAAAACCTTCATGTCCAGCAAACCTTCAGAATTTCAGGGAAGTACAAACCCTACAGTGACTTTGGATTGGTTAAGGGACGTTGAAAGAAAGTTTGAGGTTTGCCAATGCGAGGAAGAAATAAAGGTTCCTTATGCGGTTCAGCTTTTGAAAGGACAGGCCATGACTTGGTGGGATTCCATTACGGCATCATTGACCCCACAACAGAGACAATCTATTAGGTGGTTAGATTTTCATAATGAGGTGTGTAAACAGTTCTGTTCAGAGTTTGATATGTCTAGGATTAGACGGGAGTTTATGGAATTACACTTGACTGATAAAATGACTATTGATGAGCTTATTACACAATTCTTTGAGAAATTGCGATTTGTATAACAATGGGTTCCAGATGATAGAACTAGAATTGAACATTTTGTTGGAACATTACCTCCTCATTATCGGACAACTGTAAGATTGGCAGGTACACTTACCCAGGCTTTTACCTTAGCTCGTTCGGTGGATAGTGACATACGAGCTTCGGATAAGTTGAACAAGGATAGGACTTTGTTGCAGTCTAAGAGTAGTTCATCGGGGAATAAAGGAAATCAACAAAGCAGAAGATTGAGTTTTAGTGATAATTCAACTGACAGAACTTCATGGTGTGCTGATTGTAAATCTAGGCACACGGGACCGTGTACATCTGAGACTGCGAGATGTGGGAAATGTGGATTGTTTGGACATAACATTAGGTATTGTGCTTATCCGCGGTTTGTGTGCTGGAATTGTCAGAAAGAGGGTCACAGGGCAGGGCAGTGTCCGGAAAAGGTGAGGCAGGGTTCAGGTTTGGCCGGAAGTTCAGGCTCGGGTTCGTCATCATCTGTGGGTCAGAAAAGAAAGAATGTGCCGCCGGCGACTGCTAGAGCATTCCGGATGGCTGTTGAAGAGACTGTTGGGGTTGAGGACGTCGAAACAGGTATATTTTGAGTTAACTTTGTTTTAGTATGTGTTTTATTTATGATTGAGTTATAGAGATGTTTGTAATGTGGTAAATTAGAAATTGTTAAGATAGGATTTGGATTAATTGGGTATGATCAGATTTCGAGGACGAAATCTTTTTAAGGGGGGAAGATTTGTAACATCCTATTTTTGGGCCTAGAAGTTAATAGTATTTTACTAAGTTTTAAAAAATGGTTATTTAATGTAATGGGAAATAAATTGTTGGGTTTACTTGAAAATAAATAGATAAAAGAGTCACAGGATTTATTGTGACTAATAAAATTTTACATGATTTAAATTAATGGAGTTGACGGTAAAATAAAATAGTTTTCACGCAAATGATTTCGGGTTCCAGACAATAGGCTTAGAAAGGGGTATAAATTTTACACTGTATCATATTGAGGTCGGTGTATAAACCGACTCCGCCTACCTTTTCTTTCCCAAATCTTCATTTTTCATTATCTCTCTAAAACTTTCACCTACAACTTCAATTAAAAATCAAGAAGGGAAACAATTGATTTTGGTTTGATCATCAACATTAGTTCTTCTTCATCATCATCTTGAATGCCATCTTCTTCTTGAATTGTAAGTAGGGTTTATTGATGTATTTTATTAACAAGATGATTTTGAGTTAGTTAGGTTTGATCATGATGCATGTATGTAAATTGAAGTGTATATGATGTTTGTTGATGTTATATGATGATTCTAGAGGTTATTTGATGCATTAGATTGAGTAGAAACTGAGTTTATTGTTGTTTTGGTTATGAACTTCGAGTTAGAATTCGTGCAGGTCTGAAACTCTGTTCTAAAACGCATGAACGCGAGCCCGGATCGCGTTCCTTAGTTATAATTTGTCTAAATCGGATTTTGAGTTATCGAACGCGATCCTGCACAATCGTTTCCGGATCGCGTTTCCAAGTGTAAAACGGTTACAGAATCTTTTCTAAAGAGGAACGCGATCCCGCCACCTTGATCCGGATCGCGTTTGCATGAATAAATTTGACAAGTTTTGCAAGCGACTAGGTGACAATTTCATTAACTCGGTTTGGGATGAGATTCACATGTTCACTCGGAAACGGCCCAATGATGAAAACTATATTCTAACAGCCTAGGCGGTTTTTGGCCCTTCGGGGTCATTTAAGGGTCGAAAATGGCATTTTTCAGTTTTAAACATCATTTCGGGACTTTCTAAAATCATTTCGGATTGGTAACTTTTCTATAGCTTGAATACTTGTATTATATACACTTCATATGTAGTTTAAAGCATATAATGCTTAATTGTGTGATGCTATGTGTTGACATATGCTATATGATTATAATATCAGTTAATCGTTATTAATAGGTTACTGACTTGTATTGTTTTGTGGTAATTTCAGATAAGCAAAAGGAAACTCAGTGATATAAGACAACTGAGTTCAGAGACTGAAATTTTGGTGAGTGGTAATTGTATTCTTCGATTCAACCCAGTTGTAACAAGTTTGGTTACAACGGGTGAACATACTTGGTTATGAGTTAATGATTGTTTAGTTATTTGGTACATTGTTATTGTTGATGGGTTGTTTATATTCCATGATGGCATGACTATTATGCATTATGTGACTATGTGGATTATTCAGAGGTCAACACTGGTTGGGTTTGTTGCTATTGTTTGGCTGGCGGGGTTCCCGATACACATCGTTGATGGATGAACCCTAGTCAGTGAAGATAACTTCAAACTATCGGTAAATCACTGTGATGGCATACCAGTGGTTTAAGGTGTTCTTGTGATGGCATACCAAGAACCGCCGGTCCTCTTTGATTGGTGTGATTATGTTTATTTGTTGTAAGATTTGTTATTTCTGGATTGAACTGTCGGATACAGTTCCATTCACTTAGCTGTGAGCTAATCCCACCGTGTTTAACATTTTGCAGATCTTGATTATGGTTAGTGTATGGTGATGGCATGGAACACGGGATGTATGTTTGACTATTACTATCACTACTCTGATTATCTTTTGGAAGACTTAAAGTCATGTTTTGGAAATTATAATAACACCCGGTTCTAAGTAAATGGTTTGTAATAATATATGTTTAAGTGTGATGTTTGAAATTTGTTACTTTTGGTATATGTAAATAAGGTATATATGTTTTGGGACTCGCTTCCGAAGTTTATTTATATATAAAGTATGTTTATAAAATATGGGGTGTTATAAATTGGTATCAGAGCATAGGTTTGGGTGAATTGGGCATTGGCAAATGTTCAATCCCAAATCTATTGGTGTTAGTCAAACATTCTAGTGTGTGGGATTTAGCTATTGTATGGGGGTTGATTGGTTAGTATGTTAGGTACTAACGATTAACGAGTTGTGAGTTTTGTTGTTTGAGTACAGAAATGGCAGATAACGAGAACCCGATCAGCACTCCTAATAATGTTTCTAGAAATGTTGTTCCACCTCCAGAAACTCAGAATGACAGACATGGGCAGACTAGTACTTCACATCTAAATCAGGAGGATTCTGGTAGAGAGGATTATCTATTGCAGTTAGAGGATGAGGTATTAAGACTTAGAGGAGTTGAACAAAAGTACTTACAGGATCAACAAGCTAGAACATCCCAGCAGAGAGATTTTGGTTATCAGTTACCTGTTATTCCTCCACAGCAGCAGAAAAATGTGTGTTCTTTTAAAACCTTCATGTCCAGCAAACCTTCAGAATTTCAGGGAAGTACAAACCCTACAGTGACTTTGGATTGGTTAAGGGACGTTGAAAGAAAGTTTGAGGTTTGCCAATGCGAGGAAGAAATAAAGGTTCCTTATGCGGTTCAGCTTTTGAAAGGACAGGCCATGACTTGGTGGGATTCCATTACGGCATCATTGACCCCACAACAGAGACAATCTATTAGGTGGTTAGATTTTCATAATGAGGTGTGTAAACAGTTCTGTTCAGAGTTTGATATGTCTAGGATTAGACGGGAGTTTATGGAATTACACTTGACTGATAAAATGACTATTGATGAGCTTATTACACAATTCTTTGAGAAATTGCGATTTGTACAACAATGGGTTCCAGATGATAGAACTAGAATTGAACATTTTGTTGGAACATTACCTCCTCATTATCGGACAACTGTAAGATTGGCAGGTACACTTACCCAGGCTTTTACCTTAGCTCGTTCGGTGGATAGTGACATACGAGCTTCGGATAAGTTGAACAAGGATAGGACTTTGTTGCAGTCTAAGAGTAGTTCATCGGGGAATAAAGGAAATCAACAAAGCAGAAGATTGAGTTTTAGTGATAATTCAACTGACAGAACTTCATGGTGTGCTGATTGTAAATCTAGGCACACGGGACCGTGTACATCTGAGACTGCGAGATGTGGGAAATGTGGATTGTTTGGACATAACATTAGGTATTGTGCTTATCCGCGGTTTGTGTGCTGGAATTGTCAGAAAGAGGGTCACAGGGCAGGGCAGTGTCCGGAAAAGGTGAGGCAGGGTTCAGGTTTGGCCGGAAGTTCAGGCTCGGGTTCGTCATCATCTGTGGGTCAGAAAAGAAAGAATGTGCCGCCGGCGACTGCTAGAGCATTCCGGATGGCTGTTGAAGAGACTGTTGGGGTTGAGGACGTCGAAACAGGTATATTTTGAGTTAACTTTGTTTTAGTATGTGTTTTATTTATGATTGAGTTATAGAGATGTTTGTAATGTGGTAAATTAGAAATTGTTAAGATAGGATTTGGATTAATTGGGTATGATCAGATTTCGAGGACGAAATCTTTTTAAGGGGGGAAGATTTGTAACATCCTATTTTTGGGCCTAGAAGTTAATAGTATTTTACTAAGTTTTAAAAAATGGTTATTTAATGTAATGGGAAATAAATTGTTGGGTTTACTTGAAAATAAATAGATAAAAGAGTCACAGGATTTATTGTGACTAATAAAATTTTACATGATTTAAATTAATGGAGTTGACGGTAAAATAAAATAGTTTTCACGCAAATGATTTCGGGTTCCAGACAATAGGCTTAGAAAGGGGTATAAATTTTACACTGTATCATATTGAGGTCGGTGTATAAACCGACTCCGCCTACCTTTTCTTTCCCAAATCTTCATTTTTCATTATCTCTCTAAAACTTTCACCTACAACTTCAATTAAAAATCAAGAAGGGAAACAATTGATTTTGGTTTGATCATCAACATTAGTTCTTCTTCATCATCATCTTGAATGCCATCTTCTTCTTGAATTGTAAGTAGGGTTTATTGATGTATTTTATTAACAAGATGATTTTGAGTTAGTTAGGTTTGATCATGATGCATGTATGTAAATTGAAGTGTATATGATGTTTGTTGATGTTATATGATGATTCTAGAGGTTATTTGATGCATTAGATTGAATAGAAACTGAGTTTATTGTTGTTTTGGTTATGAACTTCGAGTTAGAATTCGTGCAGGTCTGAAACTCTGTTCTAAAACGCATGAACGCGAGCCCGGATCGCGTTCCTTAGTTATAATTTGTCTAAATCGGATTTTGAGCTATCGAACGCGATCCTGCACAATCATTTCCGGATCGCGTTTCCAAGTGTAAAACGGTTACAGAATCTTTTCTAAAGAGGAACGCGATCCCACCACCTTGATCCGGATCGCGTTTGCATGAATAAATTTGACAAGTTTTGCAAGCGACTAGGTGACAATTTCATTAACTCGGTTTGGGATGAGATTCACATGTTCACTCGGAAACGGCCCAATGATGAAAACTATATTCTAACAGCCTAGGCGGTTTTTGGCCCTTCGGGGTCATTTAAGGGTCGAAAATGGCATTTTTCAGTTTTAAACATCATTTCGGGACTTTCTAAAATCATTTCGGATTGGTAACTTTTCTATAGCTTGAATACTTGTATTATATACACTTCATATGTAGTTTAAAGCATATAATGCTTAATTGTGTGATGCTATGTGTTGACACATGCTATATGATTATAATATCAGTTAATCGTTATTAATAGGTTACTGACTTGTATTGTTTTGTGGTAATTTCAGATAAGCAAAAGGAAACTCAGTGATATAAGACAACTGAGTTCAGAGACTGAAATTTTGGTGAGTGGTAACTGTATTCTTCGGTTCAACCCAGTTGTAACAAGTTTGGTTACAACGGGTGAACATACTTGGTTATGAGTTAATGATTGTTTAGTTATTTGGGACATTGTTATTGTTGATGGGTTGTTTATATTCCATGATGGCATGACTATTATGCATTATGTGACTATGTGGATTATTCAGAGGTCAACACTGGTTGGGTTTGTTGCTATTGTTTGGCTGGCGGGGTTCCCGATACACATCGTTGATGGATGAACCCTAGTCAGTGAAGATAACTTCAAACTATCGGTAAATCACTGTGATGGCATACCAGTGGTTTAAGGTGTTCTTGCGATGGCATACCAAGAACCGTCGGTCCTCTTTGATTGTTGTGTGATTATGTTTATTTGTTGTAAGATTTGTTATTTCTGGATTGAACTGTCGGATACAGTTCCATTCACTTAGCTGTGAGCTAATCCCACCGTGTTTAACATTTTGCAGATCTTGATTATGGTTAGTGTATGGTGATGGCATGGAACATGGGATGGATGTTTGACTATTACTATCACTACTCTGATTATCTTTTGGAAGACTTAAAGTCATGTTTTGGAAATTAAAATAACACCCGGTTCTAAGTAAATGGTTTGTAATAATATATGTTTAAGTGTGATGTTTGAAATTTGTTACTTTTGGTATATGTAAATAAGGTATATATGTTTTGGGACTCGCTTCCGAAGTTTATTTATATATAAAGTATGTTTATAAAATATGGGGTGTTATAAATTGGTATCAGAGCATAGGTTTGGGTGAATTGGGCATTGGCAAATGTTCAATTCCAAATCTATTGGTGTTAGTCAAACATTCTAGTGTGTGGGATTTAGCTATTGTATGGGGGTTGATTGGTTAGTATGTTAGGTACTAACGATTAACGAGTTGTGAGTTTTGTTGTTTGAGTACAGAAATGGCAGATAACGAGAACCCGATCAGCACTCCTAATAATGTTTCTAGAAATGTTGATCCACCTCCTGAAACTCAGAATGACAGACATGGGCAGACTAGTACTTCACATCTAAATCAGGAGGATTCTGGTAGAGAGGATTATCTATTGCAGTTAGAGGATGAGGTATTAAGACTTAGAGGAGTTGAACAAAAGTACTTACAGGATCAACAAGCTAGAACATCCCAGCAGAGAGATTTTGGTTATCAGTTACCTGTTATTCCTCCACAGCAGCAGAAAAATGTGTGTTCTTTTAAAACCTTCATGTCCAGCAAACCTTCAGAATTTCAGGGAAGTACAAACCCTACAGTGACTTTGGATTGGTTAAGGGACGTTGAAAGAAAGTTTGAGGTTTGCCAATGCGAGGAAGAAATAAAGGTTCCTTATGCGGTTCAGCTTTTGAAAGGACAGGCCATGACTTGGTGGGATTCCATTACGGCATCATTGACCCCACAACAGAGACAATCTATTAGGTGGTTAGATTTTCATAATGAGGTGTGTAAACAGTTCTGTTCAGAGTTTGATATGTCTAGGATTAGACGGGAGTTTATGGAATTACACTTGACTGATAAAATGACTATTGATGAGCTTATTACACAATTCTTTGAGAAATTGCGATTTGTACAACAATGGGTTCCAGATGATAGAACTAGAATTGAACATTTTGTTGGAACATTACCTCCTCATTATCGGACAACTGTAAGATTGGCAGGTACACTTACCCAGGCTTTTACCTTAGCTCGTTCGGTGGATAGTGACATACGAGCTTCGGATAAGTTGAACAAGGATAGGACTTTGTTGCAGTCTAAGAGTAGTTCATCGGGGAATAAAGGAAATCAACAAAGCAGAAGATTGAGTTTTAGTGATAATTCAACTGACAGAACTTCATGGTGTGCTGATTGTAAATCTAGGCACACGGGACCGTGTACATCTGAGACTGCGAGATGTGGGAAATGTGGATTGTTTGGACATAACATTAGGTATTGTGCTTATCCGCGGTTTGTGTGCTGGAATTGTCAGAAAGAGGGTCACAGGGCAGGGCAGTGTCCGGAAAAGGTGAGGCAGGGTTCAGGTTTGGCCGGAAGTTCAGGCTCGGGTTCGTCATCATCTGTGGGTCAGAAAAGAAAGAATGTGCCGCCGGCGACTGCTAGAGCATTCCGGATGGCTGTTGAAGAGACTGTTGGGGTTGAGGACGTCGAAACAGGTATATTTTGAGTTAACTTTGTTTTAGTATGTGTTTTATTTATGATTGAGTTATAGAGATGTTTGTAATGTGGTAAATTAGAAATTGTTAAGATAGGATTTGGATTAATTGGGTATGATCAGATTTCGAGGACGAAATCTTTTTAAGGGGGGAAGATTTGTAACATCCTATTTTTGGGCCTAGAAGTTAATAGTATTTTACTAAGTTTTAAAAAATGGTTATTTAATGTAATGGGAAATAAATTGTTGGGTTTACTTGAAAATAAATAGATAAAAGAGTCACAGGATTTATTGTGACTAATAAAATTTTACATGATTTAAATTAATGGAGTTGACGGTAAAATAAAATAGTTTTCACGCAAATGATTTCGGGTTCCAGACAATAGGCTTAGAAAGGGGTATAAATTTTACACTGTATCATATTGAGGTCGGTGTATAAACCGACTCCGCCTACCTTTTCTTTCCCAAATCTTCATTTTTCATTATCTCTCTAAAACTTTCACCTACAACTTCAATTAAAAATCAAGAAGGGAAACAATTGATTTTGGTTTGATCATCAACATTAGTTCTTCTTCATCATCATCTTGAATGCCATCTTCTTCTTGAATTGTAAGTAGGGTTTATTGATGTATTTTATTAACAAGATGATTTTGAGTTAGTTAGGTTTGATCATGATGCATGTATGTAAATTGAAGTGTATATGATGTTTGTTGATGTTATATGATGATTCTAGAGGTTATTTGATGCATTAGATTGAGTAGAAACTGAGTTTATTGTTGTTTTGGTTATGAACTTCGAGTTAGAATTCGTGTAGGTCTGAAACTC